>CM029640.1:31332672-31933463 GCA_017311315.1 Dendrocalamus latiflorus | reverse complement strand
TCTTCGGAGTATAGATAAGACACGAATGTCGATCCCGCGCACTCCCCGGAGTCTAAAAGAGACGCGGAGGCTATCCCGGCGTACTCTACGGAGTGCGAAGCGCACCACGGGAGCCCACTCCTATGCGCATCCCGCGAAGTACCAAGGTGACGCACCAGAGACTAGCTCCCGCGCGAGTGCACCTGCGGGCGAAAGGCACCAGAGGCTGTCCTCTACTTCGACTAAGGCACCAGAGGCTGTCCTCTACTTCGATTAAGAAGCCAGCTTCGCTGCCACCAATTCGAAGGGTAGGGGACGGAGCGGTCGCGCCTCTACTTCGACTAAGGCGCTAGCTCCGCTGCCACCACTTCGAAGGGTAGGGAACGGAGCGCTCGCGCCTCTACTTCGACTAAGGCGCCAGCTCCGCTGCCACTACTTCGAAGGGTAGGGGACGGAGCGCTCGCGCCTCTACTTCGACTAAGGCGCCAGCTCCGCTGCCACCACTTCGGAGGGTTGGGGACGGAGCGCTCGCGCCTCTACTTCGACTAAGGCGCCAGCTCCGCTGCCACCACTTCGGAGGGTAGAGGACGGAGCGCTCGCGCCTCTACTTCGACTAAGGCGCCAGCTCAGCGGCCACCACTTCGAAGGGTAGGGGACGGAGCGCTCGCGCCTCTACTTCGACTAAGGCGCCAGCTCCGCTGCCACCACCTGTGGGTTCGCAGCGTCCTCCGGGGCCGCAGCGCCATCCTCGTCACGCCGTGGGACCTCGTCCAGAAACTGGCCAATGTTTCCTTCACAATGTAAGTTATTCCGCAGCTCGACTATGGCTGCAGCCTCGCCGCAGTACTCCCATATCCGCTCATGGAAGAACTTCACGGTGCGGCGAACGGCGCGCACGGCACCGGACATTACCCCGCCTCCGGCGGGCATCTCCAGTCGAGGATCGGCTAGCCCGGCAACATGTTCGCAGCCGTGGAGTTGCAGGAGCGCGCATGTCAGACACAACGCTACGTAGGCGCAGTGATTGCCAAAGGTCGTCGCGGCACCGCGTGCAATGTCGGCCGCGTCTCCGATCCACCGAAGCGACCGCGATAGGTCCTCGGGCCCGAAGGAGCGTGCCGGCACTTCGGCGACAAGCCCCTTAAGGGTGTCTTCTAGGGCCAACATAGCGTCCCAAGCAGCTACCGAAGCGTCGCCCAAGGCCCGATCCCGCTCCGCGAGAGAGGCGGCAAGCTCGTTGTTCTCCCTCTCCAACGCAGCGACTTGTTGCAGCAGGCCGTCTCGCTCCGCAGCAGCCTCCTGCCGCACCGCTTCGGCGGCCGACACCCACGCTACGGTGACAAGCTCCTCGGTGCGTGCCTTCATCTCCGGCACTCCGCTTCTAAGAGGCGTACACGAGCGTCCTGGGCAGAGCGTGCCCCAACAGCTCCCTGCAGCTCCCCTTCGGTGGCCTGCAGCCTGCCCTGTAGTGCTTCTTCCTCGCGAGCGTGAGCCGCTTGCAGGGCCTGGGCCAACACGAGTGTCTGCGCGGCGAAGGGGTTAGCAAGCGATAAACGGCTGCGAGTGGGCCAAAAGACAGACGCTTACCCTCACTCCTGACACTTCTAATGCATCCCCAAGGCGCCCTGACCCACAGGTCTGCAACGCCTGCTGGCCAATGCTGGCGGCCGCGTCTTCCGCAATCCCGAGCCAAGCCCTCATAGCATCCGATGGAGGGACGAAGTCTGCCAGGCTCGGGCGCGCGGCATCTGTGTCGCCAGCACGCTTAAGGGATGGCTCCTCCTCCGGGATATGTGCCGCTGCAAGAGGTAGTATAAGATTGTCGCACAAGACGCGGAAAAAATTGTGCTAAAGGTATGCCGTCCTAGCCTACCCTCGGTGGCAGATGGGGGACTTTGCTGGGATGCTTTCCTAGCCCTGGGCGGGGCCACAACAACTTCGACCCCTACAGACGGCGCTGACCCGCGGGGCGGAGGGACCTCCGAGCTGGGACCCAGCGCCAACCTATCCTGCGCCATGATCACTGCGGCCCGAGGGGCCGGGAGGGCGCGGGGTAGAGGAACTTCGGTGCTCAACACGGAGTCCCACAAGCTCCCAACACCGGTCACCACGGCAAACCCCCGCGAGGTCCGCTGAAGGGGGGACCGCAGGCGTGGCCGCTTCGCCTGAGGGGGAGACCCCACCTCGGTAGTCGCTACAAAAGGAGCCTCTGCGGCAACAATATTCACCGAAGGGGTCTCCGCAGCTACAATGTCGGTGGCCGGGGACTTCGTCATCATGACCTCCGCGAGGGGCACCTCCGCCCCGATCGCCACTATTGGTGAAGACCGCGCTCCGCATACGCACCGATGCCACCAGCCAACACCAGCTCCGCCACGGCGTCTGTCGCGGGCGATGATACTTCCCTCTCCCGGTAACCCGCGGCACGCCCTCTGGCCCTGGCGCCTTCGCCCTCAGCGCCCGCGCCCTCCTCCAAGTCTGAGTCGGCGTACTTCGCCGAATCCGACTCCGGGCTCGCCGCGCCGGCAGGAGCAGCGGCAATCGCCGTACAGGGCGTGGTCGCAGTTGTCCGGGTCCTCTTGCGGGATGACGCTTTCGTCCTCGTGGCACCGTCGTCCTAATGTTGCGGGTCCGGAGGGGTGCGATCCGGCACGGGAAGCCCTAAGGCCTCGCACACGCGGTTTATCCGCCCCAATCTCGCCTCCGCAGTCACGGCTGTGCGTTGCCCGTGCTCTCTGGCGGTGTATGGCCCAAGGAACACGCGCGCTGCGCGCTCCACGTCCTCCAGGTGAGTTCCTGCGCGGGGTAGAAAGCATAGTTACACACGATGCAATACGTACAACGGAGGGGAGGGCACGGTCGAGGCTTACGAAGACCAGTCGACACGGGCAGTGAGCGAACAGACGGTTGAACGTTGTCGTCCCGACGTTCCCCGGCCGTGAAGCGCCAATCGCGAGCGGTGACCCCCACAAGTCTTCGCACCCTTCACCTATCTACCTAGTCAAGTGTTAGGCCGGGTGTGGTCTTGAATGCAATCGGCCCGCCCGTGCACTCGAGGCCGCTACCACTCGCCACGCGGTGATAGAACCACCGCCCCGTCCAGTTGGACTCCCATTTCCCTCGTGTCAAGTTCGCGGGGAAGAGCCTTTCGCACGATGCCCGCAGAACGAAGTTGACGCTGCCAAACTTCGACAGCGTCCCGTCCTTCCGCTCCTTCGGTTGGCACCGGGCTTCGTGCAAATATGCGAACAATGAGGCGCTGGGCCAACATGCTTCCGAGCGAAGGGCCCAGCTGTACACGGCAAGGCGAGCCACCGCGTTCGGAGTCAGTTGTGACAACTCCAGCTTGAAGGTCCGCAGCACGTCCCAACAATCGTTGCGGACGGTATGCGAAGTTCGGCTTTGAAGTAGGCGATGAAGACGATCGCCTCCGACATCTCAGGGCGCGGCTCCGTCTCATCATCGGCGGGCAGCCGCACCGCTTGGCGGTCCAATAGCCTCCCCTCGCGCAACAGTGACCGGATCGTGTTCTCCGTCACGAGCGTGCGGCCCAAGTCGCCGGAGTACGGACCTTCCCTCTTCTTCGCCACCCACCGCTTGTCTGCCGCCGCCGGATCGCGCTCCTCGAGCACATACTTCACCTCAAGCGGCGAGGGCCGCCGACGGATGGCGTAGCCGTCCACCTGAGCTCGCTCGTCGCAAGTCGCCATTGGCGTCCACGGGGTACTCGACGGCAAAAAGGAGCGCAGGAGCAAGACGAGCAAATATAGGAGGCGGCGTGAATAACCAGAAAGCGTATGGAGAAGGCGCAGGCACAGTTAGGGCTGTAAAAAAAGCTCGAAGCTCGCGAGCTACTCGAGTTCGGCTCGTTCCAGGCTCGATTCGAGCTCGGTTCGAGCTTTAAACGAGCCGAACTCGAGCTTGATCTCGAGCTCGCGAGCTTTACCGAGCCGAGCTCGAATAGTTCGCGAGCTCCGATTCGAACTTAAATAGTAATACATATTACTTCTTACCGAGCTTACTCGAGCCGAACTCGAGCTCGAGCTTTTCTTATTATTAAAAATTAGTATATATTTGAATTATTTTAACCGTTATCGAGCTTACTAGAGCCGAACTCGAGCTTACAATTTTCTTATTATTGAAAAATAATGCATAATAAATTATTTTAATTGTTAACGAGCTTCAACGAGCCGAGCTCGAGCCTACTCGAGCTTAGGCCAAGCCGAGCTCGAGCCCAGATCCAAGCTCGAACCCCAACTCGAGCTCGGCTCGAGCTTCTACCGAGCTCGAGCCTGGAAGGCCAAGCTCGCTCGAGCTCGGCTCGTTTACAGCCCTAGGCACAGTACCACGGGGGGTATTTAAAGACCCCTCGCCTCCCACCATCAGTAAGCGCAGATGGCGAATGACAACCGTTAACCTCCCCATGTTCGAAGCCGAAGCGTCGCGATGGCACACGTCGGCCACATATGACCGTGGTCGTACAGCGTCCTGTCACTGCACGACGCGCCGCTAGCGTCCCACCACGGGTCGGTTAGCGCAAGGAATAAATGCCGGTTGCACGGCCCGACACAGCTTCCGGCGTGTGTCGGCGTGGTTCTTCGGACCCACCAACCGTAACAGTCCAAACGGGGTCTTCGCCCCAGTAGCGAGGCCCGGACCCCGACTCTGGCCGCACCTATGCGAAGGGACACCGCTGTGAAGGTGCCGGAAGCCGTTCCGACTCCAAGACATGCCACCCCGCCACATGAGCGCGCCCGCGGGAATAAGGACAATAGTGCCATACAAAGACCCCGGCCTACACCCCGACCTATCGGGGCAACCAACCAGCAGGCCCCTTCGGCCTGCGCAACTCCAGATGGGCAGGCCCCCACTCTGGTGGGGAGACTCCGGCCACTTAACCTGATTTCGCCCGAAGACAGCTCGCTTCCGGCCCGGCCCTAGGACCGCGCCGGGGTGCGTCAGTGTAAAGCCACGAGTCGTTCAACCCCAGCGGCAACGACATCAAGATCTCCACCCCAGGGGACACACTTCGACTTCGTGCGCAAGGACTTCCTCGTCGGCATTCTCCGCGTATGGTAAAGGCGGAGGCCACGTCACGTCAAGTTTTGGCTTGTTCTCATAAACAGGCCACCTTCGGTGCACCAATATTCTTGGAAAAGTAATGTTGAGGGGTCCAATCAGAAAACCCGACTGAAGGTGGGCCTATCTATGAGAACAGGGCAAACCTTGTCGCCATATGCAGAAACGCAGCACTAAACCAACAAGTGCGAACAGTTGCCGGTAACAAACGCTAACCGAGCTCCTAAGAAAATAGGCCTCCATCAGTACATCAACATCCCCCAGGCCGCGTAACGCTGCTACGGAATGTGGATGCACTGAAGGGGCCCATTTTAGGGGAGCAGCACCTATTCGAGCGCACAATGTAGGTACAATGCCGCACCAGCGCGACATATATACCCCATCAGCAGTGGAGTCCAACCGGCGGAGGAGCGTCGCAGCATCGTACGATCGCGATGCTTCAAGACCTGCGCCGCGTCAAGCACATCTCGCCATGTGGACGGCCAGAAGAAGGATCGTCGCAACATGGTATGGCCACGATGCCTAAGTCTCGTGCCGCGTCAGCCAGGCCTAGCTAGGCAGGCCAGCGGTTATTCAGCGTCAGGGGCACTAGGCATCCGACTCCGCCAACACCTCCGATTTGGCCAGGGCAACCGCAAACCCCGCCAAATCGGAGGCGACTTCGACCTCGCTTCCGACCCCTACGCCAACATCGGACACCTCGGTCTCTACGTCGACCCCGACCTCGACCTTCGCCCTGAACGGCAACCTCGACCCCACTACAGTAGGGCCGTGGGGGCGATGAAGGCCTCGCCAAGCCGCCCGGCGCCATACCTTCGCGACAGGACAAACACTGCACCAAGCAGCAAGGCTTTGACGGACGTTGTAAAAGCTCACAGGCCACAGGGACGGAGGGGGCCAAAGGGCTTGGCATCATGGCTTCGGCCCGTGAAGCCCTTCACCATGAGAGAGTCCTGTTGTAGGGGTGGCCCCCACCTAAGCCCAGCAGGTCTGTTAGAAGAATGTAAGGCCCAAAATGGGACATGTATAATGACACAAGTACCCCTAAGGGGAACACTCAGATGTAAGGGTGTAATGGTAAAAGTACTCCTCATGTGGACATATATATACAACACAGGCCATGGGAAAAACCCTAAGCCATCACTCACCTAACTCTCCACTACCATACTCTCTCTCTGTTTGGTCTGTAACCACAACAGGTGCCACTGGGGAGGCCTCCTAGCCTCTGCCATGTGTCCTCTCCTGCCTCCTTCCACATTGTTGTGGGCCTATTCTTTAAGTCAAAAGCTGGCGGCTTTTAGCTTTTGCTACAGTGCGTAACTTTCAAACGGAGTATTTTCTCAAGACGGGGTCTACAAGTTAAACAATCTACACGTTAAAAGCCCAACATCTGTACCAGCCAAAATCGCAAGTGAGTATATGTCTCTCCGTAATCTGTACCATAAATAGCCAAAATTCAAAAATTCAGCCAAAAGCCATAAGCCGCAGCCGAAAAGAACAGGCCCTGTGTCCCGCCCGCTACCACCGTCTCCATTGTTGGAGGAAACACAAAATACAAGACAATACTAGGGGACGTCATTGCTACAAAAAAAGTCACTTTTAGCCAAATTAGACGTGTTATTTGTAAAAATAGAATCCTCTCCGTATCAATTATGAAAATAGCACTATTTGACAGTACTATTTTTGCAATTGATTTGACAGCACTATTTTTGCAATTGATACAAAGAAGGTATCATTTTTATAAATAATGCATCAAATATAGCTATTTTCGCTATTGATTCGTCATTGTTGGAGTGCGGCACCAATGGAATCTAGAAGGATAGGGTTTTCAGCCGACCGCGAGAACTAAAATTGACAGAACTTTTGATCGACTAAACAAAAAACCATGAAACTTTGTACGCATGTTTCTTAAGGTCTTAGGAAGCTATTCCATTCTTGGATAGAAAAATTCATGACAAATTTGAGACCTTTTTGTAATTTAAAGCAGCACACTCCAACTAAGAACTAAAACCAAATCGATGATCAGATCTTGCTCGTGGGTAAAAGATAGCCAAGATGGCTTTGAGCACGTTCCCACATATCACAGCAAATAAGATCACCGAAAGAATCAACCCAAAAACTCTTGGATCAAGAAAACACTCGATTAGGCCAAGAACGAGCAAGAACAGGGTTTCTTGAAAATCATGCTATTGAAATGCTTAGATGATTGGAGGTCGATCTTAAGAAATTATCCCTATCTCATTCATGTCCTTAGCACAGCAAGATCAAGAGAAGGGCAGAAGAGAGATTAAACAAACCGAAACGTAAGCAACTCAATCAACACGAAGAGATCAAGAAGGGATTGAGAGAAGAGAGGAAAAACTAACTCAAACTCAATCAGACAAAATGATACACAAAAGGTATATCAAAGGTTGATGTATTGCTCACTTGAGATGATTCATTTTACAGCCACTCCACTCAAGAGGATAGAACTCTAAGCCTAGAGCGCGCGCATGCATACACACACACACACACACTCTCTCTCTCTCTCTCTCTAACCTATTTCCTATGGGAGGGAAGAGGAGTTAGCCACCAAAAGGTTTAGCCAACCTTTTTCAACCCTAGCCCTTGCCTCCCCTCTTCTTATATAGGCTCACAAGCTGAACCAAAATCTAATGAATTCACTCATTAGGACAAACAGGGGATAATCTGTTAACCCCACCTAACACTAGGTTTTACTCACGCACTCTTCTCCGGTACTAAGCAATTTTACCGAAATACCCCTCTACCACATTTGCTGAAGCTTCCCGATTTCTTTTCCATAAAGCATCGTCTATGCTTCGCCATCTTCCACGTGGCCCCAGTGACTTGCTGCCAAGCCTCTCATATGTCCGGATCCCACCGAACCGTCCTCGCTTACAGCCGGCCCAAATCACTTGGTGCACCACATGCCTCTTCTCACACATGACGACACCCGGCTTCCTTGACTGTCTGGAACTCGACTCCTCCCTGAGCCTAGTTCTGGTCCACCCTGTGTTGTCCATCATGTTCATCACTGGTAGCTCCCACTTCGGTTCCTCGTCGTCCTAGCTTGCACTCTCCCTGCAAGCCTCAGACATCTTTGGTGTCTCTCTGACCATTCTGGATCTCAACACCACCTTGTGCCTAGTCTCAGTCCTTCTACGTCTTATCATGACCTAGCTCTGAAGTCTTGCAACCAACACAAATAAGCAAATCGTCACGTAGCACTACACAACACATAAATACATCAATTTGCACAATTAATCCATACAATGTATCATGCAAAAAGTATGTAACCAAAATACTGATCCTAAGCTTATGACCAAACAATAAACCCATGCACACTAGCAACAACACTTAGGTCAATCCATAATCAAAACCCTAATAATTTTAGAGAACAACCTCAGACCATCGAGAGAAACCAGTCTACGCCAAGCACAGGCCGGTCAGACCGCTGGCTAGTCTGACACGAGTACTTGAGGTCTACGATAACCGATCGCAACGCCTACGACTACGACAACCGACCATCAGCATCCGTGGTCGTTCAAGCACTGTAGCTTTCGACCATCTACCATATATGGTCGATCTTGGTATTGTAGCTTTCAACCATTGACCATCCGTGGTCGATCTAGCACTATAGCTTTCGACCATCGACCATCCGTGGTCGATCTGGCACTGTAGCTTTCGATCATCGACCATCCATGGTCGATCTGCCACTGTAGCTTTCGACCATCGACGATCCGTGGTCAATCTGCCACTATAGCTTTCGACTGTCGACCATTCGTGGCCGATCTACCGATCGGACCGCCCAACACACGGTCGTTCGGACTGCCTATCACAGGTCCGATCCGACTACCAACTACCTAGAGCCGATCGGACCACCTGACTACATAGTCGAGGACCACGCCTCCGACTACTATCAGCGGTCGATGTCTACCGGCCAGACCACGAAAACAAAGATGTCAGACCGTTTAACCTGAAGATTCCAGCATATAGCCCAATCAAAATGTAATCCTTTACAAAACCCTCAAAAACCAAACTCAACCTTCGCAGATATTCTAATCCAAAGGTCAATTACTTATCACAACCGTGGGGTTTTCTCCATATGGTCTCACACAACCAAAAAAAAAGCTAAGCACTACTTCAGAAACTCGAATTATCACAAGTCAGAAGCGACATTTGATGGATAAATTCAACCACATGTTTTTTGAAACTACATGTCATATTTCCAGCGCTACGTCACAAATGGTAACAAACTTTGACCATCCTTGCCTGTACAGTACAATAATTTACTACGCACAAATCTTATCAAACCGACCCACGGGAACCAGAAATTACCCGCCTCGGTGCGAGCCCACCACTGCTTAGTACGTTCGGACGTACCGCCGCGCCCAAACTAAACAATTCAAGCCGGGCCATCGGCCTGGTTGGCCGGCGCCGGCGCCTGCTTGACGAAGCGCTTCCAGTACCAGTGCCGCGCCCACACCGCGCCCATGGATTCGATGGGCACGCCCTTCGTCTCCGGCAGGAACGCCGCCACGAACGCCGTCATGACGACGACCCATCCGGCGTAGTAGGCGAACGTGCCGTACCTGAACCGGCACAGCATCGCCAGGAACGACTCCGCCTGCGCGAACGGGAGCGCCGACCTGATTGCCCCGTTTATGCCCAGCGCTGCCGACCTCACCTCAAGCGGGAAGATCTCGGAGGTGATCACCCACGAGAGCGGGGCCCACGACAAACTGAGTCCCGCCGTGTACACGCACACGAGCGCCACCACCGCCGAAGCGTAACCCCGCGACATCGCCCTCCCCCCGCTGGTGGCAAGCTGCGCGCCAAAGATCCACGCCATGGCCACCTGGGAGAGGATCATCACGACGCCGCCCAGAAAGAAGAGAGGGCGGCGGCCATACCGGTCGACGGCGATCGTGGCGATCGCGATGGAGGCCAGGCTGACGACGTCGGTGATGATGGAGCCTAGGATGGCCTTCTGGCTCGTGAAGCCGATGGTGTAGAAGAGTTGAGGCGTGAATATGGATACCACGATCATGCCGGTCAGCTGGAAAAACACCGCCATCGCCACGGCCATGACCAGGTGCGGCCGGTACTCGCGCCGGCCGAGGCGCCGATACGCGCCTGCTCCGTACCTCCGGTCCTTCTCCGCGGCTTGGATGATGTCATTGAGTTCGGCGTCGACGTCGGCGGCCGGCCCACGGATGCGCCGCAGCGAGGCTCGGGCCTCGTCGAGCTTCCCGCGCAGCACCAGGCTGTTGGGCGTGTCCGGGATGGACGCCGCGCCGCAGACTACGACCACAGCCGGGACGATGCAGACGCCCAGCGAGAGGCGCCAGCCCCACCTCGGGATGGTGTTGGCGCCGTAGTTGATTAGGTCGGCCATGAACATGCCCATGTCGAAGAAGAAGTGGAAGGCGCTCGTGAACGCCCCGCGCCACCGCGCCGGCGCTATCTCCGCTAGGTATATCGATGCAGACTGCAACCAACGCAACGCAGGAACACACATCCATTACATTGCAGGTCCTTTCTTACCACTAAAGTGTATATGTAAGCTAGTTTGCATCTGCTGATAAGTAATCACCAAACCGGTGAAACCGACGGCGGTGCCGAGGAGGATGCGGGCGATGACGAGCATGTAGATGTTGACGGCGGAGAGGTTGATAGCGGCGCCGGTCAAGAACAGTAGGCCGCCAATGAGCATGGAGTTCCTCCGGCCCACCATCCTGGTTACGTGGCCAGAGACAAGGTAGGAGAGCATGCCGGCGAAGTAGAGCGAGGAGACGAACATGGTGAGCACCTGGTTGTTGAAGATGCAGTACGCGTTCTCCCGCGCGTTGGACATCTTCCGGCGGATCTCCGGGAAGAATGCCTCGAGGAACGACTCCATTTGCGTCAACCCACCTGAAATTTAATCGGAAGCGATTTGAACAAAATTTGATCATCATATCATTCATCTCGATCGACGATCATATTGATTTCATTACATCATGTCATATGGATCAGTCATATATATGTAGCTTCTCACTTCTGAGTGGCTCGAATCCTAAACTTGTACTTAGGAGTGACGGGCAAATTTTTTCCCGCATATATATAGCTCTAAGGTGTGAATAACTGTACTAAATTATACTGAAGGTGCTTTATGTGATATTGATAGCCAAAGTTCAAGATTTTTATGCATGCTTTTTGTGAGAAAAGTACATCATGTTATCAATATCACATAAGTGCAAAATGTTTAGGCACTACTACAAAAAGGGTTATCACAGAAGGTTCAAAACTGTCATTACAGATGGTTTTTTGAACCGTCTGAGTTTATATGTCAGTGATAATCAGAAGTTATCACAGGCGATTTGTGAGCCGTCTGTGATATATTTATCACAGACGGTTTATAACTAGAACCGTCTGTGAAAAACACTATCACAGACAGTTTTAGTTACGAACCGTCTGTGATACTTCCCCATTACAGACGGTTTTTGGTTTGAGCCGTCTGTGATAATTCTTCACAGACGGTTTATATCATAAAACCGTCTGTGATAGTTCATTCTATACCTAAATTTTTTTTCTATTTTTTAGGTAGCCTCAAGAAATGTTAATTATATTATCTGAAAACAAGCAAATACAACAACACATTCTATTTCCATTAAGATTAGAATCCACTATTACAAACTCACAACATATCAAGTAGGTTACGCATAGCACTGCATACATAAGAGGATACTTATAATTTTACAAAGATAAACTTTACGGCTATAAATTCAGAAAAATACTTACACTACATTAAACTACAATCTAAAATAAGCGGTGCGGAAAATTTTTCAAGTAGCAAAAACAAAAGGGCAACGAACACCATTTTTAGCTTTTATGCCGGCCTTCTTCCTTTCCATCTTGCTATTACCATCGCCTTTTTCCTTTCCATGCCGGCCTTCTTCCTTTTCATCTTGCCATTGCCTTCTTCCTTTCCAGCTTGTTTCAAGTCAAATTTCAGTCGCTCTTGTCGAATCCTTCCTACCCTTGCCGCACACAAATGAGTTGGAGTAGTACTGGTTGTATTGGTTCTTCGAGTAGGAGAGGAGGTTAATAAGGGGCGAGAGGTGGGGGTGGAGAACGGTGCCTGCCATTCGATGCGGAGAGAATGGACGGGTGAGATAGGGATCCTGGGGGATATGCTGCGGATCGGTGACGTGGCGGGGCATTACAGACGGTTCAGATTACAAATCGTCTGTGATAGAGACATCACAGACGGTTCACAACAATAACCGTCTATGATATCACAAAGACAATATACTAGTACAATATAAATAGCTAGTCTGAAAAGATAAAATAACAAAGTTTTATATTGCTTATATATACTCGTTTGAAAGGTTTCGATGAGATCTACAACTTTACAGTTGAGGTAAAACCCAAATTCCAAAGAGAAGATTAAAAATTGTGGCAAAAACAGAAACTACAAACTTGCAAAGCAAATTTGGGGCTAAAGATGGCCGATTTTGAGGGTCTTAGAGGGTGACGGCTTGAGCCGGTTATTTTGTTTAGATCGGGCTTGTCGTTAGCTTTTCAACGAGTACAAAAACATCGATAACGGACACCGTATGCAAAAGTTATGCCTGTCTTACTGAAAGTATCTCAAAACTGAATGCTACTCAGACTCAGGCGAGAAATTATGAAATTTTGAAGGATTGCAAGGCGGAAAACATATCACAGACGGTTTTTAATACAAACCGTTTGTGATGTCTGCCATTATCACAGACGGTTCTTATCTAGAACCGTCTGTGATACTTCACAGACGGTTTGTATTAAAAACAATCTGTGATAATGAAGTTATCACAGATGGTTTGTATTAAAACCCGTCTGTGAAAATACCACAGACGGTTATTCGTATGAACTGTCTGTGATACTTGCAGCACAGACGGTTACTAGAAACCGTATGTGATGTAAACGTCCAATTTAGCCTTTTTTTGTAGTAGTGAGGCTTTCTGTCATCATCTTGGGGTGGTTGTAGTGATAGTGATTTCTGAGAAAGAGATTTGTTTGTTTTGTGAGGGATTATAATCGCGTATTCTACTTCGGCTTCTGTCGCTCTCTAGAATGCATGCATCACCCGTACACACTGCACTGTAGCGCTGACTAATTAAGGAGATAGGAACACAGGGCAAAATTCGTGGTGATCGGTTCGGCTGAAAGCCTCATGGCTTATGGCTGAAAACACTGTAGCTGGCTGAAAAAGCACTGTAGCTGACAGAGGCTTATTTACCATAATTAAATTTTTTAAAAAAAATCAAAAATAGAAAAAACATATTAGCCCATCACGTATAATGTAAACAAATACGAGGAAAAAAGAACCGGTAAAAAAACTCAAAAAAGTCAAAAGTTCAGAAAAAGACGAAATTTATGAATAGTGCAAAAGTAAGCTGAAGCTAGAAGCTGAAGCCATATTGATCAGGGCAAAGAAACCATCTCTTTAGGTCTATTCAAAATTTCTTATTTTCTTCAGTTAGTCAATAATAACGAGCTAAACCTAAGCAACTCCGTCTCTGTGAGAGGACAAATTGTGTAGATAATTGGAGTACAAAATGCTCTGCCCTCAAGTTGTGCAAAAAATACTGACAAGTACTGCCTCATCAAGTAGACAGGCCACCAGAAAAGTCAGGGTGCTTCCATACTCATCCAACGTGATGTATTATACTAAGAATCATCAAGTAGACTGTAGACCTCTATGTACAAAACAACCGGAAAATGAAGATGGGCGACCTGCTGAGCTCTCATGATTGCATCGACGCTATAGTTGCTAGATGAGCATTCTTACATATGTTTCTAGTTGATACTTGCAGTACTTGGCTCTGAAAATTATCTATACCAAAATTGAACCCATGAATCACTGCGGGAATTCCAACCCCCTTCATCCTGCTTCAATATCATTTCCCTCGCATCATAAATTCATAATCATGAGAACGTCTATCCCACATGCATCCGTGAGATTCACAACTGATATTCGGTTTGCAACTTTCAACTCGGAATTTCAAACACTTTCACCTCAGATTCAAAGCTTTCAATTCTAATTTCAAGAGACTATCAACCCGAGTATGCACCTTTCAATTCAAGATTTGAAACACTTGCAATTTGAAATTTCAAAAACTTTCTATTCGGAAACTAATGTTTCTCATCGGAATTTTGGATACTTCCAGGTCAGGTTTGAAACTTTCTATTTGTTATTGAAAAAACTTTCAAATCGGTTTTGGAAACTGTCAAAGCTGGTTTGAGAAATTCTGAATTGGGAAACTTTCAATGTGGAATTTGGGGAACTTTCAATTTGGGATTGAAACTGTCAAATGGAAGAAAATCCACAAGAAATTCGACTGGGGGGGGGGGGGGGGGGGGGGGAAGAGGGGAAGAAAACATGGGTTCTGCATGCGTGTATATCTGGAGCACAAGTTCACACAGCATATTAAGGATATCACATAACTGACCTGTAACACTGATGTCGTATCCGAGTATGAACCCGCAAGAGGCCGCCGTGAGGCAGCTCATCACAACTGTAAATGTTATCTCGCCGCCGTCGTGGCCGCCGCCGACGGCAAGTGCTCCCCCTTTAGTCATCTCCCTTTTGCAAGGACAGAGCTCACGTTTCACTGAAAAGCTATCCTCCAAAGACACAGGAACATCTGAACGCAGGTGTATGCTGGATGCATTATATGACACTTAGGGAGCGGCATAGGGTCAAGTTTCAGCACTTCTTTTCTAAATAAATACTATTCCTATGCATATGGCATTATGGTCCAACGAGACTAGCTGAGCAATTAATTTCTTTTCCCTTCTCTCTCTGATCCAGCAGTGGACTTCTCGCATAGTAGACGTAGATGGCTGACAGGTACTGGGATCAAATATCAATGGCATAAAAAAGGTTATAAGCATATGATTGGTGAGACTATACATCAGATAGACCAGGTACTAAACTGGAGTAGTTAGATTTGAGGCTGGGATGGATCACCAGTGGAAAGAGTGTGGGGTGCGCAGGTTTTTACATCCGGTTCGGTCTCGAGCAAGGTCTTGTTTGGGTGGACCGGGATCCAAACAAGCCAAATGAGGGTAAAAATCACCCTCGACAAGGAAAAAAAAAAGGAAAAAGGAACTGAGAGATAAAAAAATTTTAGTCGCCTATGCAATAGCAAAACCATTCCTATATTTACATCCTCTTTTCCAAGAGCATGCACGTTGAATATATCAGTAGTGGACCCAAGATTAAAATCTAAAGCTAGGGCAATGTGAACCGCAACTAATATGTGATAACTAAGTCAATACACCTATGTCATATCAGGGGTGGACCTTAAATGGTTTATGGGTATTCAGTTGAACACATAAAAATTTTGGCACAAATTCAGTATATACTAGGTAAAAAATATATACATACTCTTATTTGGGCCAAATTCGTCATATTTGTACCCCACCAGCCCAATTTCACTCCACTTCTCTAACTTCCTCTCAGGCCACGCGAGCGGCAAGCCCATCCCGCACCCTCTCTAGTTGGCCCACTTCATGTTGGTCCATTCAACCATCCCCCAACCCTAACCATCTAACCTCTTTATTCTCTCTTTTGTGGGTGTGGGTCCACTCATTCGATGCATCGGCCACTCGGCCACACGCATGGTGCGCATAGGCGACAAATGGCCAGCGGGCAAGCGGCGGCAAGGGTGGCTAGTGACACGTACGTGGCAAGTAGAGCGGTAGGTGGGTGGTAAGCGTTGAGCGCAAGGGAGGTAGCAACCAGCGGCGTGAGCTTGCACCCCGTAGACTACAATAGCCACGCACGGCAGCACCCTGGCTTGGGAGGTTGAAGAAGGGGTGAAGCACGAAGGGAAGTGTTGGACCGAAATGGCAACAGAGGGGGGGGGGTGAATGTCGACTCTTAAAATTAACCCCTAATAACCTACTAGAGATTTTTCTCACCGAAAGCTATCAAGCTATGATGAAAAATAACTCATACTCACTGGAGAAGAAAACTGGGCACAAACAAGAGAGAGCAGCACAAGAATCAACAGAGACAGAAGAAAGAAACAGCACCAAGTGCTCAGGCCGGTCTGACCGCTTGCATGCAGCCGGTCTGACTGCTTGCCCAAAGGCGGTCTGACCGCCGGCAAAGATCCGGTCTGACCGCCGGGCAAACACCGGTCTGACCGGTCCCCTGATCCCAGAGCACCCGAGAGCACAGACAGAAAAACTGCAACTCGACAAAAATTCAGATCTTCAAAAAACTGAGGAATTGGGGGTTTGCACCCAATCTCTTCAGCCCAAAGCAGCACACTAACATCCTAAATAACAAGAAGGGCTTGGGAAACAGAAGGATCTAACTCAAGGACATGAATTTCAGATTTGAGGTAAAATCTGAAAACCAAACAGAGGCAGCACCAAAAACCAAATTCCTCTCCAATCCTTGAACCTTTGCCCATGAAACTTTGAGGATAGCTAATTAATAGCCTCAGGACTTAACATGCTAAGTTTTATGCCATCTCAAGAAGAAAAACAAGAATCTCACCAAAACCCTAGAAGAGAAAAAGAAGAACAGAGGAGCCCAAGAGACAAAATCTGAAATTAAACGTGGTTTGCTCTTAGGATTGACTAGCCAAATGGCTTTGGAGCATCTCTCAGATTACAGCAACCCATTTTGTCACTCCTCAGCAAGAAACGAGCCAAAACACAAAAACTCAAAAATCAAGTATAGAGAGCATCGAAGGAAGAACACAGGAGACATGTCATCTCAAAGTAAATTCATTCATTCCTAGAAGCAAGAGGATCACAGAGGAGTACCCATACATGATTACAATCGGAGGAATGATTACATGGTGGCTCAACTCATCTCCAACCTCTCCCTCTCTCAAAATCAAGAACTCCACTCAAGAACACACATACACACAGAGAAAGACATCGAAGGAGACACATCCAACAACCCTTCTGTCCTCTCTCAACAACTAAAGCCTAAAGCAAAACAACCTCTCCAAAGGCCATTTTGACTAAAAGCAAAACCCTAAAGCCATGCACTCCCTCACAAGAGACTTACATGCACATGAGAATCCCTCTCCTATTTATAGCCCTTGGCTAACGGGTCTCCAACCCGTTACCCCCGCTAAACCCCGAACGGAACCGCTTCCACCTGTGCAGCTTTGCGCTTTTACCAAAACGCCCCTCCTGCACCTTCCGGGAAGCTTCCTCGTGTCTTGCCGTCCAAGCATCGCAACCACCTCAAGTTCTCGCCGTCTTCAGCACACCTCGACCGTTCTGACCTCATCACCGCCTATGCCTAGTCCGGTCACCTCGTGCCTCGCCACGACTCCGTCTCGACGTCCTGCAGCCATCACAGACAAGAAACACATCAAATAGCACCGCTCGACACATGTAAGCATCAATGAATCATACTCAGGCATAAAATGGCCTAAACGACCAATCGGGAAGAATAATATGCAATAAGACCGTCTAACCAACCCGACTAAGCCAAATGCCGTCGTGGCATGAAACGAACCAAACAAACTCAATCTTTCTAAAATACTTGTCAATTACTCATCACAAGCATGTGGTCGCATCCACATGGTCTCTCAGGAAGGGAGCACGGTAGCACGCACTGGGCAGGGCCGGCCGGGCGCCTCCGGTATCGCCAAAACCGCCATAGGTGAATTCCAAATCCCCAATTTTAGATCTTAGAGTTTTGAAAAATAAAGAAGAAGCCACAACACAATTGCAAGTAGGCGGCACTAGGAGCGAAGTGACTGCGCGAGGCGGCACAAGCGAGCAGGGAGGTAGAGAGTAGCCAGTGTTGTGGCAAGGTCTCATCCTCCAGGAAGTTGCATTCGTTCTTCCGCTCCCCCTCTCAATTCTGAAATCAACAAATCCTAAATAGTTGATTGAAAGATTGTATATTTGTGAAATGTAGATCATATAGTCTTAAAAAATGAAGAAGTTTGTATATTTAAAAGTTTTGTGAAATAATGCTGGTTAGACTCATGTAATAAAGAAAATTTTCTTTAACTTTCAAAGTTTGAAAAAGTTAGCAAGGTGATCGTAAGGAACAATGAAATTAAATAACTGTCCTTAAGATTGCATAAAGAGTTGTAGAGTTAAAATTATATTTTTCTTAATTATTTTGTAATTTTTCTATATTATTTTGAGATATTTTTAGTAGGAACAATTTATACATTGGTTTTTGCCATTGAGAGCCTTTTCTTTTTCTATTGAGCAATATTTTCTTTAACTCTAAACACACATTCTGGAAAGCCTGGGATTGCCACTGTGTCATATGCGTGATAGATATTGATAATGTTGCTCATTGAATAGACACTTTTGACAAATCATATCATTGCCACCGGTAAGACTAATACTAACTCGAAGAGGTGATAGAGTGGATGTTTGGTTTGAAGTCTAACCTTGCCACACTAAATCTTAGGTATGTTCACAACTTCTTAGAAGGGAGTTTGGTCTGTTGCTACAATTGTGGCTTGTCATACTTTCTTAGCCACATGACCTAAACATCATAGACAAAGTTTTTTTGCCTATCTTTTGCCACACGTGACACTGACCTTTGTTGTCACAAAAAATGTACAAGCCAAACTTGACTAAGGTTAGTTATGGCAAATTTAGACGTGGACCAAACATGCTCTAAGAGTCAATACATTGGCACAGGCATAGTACTTACATAGTACATCTTGGTACAAATGACATCGACATTGTCAGCAAAACTATTGCAAGTAACCTTTGATCGACAAATTCTATTGTATATATTTTTGAGAGGTATTGTGTGTGTGTATTTATAAGGGAACAACTAGCGCCCGAACGTACGATTCAAATGCTATCGCTGTATGCCCACTTCATCCGTTGGATCTGGCATGATGGACTTTAGCTGTTTGATCCCCCTTCTTACCCCCCAAAAAAAGGTCGGTTTGCAACACCACATGTCCCCCACAACAAAAACAGCTTCTTGCTCCCCGAGCTTGCTCGTCAGGCGATTCCTTCGATCTCGCCCATAGAATTCAAAATTTTTCCCAAAATTCATCCGGTGGCTCATCTGATCCGTAAAATCGAGTTCCCACCCGCTCCACCTCGCTCCTCTGGCCTTCAGCAACCACCAATGTGACACCAAGTCCTTGCCAGTCTAGAGAGGGAAAGAGAAAGAGGTAAGAGTAGGAGCATGGCTACGATGGTGGCTAGTTCCAACCATCATAGATCGACGAGCCACCAGAGAGGGAGGAGCTGGGATGTGAAGAATGGGGATTGGGAGGCATAGGCTTTGTGGGTGAATGGATGGGGATGAGATCCATTGCAACAAAAAAATCCTAGAAGCATAACAATTAGTTCATAAGCTTGCAACAATATTTATTCCAGGTGCAGTAAACACATAATCAACAACAAAATTTGCAACATATTTGAACTATTAGGGCAACAAATATAAGAACCTATTGCAACAAAAATTAAACCTTGTTGCAACAACAAAGATCTATAATATTTGATATCTTATGCTGCAACATTCAGAAACAACTGCTTCTTCAACTTGACTTACCAATATTAACATATGAGATGAGTACAGAGGAGGATGAGCCACCCCATCACTGATGGAATCATATCTAGTAGGGCGAGGTTGGTACTGCTCATCACCATGTACTCTGGACTCGTCCACACCAAATCTGGTGAGATCCGACCATGGCAGTGACAAGTCCAACGGACTATGGCCTCACCATGGAAAGGGAAATCTCCACTCGAGCTCCGCCCATGTCGTATGGCTTTCCTCGAGCGCAAACTGCAGAGATAGATAGATAGAGATAGGTGGGGAGAGAGCTACTAGTGTGAAAGGATAAGGATGAGATGCATGAAATGACTTGTGTGGTAGTGGTGGGCATGGACTGAGACGTATGATACAAATCATTCAGATTGTAACTAGACTACTAGAGAAAACAACCATGAGCCTTTGCCCTTGCACTAGTAATGTTTCCATTGGGCAAATCAAATAGGCCCACATGACTACACCACACGTGTCACCACTCACCTAGTTTACCTGCCTTGGTGCGAGCCCAATAGTACATAATACCACCACGCCAAAGCCTAATACATCAAGGCAACCCATTAGCCAGCTTGGTCGGTGCCACCACTGGTGCTGCCTTGATGAATCACTTACATTACCAGTGTCGCACCCAAACCACGCCCAGGGACTCAATGGGCACACCCTTGGTCTCTAGCAGGAACACGACGATGAAGGCTGTCATGACAACGACCCAGCCGGTGTTGTAGGCGAAGACGTCATACTTGAACCTGCAAAGCATCTTTAGGAAGGACTGTGTCTACACAAAGGTGAGTGTGAGCAAGATGGACTCGCTCATGCTCTACCCTGCCAACCTCACCTCTAGAGGGAAGATCTTGCTCGGGATGATCCACTTGAGTATGCCCCATGACATGTCGAACCCCACCGTGAACATGCACACCACCGCCACTGCATAGGCCCACGACATCGTCTTCACACCGTTGGTCCCTACACTACTACAAAAAGGGTCATCATAAACGGCTTGGAACTATCATCATAGACGATTTTCTGAACCATTTGAATTTATATATCTGTGATAATCGGAGGTTATCACAGATAGTTTGTGAGCCGTCTGTGAAAAATACAATACAGACAGTTTGTGACTAGAATTGTCTGTAAAGAAAACTATAACAGATGGCTTGAACCAAAAACCGTCTGTGATACTCAAACATCACAGACAGTTCTAGCTACCAACTGTCTGTGATGGGCGAGTATTACAGACGGTTGGTATATAGAATTATATGTGATACTTTTCCATCACACACGGTTGGTAGATAGAATCGTCTGTGATGTGCGAGTATCACAGACGGTTTTTGGTTCGAGCCATCTGTGATAGTCCTTCATAGACGGTTTATATCATAAAACCGTCTGTGATAGTTCATTCTATACATAATTTTTTTCTTTTTTTGCTAGCCTTAAGAAATGTTAGCTATGCCCTTTGAAAATAAGCAAATACAGCATCAAACACAACAGCACATTCTATTTCCATTAATATTAGAATCCACTATTACATTATAATAAGCAGGTTACCCATCTAACACAGCAAGAACATAGCAATAATACATCTCCTAATCCTACGAACTCAACTCTTAAACATGGTAAGAACATAGAAGAAGCAGAGATCCTAGCAAACAGTAGAAGCTCAACCGCGTCGATGAGGCCTCTATGCTTAGGCTCTCTTGCCCACTGATGCAACGTGCGAGTTGGATGTCCTTGACGCTCACCGACACCAGCACCGACTTGAGCACTGTCTTGGTAGCTAGCTGCTTTTGCAGTGTCTTACTGCCAATAGACTTGCATACCATCTACTTCGTAAGGGTCATCAGGGTCGGGGTCGAGGAGGAGGACGATGAGGAGGCTGGAGAGATTTTGAGCACGGTAGAAGATGGGTTTGGGTGAGTATGTATAGGGGAGGAAGAGGCGGGAGTGGGAAAATTTTTGGTAGAATGGACGCGGGGACGAAGAGGTGGAGCTACAATCCGTGGGATCGGGGTTGATGGGTTTCTATTGGCTAGGATTGGGTTGGGGAGGATTGACAGGCCCAACGATTAGGGATACATAATTATCACAGACGGTTTAAAATACAAGCCGTCTATGATATGTAATTATCATAGATAGTTTAAACCACAAATCACCTATGATACGTAATTATCACATATGGTTTGAACCACAAACATCTATGATACATAATTACCGAAGATAATATGTGTATATACTGGTGCAATGTAAATAGTTAGTCTCAAAAGATAAAATTGCAAAGTTCTATATAGCTTATATATGCTTGTTTGAGAGGTTTCGATGAGATCTACAACTTTGCAGTTGAGGCAAACCCCAAATTCTAAATGGAAGATTGAAAATTTTGGCAAAACAGAAACTGAAAACTTATGGCGCAAATTTATGACTAAAGGTGGCTGATTTTTGGGGTCTTAGAGGGTGACTAGTGTAAGCTGGTTATTTTTTTTGGATCGGGCTCGTTGTTAGCTTTCCAATGAGTACAAGAATGTCAAAAACGAACACCGTATGCAAAAGTTATGTCTACTAAAGGTGTCTCGGAACAGAATCCTACTCAAACTCAAGCAGGAGATTATGAAATTTTAGGGAAT
Source organism: Dendrocalamus latiflorus (assembly GCA_017311315.1). Taxonomy (NCBI): domain Eukaryota; kingdom Viridiplantae; phylum Streptophyta; class Magnoliopsida; order Poales; family Poaceae; genus Dendrocalamus; species Dendrocalamus latiflorus. The sequence goes on along the minus strand of CM029640.1, from coordinate 31,911,239 downwards.
TGCGAGGCGGGAAACATATCATAGTCAACTTTTTAATATAAATTGTCTATGATAACTTTATTATCACAAATGGTTTGTAATACAAACCATCTGTGAAGTATCATATACAGTTTAAATAAAAAGCTATCTGTGATATTTAGCAATATCACAAACAGTTCTTGGTAAGAACCATCTATGATACTTCACAGACAGTGCTCACCATGAACCATCTGTGATATTATCTCTTCACAGATGGTTAGTGCTATCAGCAACACAGATGGTCTCTAAATGTAAACCATCTGTGATTGTATTTAACACTGACAGTTTTGGTGAACTGTCTGTAATGAAACATCTAATATAAGTCCTTTTGTAGTAGTGCTAGCTCCGAACAGAAGATCCATGCCATGCCCACCAGGCACACAAGCAGTATGCTACCACCTAGGAAGAAGAGGGAGTGCCGCCCGTAGCGGTCGATAGTGAACGCGGCCACGGTGATGGAGGCCAGGCTGATGATGTCGATGAACCCGATGGTCACCACGATCATGCCATCAGCTCAAAGAACAACAAGGTGATGATTGCCATGACGAGGTGGGGTGGAAATCGTGCTGTAGGTTGTGCCAGAACATGCAGGACTCATACCGGTGGTCCTCCTCTACGGTGTGCATGATGTTCTTGAGCTTGACATCAAGGATGGCTGCGACCCGCAGATGTGCCACAGTGAGGCTAGGCCTCATCGAGCTTCCCACACAGCACCAGCTATTGGGTGTGTTCAGGATGAATGCCGCGCCAATGAGGATGATGGCAGCCGGGATGATGCCGACGATGAGCGAGAGTTGGCATGGTAGTTGACTAGATCAGCCACAAACATGCCCACATTGAGGAAGAAGTGGAAGATGCTTGTGAACGCCCCGCACCACCGTACTGACGCTATTTCACTAAGTACACCGGTGCAGACTGCAATGACGCACAACTATATATTACAATGCATGTCCTAAACTAACACTACAGCATGCGCCCACGAGTGCATTTCTGTTGGCAACATGGGTGGAACTAGGATAAAAATGATGGGGGTTCACCATTTCACTATACATATAGGGATTGTTCTTTTTGCCATTTGTCTTCTGCTTTTAGCTTCTCTAGAAGTTAAAAAGCCAAACGTCGAAATGGGGTAACCTCTTGAAGAGGATTCTCCGTCATCTGCTGTCGAGTCAAAAAGTGCAGACAAAAGACATCAGCCGCAGCCCAAAACAACACCCCCATAATTACATGTATAATTTTGTCTTCGATTTGCAATGAAGTAGGTGGGTATTCCAATTTCTAAAAACCCAAATTAAAACCTAAATTCTGAACCCTACAATTAAAAAAACAACCAATAATTATAACATTCAATCCATAACTCATAAATTCAGTCCATTTGCTTAACGAAATCGAAGAAACAAGAGAAATTTAGAAATACCCTATGTCAATTTAGGACTTAATCCATGCCACCAAGTGCTTGATGAGACGATCGATGGGTGATGATGACCAGGAGACATGGCAGGTGGCGGGATGCAGCCTAGGCCTCCGGGTTTTGGCTATCAGCGGATGCAAGCCTGTGACCAAGTAAGAGGGTGGATTTTGCTTTCGTACGAGGCGGGATAGAGGGAGGGATGGAATGAGACACGAGTGACTATGGCAATGCAATGTATGTGTAGTGTGGCCTTTGTCTGCTATTGTAACATCCTAAATTTTGGATGTTTGAAAATTTGAGAAATTTAAAGTTTTTATCTGCATCGTACTGGAATTTGAATCTTGGTTCAACATCTTATTTGGGCTTTCCTGAGTTTTGTGTTGAGCAAGTAATATATGAAAATAATTCTCGAGCACAAAATAGCAATCATGAAAATAAATAATTAGATAAATGAATACAAATAATTTAAATACTAGTTAACCCTGAGAAAGTAATTCCAAAAATCTATTTATGAAATCAAAACATGGTTTATAAATTAGATTAAGGAAAATACCTGAATTAAAAGTACAACTCAAATATATACGTACCTAAACTATACAATTAAATTCAAGACTAGTCTTAACACTAGAGCTAAAATTCAAAATTTGAAAATCCTGCAAAACTCAAAATTAACAAGTCCTAATGAGAACTAAAGTTTAAATTAAAAAATCCAAAATTCTAAAATTTTGCTCAAGCCTTCTCTCTCTCTCTTCTTTTCCTTCATTCCCTTCCTTTCCTCTCCCTTACATGTGGACCCTACTCCTTTTTCTTTTTTTCTTTTTTTCTCCCCAGATCTCTCTTCACCCTCCACGCGTTGGCTTCTCTTCCTCCACTCAATTCTCCTTTTCTTTATCCCGTCAGTTCTTTCTCCCCTGTCCCCTCTTCGCTCTGACGGCAGCGCCGTAGCGCCCGTCGCCTCGCGCCAACGCCCCTGCCCTTCTCCCTTTTCTTTTTTGCTCGCGCATGCCTGCAGCTCCTACTCCCGTCACGTCCCCTCCGCGCGCCTGCCTTCTCTCTGCTCTGCAGCACCGCCACCTGCCACTGCCCTGCTTTGCGTCGCGCCGAGCTCCGCGCCGGTCCAAGACCGGCGGACCATTCCCGCCACCGGGTCCTCCGCGCCTCCCCGTCCCCTCCGCGACTATAAGGAGCTCCGCGCTCTCCCTTGCGACCCCTGCGCCATCTCCTTTCTTCCCCACTTCGCCTCGCCCGCGCGTGCTCCCGCACTGCCGTCGCCGCCCCTCCCCGTCTCGGCCGTCTCCGATGATTACGCCGCAAATCGCCTGCGTCACGGCGTACCCCCGCGCACACGATGCCTTCTTCGGCGATTAATTGGAAAACCGCTGCCCGAGAACGTCGCACGCGCGCCCCTCTTTATCCCCGGTCGGCCGTCGCCATTTCCACCGCCGCCTCCCCTTCGATCGGCCCCGGGCCGATTCAGCGTGGTGGGAGCAGCTCCTCGACGCCCCGGGGCCTCCCCCACCGCCGGCCTGCGCTCTCCTCCACTACCGCGACCCTGCCACGGCGACCCGGTCGCATCGCCGCATGCTCACGTCGCCGGCCCGACCTGGCGTCCCTTCCGACGACATCAACCCTGCCGGTGAGCTACCCATGCCTCAACCATGCCTACGCGCCCCTCCCTTCATTCCCCCCTCTCCTCCGGCCGTCGGCGCCTCTTTTCTCCTTCACCGTCGGCCGCCTAGAGTCGCCGCCCACCCGTCTTGACGCCACTCCGGCCGGTGCACCGCCACCCCTAAGTTCAATGCTTCTCCCGAAGCCCATTTTGCCCGTTGTCGTTGAGCCTCCGGCCCGGCCTCGCCATCGCCGCCAGCGCCAGGCGCCTGCGCCGTCGCCCCTGTTTTGTTTCGCAGTGCCCCCCCCCCCCTTGTGACTTGGCCGAGTGCCCCTTTTTCCCTCCCTGTTAGATGGTAATGAGAATGGATACATCAACTAGTGATTAAAGGAATTATTGCAAGCTAAAAATGGAAAGTTTTTGTGTTGGGCTGGCATCCCACAACAGAGGATTGATAAATTAAAGATTTCAAAAAGAAGGAAATCATAAGCCCTTCCATATTAGGCTAAGATTATAGATGACTAATGTAAGTTTAAAATCATAACTATTATTGTTAGGCATTGCAACTTAAGTAAAAGAAGCGTGACAAATTAGTTTATTCCCTAAATTAAAATATGCCTTATGTATACATTGTATGAACTTAGGTAATTAAAAGTTATGAAAGTCCTCTCAAAATAGCAACTAATACAAATAATTGGCATAAACTCAAATAAAATGTAATGGCATCTAATATAGTTATGAGTATATCTGTATGTGATAAGTAATGGGAATAACTTTGGGAAAATCAAATAAGGTTTTAATAAAATAAGAATATTGGAAAAGTCAATTTTGAATAAGTTGTATGACCATAAGGTTGGTAAACAATTCAAGGTGCTAAAATGTATTATCAATATTTATTTTGAAATATTTTTAACAGTTAAATCATACACGGTTTGTGCACTAATAAGAGTATGTATTGACATTGGGCCTTAATGCACAAATAAAGAATTAATACAAAATAGTCTAGGTAAAAGTAAACATGCGAATAAGCTTTAGATTTCGAGTACTGGAATTATATGTACTTAGAGATTAGTTATTAAACAATTGTTAGTCGACACAGGGTTGTATAAACTAAAGATAAGCAAGGCTACTCAGAATAAGTAATAACCAGAGAAGACAAGCAAATGGATCACTGCATTGCCAGGAATTAAATCAAAGTATTTATTTTAAATCAATAATCTTTTCGTGAGAGATAAGCTAGAAAGGCATAGAGCTTACATAAGAAGCTAACCAACAGGTGGGTTAAAATCTTGTATGTCGTCCAACAGCCCTATAAAATTCTAATCCCTATCATTAGCAGGACACCCACGATTAAGATCTTGATGGTGGTTTCAATTGAAAATGAAAGATGAAATGTAAAGTGAGGTCCACAAGGGTAGGTCCTGATGAAAGTTAAAATCGTAAAAGATAATAAAAGCATGTACATAAAGCATCAATGGCCCTCAACTCTCAGAGCATCATAAACTAAACATCCTACCAAAGTATAGCGCCATAGGTCTATTAAAAAGGACCCGTGGGTCGCCAATTGTTAAAAATAATAAAAGAGATTGCTAATAAAAAGATCAAGCCATCGTATTCTATTACCGACCCCACCTCAAATCACTCAATCACTCCTTAACTCATAATAAAACTAAATTGAGTTTATTCGGATTTATTTGGATCTTTTGAGTTATTTGCTTTTATTTGGATTCAGTCGTTGTCGCGTAATTAGAAACTGGAGTCCTGAAGATTCTATGGAGCAAGCGAGGATGAGATTGATGTAGACCAGGAATTAAAGATCATCGCATGAGACAACTTTGTGTGAGCTCAAGACCGCGGTAAACCGCGCCAGGCGAGTCAATACTTTGATCATGTTGAACCTACCTTTTCTGCAAATTACTTTGTTTTAAATTATCAAATTGCATGCTGTTATTTTATATGCAAATGCATGTTTAATTTAATATTCTAGTTATGTGCCCCTTTGTTTACCTTGAATAATATTACCCATCCTTTGGAATATTTGAATGTGTGAACCTTGTCGCCCTAGCAAAATTATAATAGTAACATTTCAAAAATAAGTCCCTAATTATATGCTATGCTTAGTACTGCATAGATACTCTGGGGGGCGCTGAAATGCCCCAAGCATCATTGTCATTTTTAATCACGAGAAATTGGTTTGGGAAGTCATGGTGGTAATCACTGGTACATTTGATATGATTATTTTATACTCCCAAAATCCTCAACTTGCTTAAATATCTGGGCGGAATGGTTCGAGGGTGTGAGTGTGGTGCAGTGGATGCACAAAGTGGGTTAGTGGTAGACCGCCCAGATACCAATAAGGACTGAATCTTGTCATGACCTCCTGTGTAAAACAGTACAACCACAAGTCTGTAAAATACAACTTGGCTAAGTAAATTTATCGAAACCCCGGAGTCATCTCACCGGTAGTGGATAGAAGTGTTATGCTATGGCAAGGGGGCCTGAAGGGACACCAGTGGAGGGTGAAGTCTGCCCAGCTGTCCTAACGTTGTGGGGAGTTGAGAAGCCCAGCTGCGTTAGTGGCTGTGGGGAACTTCCCGCGCATAGATGGGACCCACCGCAAGTGGGAGAAGCCCATAAAGTGAGATGACAGAAGGGACTAGATACTTTGAAAAGTCACTGTGACGGTCTGCTCAACCACATGACTAAGGAATCGTGTGGGGCAACGAGTTGATTGTCTCTTGTGGTGAAAGTGTACAAACTCTGCAGAGTCAAAACTATTCGAATAGCCGTGCCCACGGTCAAGGGCGGACATGGGAACTTAACTAGATATAGTTCTATTTAAAAATGTTTGGAAAATGGGAAAGGAAAAGTGGAAGGGCAGAGGAAAGCCCTGATTTGAGTTGTCCTGGGTGTCGTCCCAGTGGTAAGTTAAGCGGCTATAACGCTGAAAACTGTTATACGGTGTGATGCCGTATGTATGGAGAAATTGTGGTGATATTAGGCATATGGTGTGATGCCATATGTATGGAAAATCATGTTAATATTCTTTGAACATTATGTTTTGTTCCAAAGCTGCTAGGTCTCAGGAAATTTTATGTATTGTATTTCAATTCGTGGCATTTATATTCTTATAAAATAAAACATGGGAAGAATAAATGGAGTCGTAAGAAAATAAGATGGCTATTTATGGTAATTGCATAAAGAAGTTGGTGGATTCATGTGATCATAATAGGGATAATGTTAGTGTGGTTCTGGGAGAAATGAATTAGTGGGGTCCAGCTAAATAGATAGGCTAGATAAATGATCTAATTGAATTTTCAGGAATTTGGAGAAATAATACAAGTAATGGAGTATAATTCTTGATTAGTGATATTCTTAGTGGATATATAACAGTGAATCGATTTTGGAGAATTAGGGAGTGCAAAGGTAAATTGCTGGATTACTACACTAATGATTAATATAAATTCTTGGAAGATATTGGCGATAATGGGAATTAATAGGAGTTGATCAATTGCTAGAGGGATGAATTGAATTCCTGAGAAGATTGGAGGATTCATAACAATTAGCGGATTATAATCTTGGTAAATTGAATTTTTGGTGGAGGTATATTTGTGGATTAGCTAGTGATAGATAATGGAAAATAAGATTGATTATTGGATTATGGTTTTGAATCAATGACGAAAAGGATTGAATACGAATGATATCGGTGGATTTGAAAGTAATTATGTTAGAGAATCATTAGAATTCAGAGGTGAGGAGCTGATGAATAGTAATGACAGGATTGGATTATTAGTAATTCAAAATACAAAGTATGATCGGTGGATTATATAAATGATGACATTTGCTGTTTGGAGTTTTAGACAGCAGTCAGTAAAGAAAGTGCATTTTCGGCGGATTAAGTCAATTTTGGCAATTGTAGTGTGGAGCTAGGTAGCAATAATAACACTTTGATTAAATAATAGTAGTAATGATACTAAAAGCGATTTTTGGCAAATAAAATAACCCGAGCCTCTCCTTTGTTAAGCCATGCATACTATTTATTTGCATTCTGTGTATTGGCTCGCGGAGCACGGGGTTGGAGTGCTCACACTCGCTCTTGCGACAAAATTCAGAATCAGGAATCAAATCACCTCGCCTCAGCAACAAGATTGGACAAGCTGGCAGAGAAGATGATGATGTCAAGGGCTAGGTCGCGAACCTCCAGTTGGCTGCCTGTGGGCATGTCCTGAAGGTCCCACCTGTGTGCTTCGTTCTTCCGCTGCTGCAATTTAATGATTTCGGCCTCATCGGCCCATGAGTAAGTTTACTATTATATTTACGCTTCCGTATGATATGTATTTTGATGTCCATAACTGTAACTGTGTGCACTATCTACTGATCCAGGGAATAGTGCAGCTAAACACAGTAGAATCCGGATTATAAAATCTGGGTACTACAGCTATCTTTCCTTCATTTGGTTTGCAACAAAGTCACAACAAGAAAATGACACAATAAACCACCAAGCCTATTGCAACAAAAAAAATAAATTGTACACAACAAATAGCTCTTGCTACAAAGATTTGAAAGACAAACTGTAACAAATAAAAGCATTTTATGCAACTAATCAAAATGCGAACTGCAACAAATACCTCCTGTGGCAAAATTTAAGAAGAGACATTGCAACAAAATTAAATACTTCATGCAACATTGGAGAGAAATGCTCTAACAATTCAAAGAAACATATGCAACAAAGTCTATCGGTTCGACTGACGACAATGCCTCGTCACTGTCCATCCACTCCCTGTTTCTTGCCCCACCTCCTCCAGCCTTGGCCTTACCAAATTCTGCGAGCTCCACTTGCTCCTCACAAGGGAGACCTCCACACAAGCTTTGGTTGTGGTGGACAGTCTGGTCGAGCATGAGTGGTAGCGAGCTTTGATCGTGGATAGAGATGGAGGGGACATAGGTGCAAGCTCCTGATCGTTGACCAGGAGCATAGGTAGCGGTGGTTGGGGCTCAGACTTATGAGAGAGCTAAAGAGGAATTGCCGAACTACTGCGAGGGTGGATAAGAACGAAGGAGTGGGATGAAGTTTTGTGGTGGTGGTTAGGCCACGTGGAGCAGAGCATCTGAAAAGAATTACTCGCTCTAGACATAGGCATTGTATCATTACCCTAAATGAATTCTACATAGGCAATAAATTTCGTTTCAATCTCACAAAAAAATAAGGAAAATAATCTAAGTCACCAAACAAAATTCAATTCAAATTACATATCACATCCCAATATGGAGATGCCATTAAGAACTAGCAAAATAAGTTGGAAGCAAAACAAATCTATAATATTACAACTATTGCAACACTTTGAAAATGCTCATGCAACAATTGATGAGAACACTTGCAACAAAATAATTTGGACAATGATAGTTTGTAACAAAATAGCATGCTTCTTGCAACAATTATGAAAGATTTGTGCAACAATTTGCAAAAACATCTACAAAAACTAATGAACGCTAATAAAAAAATTCTAACCACAACATTTTGATAGCACATACTGTAACAAACCAAAACACTCTTTGTAATAAATGAGAAAAAAATATGTTGCAACAAACTGAGCAAATAGACCTGACAAACTAGATCAGACGGACTCTTGTTGTGATGTTTGGCTCCTCTATTATATCAGGCCTTCTCCTCCCCAGATTCGGCAACAATGCCCTCCTTCCCCACTAGATCAGGCAACGACAGCATATCACGTTGTCGGGAGGTCATGAGGTTGAGGTCCTCATTCACCATTGTCACCGCATCCTTAGCCACGATGGTGCTGGAGGAGGAGGTTTGTAGTAGTAGTGATGGGGTAGAGGTTGGTGTGGGTGAGGAAGGGATTGACAGTGCAGCCACCGTTTTGCAATGGGAGCAGGAGATACTTGGGCAAGAGGAAGAAATAAGGACAAAGAAGAGTTACGATGTTATGCAGGCTCGAGGAATGAGGGAGGAGAGTAGATCGACTAAAAGATGTAGAAAAAAGTGAAGCTGAGAGGCTCTACACTAGAGAACTAAGACTTCAGTTAGACTAGTAAGGTACCCGTGTGTTGCAACAAAGTTCTAAAAGAGGGTGCAACTTGGTCGTAGACTATACAATAAATATAATTTTTCTTTCATGTACATGTCAACCAAAACATATCTATGCAAGCTAAAATCCCAACAAAGCTTATAAATATAATTTTTGTGCTATTAATGCTGTCATGAAGATAAAGAGACAACAAGATTCTGATTAACGACTTCCACTTTCTTTGCTTAAGACCTAGTCTTCTTAAAGCACATGTCCTGTAGTAAACCGACATCATTAGTCCTTTTCCTCAATATATTGGTGTAAACATACATTCAAATATCTAAATTTCACTGATCAGCACCTTGTACCTAGGAATTGCAAAGTAAAAAATAAAAAAGGTAGAGAACACCATGAGAAACAAAAGCATCAATTGTCGTAAGACATTTTGTTCTTGTTAGAGTAAATAGCAAACTTATCAAGAAAGGTTCCCTTGAAAATTGAAAATTAAAACTTATCATTGAGTCAATGAAAATTAACCAAGAAAGGTTCAATATATCTGACGTCGATGCCAAAATAAACCTTTATAATTATCTCCTTATAAGCACATCATTCATTCAACAACTACCTTACACTCAATACAAGCACAGAGTCAATCAATCAACACTCTCTAAACTCATGCTTCAGAATAAACTAATCACAGTCACAATGACTGAGAAAATCAAATAATTATACCTCATCGAATATCTAGGAATCCGCATAGATCAACTACTACTGTAAATATGAAGCCCACCGATGTTGAATTTTCATTTTCTGCATTAAAAGAAACAATTGTCTACGACAAAGCACTTAATAGTTCCATTAGGCCACAATTTTCTTTAGAAACCAAACTCTTGTCATAAAGCAAAAGAATTCAAATTGCTTGTAAACATTGCAAAGCTTTGGACTACATGTTTTATCCACAAACAAGGATAAACATAGAAGGAATTTTCTGTAAAACTCAATGAAACAAAACAAGATAGCCAAGGGAACTAACAATACTTACAAGATTAACCACACCATAAAGAACAAAAACAATTCTTGAACTAATTCTTCATAACATGTCCAAAGCAGAGTAAACAATAGAAAAATGCAATATATAGAAGTTTCCAAGTTCAAACTTCAAATGGCAGGACAAGAGAGAATACACAGCTTAACTAGTATCAGTAAAGGATAAAATGGCAGGGTGGAGTGGTTTATGAAGCAGGGAAGATATTTGCACCTTAAAAAGCATCGCAACCTTCTCCATTATCCCATTGTTATCTGTCTCTACGACAAACTAACACAAAGGAGAACCGGTTGGGGAGCGTCTACATCATCCTAAGCATTGACTATTCCCCGTTTGAGTGGTTTGAACTAACTACAAACATACTATGCAACACATGGCAGAAGAGACTAAAATGGGGGAGAATTTTGACCTTAGTATACAATGCAATAGATGGCAGCAAGGGTTTTACTTCCTTCTGAACGATGAGGAATCTTTAGTTGGTTGTATCTATAGCCCAATCATGCATACTTTGACATATACATGTCCCATATATCATTAAATTCTGCATCCACAGCCCAAACATTAAACATTGGCTGTATCCATAGCCTAAACATGCATACTCTTACATATATTGATGAAAATAAGGGTGATATATTTTGCTTTTAGATGAGAGCAAATTAGATGGAGGTGAGACAACATATGAATGTATTTAACATCAACGATGATTCACTGATTAGATACAACATACATCATTTACATAGAGAATTAACGTAGGCAATTAAAAGAGTTTGGCTCTATACACTGCCGCTATAGCATATAAACTGCATGTGGTTTTGGGCTACATCTTCCCCAATTAGTTCAATCCACGACATAAATATGATATAAATGATTGTTTTCTGTTGTAAAGATCAAATGATTATTCCTAAATTGGTGTACAAAACAATATCAACAAAAAGCAACATGGATCCAAGAGCAAAAGCATTAAAACAAATGGAATGAACACAAAGTAAAATAGAACTTTTCCTTTCTAAGAGCAAAGGACAAATACCTATTGCTAACTTGAGGACATATCAACATTTTTTAAGCAAGAAACATACTAAGAGCAAAGCATGTTTCCTTGATGTACTCTGTGTATATTTATGCTCTTTGGGCCATGGAATAGACCTGGGTCTTCATACCAACAAAAACATCATTGTTGTAAGGCACATCAGGTGTAGCTATTTTTGCAACTTCACATACGCAGTTTGTCAGGAGAAGTCTAGCATCCCTATCTTGATGTTTTAACATGTTTTTTTGCCAATACCTTCAAAAAAGGCTGAATCTTATCTATCATAAGTGGAACTGGTTACTGTTCTAGTTGGGCAAGGCAGTCAACAACTTCTTGTAGTATGATTACTTTAATTAGCATCAATGTAATATCCAAAACCTCCTTTACCAAAAAAAAAGAATGAGTTAAATTAGACTAACAAACATTACCAGCCAAATTAAGACAACACACAATAATGCCTAATTTTATGAGATTGGCGTTAACTAAAACAAAATGAGCTATTCTTAACATTTACTCCCTTGAGATAGGGAATAAAAGGTTGCCCTGTATTCTTATATCAAAGAGAATAACATTTTATTATGATGCCACAAAACTTCAACTTCCAAGTTTTTAGATTTGTTTCATACAATTTTTAGGAAAAAAATATTTGTACAATTCGATCCTTTAATTGTAGGATAAGTACCATAAGGGACTAAAACTAAAAGAATTGACGGGTACTACATATCCATCTTAATGCACTGACAACCAATCAAGTGGAGGCTAATGAAGTAGTGTAAAGTGCACCATCTAAGGCCAAAGTGTTTCAGGCTGTAAAGTATGAACCACAACTTGATAATCAAGCTTTAAAATGCTAAACTTAAAGCAATTTAGAAGAGCAATCAGAACAACAATTCATACAATTTTTGTAGCATTAAGCTACCTTGGCTGACCTACATATATCTCATACCACTCACAGTAGAACAACTCAGCTGTAGAAACTAAAGTATAGATCTAAAAAAACTGGCAGCCACCTAGCACCAATACCTAATAGGATGGCCCTAGGCCTAAATTACCTAGGGCTACACTAAAGCTTAAATCTTTAAAGTTTCTATCATAAACTTGTTCACAACAATATTGCTTTCTATCTCGAACCATTAGGTCCTAACTTCTAACTAAAGCAGCTAAAAGAGCTAACCAGAGCACCAAAATAACAAATATAATGTTTAGGGTAAGCAGAAGGTAGGAGGGTGGGCTGAAAGTGGAACACAAGATAGGTGCTGAAGGCCAAAGAGTGAAGAGTCACTATAGCAAACATAAGTAAAAAAATGACAAAAGCAACACAGATACAATGCTGGCAGAGTTTCACTGCAACAAAATAAGTTGAAAATTAACAAAAGCAGCACAAATACAATGCTGGCGGAGTTCAAGTTGCTCTAATATATTTCAGACATTGGAATAGGTGGAGACAATTGGGAAAACTCTGACTTGACGAGTGGAGATGTTATAGTGAAACCCTAAATCCTAAGCTTCCCCTCCCCTCCCCTCATTCCCATAACTTGAAATGTCGTACCAAGCCAATGTCAGTTCCAGAACCTTAAAGTCCTAAATCAAAATTATTCAATCCAGACATTTCCAACCTGCTGCATGGACCTAATGGAAGAAAAGCATGGGAAAACATACCACAATGACATAAAAAAGGAAAAATCAACACTTGCAAGTGTAAAACCATGCTTTAAGAAAGGGATTACTACTGACTTGATGGTTAGCCTTTATTTCTATGAGAATAGCATGACCTTGCTAGCCCTCTTGGTCTCACCCCCATAAAAACCCACGCCCACAATCCAAACCTCAGCCCCATGCTCACCTCATCGGCGTCATCATTCTTCCATATGATGGCCTCATACTCCTCGCTGGATTGCATCCTCGTCATATATGGTTCCATATTCCTAGCGAATTGGCTAATGATATAACACATTTAGGTTCTGCTATGGATTGCAGGATTTTGATCTAAAAGAAATAAGAAAATCTATTTAGTTGAATTCTTCCTTGTTTCACAAAGTGAAGTAAGTTGGGCAGTCCTTTTCCACATAGACAAGTGCAGTGTAGAACCTCTAAACATGACAAATTTTTTTCCAGCATTGCTTAAAATGAGTAGATACTTACATAATACTTTGAACTGAATTACAGCAAAAAGAAAAAAGTATATTCCAGAATGGTATGCAATTGGCAAACTAACTCTCAAGCTACCATTGTAAACAAGAAATTATGGGACCTTAACCATGGCCGATAGTTGCAATATTTTAATTTACAGCTAGCCTCACAACATCTTTCAATTTGGTACTTCTACATATTCTAGTTGGGTCAGCATTCAACACATAATAATTTAAAATTAATTGGTCTATATGACATATTAACACAATAAAGTAGATGAGTCACCCAACAAGAGTGGTTTGCATGTCAATTGCTCACAGGTGGTACTTCATGAAAAAACACATTTTTTTATCCTCAACATTAGGAAGGAAGGCAACGAAATAATTTTCCTTCACAGCCTACAGACATGTGAGTTATCATAGAGGTGGTAACCAGTGAGGTTCGAGATTAATAGTGGCAGTTGTCTGCATTTCAAATATGACATTCTCATGGCACAAAATAACTTCAATTTAATCAAATCAATAAATATGCATAATGTTATATTTTCTTCTTTGATGAAATATCGCTCGAAGGTCTCTATAGTAGCTTGCAGTAGCAAGTTTGTCACTATCTCATTGAACCATGCTACCACATGCAGGTTTATAAGATACCATAAAGTTAGACAATTAAAAGGTAAATGGTGTTGTGTAACAATAAAGCAACGGCTTTCCAGTAAAACAACATCTCATTTAGAAATTAGCATTACCACAGGAAAGCACTAGCTTTTGTTCAGTAAAAATCTCATCAATGCTACATTGATTCTAGGTCACCACTAACCGCTATTTCTTGATTAGGCACAATTGCACGCAAACCAAGAAGAGGTGACAAAAGGAACACTCACCACACCAAACCTGAGCCCCTTGGTGTTGTTTAGTGACCCCATTAGTCGCTAGTGCCTCGCAGTGACGGTAGCCACAACAGAGTGTCGAGCACTTGCGACTAGAAATATGCCACAATTATTAACATTGCACAATTAAAGCGATGATCCTGCAAAAAATGCCATCGGGTTATAGACAAAATATATGAATAAACTTTCGATTAACCATCTATTAGCAGAAGAGATCAAAAATAGAATGCATGTTACTCTTAAACTATTAAGTCGCGAAACACAAATGGAATTGCATAGAAAACTTATAGCAGGAAAGATTATGTAGAGGTATATATTTAGTGAAGTTGCTAAATTGATATAATTCCAAACAACCAATTTCAGAGATCAATCACCTTCAAAGACTTCTACGAATGAGCAACAACAGGGCAACAAGATACAACACCAATGACATGGTTGTACACCGTCAATGCCATTGTGCCAAGCCTCTATTGCGAGCGATGGCATCACCATTGCATCACCACAATTGAAGAAATCCATTGGACTCCGAAGAGGAAAAAAAAGGAACAATAGATCTAATGGGTGAGGGAAGTGAGCAACCTCAGAGGTCGAGCTCGCGCTCCTTGATGTAGTTGAAGAAGTGCGGGCTCTTCCATATCAGGTCGATGGTGAGCCTCTCCATGGCATGGCCGGGGGGAGGAGGGAAGGAGGAGCGGTAGTCGGATAGCGCGTGGAGAGGCGGGGAAGGGAGGAGGAGGGAGGAGAGCTCACCATGGTCGGGATTGTGAGGAGACATCAATGGTGGAGGAGGATAGATGGAGACGGGTTAGGGTTTTTTACAGGTGGCAAGGTTGGGAGTAGGCATTGACGTCCAAGGGAGTTAGAGCGGCGGAGGAGGACGGTGGGGAGGGACGTGACGAAGAGGAGGAGGAGAGCGATGGGGAGGAGCAAGAGGTGGTGGCGAAGGCGGACACAGTGGTGGACAGAGCAGCGTCGACGTCGACGTAGGAGGGACAACGGAGGAGGATCAGGCGGGGGAGAGGGGACGAAGGACGAGGAGCAGGTGGGGGAGAGGGGGAAGACGTTGACGGTGATAGTTGCGGACGCGAGGGGAGGAGGGAGGAGCGGTGGCATCGGTTGATGGGAGGGGAGACGTATGCCCAAGAGATTTATGCAGGAGCCCACATGTCGGTGAACTGAGATTGTGACAAGGGGAGAGGAACAATAGAAAGTGAAAGATCCAACATACATACTATCAACTTTTCTTTTTAATTAGTGAAGGTTATATAGTGTAGTTCTATAAGCAGTCAAGATGTCCAATGTTAAATAGTACTAGTTAGAGACCTGTGCGTTGCAACGAAGTCATAAAAATAATGAGACGGAACTTACGACCAACTTCACACATCAAACATTAGAGAACAAACGAGAGAGAGAAGGGTGGCCAGAATGCGTGAGGAGATGGGGAAAGCGGAGGGGGTGGGCGGTTGTATTCTGAGAGAGAGGAGGAGAGAGACGAATGGTCCAGATCAAATCAGATGACTAAGAAGAGAGAAAAGAGAATAGATCAACCACCAACTCACACTATAAAATAAAGAAAGGCTATTGTGCGCAGTCGAGACTCGAGACATCCAATGCGTGGGACGTCTGCCTCTTTATCAATTCCCATAAATAAAACCACCGGCTAACAGCAAGGGCAACATCGGCGACAACTTCGCTCCCTCCTTCCCACCGCCTTCGATCAAAACTTTGGGGTTGCCACCCGCCGCCTAGTCCAGTACTCCTGCTCCTCCTCCGCCGCCGCCGCTGCGCGCGTGCGGGGGCACCCGAACCCTAGGATGGCGAAACCGGCGCGATCGCCCACGGCGGAGGCCCCGCCGTCCGTGGAGAGGTCCCGCTCCGCGGTCGGGTCGGGCCTCCGGTCCCTCGCCAGCGCCGCCTCAGGGTTTTGGGACCGGTGGTCGGTCATGGGAGCTGGCGTGTCCAAGCTCGAGAAGGCTCTCGGCGACCAGTTTCCGGACGGCGAGCACTACTTCGGCCTGGAGAACTTCGGCAACACCTGCTACTGCAACAGCGTCCTCCAGGTTACCCAATTGCCCCCTAACTCCATCGACGTAATCGACCGGTGCTATTAGCTACCTGCTCTGTGGCAATTTGCTCAGATTCCGTGTTGATATGATTTGAATCCCGTAAAATTTCGATTAGGTGGTTGCTTGGTGTTGTGATGGTGGATAGCCGGATAAGTTGGCGAGTAACATGTGCTGCGGGTATTTGTCGTTGAGATGCTTAATCCAATTTCTTGTACAATGCTCACAAACTTGTATTTCTGGGACATTTGAGAAGACTACGTGTTTAGTATTGTATTTCATGATTGTTGTCAGTTGATATTTGCCTCAACAGCCGCTTAGGATCATCATTCACTCGTGAACGTATCATTCCTTTTTTAATTTCTCTGGTTCTCAAATAGTAGCATTCGACCCATGGTAGCTGGAATCTGGAACTGCAGTGTTGATCTGAGCTTTCTATATATTGGATAGGGAAAATTAGGTCAGTAGCACAACATGGCTAATAGATTTATAAATTGGAAAAGGACATCTAATGTGAAGCTGATAAAGTGGGCCCTAGGGTCTATTGTCAGCGGGCTGTTCTTATGTTCCAACTTGCATGATTTTGTAGTGGTGTTGAGCAATTTGTTCCCCGTTTGATAGGTCAACCCCCCCCCCCCCCCCCCCCCCCCACACACACAAAAAAACTGTTTACAGCACTCTTATTATATTATATAAGTTAAAAATTAAAGCATTTTGGTTATTCCTGGTAGCTTGGAAGCCTACGCGACAAAGACAGCTTAACATCGATAATGTTTTTTTTCCACACTAAAAACCTCCACATGATCTCCTTTAGGATCTTCTGACTTTTGAGTGTATGTTAACCTTTATTTGTTTGGGATGCTAACTATTCTGCTACACTTGGACCCTGTTTATTTTCTGTGTAGATGAGCAGTGGACAATTGTGTAGGCATGCAAAGCTAGCAAAGTGCTACTGTATTTTGATAGAAATATACAATGCATTAAGTGAACTATGTCTTGATACCATACGCTGCAATCATTAGTTATACCTGTAGAGTTGTGACTGTTCCCAACAGGTATTCCATGTCAATATTCTTAGTTTCTTACTCTCATCTAAAAAAAATTCCAAATCCAGCAATCCTGCAGTTCACTTTTGTTGTTCTCTCACATTTTCATACATATTGCCGCTAGTCTGTTTGACATATCTAAAAATGAAGCGAACTTTTACAACTGGCCTGGGTAATATGTCCTCAGTCCTCTTACCCATGTTTGACATAACACAATGAGAAATTGTTTAATGGATCCTGTGACACAAGTCAGATGACATGTTTGTTAGACATCACTATTTTTGGATTACTGTTATTCCTAAATCCTATGGAAATAAAAATATCCAGGAATAGCATTGGTTCTGTTTGATGCTTTAATTTTTAACCTAGGTAACAGGGGGTCATTTGCACATAACTTGAAGGAATATAATATGCATGCAACAAAACAATGCTTGATTATTCCCGTGTTGGCTATTTGGCAACGTACGTACGTAATGTTGTGAGCTTTGTGCACAACATTGTTGATAGCCTTCAATATTTTCTGATCAGGGTCAACGTATAAAGATGAGAAAATCTACCCATTTTCAAAGTATTAACATTGCACAATGCAATATTTCTTATTTCATGTTCAATTTTATTTCCTATTTCATTTGGTCATAAATAATAAGTTAATTCATGCTCTTAACATAGACCATTTGGTCATGCTTGCTGCAAGTACTACACACAGGCAGTTATTGGTGCGTTATTTTTTGTGAATCTCTAAATTATACTTTTGTTTCAGGCACTTTATTATTGCATTCCATTTCGAGAGCAATTGCTGGAATATTATGCACATTACACAAATCCAGGAGATGCTGAGGAAAATTTGTTAACCTGTTTGGCAGATCTTTTTGCACAGGTGAAGAAGGAATATAAAGAACCTCATTATTAGCTCATGTACTGCTGCATTTGTTGTGTTGTTGCTTTATGAAATGAATTGATATACTCCTCCCTCTATCAATAAATATATGTCCTCCTAGAATGCGTGCCAATCAAGTATTGCTAGATTCATTTTGAAATATACTTTCATAATCTATATAAATATTTTTGTGATTCATAAGTTATAAATACAAATGACAGTAGAACTTAGTGGTTAAAGTAGTACTTTGTGGATCATATCAATGTCCAAAACGACCTATATTTAGTAACAAAGGAGTACTAAGAGAGTAAGAGTTTGAAAATTCTGAATTATAGAGTTTAAATTGATGTATCCTATTGAGAGCCTCTTTCTTCTAAAGAGCGGTCCAGTATTTTACTTTAGAAGGCAAGAAGTTAAGCTTTTGTGATTTCTTGTTATTTACACATTCAGCATAGTGATTGTTTGCCTTGTAGACTTGGATAGTTTGTTGCTGCTGGTATACTATTGCTTTTGCAAGCCTTTTGAATAAATTATGTACAAGTTGAATAGCATAGTTATCTGCTTTGTCTCAACTCTCAGCTTTGCAGGGTGCTTGTTGACAGCTTGGTATTGCTTTGCCTAACTCATAAATCTGACTTATTGGATAACTCACTTGCAACTGAAGCAAGCAACTAGACCTGTTATAGGTTCTGTTAACTGTTAGGTCTTTTTTTGTTGTTGCATTCATGACCATGATTGTTACTTGGTTTGCACATGTGACCTGAAACTTCTGACAGATTGTTGTTTGTCTACTAACAGGTTGTTGATATTTTTTTTTGCAGATAAGCCTAGCTAAGAAAAAGACTGGTGTTATTTCTCCAAAACGTTTTGTTCATAGGGTGAGGAAACAGAATGAATCATTTCGCGGTTATATGCACCAGGTAACTTGCAAATATTTTACAGTAGTACTGCATCAGGTCAATTGCATTATGAGATCATAGCCTGAACTTTATTAAGGAAACAGAATGAATCATTTCGCGGTTATATGCACCAGGTAACTTGCAAATATTTTACAGTAGTACTGCATCAGGTCAATTGCATTATGAGATCATAACCTGAACCTTATTAACACAGCTTATTCCCATACCTCAGTATAATTCAGTAATGCAAACTCAGCTATGTGCATGACCTTCATCTCTTTTGTTGTACTCCATTGATGCAACCAGCCTTTTAAATTTGCCTAATATTTTTTTTTTCAATCTCTAGTTGTGTTCCTTTTCTCATGCTGTATAAGAATACTCCTTGCAATCTCTGATGAGCTGGAAGTGTTGCAAAAAGAACATGTTTCTGCTGCTTATTGTTTAGCGAGAGATAAAAGAGTAAACCTTCCAAGAGTAACATCTCTTTTCTGTATTACTCTGTAGGATGCCCATGAATTTTTGAATTTCGTACTGAATGAGATTGTTGATACTCTGGAAAAAGAGTGTAGTACCACACAGGATTCTCCTGAAATCACATCTCCTGAAGAGGCCTCAAATGGGGCAATCAATCATTTAGGGAATGGAATCCAAAAAGAGCCACTGGTTACATGGGTTCACAAGAATTTTCAGGTGACTAAAATCACTGAAAACTAAGAAGTTTGCACTTTTTTCCCAAGGATTTTGTGCATAGTCACCTTTTTTCCCTATGCAGGGTATTTTGACCAATGAAACAAAGTGCCTGATGTGTGAGACTATCACTGCAAAGGATGAGACATTTTTTGATTTGAGCGTTGACATTGAACAGAATAGTTCACTCACAAGCTGCCTGAAGAATTTCTTTTCCACTGAAACTTTAAATGCTGAGGACAAGTTCTTCTGTGACAAATGCTGCAGGTAATAATGCTTATGCCATTTTGACCCCAAATGTTTTGTCTGTTTGTCCGGCAAGCAATAGAGGCCTTGCACATTTGCATGCCAACAAGAGTTAAGTTCTTGTGGTTCTACCGATTAAATGCTATCAAGTAACTACTTTAAATCTAGGCAATATAAAACATAGATTCCAACAGCTATTGTTGAAGAGGATCTTGTAGGCCAATTTCCCTCACTTTTTAAATTGCTTCTGTTTTACACTCAAGTGCCGGGCAGGGTTAAAAATATCGGTTTTCTTTTGGAGAAATCCTGGACCTCAGCTGATAAATGTTCTCCCGGTTGGCTTAGTTTTTCCCCTCTTTTCTTTTCTGTTTTCTCCATGTTTTGTTTAATTTTTGTGCCTCTTCAGTATTGAATAATCCTTGGTATATATGTTTAGTCAAAATAGCAGCAGAATACCTCAGATGTCAGCAAGCTACAATACTTTCCTCCCCTCACTGGATTGTCAACCTTTTCTTGGGTAGATGGAAGAAATGCATTGAGAACTACCATGGGGGAAAGAACTAATTTTTGCTTGGGTTCCTTGTAACGACTACTGAAATCAAAATTTTGGTTTATTGTTCAGTTTGCAAGAAGCACAGAAGAGAATGAAGATAAAAAAGGCGCCGCGCATATTGGTGATCCACTTAAAGCGCTTCAAGTTCGTTGAGCAGCTTAGTCGGCACAAGAAACTGTCATACCGAGTGGTCTACCCCATGGAGCTGAAGCTGAGCAGCATCTCTGACGACGTAGATTGCGAGTACGCCCTCTTTGCTGTTGTGGTCCACCTTGGGAGCGGCCCCAACCAGGGACACTACGTAAGCCAAATTAAAAGCCAGGACAATTGGTTGTCATTCGACGATGACAATGTCGAGAAGATTCAGGAGTCCACCCTGCAAACGTTCTACGGTTCCTCCCGCGAATATTCTGGCAACACGGATCATGGCTACATCTTGTTCTATGAGTGCCTTGGTGGGAAGAACTAGGATTGTTGTTTGCTTTGCCTCACCGTGTTTGTTCCCATTGGAGCTTGTGAGATTTCTGTTGCATTTGCATAAAATATTTCCTTACCTCCATGTGAGTACCTTGGTGGGAAGAGGTAGGAATGTGCAACAAGGTGCAAGGGGCAAGGTACCTGCTGATAGTGACGACTCATGAAATAAGGTGTAAAGTGCAAAGGACGGGGACCTTATACTTTTTGGTTTCAACATTTTTTTGGGTACTCCCAGTTTATTTCTTGTACACCTCCTACAGAATAGATTTACTTTGACAAATAAAGCCACTTCAAGACAGACAGAAAAATTGCACTATGGATTGAACTATCCTTTCTTTGTTGTTGGTTTAGCTTTCAGGATGCAACGAAGAAATTAATCAGATTATAAAAGTATGACATGAAGCTAAAAAAAAAAGCAGCGGCAATTACCCAATTCCCACGCATACACTCGAATCCCAAATATTCTTGACGGGGCACGTCCTCCTTTCTGATTCTAAAAATTTTAGATAAAATCTACAAGTTAATTGTAATATATACTGTAGTGATTTTATTTATATCGTTAAAATAGCATGTAAGTCTCTATCTCTATATACTTTTTCAAATAAACAGTAAAAAATTATAAATTATAGTTAAAAACTATAAATTACGGGGGGAAAAACAGGCCAGAAGATCTGCCCCATCGGCAGCTTGTGGCTTCCGGGCTCCAGGCAGCTTTCGCATAACGTGGGCACCACCTCTCAGCTCCGTTTATGCTATGCTATCATTTCAGCTTGACGAAGACGACGGGCAACGGGGGAACGAAAGAGTAAAGCGGGCTCGGTCAAATTACAATTCTGAAACGGCGACCTGCCGACCTCTGGTGGTTCCGATCGGAAGCGGGCGCGGCGCGGCGAGTCCGAATGGGCCCGGCGGCGGCGGCGAACACGCCGAGCCGGCGCAAGGTGGCGCTCTACCTCGCGCTCCTCACGCTGCAGTACGGCGCCCAGCCCCTCATCTCCAAGCGCTTCGTCAGGTATCGCTCGCGCCCCCCATATCTCACCGCGCCAATCAGGCGGTTGCACCCTCTACTTAATCTCTAAAGCTTTGCCCCTTCGACATCTGTCCGTATCGCCTTACGCGCCCTCGCGTTGGCCCGATTCGATTTGGAAGGGGAGAGCCGGAGAAGTTCTCGTGTCGTGGTGGCATTTGGAATTTCTATTTGCCTAAAGCATGTAGGGAGGGGCGGCCAATTTCACGATTTGCCAGGGAGGGGTTGGGTGGGTGCAGATTGTTGTGCGAATTGCGGTAGCTTTTCGGTTGTTTGGGGCTGCATTTGGTTGGAGATTGTTCATTCTGGTTAGGCTGTTATGCTATTTGAATGGATCAATTGGGCATCAACTTTTGTTTGATAAGTCGGATCATGGCAGGACGGTGTAGATTTGCTTGTTTGGGGGTCAAGCGATGAGAATTCGGATGGGATAACATGTTTGTAGGGGGTATTCATCGGTAGGTTGGTTTGTGTAACCGTGGGTAGCAGCAGCATTAGCTTGCTGTAGTACAGGGAGTGATTTGTTATTTGGCACCTGACAGAGTTTGAACCGTAGACGATTAATTACCTCGTTGTCTGATCTTGTTCCTGAAACCAGTATAAGCTGTCTTTTTAGATGTTGTCCTGGGCTTGAGAAACCAGAAGCCTAGACATAAGAGTTCAGAAATGCTTCAGTACGAAAATCCGGTGATCCTGGTAGCAACTGGGGACAAAAAAATCCCAGCCCTGAAAATTTTTGAAATTCAATGAAATTTTGGGTTTAAATTGATAAACAGTAATTACAGGCAATAACCGCACAGGAACCAATCAAATTCAAATTTTGGGTTTAAATTTGACAATAAAAAATTTACAAACGAAACCACCGTGGATAAAACTGGTTCCTACCAGACACCAGTAAATGGCCAGGAACCGGTACTGGCCATGTTCTGTGATTTGAAATAATCAGTTTTCGAATCCTTGCTCTCAATCACTACGATGCCTGAAATGGTTCTTAGAAATTGATGAATCAGATGTACACATGCTTTGTTAATAATTTAATACTCATGCAAAACTGTACCAGTTAACAGTCAGTTTATAGGCACTGCATGTTAACAATTCCTTAGGTGTTAAGTTTATGTACTTCATGAACTTGGATTTCCTTCCACTGCTATTCCTACAATGAAATAATTGACCTAAGTGCTATTTGAATGTGCTGAACCCATTTTTGTTGCTTGTACTGCTGCAGGCGAGAAGTTATAGTGACTTCATTGGTTCTTTCAATTGAAGTAGCAAAGGTCTGATCATAGATTTTATTTTGTCTAAAATATTCTTCACCTGGCCGTCTCTGATTGTTTATACATGTGTATAGGTTGTATGTGCGGTCATTTTATTGGTGGCAGAGGGTAGTCTGAAGAAGCAATTCAGTAATTGGAGTCTTGCTGGATCACTGACTGCATCAGGACTTCCTGCTGCCATATATGCACTGCAGAATAGCCTGTTGCAGATATCATACAAGAATTTGGATTCCTTGACCTTTTCAATCCTTAACCAGACCAAGTTGTTATTCACAGCATTCTTCACATATCTTATTTTGGGGTATGTCCTGCTGATACCTCCTATTTGAATTACAATGTCTTGACAATACTCAAGATCCTGTGAAGCAGTAACCATGAATTATGGGTGTAGCGATCTTATACTTTGGACTTCGTTATTAAACAATGCTCCATTTAAAATGACATTCTACTGTAAGAACACCAGGTGCTTCTTGTTTATTTGGATAACTGTAGTTAGTTCATTTAAATGGTCTAAAGATCATTACCCAATCAAAAAGTAGTACTCCTAATTTTCGCATGTTATACTACCAGGCTTTTAACTGGACCTTTTCTTTAAAAACATCTATGATCATTACTCTAGAATATAGAATTTAAACTGGAATTTAGGTTGATGACTTGGATGCCTGCGCAAGCATTGGATATGTTTTTTAATCAACTATGAAGCTAATAATTCTATTAGCTTAGTTGTCTGGCTTGTGTCTTGTACATGTGCCCTTTTAGCTCAACTGATGTAACATAGCAAGCCAGAAAAAAAACAAGGAAATGAAGCACCTCCAGGTCATATCTCCAAAACACGTGGGCCTTGAGCTGTAAGTTATCTCAAGGATTTGACAAACTACTGGTAACTGATAGGGCTAGAACATGAAAAATCTCAGCAAGGTGTTTGTTCCTTAACCCTGGGTGGTATAGGATTAGTACATCAATAAACAGTGGTATAGGCTTACGGCCTATTTAGGCTTATTTTTCTTGTGATTTTTTTTGCATTGCTATTTATGGGACTATTTCAGAAAGAGTGAAATAGGTGAACTTGACTTTTTCCTGCTATTTGTTAGAAGTCAGCCAAAAGCAACCTGTTTCAATTGATTCCTCACTTAATTTGTGGGGGATTGGAGCTAGGGTTTATTATGCACTGGTTACTACAAGACAAATGGACCTTTGGTTGTGTTCAATTATATGGCTGTCTTTTACCTTTTTAAAATAAAATTAGTGTTTTTTATGCTCCATATATCACATGCTGGTTCACTTTGTGAATAGACAACTATCTGGAGTAATTTCTTATTCATTAGTTTGATTACTCGTTTGGATCATCTTGCAGGCATAAGCAATCACCCAAACAAATTTTAGCATTAACCCTCTTGATCATTGCTGCTGTCCTTTTAAGCGTTGGGGAGAGTAGCAGCAAAGGTTCTAGTGGTGGTAGCTCTGACTACGTCTTGCTCTATGGAATCATTCCCGTGACAATCGCATCTGTGCTGTCTGGTTTGGCCTCTTCTTTGTGTCAGTGGGCATCTCAGGTTGGACTTACTTGTCATGTTACTTTCCAAGAAACACTTCGTTGCCACTGCTAACATTTCCAATAATAGTTCAGGTTAAAAAGCATACCTCCTACATGATGACTATCGAGATGTCATTTATTGGGAGTATGTGCTTGTTAGCAAGTACCTTTCAGTCACCAGATGGACAAGCCATCAGAAAATATGGTTTTTTCCATGAATGGACTTTGTGGACAGTGGTGAGTTCTCCTTGTTATTTTGTTATGCTTTGTTTCCTGTTGCTGTTAGGTTAAGTTTGGACAAAATCAAGCTGTATGCTTCCAAAAATCATAAAGATTAATCACAATTGTCTGTAGTTTTCCAAATTTAGTTTCGGAAATAAACCGGTATTGAGATGGCTATAGTGTAACAGAACCTACAATATGACATCCTTACTAGTTCCTGCTTCAGTTTTCGATGAAGGAATGAAGTTTTGCTCTTTCGTAATCGGTATGGAAATTCATAAGATGCAGCAGAACTTTAATGTAAATCCTTTACATTCTGACTTTTGAATTGTTTTTGAAAATGATCTATTATAGGAATGGCTAAGTACTGAAAACCTCACAATATATTTCCACTTTGCACCTAAGAGGGATTCCAATCCTCTGCCATTATTTATGATGGCACCGTGCCATCGCTACTTAGCCGTAGAATTGAAACCTGAAGTTTAAGATCTATTAGGCACTTAAGCACATACTTCAGCAAGCAGCTGTAGAAACTTTTTTGGCACTTCAGAAAATCAACATAGCAGTTAATCCATACCTTTAATATTTTTTATTGGATCGATGGCTGGAGACAGTGCGCTTTCCATCTTTATGTGGTAAGTTTGTAACTTTTGTTGCATTCAAGCTCTTTTAGTGGTTAGAAGTGGGCCAAGGTTGATCTGCAAGGACCAAACTATTTGTATTGCTTCCCTTTGTGGTGAAGTTTCATGCTAATCTTTTGGGGTAACTAAGAAAAGTCTTTGCATTGATTTAGAAGTAGAGTTGTAACATATCCAATATACGTGGTTTGATTTCAAAAGATGATTCATGGACAGTAAGAAAAAGTTGTATACTTGGTTTAAGTCTGTAAACTTCAACAAGTTTGATCATGAATCATCACTGATTTGTGGGCTTCTACTCTTCACTCTTTTCTTCAGGTACCTGTGTTAATGAATGCCGTGGGTGGAATTCTTGTTGGTCTTGTCACAACTTATGCAGGAGGTGTTAGAAAGGCAAGTGCCTAAACTACCACTAAATGAAATATCCCTTTCCTTTCATTCACATCCAAGAACTGAACTATCCTGTTTTGCTTATCAGGGTTTTGTGATAGTCTCAGCGCTCCTCGTAACTGCACTACTACAATTTATATTTGATGGGAAGCCGCCATCACTCCACTGCCTGATAGCATTACCACTTGTCATGGCAAGCATATTCATTTACCAGAAGTATCCATATGTTGATAGAAAGAAGAAAGACTGATAAGCATGCTCGTCAGAGAAGGGAATTATTTATCATCGGCACAACATAATACTAAACTCATTTTACCCACGAAAGTTGGAATTTGCACCATGATTGGGACCATATATGACCTTGAAGAGTTGTCTGTTCGTGGATCTATGTATCAACCATCTACTGATCTCTGTATCAATTGAATTACTAGCTTCGTGAAACATTAGCCTCGAAATAATTCCAGCAGTCAATTTGATATTACTTGTATTCCCCTTTGCTTTTTGACTTATTGTTTACATTAATCAAGTGTTTATGAGTACCACTATATTTGAACAACATGAAGAACTGATTGTATCTTACATACGATGTTCTGATTGTTTGAACATGAGGAAGGCACCATCTTTCGTATTAATTTGCAACAACACCAGCCATAATCAAACATTGCCTCATGGGTTGCATGCGCATAATCTTTGGATGAGTTCTTTTTAGGTGTGGTTGTAGCTTATATTTTTTGGTTCTAATGTGAGGGTTTGTGTGAATAAACCGAATACTGATAAATCGATAAGCCACTCTAAAAAGGCTATCCTAATAAGTTGCTTCAAAATAATGGCGGAGGAGTCATCCGTTTGTTTGTTTGAGAGAAGCTATAAGCCAAAAAGAACTCAGCCATCATTGAAATTTTCTGATAATCCTTACTCAGCCATCATTGAAATTTGTGCTAATCCTTATCATTTAAATTGACACTTCTTTATTGTTGGTTTTTGTCATCTAATGCCTCATCAGAATCAAACGGTTGCTCATCATTTTCATGCTACGGTCCTCACTCTGCCAGGACAGGGTAGCATGCGTGCGGTGTGCCCGATATGCTTCTGGTCCTAGCTAAGGATAACATAGTGGGGCCGTGATCTGTTCACTTGATTTGATTACTTGATCACTTTACATATCTTGCAGCTGTTTTCCGTTTCTCATCCTATGGTAAGTCCATGATATTATGAGAAGAAAGTATGCTCGTGTTCTAATGTTCACATAATCTGGTTACTTTATCATCTATGTTCTCTGGTAAATCTCTTGCAGTTTTCATTTTAACTAACTTTTGGCTTGTTCGTCTTTCGGATCATCTGATTATTTCTACCGTCATGTACTGCGAAAGGTGTGTCCTGAAGTCCACGTTAACATAACCAGGTATGTACTACTAAATTGACCGACAGCTCTGATGATTATTCCATCACCAAAGATTGCAATAACCAAAGGGAATGTACAATTATAGACATAATGCTAGAAAACCCTCTTATCTGATAAATAGTACAGTTCCTTTTAACAACTAGCAACCTATACCACAAAAGTTCTATTAAGACTAGCTTTACATAATCATTATTGCATCCAGGAAGTAGCATCACTTGATTAATGTACACCATGGCCATAGATGAACAAAAGTCGATAATTTACATATATATATATATTCTTCTCACTGTCGAACTCCTAACCAATTAAATTCGGACGCACGGCATCAATTTTCCACTTCCCAGCCTGTTGTCCTACATTCAGATTCATAAAAAATCGGAGCATTAGTAAGCATATAGAACGCTCTGTTAGGGTACTATGCTTGAACCAAATTCTAGTTGGTTAAAACTTAGTAGTCTCATGTTTTACTGCCATTTTATGAACGAGTTGACACAACTATTCTGTAGAGATAAGCTGCGAATTTGCAACATAATACGAATGCAGTCTACTGGGAATAATGAGTTACCGTGCATCTGAACTCACAATGACTGCGAGAGCTGACTCCAGTTCATCAACCTATGCGACTGCGGATGCCTGTCCAAATAACTCCTACTGGAAATGTCAGCTTCATCGGCAGCGTAAGGATCTGAATGGCCTGACGCCGCCGGAGGCGACCAGACCGGTACCACCCCGCCTTCTCTCCCAGTCCAGCTGCTTGATGCCTCTGACGTGGACGGCGCTATGCCCCGCACACGGTGTAGGGTATTCTGAAGGTTATACTGCTGGCGAACGCCGTTGCTTCTGACAGCATTGTCGCCACCTCCGCCGTCGACAGTTTCTTCCCTGATCTCCATCCGAGGCTGGAAGTGCACCTGCGACGGAACCTCTTGCCTACTCTCCTCGCTGTTGTTCCCAAAATCCGCTGAAAGTTCTGTTTCAGCTCTGACGAATGAGGAGGTCATGCTAGGCACCATCTGATCCTCTCGTCTCCGACCGGCCGTCGCCGGCGTGTGGATAGTAGGCCGGACCGGTTCTCGGTCCACTTCCATCTGCAATTCTTGGGGGAAGTCGATCGGCGGCACCTCCGAGGAGTCGCCTAGGCCTTCTTCCATTCCGTTCTCCATCGCGGCACGAGACGCCGCCTCAAGCTCCCACATTTCTGACAGGGCATCCTGCAACCTGGACTTGGCCGCATCTAGCCCAACAATGGGGAGAGGGTAGTTGGAGCCTAGCTCAACTCCCGCAGCCTGCAGCACGGACTCGGGTGCATCCCAGGGGTGGTGTATCCATTCCGTCGGCAGCCTCGCCAGCTCCGGTAGCCATCGCCGGACGTACTCCCCGTGCGGGTCGAACTTGTAGCCTTCAAACTAACAGATGCAATACAATGCATCAGTGTGCTACCTCGCTCATCACAAGATCGCATTACATGAAGGAACTCACGTACAGTATATGTATGTGTGTGTATACATATGTACCTGAGGGTTGTCAATTCGGTCGAGTTCACGGCCATCAGGGAGAGAGCCGGAAATGTACTGCCATCCCAACGCGTCGCTCTCGAGATCGGCGTCCAGTAAGGTGTCCCAGAAGTACTTCATCCCCCAGCGCCATGGCAGCTGGAGCACCTTGACGAAGAAGCTTGAGACGACGACGCGTATCCGGTCGTGCAGCCACCCGGTGGCCCAGAGCTCCCTCATGCCAGCGTCGACAAGAGGGTAGCCGGTCCTCCCCTGCCTCCAGACCTTGAAGTACACCTCATTGACCACCCAGGGGAAGAACCTGAGGTGCACCAGGAGCGGCCTCTCGTGGCTGCACGGGTGGTTGAAGGCGAGGTACCTCGAGTACTCTCGCAGGCCGATGGACCGGAGGAAGAGGCTGCAGCTCTCCTCGCCGGCGCGGTTTCCCTCGTTGCTCCACATCAGCTGCTTCATCCGGACCTGGTGGAAGACCTTGCGCACGCTCAGCTCGCCGAAGTGCAGGTGCGGGGACAGCAGCGACGTGCTCGCGCCGTCGGCCTTCTTCCGGTTCACCGAGTAGTCCATCAGCGGGCCGTTGAGGAAGGCCGTCAGCGCCTTGTCGGCGTTCTGCCACCCCGGCGACCACGCCCGGGCGAGCAGCGCATTGCTCCCCCTCTCCGACTCGTCTTCGAAGACCAGCTCGTCCGACGGGCACCTCGACAAGTCACCTGTGGAGTGCATCACACCAAGTACAACGCCAGTGATTCACCGAGAATTACTGCGTTTGTAGCCATTATGCCATTAGAACGTCGCAGTTGATGCTTTTCAATACCAGAGTTGATCCTCTTGGGTGGCAGCAGCGGCGCGGGAGGGTCAGGCATGCTGAGGAACCTGTTCCAGAACGGCGCGAACATGGTGAACGGGCAGCCGTCGCCGTCGAGGACCTCCCACGGCTCGTAGAGCAGGTCGGCGTTGAAGGACTGCACGGTGATGCCCTCGGCCGGCAGCAGCTCCTTCACCCGGTGGTCCCGGACCAACGACAGCGGGTCTGCACGGTAGGCAGGAGACAGTGATCGGTGAGCAACACCAGGCCATTCGTGTCAGCTCAGACGGTAAGGTGCTAACCATTGTTTCTGAGAGAGTAATCAGAGGGCGCACACACACCTAGTGACCAGTAGCTAAATTTGTGGAGTTCATGGGGAAAGTTGAATCTTACGGAGTAGTAGCCTAGTAGGTTGGTGGTAGCCGCAAGAACTTTTGGGAATTAAATAGGGAGACGGTGACCAAGTGTCGAGGGAGTGTTTGATGGGAAAGCCTTGAGGCAGATGCCATGCTATACTTAGTGGTTTGACGTGTGGAGTTAGGGTGTTAAGGTACGAAATATCCATAGTCGGCAGACACAAGGTACTGTTCGTGGAAAGAATCCCCCCTCCCCTCTTTCTTTTCTATTTGGATCATGATCGAATGGATGTTGTTCGACCAGAGCAGAGCAAGCCTATGAAAACACGGGGAGAAAAGAGGAAAAAAACAGTTTTAACAAAAAAAAAATCCTAACCAAGTCTTTTGCAAGAACAGCGACAAAGAACTGACCAGGAGTAACAATTACAGTAAGATAAAGGAATCCGACCGTAGAGGTGGTTGAAGAAGAGGTGAGTGGCGCCGGTGCTGCGGACGACCTCGAGCAGCGCGGCGACGGCGTCGGGCGACCCCCGGGTGACGAGCCGGCTGGCGCCTAGCCGGCGGAGCGAGGCGTCGAGGTGGTTGAGGCTCTGGCTAAGCCACCACCGGGACACCCGGCCGGGGTAGTACGGCCCGTCCTCCTCCGGCGACCACACGTACGCCGGCACCACCTCCCCCGCCGTCCGCGCTGCCGCCGCAAGCGCCGGGTTGTCCTCCACCCGCAGGTCCCTTCTGAACCACACCACGGTCCGCATCCCGGGCTCCCCGGTGCCGCTCATCGACGACGGCGACACTGACATGGCACCCAGTCCAAACAACTCGCCAAGAATTCCCCAACACAGAAGGTTACTTGTCTCTCTGCGATGATGATGAGCGGCAGCTCAAGAAGCTGTTAAGAGGCCAAGAACCAAAGCTCTTGGTGCTCAAGAAGCCGTCATGAAGCGTGTGAGCAGCTCAAGAAGATGTCAAGAATTTCTTGGACTGAGCGAGGATTTCCAGGAACTGTGGAATGGGCTGGATTGGATCGGTCTCCTCAGAGTGAGTGCATGGGCAGCGCGTGGAGTAATCTGACTAATCTCGTCCCTTTTTCCCAATAAATTTTTTTGAGTAGTTTTTTGTTGGGGGATTTGATGGTGTTTTTGCAGAGAGTTGCAGGGGTTTCTTAGTTTTGGTTGGGGGAGAGCTGTGGTCCAACGGAGAGGGTGGTCTGTGGATATCGGGACTGGTTGGTTTTTTATTTGTTCTCAACTTTTCCTCTTGTCCATTTATCTCCTGCTCCCTCTTCTGTCCTCCCCTTGGCCTTTCTCCTCCCCCATTATATTCCCTCCATTTTGTTTTCTTCTACGTGAAAAAGAAACTGGGATTGATAGATTCTGATGGAATTCTTACTTGGTCACTGACAAGTGGGTTCACGAGTTGGTGCGCAGAATTTTTCATTTGATGCAAATAGCGAAATCACATTTACTCCATATGCTTAACTCTATGCCTTTCATGAAAATTCTATGGGATAGACTATTGCACAGGCGAATGAAATTTTTGTATCTTTCAGTTACCTAAAGTTGCACTTTGAATCACCTGAAGTTGCACATATTTTTTTGGAGGGGGATGCAATTTTAGTTGATTGAGAGTGCAATTTCAGGTCACCTGAAGTTGCACTCTGAATCACCTAAAGTTGCAGCTGTTTTTTAGGGGGGCTGCAATTTTAGTTCATTGAGAGTGCAATTTTAAGTGACTGAAACATAAAAAATTTTCAGTCGCCTGTGCAATAGTAAAACTGAAATTCTATATACCAACGGTGTACTCCCGCGCAATAGCTATAGCACCCCTCGTCGCTACCTACAGTATCTATCTTTATATTTGAGTTGTAGTCACTGTGCAGCTCTAACACTCATAAGGGCCTGTTTGGAATAGAGGAATTTCACAGGAATTTTGCAGGAATTTTGCAGGAAACAGTTCAATTCCCGCAGGAATCGGGAAAAATTCCTGCATTCCAAACAGGGCCTAAGTTGTTTTTGTGTTCAAATAGATATGCGATTATTTTTGCACAGTCATGATCAGGTTCCATTGTAGATCATTCTCTTTTTATTCTAATTCATTAAAGAATTTTTTTATTTTTTTAAGTTAGGGATTATTGAGGCACTTTTAAGGTGATCCACATTGTAGCTGATGCCAAATTCGTCGTTTCACCGCTACATCACACGGATACTAGATTTGCTTTTTAGCCGTAGTATTTAGCACATTTCTTTTTCTCTAAAAATGGATCCATAACTAAATAAAATATCACATCTTTTCTTCTACCATACTTCACTGGTGCTAGGAATCTTTTGTCGTAGCACCGCTCGGCTTGGCTACTGGCTAGCACCAAGGGCTGGTAGCCTGGCACCGAAACCAAGAGGAAAAAAAAAGGCTAGCTATCACCGTACGCTTTGGATGGCCTAATCCTACGGCTTGTCAATACGTATATATTCCACCGTATGGGATCTTTTTACTAAAAACATCCATGAGTTCACCCAAATTTTGGAGTTAGACGAACAATGACATTAACATAGCCACGGACAAAATTACCATATGGGAGTTTAGATTCTAGCAGCAACTATGCAGATTGCCTCCTTTTCTTTTACACTACAGATCATACATGTTGATGCATCAAAATCTACTGGACTGGGTGCCCATTTGAGCTTAAAGCTTAATCTTTTAGCTTATTTAGTACTGTCTGAGTCTTTTTTTACTGTAGTTGTTAATTTTTTTAGTGTAATTAAATTTAAAGAATAAAAAGGAAAAAAATTAAGTCATCACGTACAGCGCATACAAATAAGTGAAAAAAAAGAAAAGACAAAAAAAAAATCTAAAAACAGTAAAAAGCTAAAAAAAATTAAGAAGGAAGAAGCTAAAAGCTGAATGCGCAGGTTAGCCATGAGTGTTGTACATTGACCTTTGCAACGCTTATGAGCGACATTTCTCATAAGGGCATCTGTAGTGTATGAAAATAAAGGGTCATAAGTCACCCTAAGGTCGACCTTATACATTACAGGGGTGACCTTAAGCATGCCATAAGCAAAAAAGGCTTGAGGCTGGTCCTCAAGCTAAAGACCTGGCCACAAGCATTAAAATACAATTTTCTTTACATCTATTGTTGTCTCTCCCCAACTGCCACATCCCCTTCTTTATAGCCGAGTGGACCCACCTTAAGAGCCGACGGTGGCCTCAAACGTTGCAGCGTCGGTCTTAAAAATGATACGGGGCCAGCCAGCAAGCTATATACACTACAGATGCCCTAAAGAACCACTGTAAGTGATAGATAAGCCCAGCACATGTATACATGCATGCATGCAGATGAACTTAGAAAAGAAAGCTTAGTGGGTTGCTATAAACAGCATTGTTAATGCATATGCATGGTCGTGATTTAGTGGCTAGCTGTCAAGCACAGGCACGCGTGGTACAACCAAGAACTGGTGCTCTAGCAAGTATCATGGAACGCGATTGTCTGCCACTGCATTCATACTTTCTCACCAAGCATGTACTACCAGGAGCATTGCACATAGGCCGCACTTGCCTCACGGCTTAGACCATATGCCTGCTGTTGAAAGAACTGCAGTTAAGCGGCATGTCAGATGCAGTACGATTCGGAAGTTTTGCTTTTTTTTGCCAGTTAATATTGGCTTCTCGTTTGGATTCTGCTATAAATCATTTTTATTAGCTACTATTATTTATTAGTCATTATTTTTCGTTTTCACATATTATAATATACTTTATATTTTATTGTATTACAATTCTGTAAATAGTACATCGGTCCAAATATTATAGCGCTTTTTATTGCATTATCTTTCTTACATAATATACTACTATTCATCAGTCACAATTATTCATTAGCCGTTTTTATCAGTCATTATTATTTATCAGTCGTAGCCAAAATCTATCAGAAAAAGCCAATATGAACAGGCAGCTTGGCCAGATTCTTCCTAAT
This sequence comes from Dendrocalamus latiflorus, assembly GCA_017311315.1. Taxonomy (NCBI): domain Eukaryota; kingdom Viridiplantae; phylum Streptophyta; class Magnoliopsida; order Poales; family Poaceae; genus Dendrocalamus; species Dendrocalamus latiflorus. The sequence goes on along the minus strand of CM029640.1, from coordinate 31,877,116 downwards.
TGGAATCGTTTATCTTGTGAGCATTATATGCCTTTGCCTTTCGCTGCAATGTGATTCCATTAACGAAGGGATAAGCTTGCGAGTCAAATCTGATAGATAGCAATGCACGGCCTCCATCACATCGCATGAATCCATGACCAGAGGCACCGTCGCCGACCGGGCAAAATCCATCGCCGGGTACCTAATGAACTTCAAGGACCTAGCCAACTGGAAAAATGTGAGTGATTTTTTTAGAAAACAGGTAATTGGTGCTTAACAAAAGTCACAAAATTATCCATATTGAGTTTGCAGGCTTTATTTTTTTTGGTTGAGTTTGCCGTGTGGTTACTGACCATTGCCTTGCCATTTGTCATATTAGCTCATCATGGAAATCGCAGAAGAAGGCACATTTTATGACGTGAGGGTTTCTCCCTCACATTTTCCATGAGATTGCTTAATTTGTCAGTCCTAGGAAAAGTTTACCACATGCTACTTCAAGCCCTTTCCATACTAATGCTTGACCCCGAGTAATTGATGTTTTTCTCAGTCTTCATCGCCGTCAGGATGGTTGATTTGCCCGCGAACAAGACGATTCCACTTCGCGCTGATCCATCACATTCCAGAAGTCGCGTGTCCATTGTACTAGCTAGGTCTACAATAGATTTGAAAGAAAAACGTCTACAATAGATTACCACTGTCAATTTGAAAGAAAAACGTCTACAATAGATTCCTCTAAAACAAGAGAATTTCAATGCTTTTGTTCGTGGAACAAGCAACGAAGATGAAAATTGCACATTTCAAGGGGAATACTTGGGATGCTGCCTAGCTATAATTGGTCTCTGTTTACTAGATCTTAGGAATATGTCAAATGAAAAGTAATCCTTTATATAGGAGGATTTTAGATTAAAATTTAGACGTGGTTTGGAACACAAGAGTCCATTAAGAATTTTAGTGGAAAGAAAACATTCACTTTTACTAAAGATAAGGTTTCATACGAAATTCCTCCTAGGTTTTAAACGGCAGTGGCTGAATTCATCATGCACTAAAAGATTTGACACCTTCAGAAGTCCCTTTGAATTAAGTTCAATAAATTAAGATTTGTAATAATAGGCAAAAAAGTTTACCTAGTTACTACTTTTGGAAATATATTTAGCCACTACTGTTGGAAATATATTAAGGCAGACATAAGTACAATAAACACAGCTACAAAAGCCAAAAGGGGTGCCAAATCAACATGTGGGTTTGCTTCTTACCCTCTCCAACTTTCTCTGGTCTATTCTAATCACTGTACCGTCGCCATCTAATTTTTCATAACGTCCTCCCACTGTACATGTGAGAATTGCACGCATTAGGACCACATTGTGGTGGTGTTTGCCTCTCAACCACCCATTTGTTGATGTCTCTTTTTATGTTATGCTATTTCCTCTGACTTTCTGTGTTGGATTCGAGCAATCATACAGCCTCTCGTGGCTACATGGCATGGCATAGTATTGTGATTAAGATAGAAATCAGTGCACACTACTGTTAATTTTTTAAATAATTTATTTTTATTCGAAATTACAGAAATATACCTGCGCAATTTTTTTTACAGGAATGGGCTCCAGTCGCCCAACCGTTGGGTGACAGAAACCTATCGCCCATGGCCGCGCGACACGAATGCAATCGGTAGGCCGTTGGACGACAGGATCCAGTCGCCTAACGGTAGGGCACCTGCAACCTGTCGCCAAACTATTGGGTGACTGCAGGTCGAGTTGCTCGACCGATCGGTGACTGCCACCTCAACTCATTTTTTCCAACTTCGTAGCACCCCCCGACAACACATAGGGGTAAATGACAATTGTTGTAGGTAGGTGATATTTACCAAAATTTGTCAGTGATTTATATTTTGTGGAAAAAAGGTAGACAATATTGTATGACCTATTTGTGACTTTCGTAGATTATGAATAGCACAAAATCTGTTAGATTCACAATAATAATTTATGATCGTCGTATGTTGTTGCAGTGCAAGAAATTCTCAAAAAAAAAATTCTAAGGATGATTGAGACAGCAACGATTGGTAAGTACGAAAGTAAGTAATATTGTGATGTAACCAGGAATTCATTTATATAGGAGAACTTGTTTTTTTATGATGTTGGATGCCTTGGTATGCGAAGAATTAAATACGAAAAGGCAAGGAGATGTGATGTTGTGAATTAAACTAGACTTCATAATAAGCTGGGAATAACACGGCACACAGGGTTTGTTTATGTGCATAAGAAACAAAATCCTGCATGATGCAACAAACTGAAGTCTTCGTACGATACATATGCGCCTTTTTGGAATGGAAATTAATTCAACCTTTGGGAAACAAGTGCAGAATGGTCCAACCTACTGTGTGGACCGGTGCTATTTTTCCTTCCTTGCGAGCTCGGCGTTGAACTCCTCGGCGGTCTCTTTCGCCTTGTCTGCCATTTTTCACTTGCGCGTGCACGCGTCGAGATGCGCTTTCATCTCCCAATGTATACACTCGATTTGCTCGTCATTGTAGCGCTCCTCTTTCCGAATCTTGCAGGCCCTTTTGACATTCTACTCCTCGAAGTCGAGAGTTCACTGGTCATGTGGGTGGATCACTAGGTCAATCCACTTGTGGTAGCCACATAGCGGTTTCGGAGATTACGGGTAGATGGGAGAGATTGTTAGTGTGTACTTTAAAAGAGAAATAGTAGGGGGAACACACTACAACTGGTCCTTACTGACTACCGATAGTTGCTGGTGTCCCGATGGTGGTTAGGATAGTCACAAGAGTAGTTCGCACAACCTCAGCAACGCATGCCCAGGCTGAGCCGCTGCTTGGACTTGAAGAACTTGCATGGGCCCCTACACCAACAGAGGGGCGGCGTCTCCCCCTCAGGCGGCTATTGTGGTGAACACTCTATTGGAATGTTTAGGATGGGGTTGCTGCTACAGGGGGCATCATTGCAGGGAGGTGCTCTCCTGGCACACTCCGCTTGTTTGCTGCGGGCCATCACGGCCCTTGCTTGTTCGTCATGGGTCGCAATAGACCTTGCTAGTTTGTGGGTCTCTTACCATTACTTCATCATCTTGTCCCATTGCTTCTTCTGCCTCTTGTCCATCCTTACGTGGTGAACCAAGATCTGGTGTAGTGTTGGGTTTGCTTGTGTGGTGTTTTCTTTCAGATCTCTTTCACCTTATTTTATAAGCCAAAGGGTTGGTACGGTGTAGAGAGCTGTCACGTCGTACTTTGCAAAGTCCTGTCTTTTTGGTCATGTCGATCTGAAAAGCTAGGGAGGCCGAGTGTTGTCATTGCACAAAGCTACCCTCTTTGATCTTGTCACTGAACAAAGTTACCCCCTTTGGTCTTGTAACTGCGCAAAGCTGCCCCATCTAGTCTTGTCAATGCACAAAGCTGCACCCTTTGATCTTGTCATTGCGCAAAGCTGCCCCGTCTGGTATTGTCATTGTGCAAAGCTACCCATTTAGTCTTGTCACTATGCAAAGCTGCCTCCTCTGGTCTTGGCACTGCGCAAAGCTGCCTCGTCTGGTCTTGTCACTATGCAAAGCTACCTCATCTGGTCTTGTCACTACGCAAAGCTGCCTCCTCTGGTGTTGTCACTGTGCAAAGCTATCCTGTCTGGTCTTGTCACTGCGCAAAGCTGCACACCTTTTGTCTTGTCACGTCCTGCTTTGCAGAGGTTTGTCTTTTCGGTATGAGAAGCTGAGGGTGTAGTGTTGCCAGTTCTCTCTAGGGCAAAACTGCACAAAGCTAGCACATGATCTGGTTTGTCATAAAGCACACTGCCTCCCCTATGGGCTATAAAATGTACGTCCCACCCCCTTGAGAGTAGGAGCACTCGACATAGTGAACTATAGGAAGAAGTACCTTGTCCATCCTAGAGTAACCTATCATGATAGACGCCGAGGAGCCAGTCAAACATGGGTCACCAAAGCTAGACCTTCCCTTAGAAACGATGCAGGACTTCACCCTAAGTGCACAACCAGTGTGGCCGAAAGATCGACATTCACCCCCCCTCTGTCGCCATTTCGGTCCTACAATTGATATCAGAACCGGTTAGCTCTAATTCATAGATCTTAACCGGTCTCAAGAGCCATGGCGACGGACAAGTACTCGACCAAGCCTCCCGTCTTTGATGGCCTGGATTACCCCTTCTGGAAGAGCCGAATGGAAACATACATCCAGGCTTAGGGGTATGCCATTGGCGGAAGGTGAAGGTCAGATTTGTTGTTCCTGCCGATGAGAACATTAATGCTGGAAATATGCATGATGTTGAGGCAAACGCTAAGGCAAGGAACATCATAATCCAGGGCTTGAGTCGTAGCGAGTTTGACCGCATATCTCATCTTTCGTCCGCCTTCGATATTTGGGAGACCCTCGATGCTTACCATGAGGGCACCACCCAGATAAAGACGGTGAGATAGGACCAGTTCAAGCGAGATTACAACAAGTTTGAAATGCTCGCTGGCGAGTCCCTTGATGAGTGTTTTGCGCGTTTTCACAAGATTCTGAGCAACCTCCGAGCGGTTGGTCTCACATACCCCGACTCGGATAACGCTCGACAAATGCTCGCTGCACTCGACCTTTGTGTTTGGGAGATGAAGGTGACTACCATCAAGGACACTACGGACCTCTCGACTTTGACTCTTGATGCGCTATACTCGCGTCTCAAGACTCACGAGATTGACATTGTCTCTCGCAAGTCGAAGTCACAGTCGATGGCTCTAGTCACAGATCCCAGCTCGGCTTCTGGTCTCTCTTCTGAGTCTTCTTGCGGTTTCTCCCTTGCTGCTCTCTATGACATAACTGATGATCAGTTAGAGCAGCTTGCGGATGATCAGCTGGCCCTCCTTGCTCGAAGATTCTCCCATGCTTACAAGGGGAGGAGGGACAGAAAGAGAGGAGGACCCGTGATTTGCTTCGAGTGTGGTGGCCCCAACCACATTCGGGCAAACTGCCCCAAGCTGGAGAAGGGCAAGAACGACTACGGCGGTTCGGGCAAGATCGACTACACCGACAAGAACCGCAACAAGAAGCCTCCAGCTCAGACGCCAGGAAAGAAGAAGTTCTGCAACTTCGGGAAGGCCAAGAAGTTCTTCCACCGCGTCCTCACCGCCTTCGACGACCTCGACCTCAGCGAGGTGGAGGGATGGAGCGACGACGACGGGACGGGTGACCAAGAGCCCAAGGATGGCGGCGATGACTTCTCCGGCATGTGCTTCATGGCCCTCGAGGGCGAACTGAGCGACAGCGAGCTGTACTCCGACTCGGACGAGGTATGCCCCACCTACGACCAGCTCAATCATGCTTTTCTTAAGCTAGGTGGTTTTCATGCTAGAGCTAGGGCTAGGTGTACTGAGTTAGAGAAGGAAGTAGATAGACTATCACGGGAGCTTACTTCACTTACATCTGCTCCCTGCCGTGATGATTGTGATACATGCTGTGCTCTGTTGGGTGACATGGAGAAACTAAGGACCTCGCATGATAGTCTGTCCTCCGAGCTTGATATTGTTAAGGTGGAGAATGTTAGTCTGCTTGCTGAGTTAGAGTTGAGTAGGATGGCTGTTACCCTACTTACTACTGATGAGACTACTTCTCCCACCTCATGTGAGGTTGAGGACATTACTGCTAGAGGACCTTATGTCATGCTCCTTGATCTGCCCGAGACTTGTGAAAGTTGTAATAATCTAAAGATGAACCTAAAACGGGCAGATCACAAGATTGTTGAGTTGAGTGCTTCTTTACTTGAGCCTATTGATTCATGTTTGAACTGTCCCAAGTTAACTGCTGAACTTGAATCTGTCTCAAAACAGTTTCAAGAAATGATTGACAACAACAAAAAAATGGCTCAGTATGCGACTAAGGATCCTGTTAGCTCACCATGCATTAGTTGTGATAAACTAAAACTTGAACTCGTTGCTTTGAATGAACAATGTGTGAAGCTAACTAAGGATTTAGTAGAGAAGCCATCAACTCACTGTGATGTGATTGCTGAGGTGGGGGAGAAGCCCTAGGGTACGGGTGAGACGCCTAGAGACGCGAACCAACCTGCTAGTAGTAGGACTGTTCCATCAGGGTCGGCTGTGCGTGCACAAGCCACTTTCTCCACTACTGTTGGTTCTTCATCTGCTCCCTTACCCCCTGCTGTTTCCTCTTCCCCCTGCTCTTCTTGCACCTCTCTCTTTCGGGAGTGTCAGTATCTTATGAACACTCTCGAGAGATTTGTAGGTGGCAAGAAGAAGCTCAATCTTATTCTAGACCAATCCAAGATTTGCAAGTTCAATCAGGGTCTAGGATATGATTTCTATGAGGACATGAGGAAGCATCCACCTGCTATTCTTAGACCCATAGTAGGAGGTGTGATCGAGGTTGAGCCCAGATCCGATGAGGTTAAGTTTAAGTCAGCGGGCTTTGTCCAAGGGATCTCTGACAGAAAGGTGACTTCACCCGCAGCTTCGGCCTCTCAGAAGGCGAAGCCATATCATGCTACTTCTGCCTCTCAGAAGGCGAAGTATCATTGCACCTTCTGTCAGAAGGATGGGCACTCGATCGAGAGATGCTTCAGGTGCGCCAAGATCGCGCGTAGAGACCGTGTTGAGTCTCTTAGGGGTATTCAGGGTCAGCCCCAGATCCTGAGTGCACCTAAGACCAACACGAGGTCTAGGTTTGCTCCTGTTGCGGAGTTTGGGCAGCATAGAGGACTTGGTTTTTCCGAGTTTCCTGTTTTCCGTCCTCATGCTGCCTCTGGTCATGTCTTCCGCCGTCCTGAGGGTAGATCTCGGTTTCCCCGTCGAGATAGCTACCCGCGGCGTGATCAGCGTGTTGCCGGTGTTCCGACTCGTTCTCCCATAGCAGTCGGACCCCGCAACAGCTTCAGGTCTGCTCACAGACTTTCTACTTCTTTGAGTCATGGAGAGCGTAGGGTAGATAGAGGTCAGTCGTGTTTGACTACTTTATCTGCTCCACGTGTTACTCAGTATTGGGTGCCAAAATCGCTCTTGATTTATCCCAGTACTGAGACTTTACTCTCTGTTTGACTCAGGTTCGTCGGGCAGGGAAGGGAAAGGTTTGGCTCGTAGACTCCGAGTGTTCACGACACATGACCGGAGATTCCCGTTGGTTTTCTTCCCTTGCCCGTGCTCCAGGTGATGAGACGATCACCTTCGGAGATGCTTCATCTGGGCGCGTCATCGCCAAAGGTTCAGTGCGCGTGAATGATTCTTTCATTTTGAAAGATATTGCCTTGGTGAGTAAGCTGCAGTATAATTTGCTTTCAGTCTCTCAGCTTACCGATGACGGTTTCGAGGTGAGCTTTAAGAAAAACAATTGCAAAATTCTTGATTCTTCGGGTAGTCTGGTTTGCGGGATTTCTCGTTTTGGGAGGATCTTTCGTGCTGATTTTTCTGATTCTTCTGGTGATCCTCTCCGCTGTTTAGTTGCCTCAGAGTCCCGTGATTTGTCCTTCTGGCATAGGAGACTTGGTCATATTGGATTTGACCATTTGACCCGAGTTAGCAGCCACGATCTCATTCGTGGTCTGCCGAAACTCAAGATGGTCAAAGATCTTGTTTGCGCTCCATGCCGGCACGGCAAGATGGTTGCCGCTTCTCATCCTCTGCTCACAGTTACTATGACCGATGCACCGGGACAGCTGCTCCACATGGACACAGTTGGACCAGCTCGAGTGCAGTCAGCAGGAGGGAAGTGGTATGTTCTTGTTGTGGTCGATGACTTCTCGAGGTATTCTTGGGTGTTTTTCTTAGCCTCAAAGGATGAGACGTTTTCACATTTCCGAGGTCTTTTCAGTAGGCTTTCTGTTGAGCTCCCAGGTGCCTTACGAGCGATCCGCAGTGACAATGGCACGGAGTTCAAGAACTCCTACTTTGAGAGGTTCTGCGATGAGACAGGTGTAGAGCACCAGTTCTCTTCTCTGCACGTCCCACAACAAAATGGCGTTGTGGAGAGGAAGAACCGTACCTTGGTCGAGATGGCCAGGATGATGCTTGATGAATACTCTACACCGCGGAAGTTTTGGGCTGAGGCTATAGCCACTGCGTGCCATGTCTCAAATCGAGTTTTTCTTTGGGCACACTTGCATCGCACTTCTTATGAGCTGAGATATGGGCGAAAGCCTAGCGTCTCTCATTTTCGTGTGTTTGGTTGCAAGTGCTTTGTTTTGAAGTCCGGGAACCTAGATAAGTTCGAGTCACGTTCTTGTGACGGGATCTTTCTAGACTACTCGACTTCTTCGCGGGCTTATAGGGTCTGGAACTGCGAGTCTAGCAAAATGGTAGAGACCTGTGAGGTGACCTTCGATGAGGCCAGTCCGGGGACTAGGCCTGATATCTCAGGTTCTTTAGAGTAGCCCGAGACCATCTTCGTGGATGATGAGGACGATGGAGACGACGGTTGTCTACCTGATCCTGTCCTTCATCCACCCCTTGAGGTGCCGTCTTCCACCGCACCTCGAGGCGATCAGCCCATGCCTTCTGCTTCTTCTGGAGCTAGTGGCTCTGTTCCTACCTCGTCAGCTCACGAGGTAGAGGCCGCTTCTTCATCTCATCCTGGACCTCCTAGACATATCCAGAAAGCTCATCCTTCAGAGCAGATCATTGGAGACTTTTTCGAGCGTGTTACCCGCTCAAAATCTGGCTTATCTCAATTCTGTCTCCATTATGCTTTCATTGCCTCCTTTGAGCCCAAAGATGTTTCTCATGCTTTATCTGATGAGTCTTGGGTCAATGCCATGCATGAGGAGCTAGAAAACTTCGAGAGGAACAAGGTCTGGTCGCTTGTCGAGCCCCCGCGAGGTCACAATATTATTGGGACTAAGTGGGTGTTCAAGAACAAGCAGAGCGAGGATGGAGTGGTTATTCGAAACAAGGCTAGACTGGTAGCTCAGGGGTTCTCCCAGGTTGAGGGTCTAAATTTCGAGGAGACCTTTGCCCTTGTAGCTAGACTTGAAGCCATTAGAATCCTGCTTGCCTTTGCAGCTTCTAAAGGTTTCAAGCTTTACCAGATGGACGTCAAGAGTGCCTTTCTCAATGGCTTTATTGAGGAAGAGGTCTATGTCCGACAGCCTCCTGGTTTCGAGAACCCCAAATACCCACACCATGTCTTCAAGCTTTCCAAAGCGTTGTATGGACTTAAGCAGGCCCCCAGAGCTTGGTATGAGAGGCTTAAGTCCTACTTGTTGAGTCATGGTTTTGAGATGGGTAAAGTTGACAAGACCTTGTTCATCCGCCGGCATGGCCCTGACTTTCTGCTCGTCCAAATCTATGTCGATGACATTATCTTTGGCGGCTCTTCCCATACTCTGGTTTCACAGTTCTCGGATGTCATGAGCACTGAGTTTGAGATGAGTATGATGGGGGAGTTGACCTTCTTCCTTGGCTTCCAAATCAAGCAGTCTCGGGAGGGTACATTTCTTCATCAAGGAAAGTACACTCGTGACCTCCTGAGATGCTTCGACATGAGCGATGGTAAGCCTGTGTCGACTCCCATGGCTTCTACAGCCTATCTTGACCCAGATGAGGATGGCGAGCCAGTTGATCAGAAAGAGTTCAGAAGTATGATCGGCTCCCTTCTTTATCTCACTGCCTCGAGACCAGACATACACTTCTCCGTGTGTCTGTGTGCTCGTTTTCAGGCTTCTCCTCGCGTATCTCACCGCCAGGCGGTGAAGCGCATCTTTCGGTACCTTCGAGCTACCATTGACTATGGTATCTGGTACTCTTCCTCATCCTGTCTTTCCTTAAGAGCCTTTTCGGATGCAGACTTTGCTGGCTGTAGGATAGATAGGAAGAGCACTTCCGGCACCTGCCAGTTCATTGGTACTTCTCTCGTTTCCTGGTCTTCGAGGAAGCAGTCCGGTGTTGCACAGTCCACTGCAGAGGCCGAGTACGTTGTTGCTGCCAGTTGCTGCAGCCAGGTACTTTGGATGGTTTCGACCCTGCGGGACTTTGGGTTAGCCTTAGATAGTGTTCCACTCTTTTGTGATAACACGTCTGCTATCAACATTGCTAAGAACCCAGTGCAGCACTCTCGGACCAAGCATATTGATATTCGCTTCCACTTCCTTAGAGACCTTGTAGAGAAGGGTGACATAGTGCTCAAGTTTATGGAGAGTGACCACCAGTTGGCTGATATCTTCACCAAGCCTTTGGACAGTTCGAGGTTTTCAGCTCTGCTGGGAGAGCTTGGGGTGGTTTGTCCTTACGGACTGTAGTGAGGGGGAGCTTGGGATTTACTGCTTTATTATATTAATTATGCTTCTGTCTCATTTCTGTTGCATTGCATTTGCGGGTGCATTGGGTTAAGTCCTTCTAGCATAGGTTAGAGTGTTTCTTGTGTTGAGTTGCTTAGACTTCTTACTCTTATCTTGTGCTTCCAGGATTAGCTATTTCTTATCTCACTAGGTTGAGCTCACTCACTTCTTGTAGGTTCTAGCGAGGGTTGGGCCACCCTCGGGTAGACAGGGTACGTGTTTGCTCTCTAGTATGTGTTCGACGATCAGCTGTTAGTCCTGGAGTCATTTGGGGTAGATGAGAGTCAGTTTAAGCCATAGTTGCTTCTATATCTTTTCTATGCTTTAAGGACTGCCTGTTTGGTTTTCTTTGCCAGCTTCTCGATTTTCTTGCTTTGGTTCAGGGGGAGTTCATTTGGGAGCTTCTGGAGCTTAATATTGACTTAACTCAACTTGAACTAAAAGTTGCATCTAATGTTGAGGGGGAGCTGGATTTTCCTGCATTTTAGCATTTAGCATTGTAATATAACTGCTCTGAGCCTTGATTATTATCCTGTTATGACATGTTTACAATGCTGTACACCTTGCCATGATTTGTGCCTTATATGCTAGACTGATCATGACTTCATATGTGTAGACTAGCTTTTACCATGATAAATTAATTAAAATTGCCCAACTTGAAGTAATACTTGTCATGCTAGCATTTGAGTTTAGTCTTTCTGGAGCTATCCCTTTATGATTCATGCCATGTCAACTAGGCTTAGCTGAGCGTTGAATCTTCTATTGAGCCTTAGATTGAGCTATTTTAGTCTCTTGATGTAGCATGAGGTAGTACAACATGTTTTCAAAGCAAAAAGATCTCTTTTGTGCGAAAATAACTGATTTCACCAATTCTTTCTCATGAGACGGCTTGCCATTGCACGAGGCATGAACTCAGGGGGAGTTTTGGATGACCTAGACTATCTTCTTAAGCTTATTGATTGGAGTAGTCGCATAAGGCTTGCGATCTAGCACATAAACAAAAATTGGGTTGAAAACAACCATATACTTTCAAAAGAAAATGTTTAATGTGCTCAAATTTGCTTAATCGACAAAAAGAACCAAGTACTTGCGCAAATGTTTCATTCTTGAGCATAGCACTCTAGTTGGTCTCAATATTAGCTTCTTGGTTCCGCTTAGCTTAATTGACATGGCCCGTATCATTCTTGGATATCTCTAGCTAGACTTTGCTTATTGATGACTTGACTTGCTCACTAAATGCATTACATTTCAGATTGTCATCTATGTGCTCTAGCTGGCTTATATAATGCTGTCATGATCTAGATAGCGTTTTATTGAGTTATGGCTTGGTGTATTACATGTTGGTCATTATGGATAATTCTCATGGCTCTGTATAGAATAATCAAACTTCAGCCATATTCATCCATTGAAATATCATATTCTCTCTTTTGCATCTTGATGTGTTTATTGCCAAAAGGGGGAGAATAGTGAAGAAAAAGTATGTTGGGATCAATTTAGAGCTTTGGAGATAAATTTGCTCTTTCAGTTGTTGCTCTAGTGTTCCTTCTGTCGACATGGTCATTAGCTTCATTTCTTTCTTTGGACCATGTTGGATTCTTCAAACTCAAACTCTTCTTTGCGCTTTTTCGGATTTGTCAATATACTCATCAAGGGGGAGATTGATGGACCATGTGGAGGTGACCACATGTTAATGATGAGTAATTGACATTGGTTTAGACAAGTCGAGTTTGGTTTGGGTGGTTCGGAGTCGAGTCGTTGCGTGGCGCAATCGGGCTCGGTCGGACTTTGGTCAAACTTGGTCGTATGGGATTAGGATGCATATTCAGATGATTCGACAGGTTTGGACTTTGTCATGGTAAGTATGATGGTATTTATGCTTTCATGTATCGAGCGGTGCTATTTGACGTGTTTTCTTGTCTGTGTGACTGCAGGACGTCGAGTGGAGTCGTGGTGAGACACGTGGACCGGACTAGGCACAGGTGGCGCTGAGGTCATAACGGTCGGGATGTGTCGAGGACGACGTGGACTCGAGGTGGTTGCGAGGCGTGCGAGACAAGGAGCGCGGAAGCTTCCCGGAAGGTGCAGGAGGGGCGAAACGGGAATTTCGCAAGGCTGCACAAGCGGGAGCGGGCTCCGTTGGAAATAGCGGGCGTAACGGGGCGGAGACCCGTTAGCCATGGGCTATAAAAGGAGTGGAGGGGCTGCATGCCCACTTGAGCACTTGTGAGAGAATTAGGGTTTTAGAGTCAAAAGAGGCTTTGATGGCTTGCTTTGGCTTTAGGCTTTAGTTGTTGAGAGTGGGTAGAGGAGGCAGAATTGTGCTCCCTGCTTGTCCCCTACGATGTGTTCTAGGTGAGTGTCCAGAGTGTGTTCATCCCCCTCTCAAGCATGTATGGGTTGAGTTCTTGGCTTGGAGAGGAGAGGGATTGAGTGGAGAGTCTTGTAATCAATCATTCCTCCGAATGTACATGCGTATCGGGACTCCTTTGTGTTCCATTTGATCCAAGGAATGAAATCTGAAGTTTTTATTCTGCTCTGTGCTCTCTGTTCTTCGATGTTCATTTGGTTGATTTCTTGACTCTTTGATTTTCGAGTTCTTGCTTGCTGGGATTGGCCAAAATGGGTTGCTCCATGATATGTGAGTACCTGAAGATCATTTGATCAAGGATCCCAAGAGGCAACTCCATTTAATCTCAGTTTTGGATTTTTGGGTTGCCCTGTTCTTCATTTTCCAGTTCTAGGGTTTGAGGTGGTTTCTCGTTTCCCTTTGCAAGATGGGCTGAGATTTGGCATGGAGAGTCCTATGGCTATTGCTAATATATCTGCAAAGTCTCCTAGCCATAGGATCAAAGGTTTGGAAGCAATTTGATTTTTGGCTCGGGTTGTGCAAAAATTCAGATTTTTACCCATAATCTGAAATTCTTGCTTCTTGGTTTGATTCTCTTGTTTCCCAAGGTCCCCTTACTATTTAGTATGTTGTAGTAAGGCCTTGGATCGAAAAGATTGAGAGCAAATCTTCTTTTTAGCCAAAAATCTGAAGTCTCAAAGTTTCCAGCCTGAAAATCCTGCTATCTGTCTGTCAGGCGGTACTACCGCTTGAGTGCCGGTACTACCGCCCCAGCGGTACTACCGCAGATAGCATTCCGGTACTACCGCCCCAACGGTACTACCGCAGATAGCATTCCGGTACTACCGCTTGTGGACAGATTCTTCCCGGTTGATTCTTCTCGCTTGCTGGTCTCTCTTTTTGTGTTCTTTTTGTTGCTGGGGTGTCTTGTCAGCAATGATCTTCTACCTTTATAGCTCTCATAGCTAATAGAGAAGAAGATAATTGTAGGGGGCGATTTTAAAGATCGACATTCACCCCCCCTCTGTCGCCATTTCGGTCCTACACCCTTAAGGGACGTAAGACCTACAACGCAAATATCGTTAGTTCGTGTAGTAAAGGGATGGGAGCAAACAATTGGAGACACGGAGTACCCTCGGCTAGCGCCATGGCATGGTCAAAACTGTCTAGAGGGTAGAACGGCACGTGGAACGCGCCCTGCGTGGGAAAGCTGGAGAAGTCTGGAGGACGCATGGATTGCTGCACTAGTAGTGTATAGGGCTGTGCCCAGGCTGACCCCCTAGCCTCGTTAGGCCACGGTGGTTTCCGACGTGCCTTGGCCGACCCTCTGGCCTTATTAGGGTGTGGCAGACGTGGCCGGTGGATGCTGGACGGGACGACGCCGATGGATGTATGGAGTGTGCACCAGGCGCCAGCATGTCAACCTTTGGGAGCCTCATTCACGACAAAAGGACAATGACATGTGCTCCCATGGCCTGCACACGACGGAATGCCTGGACCACCTCCTTGTGTGTGTACTCCACGCCACTAGTGATCCTCTGCCCCATGGTGCGAGAGTCCATCCAAATCGCAACACTGAGGTTCACCTACAAGAAAAACATGAAAGGGTCGAAACTATAAGTGGGATTGGCAGAAGTGAAGTTTTACAAATACGATGTAACATATCGCGATATGAGCATTCCGCATAAGGTGTGTGGGATATGTGTCGGTCGGTGCTGCAATGTGTGGTACGGGCGGGTCGATAGCATGTACCAGCCTGGTACGTGTCTGAGGAGTGTACCAGTGAAGGTACTCATCGTATGCGCTGCGGTTGTACAGGGTGGCCTCTTGCACACAGTCCTACAGCACGCCCTCCCACTGGCCTGTCCACGCCTCCATCTTCACCGTCCAGTCCATGTCGTGCTTCAATCCCTTCCTAGAGTGCCTATAGGAGATAACATTTGTTTACAAGTCATGCAACAAGACTTCAGTAAATTGAGACATCTACGGTGGTAACTCACTCATGCATGTTGTCGGGCACAGGCGGCCCAACTAGTACTAGAATGAGCTATCGTAGGCCAAACTGGCGCATCACACGATGCATCATGTAGTCCTCCACAAAGACATAGGACACGAGATTCCTCTGTGTTAGCCAGAAAGCCTGGTCGCGCCAACACAGCAAGGACAGACTGTTAGGAGCACGGCTCTCTAGTGCCTCAGGGGAGTAGGGCTCCCAGCGCACATCGTCTGCCGTGAGCTGCTCGAACTGCTCCATGAAGGGTAGATACGCTCATGTGACCTGCTGTAACATGGACCGTCTAAGGCTAAAGTGCTTGAACGACCACAACTATAGTAGCAGCGGACACCCTGTGAGGACCGAGTTCGGCCTGGTCCTCTGGCACACGTCGCACAAGCCGTGATAGGTCACAGTAATTACGGCCGAACGCCGGCTAATGTGAGGGGCCTCCTTGTTGGCGATGGCCCTAGCATAAGAGATGAAGCGTGCATCGACGCTGTCGTCATGGCTGGTAGTGAAGAGCACCCAACCAAAGAGTGACAGCAAGTAGGCCTCTAGGTGCCATGACACTTGGTCCTCGTCTGTGGCTGGGTCCATCGCTCGACCTGAGTACAAGCAAAAAGTTAGTAAGACCATAGTGTGCAAAGTAGAGCACAGCGGTCCAAATGCGAAGGGCGTCGAACACGTACCCAGAACTGCGAGAGCCACCGCAAGGACGGGCCATGAGTCTGAGTAGGTAGGAAGACATAGTACCCCTCCACAGGCCTAGACAAAAGGACTCCTTGGAACTTGGCTACCAGGTCCTCATGCTAGCTAGCCGGGGCCTTCAGCAAGAAGGCAGTAGCTCTCACGATAGAAAGGCCGAGTAGCAGCGAAATGTTCTGTAGAGTAGGGTCCATCTCCCCTAATGGGAGGTGAAAAGTGTGCGTTTTCGGCTGCCACCGGTCCACCAAAGTTGTTAGTAGGGAGTGGCCAAACGGGAAGCATTGTGACCGCTCCTAGTCATCATCCCCAAGCGCAGTTGGTGCCGGAGCATCCTCGTCTATGGCTTGCACCATCCGGGTGAGAGATAGTAGTCCAACATCGATGAGCCTGCAAAGCAAAAAAAGGTTAGTATGCACATGGTGAGAAGATAGTGCCGCCGAAGTGTGGACCTGTCTGTCCAGCGTGGGTTTGCCTCCAGGCCACTCGAGGTGTACGCGCGCGGATCACGCCCAAGTCAGTCGCCTTGGTCATGCTCCCAGGAGGTAGGACATAGGGTGACGCACGATGCAACCGGTCCACGTGCTCATCTAGGAGGCCAGAAGGCCAGTTCGATCTGCGAAGTTCATGAACCATACCTGCAAAGTGACTTGAAGTTAGCAGTTATGCGGAACAAGAAACATCAAATGTAAAGCAGTAGTAAATATAACTTGTAAATAAATAAACAAAATAGTATTGTGCTACAAGGACAATACTTAAAATAGTACTTAAAAGGGGGAAATAGCACAACAATTGTATAAACATAGAAAATTAGCAATGTACGGTACAGCTACAACGACATTACATACATTAAATGTGGCAACTAACAAAATACAGATAACAGCGTACAATGATTTGTAATGTTCAAGCAACTTGGCACACTCCAACAAATGGTATCAGAAATATGCCGGTGTGACTACTCATCAGTAGGTGCCTTGCATAGTCGGCTGTGTGGCCCTCTTGACCTAGTTCCCATAGCATCTACCCGGCACCCTAGCTTGTGCTTCGTCCATATCATTTGTAATACGATGGCTCTGCCGATGACCTTTCCCACCCTCCAGCATGTCAACATCCGGAATCCAAGTCCTCCCTGCAATGTGCATGGGAAGACTGACTCTAAATCCCTTGTATGATGATGTTGCACAACTCAAGGTCCAAGGAGAAGCTGCGTGTGAGCTAGTACATCACATTTGCAATTCGAGCATTCTCGCTGTTCGGGTGTATCAGAGTGACTTGTGCAAAACTGCTCAAGTCAACACCATTCGGACCTTCATGAACGGTGCTGACATCGTAATGCACTTTCAATGTAGTGGGTATCGGTATTGCTGATGTCCACCTACAAACATTTTTAATGTTGCTACTAGTCAAATCGCATCACACAATATAGAAATACTGCTATACTGTAATTTATATTTCTATGATCGTTCACCTATCTTGAACTACTACAGTACCCTCATATCATAACCCCTCCCCATTCGCACCGCCACCACTCTCTATCCTCCGCCTCAATATGCATCAACCCCCTATCTGCTCCCACGCACACCAACGCTGCTCTTCTCTCGCTGCTCGAGCTCTCTCCTACTGTAAATTATTCCTAATGGGTTTCGATAATTTATATGACATAATGATTTAAATGGCAATATGCCAGTTCTAACGTACATGTGCATTTTTAATGTACTAATGACATTACATTCATTCATAATAAATCATAAATGTTGTCTAATAATATTTTGCATGAAGCAAACTATTTATGTCATATAAAAATATTGACTAAATTTTCTACGACTACAATTATGTACAGATGCTAATTTTGTATACAATATTGACTAATTTTTCTATAATTAGAATTTTTTACGGATGCTAAACCCTACAATTATAATTTTCTATAGATGCTAGGTTTCTATAACTATATTGACTAAAATTTTTACAACTATAATGTTTACTATATTTTCTACAACTATAATTTTCTATGAATACTAATTTTCCATCATTATGTTGATTAATTTTTTAACAATTATTTACTTCGTAACAAAGTTCTATAGCTATAATTTTCTACGAATTCTAATTTTACACTAAACAAATTATTTATTTCATACAAAAATATTGACTAAAAAATAAAAAAATATTTACCTCGCAGAAGTAGCAGAACCTCTCCTCTTCTCTCCTCTCCTTTCCTCTCTTCTCTTCTCTTCTTTCTTTCTCTTCTCTCCTCACGCGTGCTATACTGGAATCGGCCACTCGGCCAAGGTCTCGAATATATACGCGTCCAGTTGCCAAATGGTTGGACAACTAGACACTGAAGTCGCTCAACAGTTGGGCGACATCATCCAGTCGCTCCACTGTTCAGCGACTGCAATTATATCACCCAACGGCCCACCAATTGTATTTGTGTCGCGCGGCCGTTGGACGATAGGTTCCGATCGCCATATGGTTAGACGACAGGTTCTAGTCGCCTAACAGTTGGGCAACTAGAGCTCATTCCTGTATAAAATTTTTGTGTAGGTATATTTCTGTAATTTCGAATAAAAATAGATTATTAAAAAAATTTCCACTACTGTTCTTGCATCCCCATTTCCTGTGTGTCAACTTACACACCAGCAATGCCTCTACAGTATATACACTGTAACATTTTCTGCGGCATCCGCATCAGCACGACACGAAAAGCACTTCCAAGGCCCCACTCAAATGCACAGTGGAGCTCCTATTGGACGAAGGTGACTTCAGTTATTTTTCAGCTATGATTGTGACGTGTACGGGAAAGGCGTTCTCCCAAAGCCGTGAACACTTTTCTACAGGGCCCCTTCCCCTCCTGTTTCCTTGGCCGAGTTATCCTGAGGAATAGATTCCCCCCCCCCCCCCCCCCCACCATGAATGACCTGATCGAGAACATAATAATTTCAGTACGTATGATCATTGTGCTGGCCATGTCTGGCCATGTTTAGGAATTAGAAGCAACTGTTCTGGAACAAGGAGAACAAATTAAAGGGCATCGCCCCACTCAGGTTCTGCATTAAAGATGTTCCCGCAATTAAACGCAACAGTTGAATCAAATGGGAACAATAAATCTATGTATACTAAATGGCACTCCCAGTGGTTTGATGCTAAGACGTGACACTAGAGGAGAAAAAGTGGCTAGATGTTATTTTAGGGGGTGTTTGTAAGCTTCTACTTAAAGAAGTCTATGAACACATCTTTTTGAAGCGGTTTTTGTGCTCTTCTCGTTTCCATCTTCTATCTCGCTCTGAAGATAAGCTAAGAGTCATAAGCGCATCACACCCCATTCCTCTCGCTCCAATCTCACACACGCATCTCTCTCTCACTTTTTGCACCACTCATCCTTTTCTTCTAATGCCACTTCTTTCAACCATTACTATTCATTTTCAGCCAAAAACCATCAGCAAAAACTAATACGAACACCATCTAGAAACAACCACCTAAATAGTTTGATACTAAAGGGCCCCATAATGATCATGCAATTGGCCATTCCAATGCAAAAGAGTATCAAGTCCTTCCAATGCACCATTTGTCAATACTATTTTGTTGGTCCCAACTACTTGTGTCGATGAAGGGGACCCAGGGTCCACTATCGAATTTATGAGAAAATAAAATAAGAGAGCACAATCAAACAGAGACTTTATTGTCATGGACAGAAAGAATGTTACAGGAAATAAGTTCGATGTGTTCTGGGGCACGCATGCCACCCTATTTATTTCTATCTAAGGGGTGGTGGTTAATGCCCCTAAAGATGCCTTTTGTCCTCACATAGTCGCAGAGACCAAGAAGACTACCCAGGTGCACAAGAGAAAACAAAAGACCTAATATCAAAATTCATCTCATCGTCATCTCCCTTCGTTCCCATATGTTTAGGGTGAGGATGATGACGTTGAGGAAGAAGAAGAAACCTTTCTAATTAGAGTGAGGATACCTAGGATCAGTGATTCTAGTGTAAATATTTCTGAAGATAATTCGGGCGATAGCAGCTACACACTTGCTACTGCCGATGCTTTACTTTCATTTGAGACCAAAGTTGGTCTCTATTTGGTGTAAGTTCATAACTTGACTCTTTTTTAATAATTATTATTTTTATATCATTTACTTAGATAAGATTATAGTTTTATCTGTATCATCCCCCTAACCCCTTCTCCCAATCCAATTATTGAAACTCAAGGAGAAGAAACACAAAGTGAGAGAGGAACCATTGCTCAATGCAACTGTCGAGTTGGCTCCGACCAGCTTAGAGGAGACAACAATGCCCATGGCTATGGTGGAAGAAGTGGTTGAGGATGCTCCGACCAATTTAAAGGAGATAACTATGCCTACAGTCATTGCGAAGGAAGTAGTTAGGATGCTCTGACCTCTGTAGGAGATAGTTGAGAAAAACTTCGGTCACTGTAGAAGAAAACATCTCCAAAGAAGTGGTTGAGGATGCTCCAACCACAATATAAAGATGACAAGGCCAATAATAGAATACGTGGTTATCAAGCAAGCTCCAACCACTGATATTTTGCCTACCATCGAGGGGCCACTTCAAGTTGTCCCCGACCAAGAAGTAGGTCAAGATTCCACTTCTGAACCAGCTATTCAAGTAAGTATTTTTAACTTCTTATTTGTTGTAATTGAATTTTTTTTTGAATTCTTATCTTGGGTTTTGAGTAGGAAAACACATCTTCTCAAGATATGGTTTTTACTGCTGAGACTAGTGTCATGGTGTTATAGAGATCACCTTCTGAGCTAAGTTATGCTTTGACCAGTTTTGCAGAGGCAAGACTCAACCAGCACACTATCCCAACTGATTTTGGGTATTGTGACTTAGAAAACAATTGAGCAAAAAGGTAATAATCTCTAGACCTTAATTTTAGAATCAAAATACGAAAATTCTGACTTATTTTTGCTATATTCTCATAATACAACCGAAATACTTGGCATAGTGAAAACCTACATGAGCAATTTTGGGAAAGTAGATGAATCTAAGGATGTTGAGATTGCAAGATTAAAGAAGTATAAAAAAAATTCTTGTTCAACTACTTGGACCATTTTTTGCCTTTTCTAAATTTTTGCAATTTTAGAGAGCTCGACCAGGAAGAGAGACATTCTGGTTGGATAATTCAAGGGGTATGAGAACAAGTTGGTTTATGTTGACAATATTGCCAAGGATTATAAGGGCCTATTCGTATTTGTTTTTGCTGATGCTTTTTGGCTGTGGCTGATGAATAGTAGTGACTGATAGAAGCGACTGATGAATAGTAATGACTGATAAATAGTAGTGTTTTATATTAGAAAGATGGTGCAACAAAAGGCATTACAACATTTGGATCATCATGCGACTTACAGAATTATAACATAATAAAATACAAAGTGCATTACAACATGTGAATGTACAAAGTAGTAACTGATGAATAGTAGTGGCTGATAGAAGCGACTTATAGAAGCTAGGGCGTTCGTATTGGCTTTGGCTTCTGGAAGCAGAAGCCAGAAGCCAAAGCTAATATGAACGGACCCTAAGTTTCTACTTGTTCAAGCATTTCTACTTATTCAAGCAAAAGGAAGGTTGAAAGCGAATTATAATAGTCTCAAAGAGGTCGTCACAGAGCGTGAAAGCCTTCAAGAGCAAAATAAGAAGCTTTCTTCCAACCTTAAGGAGTATGACACAATTTATGAGGAGCTTACTTAGGAGCATGACACACTTCTTGGGAAATATAAAAAAGACACATAAGGTAAAAATCTATACTAGTAACTTTGTTTACATTAAGTGTGTATAGTTCATAATTTTTTGTTTCCCTAAATTTTTAGATTTATAGAAACAACTCCATGAGGAAAATTGGAAGTTAGAAGAGAAAAACAAATCTCTCACGGAAGTAATTAAGAAGAGCCAACAATCAAATCTATTTGCTGTAACTTTCATTTTGAAGCAACTTAAAACAATTGCTATGAGTATAAAGTGCTCAGAGGTCATACTTACAAAGAATGATCCATCCATTGAAGAAATGATTGTAGGTACTAATTCTTAGTTGAAACATATTATCGACCATATTTCGAAGATGGTTCAAACCATGAAGACTTCTCTTCAATTAGTTGTTACTTCCCATGTTGACACCTTATTCATCAAATTAAAGCACTATTACTTAGATGCAATAGACTTGGAATGGTTGAGTCTTGACCTGCACTTGAGTTTCGCTGAAAGAGATCAAGAAGAGGTGGCTATTGCAGTATCCAATTACATGCAAAGCATCAAATTCCTTTTCAAAGAATTTTTTTTTTGAAATGTTCTGAAGGTCAATCAATCTTTTTTCCTTCCCTCTGAAGAAGCCCAAATGGAATGTAAAAAATCTGAAAACCTGAATTTTCAGTTTTTTCTAAAACTTTATGATTTTCATATATTTAAAATAGTTGAAAATTGTAAGAGCCTCCCAAAATGAAACTTGTGCATATTTGTAAGGACTAACTCCATGATTTATCTCAGATTTTTTGGAGCTTGTTTCTCTGCTTTTGCCAATGCATTAAAGTGCTTTGGTTTTATCCTTTTAAGTTCAACGTGATTTCAAAAAAGGTGAATATCTCTTTGGACGCTGAGAAAATGAGCTATTCTGCAAATTGCAAAATGTTTCTTAAGGAATTTTCAAGAATGAGCTTCTTTGAATATGTTTCAAATATCAGTTTCTTGTATAACTCAAGTATGGCCTCGGTTTAAGTTGTTCTTCTCTTTTAGGCCATAAAAAGCAGAAGTTTGTGAAATTTTTTGGCTTTTATTAAAAATTTCATGAAATCAAAACCCCAAATTGGTCATATGTATCCATTTCACACTCTCTATGACCAAATTAAGATGAATTCATTGCCAAGCTCTTTATTTTGAAAAGGCTCCATACTTTCTCATTTGGATGATTGATATATTGTTTGTGATTTCACCTTATTTAGTGCATGTCTTAAAGAGGAGCTTCTCATTAATATACATAGCTTCCTATATACATCATATGCAAATGTATATACATCATATATCCAAATGTTGTCATTAATAATGGATTTGTCATCAATCACCAAAAGGGGGAGATTGTAAGTTCAAACTTCAATTAGATTGGTTTTGGTGATTAATGACAAATATAAATATGAGACTAATTCAATTAATGATAAATCTAAATGTGAGACTAACTCTTTTGTTAAGTATGTTATTGCTTAGTCTCATTTGGATGAAAAAAGTAAAAATTATGGAGGTATGCATTCGACGTCATATTCTTATACCTTATTGCATTAATCAAATCCAAAATATAGGTTGAACTCCACAAAAAGTCTAACTTGAATACGTGCATATGTTTTTGTTACACAAAAAGTTCACTCTATATTTTGTGGTTTTATTAGTATTGATCCATGTTTCTTTTTTCACATGTTTTTGGGGATCTCTACTTTGAAACCTATTATTTGAGTATACTAAACTTGTGTAGTTTATATATACTCATATTGACTCATATTGTTTTGTACTCAATTATTTGTGTATAGGACTAACATGATTATCAAGTGTTTGAAAGGTTTAGTTCCGGATTTTGCTTCATGACTTGGAGATGCATGCTAAAATTGGCAAGAAGATCGGTATGGCTTGAGACAAAGATCATGCATGCACTTAGCTTAATTCAAAAGCCAAACTATGCACAGTTAGGATAATTGAAAGTACAGATTTTTACACAGCAGTGCTTCCACAACCCAGAAGTTTCGATAAATTTGGCAGTTCGTTTTTTCCAGAGAGCACTCCCTGAAAACACTTCGTATCCCGAAAATTGGAAGTACCGATAGTTGAATGGCGGAACTTCCGCTAGAGCAGAACTATCGGACTTATAATGGTGGTAGTACCACACTTTGAGTTCAAACGATTTGATATTCAATTTATTATCTCATTATTTGTTGAGATTGTCATCAATTACCAAAAAGACAAAGATTGAGAGTCTAGTCCCTCCATTATGAGTTAATGGTGAGTTTTGGTAATTAATGACAATCAATTTATGGGACTAACATTTTTCATGAGTTGGATGAATAGGTTAGGTTCCATGATGATGAAGACTTTAGATGGTTTCATGAGTTGAAGATGATCAAAAAAAGGATGCATCATGTGTTGATGTACATCAAGATTCCAAAGAGAAGATGATAATAAGTTGATCATCAAAGAGATTGTTATGAGTTGATCATCAAGTCAAAAGAAGACAATAACCCGAATTTGAAGTGAAGATGCACATCATCAAACTTCAAGAGGATGCTCAAGGTAAAGGTATAATTAGCTAGGGCTAAGGATGCGTTTATAGTCTTTTATCGTTCTTGGTGTTTGGTTGGAAGACCAGATTACTAGTATAGATTTGCCGTACTATTAAGAAGGGTTTTGTTTAGTAGCTTAAGTCTCATCATGTGTTGATAGCTCAATCCCGCTTGCTCTAGCTCTCTGTGGCATGATGCCATTATTTGTGAATGTGTTTTGCAAATAGTTGAAGCTCATGCATCTAATCCTTATAACATGGGACTATACTTTGCAAATGTGTTTTGCAAAAGGTTGAAGTCCATGTACCTACTCGTTGTAGCATGATCTAAGTTTGTAAATATGTTTTGCAAAAGTTGGAGATCATGCATTATCACCTGGCATGGTTTATGATTGTTTGTTACTATTTCCTTTGACATTAGACCATGGTATTGACTCTTTGGATGTCTTGTGATTTTTGTATTGATCTAATATGTTTTAGATCATGCAAATAGATGGGTTGCATAGCCCTCTGAATAACCTTTCCAAAGAGTCTAAGATTACTCAATTCCGACATCGGAGTCAAAAGTTATGATCGTTTTTCTGAGTGTCGCCTATGCTAAAATACCAAAAACAGAAGTACCGCCCTTATAACTGCAGTAGGTCTGAAAAATGGAAGTACCACTTTTATAACTACAGCAGTTATGCAAATAGCTGAATAACGACTATTTTTCTAGCCATTATGATGGAAAACGGAAGTATCGCTCCTATAACGGCAGTAGTTCCAAAAATCTTGATTTTTTGTCTCCAACGGCTAGTTTCGAGGTGTGGGGTATAAATACTCCCTTGTGGCTGGTTGGGGTAAGGTCTTTGGCACTCCATTTTACTCTCTTGAGCTAGTGTGAGCTTCTCCTCTCAATTGTGCATGTGTTGCACCTTGTGAGCATGGAGAGAGGTCTCTAGTTGCATGTGTTGTATCTAAAGGTGGATTTCGTATCCACTTGAGTTTGTGCATTCATTGCGCGTGGTGAGAGTCAAGTAAGGAGCTTGACTTATTACTCTTGGAGTTTGCTAACTCCTAGACGGCGTTGGAGGCATCGTACACAGTGATCTTCTCAAAGAAGGTTGTAAGAAGACTCGGCAAAATTGTGAAGGTTGGAACTCACCTACTCGGAGCGGGAAAAAGCTAACACTAGTGGATTAAGGTGTTTCGGCTTAATTCATAGAGCCGGTCCAATTCGTTTGGGCTAATCTCAACGTGGACTAGATAAGACTGGTAAGTCTCTGAACACCACGGTAAAAAGAGACCGTGTCAATTGTGGTTTGTTTCCTTATGCTCAATTTATATTCAAGCAATTTACATACATAGAATTAAATTGATTGCTTGTCATCCTAGAATTGCAAACCTTGACATAGCCTTAATGTGTTGGTGCACTTAGGTAAACTTATTTGATCTAGGCGCTATTTATGCTAAACCAAATTGATTTAAGCTTTCACATTGTATACTTGGTTTAAACAAATAGAATAGGTCTTTAAATTGAAATTAATTAAAGAAGAATTTTTAAGACCGTCTATTCACCCCCTCTAGTCAGCCTCCTCGATCTTACAAGTGGCTAGCTGATCCTCCATAGAAGAATTTATTGAGGGCTTAGACAACTATCCAAGAAAAACATCTATTGGAATAGGTGATTGTGAGGAACCCAATTTGGATAATTGGTTTGCTAAAGTATTATCTTTACACAGAATATATTGGACTTTGAAAGTACTATTTTTTTTCTAATTTTGTCACTTCATCCATGTAGTGAGCCATTATCTCATTGGAACATTGATATTACTTACCAACCCGGTTTATGACTAATTGAGAATCACCATATACCAAAAGTCAATGGACTCCAAGGGATTTAGCTACTCGTAGCCTGGCTAAAAGACCTTCATACTTTGCCATGTTATTTGTAGTAGGAAATTATATTTGGATTATGTGTTGTAATTGGTCACCTTATGGCGTGACCAGTACTATACCAGCTCTTGAGCCTTTAAGCTCTCGAGAACCACCAAAATATAATGTCCAGTGGTCATCCAAGTTAGATTCATTCTATTCATTTGGTTCAGTATTAGTCCATTGAGCGATAAAATCTACCAAAACCTGAGATTTAATTATTGTCTGAGCAACAAAAAATAAATATCAAATGACCCAAGTTCTACTGCCCATTTAGCAATATGACTAGTTGCCTTTTGATTATGAAGAATACTTTTAAAGGCAAAGGGCTGTAATCTTATGCGACTGAAAATAATGTCTAAGTTTACAAGAAGCCATTAATAGAACGTAAAGTAATTTTTTGATTTGAGGGTATCACTCCTTTAGTCCATGTAATACTCCACTTATGTAACAAACAAAATTTTGTACCTTATCTCGTTCCGCATCCAATAGGGATGACAATGGATCGGATAGTTTTTGATGGATCTGGAAAATTTATGAATATGGATTTTGTCAGCTCGAATATTTGTTGGATAGTATCGGATTAGAAACAAATACATATTTTTTCTATCGAATATGAATACGGATTTGGTAACTCACTATATGTCAAATACGAATGTGGATCTTAATTATCTAGATATTTAGGGGCTGGATATCCATAGTATATATCCTTTATTTCAGCCCAGCCCATCTGCATGATACTTAGTAGCCCATTATACATTAGCAAATACATCAATACATGGAGTTAAGGAATGAATCTTATCTTATACGAAGAATTCATGAATGTTCTTCATGAATGTTTAGATCAAATAAACTATTTATGTATTTTCTGTTCACTTTGAGTGTACAATTTAAAGGGTTTTCTTGCTTCGAGAAATATTTGTAATTGTATTCGATTTAATTCATATTTCCTCTATGTTTTTATACGATATTATTCATACTTGTATATGGGGTATCCATATTATTATTCACATCCAAGGAAAAATATCAAAACAAATATGTTAGAGCCATTATCCATCCATATTTGATTCATTTTCACCCCTAACTACACTGACCATGTGATGCGGGGGATTGCCCGATCTTCACGGCGTAGGATCAATGAAGATAATTTGGATCCGTGCAACCTGACGAATCGATGGCGCCAACCACTGTTAGAACAGCAACCTGCGACAAAAGAATTCGCCCAACCACACGCTCGTGATCCCGTCTACTCGACCACCAAGTAGACGTGTCGTCGCTTCTGCAAATCACAAGGAATCACAAGAACGATGGGGAAGAACGCCCGATTCCCCTCTAGGTTGCATCTGTGTGTCAAACCCTAGGAAGAACAAGCGTATAGCTCTCTGAAAATAATAGATTCATTCATGGTGGTCTATCCGTCAATAAAAAACCCAGTATTTATGGTGTCCCTCCTAGCGTCACGCACGCGCTCGGCCAAAACATGGAAACCACTGCGATTCAGCCGGCCACCTAACCGACTAGAATACTTATTTTGCTCCCTTACTAATCGGATCCAACAAATAAAAAAATGCATGGCTGTAATGAAGTAGTTCGGCCAACACATTGGTCACGTAATGACTTGGTCAATGGGTCCTTTGGCCGTGGCCTTCTCCATGTGATTAACCCGTATATGTGTCTTGGATCAGTGCCTTGGTTCCATTGCTTTCTTCACGATTCTTCCTCTCTTTCTTTACTTCCTTTCATTGAATTTCTTGATGATACTTCTTCACGTGCTAAATCTAAGAACAATTAAATAGCAACTATTATGTAGTATATTATTCTCATATAAATTAAAATCAAATTCAACTAGGAGTGAGCTCACCTGTTGATTAATCTTTTTAGCTCGTGCTCACATAATCGGACCAATCGAGATGTCCTCATCATCTTGTACACTTGATGTGATGGACGATGCACTAGTGTTGACGAGACCTTCTAAACGCATCTTCACTTTAGGCTTGTACAGATTGAGTATGGGGCTGTATATAATTAAATAAAATGGTAGTAGCTCCGTATCTCTAAATATGATAGTTAAAGACTCAATTAAATTAGAGTTCACCTGATAAGATTTACTGCGGCTCAATAATTCCTTCCAGTTAAATAATATATTTAACTGAGAAGTACAAGACTTGAGCGTATCCGCGTCACCATGTTAGGTGTGGCAGCCAAATATACCAACAAAGGTTCTCCTGGGTAGGGTGATACCAATATGGATGAGCTTGCCAAATAAGCTTTAATATCTTTAAAGCCTTTATTTACTTCATCTGACCAGTGGAATTTGTAGTGTTTATGAATTACTTTAAAGAATGGTTGTAATATCTCTAAAATTCTAATTGTGAATTACATAAATTAATTAGATACTTCGTGCAATTTGGGCCTAATATGATATTTGTAGGATAATTATTTATAACCTTAACCTTAATTAGTATGTGATATTCCAAGTATATGACAATTCTGACTAAAATAAAAACAATATTAATAGTAATATTAATAGTAATAGTAAAAGTTGATAATAATAATTAATTTGGGGGTATGAGGGCTGGATGGGTCGGTTGGGCCAGCCCATAAGAAAGAGTTGTATTCGGTTCCCCCTAGAGCTGCCCCTCTCTCCCTAAAGGACAAGCGCCACCTTCCCCACAGGGTGAGCCTCCCTATGGTTTCTTCTTCTTTTCCCTAGAGCTTTGTCATGGCTACTCTAGGAGGTACATGGAGAGGCAAAGAAGAGATTAAGAAGGAGAAGAATTCACGTGTTCTCTTCATTAGATCTTCTTTGATGTGTGAGTAATCCTATAAGATTTTCACCATGTCATGTAGATAAACTTTTGGGTAAATTAACTTAGTAATTCGTGTGTGACTAGCCCTGCGGATAGTGCTAATGCCCTTTTAGGATTGCTAGGTTTCCTAGTTTTGCGCAGTTTAGATCTAAATAATTTTTCAGGGCCTTGAAGGCCAAATTCGGAAACATGTTGTACATAAGAGTTGTAGATAGCTTTCTAATCTTTAAAACAAACTCAAGATCATTAAATTCCATTGGGTAAATTATAAGTTATGATCTTTAGAAGTCTGTTGTCCTGCATATCATTGCAATCGAGTGATGCATTTTAATAGTTTGAGCCTTTAAGTAGATTGAATTAGGTTTGGTCAACAACTATTGAGTTGTAGATAATTTAATTATATTTATATAAATTCCTAGGTCATTAAATTGGAATGGTATACTGGAAGTTATGGTTCCAGGAATGTGTCTGTTCTGAAATTGCTTTTCATTGGATGCAGTTATGGAAATAATCTAATTACACTTAGTCGATGACATACAAAAATTCTAGGGTAAACTAAGAAGTTGTAGATAATCATATTATATTTCTACGGAGTTCTTTATCACATAATTGGTTGGACAGAGTGAAAGATATGAATTTTGAAAGTACGCAGTTCGACGAGTCATCATCATTTATTGATGACGCAGAAAAACCATATTAGAAATAGTAGTAGGCAGAACTTGGGTTTTTTATCTACATGAAAGTTGTAAATAATTTATTAAGCTTTCTATAGAGTGCTATAATACTAAATTTAGATGACTAGTTTGTAATATATGGCACTAGGAAAGCTGTTGCCTAGTATTTTATCATCAATGGTAGCAATTGTATTATTTGGCACATTAAACACTGTGGATAGTTGAATTAAATTATGGTCATAACCAGAAAAATTTAGATAATTTCTTGTAATTTCCAGAAGTGGTATGGTTTACCACTTTCTGTATTGTAGAAAAATAGTTAAGAAAAAGTGAAGCTGTATGTGCTGATTTGCGGTTCAACAATCTTTGGGCCTGAAAACGAGGGTCTAGATGTTCTAACCATGAAGTTGTGATAGCTAGAGAAAAGTTGAAAATTTCATCTATTTTCTATAAAATATATTTTCTAGTATGTTTGGGTTCCTGGGTTGTCAGTTATGCTTGTTTGAATACTAGGACAGCAATATGGTAAATCATGGAGAAGGGAGAGAGGCGTGTTTAAGCGTAGAAGCATTTGATCTTATTTGCATGTTATGGATGTGTATTGAGGTGTTATACCATAGTTATTATCAGGTTCTAATGATTCATTTCAGTGGTTGATCGCCGGTCATCGCATATTTTTGTATGGTTAAGGCAAGTGCATAGTAGCATGGTACACGAGTGGATTGCTTTTGTTGTTTATGTTAAGTAAATACTTACCTTGATGATCCACATATTTTATACTTGGTTCTTATTATGCTCACATGACTATGGTTAAATGATGATGATGATTACAGTTAAATGATGATAATGTTGAATAGTTACTGTTGATAAGTGACTAATGAATTAAAGAATCATTACATTGTATGTTAAGAATTTATGTTGTAAAGAGGTGACATGTGTGGTCCTCTAGAGCCTACTTTGTGTGGACGACCCACGGGAGTGGGTAGAGAAAGATCTACTTTGGTAGGCACTCCACAGGAGTGAGTTGGGGACCCTATATGAAAAATGATAGGGCAAGAGTGGTTCATCGACAAGTGAATACTCCGCTATACCATTATAATCAAAGAGAAGTTGAGACATGTGTATTGCACTCATGAAAATATAAAATGAGATATTGAAAAGTGTGTATGGTATTAATGAGAAGAAATATGTGAAATTGAGGAAGTTGTGAATTGACATGAATATTTGGTACCATGTTCTATATCGTTTATTTTTTTTATTATATGCTTGCTGAGTCGTTAACTCATCCTTACTTTTGTTGTTATTTTTAGGTGATTGTTGAGTGTGACATTCATGGATGGGGAGTAGCACATGATTGATCTTGCAACATCCTAGTTCCTTTTATCACTTAGTGTCCAATAATTCGTTATTAGAAATAAATAATACTATTCATTCCATCTTAGTTTGAATAATGATTTCCCTTAGAACATAATGATATTATATTGTTGCAGCTTGTCGAAGTTCCTTTGATTAGACTTAAAGGCAATTCGTTTAATTTAATATTATTCAATGTTCCTATCTTGTGATTATATTTGTGTTATGTAATTGTCTTATGGAATTTGTGGTTGAATTATAGTTGATATTAGTATGTGTGTAATGGTTAAAATTGGTAAGGAATTATAGTTGTTGGTGACATTCAGGGCTCTTGCTGGGCCGGGTGTTAGAATGGGAATCTGCGTTCACCTGATCGAGAAATAAAACAACTAAGTGCCACCAATCGACCAATTAGTCCTTGGACCTCCTTCAAAGTAGAAGGTGGTCATAATAACTCAATGGCTCAAATATTTTTATGTTTAACTTCGATTCGATAAGAACAAACAAGAAAACAAAATAACTTTCTGGAGGAAACACCGAAAATATGTCGCCTTGCCGGCGTTGCCGTCCATCTACCGGACGATAAAAGTGCTATTTTTACTAATATAATATGTATATATCTTGTTTTATAAATACAATATACAGCAGTGTCAAATTTAACTTTAACTTCGAAAGCGAAGACGAGGCCGGTAATGTCAACTGTTCGAGCAGCAAGGGAAGGAAGGAACCGGGTTTGCTAGTCAACTGTTCGAGCAGCAAGGGAAGGAAGGAACCGGGTTTGCTAGCTTTGATCTCTTGATAATCAATCCAATGAATGACCAACGGTTGGCATCGCTTTCTCTTCTCTTAGGGTGCTGGGGCACATCCGTAGCTCAAACTGCACGAGTAACGAATGCTCACATACTCAATCATCGGCGTATAGTACATGGAGCCCTGGAGTCTCTGCTTGCATTTGATTTTTCTTAGCTTTTAGCTTTATCTTCTCTATATGTTGAAATAAACAAAGCGATTTCTTTGAGCGATTTTTCAAAGCCACTTATTTAGATAGCTTCTTGAGCTTAAAACCGTGTGAGTCGTTCGTGTCGATAGCTCCGCTATCTATCACTATCTTAAAAATATAGATAAAAATCATTAATCACAATCAAAAGTTATCAACTGCAGTATAAAATAGCAGCGCCAATATTCTGCTCAAAAAGAAGAGAGTCGCTGCATGCATGCAGACATGTACGCACATGCACCATACGAGGGCGAAAGAAGCGCAGCGCGTCATGCCGGCCCGCCCGCCCGCCCGCCCGCGCATCGTTTCCGCTCCGGAGAAAACGCTCGCGTGGCAACAAAATATGGCGCCCGGCGCGGCATCGCAGCTTGGGCGGCCCTGGAATAGGAATCCAGGCGTGGCGCGGCAAAAAAACTGAAGCCACCACATCATGCGATGCATGCCCAGCCCCTACGGTCCATGCGACCATGCCCGTGGCCCAGGCCCGACGCGCGAGCGGCATGACGTGACGCGCGGGCTTTGTTTCGGCCGCTGCCGCACCGGTGCGAGGTGCGATTGTACGTGTGAAGGGAATCCCGGCCGAATGGTAAAGGACGGCATGGCTTTCTCGGTTACGATCATTTAAGGCTATAGCTGGTGATTTTTTATTATAATAGATAATTTTAATTTATATTATTTTAAGATGATAGTGGCTCGTAAAAACGTTAATGTATATGGTACATATGGTTTTAGGTTTAAGAAGTCGTTTGAAGAATATATTTTAAGATAGTGCTCCAACGGGCTTATAAACCCATATTTCTGGTTTTTTATTGTAGTGGTTGAAAATACACTATAGTTGCTGTTAGTTTTTCTGCATAATTATATTTTAAAAATAAAAAAGTTATATCATCACAGACAATACAAAGGAATTAGGAGAAAAATAAAAAAGCTAACAAACCAAAAAAATGAAATTAAGAAGTCAGAAGCTGAAACCGTTTGGAGCAGGGTCCAAAAAACCAATATGTTCATTTCGATTTTCAAAGAAACAAAAAAAATCAAAAGCTAAAAGACAAGAAAAATATGTCTCTTTCTTTCTGCTTGCCTGCTTGTGGAGAAATTTTATTGTATAACCGTTACACAGGTTGAGTTACGTAATGGCCCGATCAG
Organism: Dendrocalamus latiflorus; assembly: GCA_017311315.1. Taxonomy (NCBI): domain Eukaryota; kingdom Viridiplantae; phylum Streptophyta; class Magnoliopsida; order Poales; family Poaceae; genus Dendrocalamus; species Dendrocalamus latiflorus. Next base: position 31,844,648 of record CM029640.1, on the reverse strand, counting down.
AGGCTGACACGTGGCATGTGCGCATTGTAGCAAGTACTGCAGCAAATCCAGCTAGAAGAGGCGGTCGTGCGCCTACGGAGCTGAAGGTAGGGGTGTCGGCCCCGTCAGTGTGAAGGCTCACCGGTGCTTGGAGGTGAAGTCGCGCGGGGCAGAGGCGGCCCCGTCAGAGCCAGAGTCGGCGTGGACGACACGGCCTGGGTGGAGGCAACGAGGCCCAGGCATGAGCCGGAGTCGGAGAGGGTGGCGCAGCCTGGGCGAAGGCAGCGAGGCCTAGGTGTGAGCCAGGGTCGGCGGAGGTTGAGGCACGCGGGGGCCACGGCGGGCGAAGGCCGAAGTCAGCAGAGGTGGCGCGGCCTGGCCAGAGGCCGGAGTCCTTTGCGCACCGTGGCCCTCGAAGGCGGACATGGTGGCGCGTAGGGAAAGGCATGGAAATAGAGGCCAACTCGCAGAGACCTCGCCGACGGGCAAGAAGTCTGCGCGAATGATGATGGATTCCGCGAGTCTGCGCGGATGATGATGGATTCCGCGCCACCTCCATAAACTCAGGCCTCTGCCTGTCGTGGCCCCCGCATACCTCAGCCTCCACCCCGCACTGTGGCCCCTACGAGCCTCGGCCTCTGCCGACTCTGGTTCATGCCTGGGCCTCGCCGCCTCTGCCCAAGCCACGCCACCCTCTTCGACTCCGGCTTGTGCTCGGGCCTCGCCACCTCTGCCCAGGCCTTGTTGTCCTCATCGACTTTGGCTCTGATTGGGCCACTTTCGCCCCGCACAACTCTGCCTCTAGGCACCAGCGAGCCTTCGCATTGATGGGGCCAACATCTTTGTCTTCAGCTCCATAGGCGCATGACCACCTCTTATAGCCGGATTTGCTACAGTAGTTGTTACAGTGTATATATGTTATGTGTCTGTCTTTGATTGGACCATTACACAGCTTAAGCTGTGTAACGATTACAAAATACAATTTCTTATCTCTGTAGGTTTTCACGAGAGTGCCGGCAAAAAGCCGCCTGCCACAACAGCGATGTCGTTTTACTTGATTCGCTCGCTCTCCCATGCCCCGTGCCTTGCTTGTACATGTACGCTACTGTGATATATGATTGGTACACGAGTTAATAACTAAACATATTCATGTGTTGGTTACTCGGCGGAGTACTGTTTTTTATACATTTGCCATTTATATGTGTGCCAGACCATAGATGTGGTGTGTACTGATAGCACTAGCACATATATATATAGGCAGCATATTCTATGCACATAACTCATTTTTGTACTTATGCACTCGACTAATTAGGCAGCTTCGATCTAGATCCAACAGGGGGGTGTCCCCCACTCCACTTAATGTGACTTTTTTTTTGTAGAAAACCCCCGTACACTCGCTATGTTTTTCTCATAATGCCCAGCTCCCAACTTGAGCCCTAGCCGCTACCAATCGAAGCGATGGCGGCACCCTATCCGACTTCTCCAGCACCACTGGCGACTGCTACATCGACGCCCTCCTTGACCTCCATTGCCGCACCCTTGACCTCCAACGCCATCCCATCCGATGCCTCCCCACGGCACCCGACGACAATGATGCCCCTAGGTCCTCACATTTTTGCCTCCTAAGGCAACCCGACGCTGCCGCCTAGTGGCCTCTGGCTCGTCCTTGACTAGAAGGCGAAGCCTTTCACCTCCTTTTATGCTATGTCTTGTGCTGATCAGTGTAATCACCAAGCTTCTCAAGACCAAACCCAAGTGCTAGCCCTATCCCCATCCCAATCCCCTAGCTCTCTTATTTAGCGTTGCGACATCGCCCCTCCCCATCTGACGATGCGCTTGTCGTCGAACTCAAACTCTAGCACCACCCCCGATTTAAATCCATGATCGCCGTACACCTGGAACTCCAGCACCACCTTGCCCTCAACCTCCAACGCCGCAACGACAACCCCTTCATCTAGTATCGTGCTGTCACCCTCGACCCACCACACTGTGCCTTGCTATCAACCTCCAGCACCGCAACGATGACCTCTTTGTGAAGGTTGACAATGACGACCTCCAGCGCCGCAACAACGACCTCTTTTTGAAATAATCTATCCTTTTATTAATATGAAAAAAATAAACACCCTTTTCAGAAATAATACTCCATCACCAATTCATTCGGCGACAAGATTCATTCGGTGACAAGAAGCCTATCATCGAATGAATCGGCGACAAAAGCTTGTCAATTTACAACAAAGTATTATTCCTATAATTTTTAAAAAGGGCATTTATTTTTATGATATTAATAAAATAATGGGTTATTTAAAAAATCTATATCTCGCTATAGAGTACAGATAATCACACTGACCATATAAGTGATCCCAATCAGTGTAAGGGCCACGTGCGTCCTAGGGCCCATTTAGCTTGGAAAGAACACAGCCAGCGTGCTACGTGTGTGAAGATGGAAAGAACACAGCCAGCGTGCTACGTGTGTGAAGCGGCAAGGCACAACTGAGGACAGGAAATAACTTTCCTTTATTATCTCGTTAATAGTTTCTACTTCGATTGGAAATAGTTCTGGCGGAGTGTCCGTTTATTTTAATTTATGATTTATGGCTTGTGACTTTCCATGAACAATAGAACAATTTCTCTTTTTGAAAGGACTTATTAGGACAGTCTTTTCGAAACAGTTTATTGATATTTAGTTCATTATACAAGTACTCATGCTAGGACCAGAAACCATCAGCCGCAGCAAAAAAAAAACACTATGCATCTCGTGTTGTGGACTTCTCTTTTCATACGGATGACAAACATGAAACAATCACTTCTTGAATCAAATGTGTTGATAGATCTTAAGACTCTTGTATTGCAACGACGATGAGGTCACACATCTTCAGGCAAACGCTTGTCAGTTTTACCATGCATGTTGGTCTCATCGAGATGCTTCCCAAGCATAAACAACCTTGCAAAATGTAACATTAATCGAATCTAGATTACTTACATAGTCAATTCAAATGTTATTTCTGCTTGCATTTGTTTTCTTTTATTCTTTTTTTATCGGTAAAACTAATAATAACAATTCAAAAATCCTTAAAAAACAATTTGAATATAATAACAACACATGAGAAGATAAAATAGGACTATAAACAAACCGAGATCAAGCTAGCCTAGCTGTCTAGACTCGAGCTAGATAGGTCGAGCTTAGCTCAATCGAGCCTAGGTTGGGCCTCAAGCTTAGATCTAGGCTCAAGCTTGACTTGTCCAAAGCTCAAATGAGCTCGAACTTGGTTTGGATAAGCTCGATAACATGACGCAACACCTAGGTCTTACATATTGTGAGGAACACAATTGGCAACAATGTATGAGACAGGAGTTAAACAATTTAGGGACAAAGAAATTTTCACTTTTCACATTAACAAAAAAGAGAAGGGGTTAGAGGAATCATACATACTAATATCTGGCAGCATGGAAGAGGGGTCAATGTGTCCATGGAGGTCCTTGGCAACGATGGCGTTGCCAATAAATGTGTTCATGGAGATCCTTGGTGATGATGACATCTCCAATGAAGGAGGAGAGTGAGGTGTTAGAACCTTGGAAGGGCAGCAATCAACAGTGGAGTGGTTATCGGTGGTGCGAGAGAAGAAGTAACGGTGGCAAAAAGAGGGGAAGGAGGTGTTGGAGCCTTGGAGGGGGTGGCCGTCGAGGGTGCAGGAGGAGAAGTGGTGAAGGACCATGTAAAAAGGTTCATGATTTTGTAGTGGTGAGTAATTGCTTTTTAGACAAGTGGAAATTTGGAATTCGCAAATTTACCTTTTTCTGGACTTTCTGCGGACATGGTGGTCTGACTGACCAGAGGAGATGGTCAGACCAACCCCCTCCAGTGGTTTGATCGGCCACTACCAATAGGTAGACCAGCTGGAGGCAGTGGTCTGACCAGTTGGCTAGGTTGTTTCGGCTAGTTTTTGGGAATTTTGGGGAATTGGGTCATGGGATGATTTGCATTGACCTTGGTTAGTGCATATGTGACATGGGTCAAGTTGTGGAGAACTAGTGTCCGAAAATAATTTTTTTGTCTTTGATATGCAGGGAGGCTATGATTTAACCATGGTCAATTGCGAGGATCGGGGTTACACTCATAGACGACCCAACGCCCAGGACAATCAAGAATATCAGATGAGATGGCTTAGCTCAAGCCTGGCACAAGGAACGCGAAAAATATTGAAGGAAAGTTTGAGCGACGGGTTGCACCACGTGGCTTGTTCAATCCAATAAGACGTGGTCTAGTGGAATTAAAATAGGAGAGACTTGCTGATACGTGGTGAGCAGTAGTTCACATACACATAGCAAGCATTGTGATTTCTTGCAAGAGAAGATGAAGACTAGGTTAAGAATGGGTATTTTGGTAAGTTGACCAAAATACTTGAAACTATCTTAGATCAAAACTGCGGTGCTTGAGTGACACCTAGGAAAGCAATTTAGGTCAAGGAGAAGTTAAGAAGATTAAATTGGATAAAAAACTAAGAGATTAAATTGGATAAAAAACTAAGGACTTAGTGGAGTCGAGCTTATGTGCTTTAAAAATCATGCATAAATATAGTGTGTGAGTAAAATCTGTGTTGTGTGGGTTTAACAGGTTTCTTCTATATGTGCTAAATGGATAGTATCTATTAGGGTTAGTTGGGGCTGATTGCTTTATCTATTTAATAGGTTGGGATAGAGACTTGCTAATTAACCATTCAACCATCTTAGCTTTACATACTAAAGCCAATTGTTATAGGGTTAGGGTTTGGGAAGTATGGGTACTGTGGTGTGCTCTCTTGTCCTCTAGGTAGAGTGATTGTAAAATCTTCATCTTCATGTAGTAATATATCAAATTTGTTCATCTCTCATGGATTCCTCATATTGTGATTGATTTACTCTTGATTTTGGTTGGTTTTAATCTTCTCTCTTCTTTTCTTGATCTTGTTGGATGCCAATGATGAGTAAGTGGTAGGGATTGTCCTTAGAAATTAATCCACACCTATTTAGGCACTAGATTTGGCAAGTTCATGAAGTTACCTAATTTTGCTTGGATTTGATCTTCTCGAAAGTTTTCTTGATGCAGTTGTTTTTTACTTCGATTCCATTGGTATTTTTGCTTTATATGTCATGTGGGATCATTTAGAGCCATCTTGGCAATCTTTCACCCATAAGCAAGTCATATTCACCATTTTCAATTTTTGCTCAGTTTTGGTGCAATTTTACTTGTTCTTTAGAAAGGTCTGAACTTTGTTATGGATTCTTGTGATCCTTGGATGAAATAGGTTCCTAAGATCTTGAGGAAGGTATGTGTAAAATTTCAATTCATTTGGACTAGTATTTTTGAAATTGCACCAAAAGTTGCATTGGCTCGAGTTGGAAATTCAGTTCTGGAACAAGGGAGCCGGTCAAACTGTACCCCCTTTTTGGCCCAACCACGGAAGCCGGTCAAACCGACTTGTAGCCAGTAGTCTGAACGCTAGGTTCCAGTTAGACCGCCCTGGAAGTCGGTCTGACTACTTGAAACCTGATTTCTCTAGAATTTTGGTTTCTTGGTTTTCAAGCTTTTGTGTTGGCTTTCCATCCTGATCTTCATAGTTCTATAGATATCGGAGTGAAGGATTGGTGAATACTTGGGAGAAAATTTTGAAGGCACCATTCACCTCCCTGTTGTTGCCATACCAGTTATACAAGTGGTATCATAACCCGTTTAACTCTTCTCATAGGTCTTAACTAGTCTTAGAAGCCATGTCATCGAGCAAGTATTCAACCAATGCATCCGTTTTTGATGGAGTTGATTTCTCTTATTAGAAGGCTCGTATGCAATCCTATATTGAGACCTAAGGGCACACAATTTGGATTAGGTCTACTTGATGGAGTTGATTTCTCTTATTAGAATGAGTTGCTTACTTAAGGTCTACTCATGAAATCTGAAAAATCCTCGCTGACTACCATAAGGGCTCTACCATGATTAAGGAAGTGAGACAGAATCAACTGAAAAAAGAATACTCAAAGATCAAGCAAAAGTGTGGTGAATCCTTGGATGAGTTGTGGGTGCACTTGATGTGAAGGTTTGGAGAATGAAGACCACTTTTATTAGTGACATATCTTACCATGGATAAGCTCTACTCGAGGTTAAACACACATGAGATTCACTTCATCTCGCGTCTCTCTAAGACAGAGTCGATGACTCTTGTGATTGACTCTTCTCAAAGTAGTTCTTCAAATTTCTTGAATTTTGGCTCCTTTGGATTTTCATTATCAACTTTGCACTCTTTAAGTGATGAGTGGCTAGAGAAGCTTCTTGAAGATAACTTAGCCCTCCTATGCACAAAATTTATGAGAGCATACAACAAAGTGAGAAACAAGACAAGGGGTGGCCCTGTCACTTGCATTGAGTGTAGTAAGCCGAATCACATTCAGACCAATTGCCCCAAGCTAAAGGGCAAGTAGCAAAAGGACTTCCGGAGGTGTCCTCAAGCTTGTGACATGAAGTCCAAGAAGCCCTACTACTGCAAGTTCATCAACCGAGTCCTTGATGCTCTTGAGATCATTGACATGAGTGATTTGGACTAGGGATGGAGGATGACGAGGATGACTCCTATGGTAAGAAAAGACCTAAGACTTCATCAGCATATGCTTCATAGCCAAGTGTAGTACCAATGTTGACTCCTCCGACGAGCCCTATAGTGATCCCAATGAGATATGCCCCACCTCCAAAGAAATAAAACGTGCTCTTGTTGCCGCTGGACAAAACTGAAGAAACATGCTAAAATGATTAAGAATCAGGGCATTATAATTGACAACTTGAACCTAGAAGTTTTTAGGCTCAAATCTATGAAGCTTGATGATAACTATGAGTATTGCTTCTGCTTGCATGATCAAATGGCTAATATGAAAATTGCTTATTTCTCTATTGTTAATCAACTAGAAGATGCTCTAGATGAACTAGAATCTCTCAAGTGTAGTGATGATCATGATTGCATAAATTCTATTGCTTTGGATGTGATTCTTTTAGATGCTATTCATTCATCATGCTCAAATTGTGCTTTACTTAATTAAAATTGGATAATGCTACTAAGGAATTGCTCAAATTTAATTCTGATTGTACTTGCTCTTATTGTGAGGATAACAAAATTAAGATGAAGGAATGACTAAAATGTTTCTTCATTCTATGATTGAATCTTATGAAAATTATCACAAACTCACAATTGATATCGATGCTCTTAACAAGACACTTGATGAGAAATATAAAATTAAAAACTCAATGTCCATGACTGCATGTAAGAAAGTTATTGATTCTATTTCTTGTACATTGTGTGTTGAAATGGGACCGATTTAGATGAGATGCATGTGGCTTTTAAAGTCAAATATAAGGAGCAATTAGATATGGTTAGATATCCCCGTTGTGTGTCTTGTGAGGCTTTGAAATTAGTGGTAGTTGTCCACAAAAAAAAGATATGCTAGGGTAACCAAAACCAATTAGTGTACCACATGTGAGAACCTAGCCCAAGAGAATGGCTATATCAAAAAGACCGTTGAGAGATTTTTTTAGTGGGAAGAAAAACCCCAAGAACATCATTTTGGTAAGTAAGCTAAGGTATAACCTACTATCTATTTCCCAGCTTCTTCATGATAGTCTAGAAGTGATATTCAAGAGTCGAGCGTATCGAGTTCTAGATTTCTCAGTTGATTTTGTCTTTGGGGTCTTTGGGTTTGAGATGATATTTAGTGTTGATTTCAGTATCTTTTCTATCTCTGGCCCTATATGTCTTGTGGCTTCTGATTCTTTAAATCTAGTGTTGTGCCATCGTAGGCTTAGATATATAGGTTTTGATTACTTGACTAGAGTCAGTAGCAAGAACCTTATTAGAGGATTGTCTAGACTTAAAAGTTGCAAGGACCTAGTTAGCACAGCTTGTAGATATGGTAAGATGGTATTTGTTTCTCATCCTCCTCTTACCTTAGTAATAACTGATGGCACTGTATAGCTCTTGCACTTAGACACAATTGGCCATTCCAGAGTCCAGTCTGTAGTAGAAAAAGTGGTATATGCTTGTCATTGTAGATGATTTCTCTAGATATTCTTCGATATATTTTATTGTTTCTAAGAATGAGACATTTGGTTTCTTTAGAGAGTTGGACCTTAGATTAACGATTGACATCCCAGGAGCCTTCAGAGCCATTAGGATTGACAATGGTATAGAATTCAAGAACACATCGTTTGCCACTTTCTGCATTGAAAGAGGTTTAGAGCTCTAGTTTTCCTCAACTAGAGTGCCTCAGCAGAATGGGGTTGTAGAGAGAAATAATAGAACCCTTGTAGAGATGGCTAGGATCATGCTAAATAAGCATAGAACCCTAAGAAGGTTTTAGGCTGAGACGATTTCTACTACCTGCTATATGTTCAATAGGGTGTGCTTGAGACCGTCCATAGGCAAGACTTGTTTTGAGCTTAAATTTGGTTATAGGCCTCGCATCTCTTATTTCAAGATATTTGGTTGTAAGTGCTTTATTATTAAATATAGCAATTTAGATAAATTTGAATCTAGATGTTATAATGGCATTTTTTTGGATATCGTACTAATTCTCGTGAATTTTGTGTTTTTAATTTGGAAACTAACAAAATCATTGAGACTTGTGAAGTCATTTTTGATGAGTCTAGTCTTGGTACTAGACCTGACAGTGTAGGTACATAGGTACACCGTAATCAGGAGAGCATCTTCATTGATGATGACGCTGACTTAGAGGATGAGGACATAATCTCTCCTCTAGTCACTTTTGAGTTAGTTGGGGAGCCTACTTCTACTACTCTAGTTTCAGTAGAGCAGCCTCCTCTCACCTTCGCCAGTACTTCAAGTGCCTCTGCTCCTACCTCCACACCCTATGAGGTAGAGGCCACGTCTACATCAGGACCTCCTCTTCACATTCAGTGATGACACCCTCAGGAGAAGATGATTGGGGTCTCCATGAGTGAGTTACTCACTTTAGCTTTATCTCTCCAGATTCTCATGCACTTTCTGCTTTTGTTGCATCTTTTAAACCACGTGATGTCACACATCTTAACCTGATTCCTCTTGGGTCAATACCATGCATGAAGAGCTTAAAAACTTTTAAAAAAACCAAGTCTGGACCTTAGTTAAACCTTCTCCTATTTATAACATAATTGAAACAAAATGGGTTTTCAAAAATAAGCAGAGGACGGATTGGCATTTTGCAATAAGGCTAGACTTGTAGCTCAAGATTTTCCCAAGTAGAGGTCTTAGGCTTTAAGCTTTTTCAAATAGATGTCAAGAGTGTTTTTGTAAATAGTTTTATAGAATAAGAGGTTTATGTCAAGCAACCCCTTAGTTTTAAGAATCACAAGTTTCCAAACCATATGTGTAAGCTCTCCAAAGTCTTGTATGGATTGAATCAAGTCCCAAGAGTTTGCTATAATAGACTTAAGAGTTTTCTGCTTAAGTATGATTTTAAAATAAGAATGGTAGATAAACATTATTTAGTCTTAGATTTATATAGATGATATTATATTTGGTGGTTCTTCTCATGCTTTGGAGTCCAGATTTTCAGATTCTATGAGCAGGGAATTTGAGAAGTGGTGAAGGACCATGTATGATAGGCAAGCTCACTTTCTTCCTTGGTCTTCAAGTCAAGCAACTGAAGGAAGCGACCTTCAATCATTAAAGTAAGTACACAAAGGACTTTCTTCCACGCTTTGAAATGGTAAGCAATAAGCCAATGTCTACTCTAATTGTCACTTCTATCGTGCTGGATCCTGATGAGGATGGAGAGCATGTGAACCAGAAAGAGTATTGTAGCATGATTGGCTCCCTCCTCTACTTCATGGCTTTGAGATCGGATATACAGTTTGTTGTGTATCTGTGCACTTGATTTCAGACTTTCCCTCATGCCTCACATTGTCAAGCAGTGTGTCATTTTTCAGGTACCTTCAGGACACTCTTGATTTTGGACTCTAGTATTCTTCTGATTCTGCACTCTCTCTTCGCGCTTTTTCTGATGTTTATTATAGATAGGTAGAGTACTTCTAGCACTTGTCATTTTCTAGGCACATATCTTATCTCTTGGTTATCTAGGAAGCAGTCATTTGTTGCACAGTCCACTTCTGAGGCGGAGTATATAGCTGTTGCTAGTAGTCGCTCTCAAATTCTCTGGATCTTATCTACTCTACGGTACTATGGGTTGTCTTTAGATAGTGTTCCTCTCTTTTGTGAATACTAGAGCCATAAACATTGCTAAAAATCTAGTGCAACACTCCAGGACCAAGTATATTAATATTATGTACCATTTCCTTAGAGACCATGTATAGAAAGGTGATATTGTACTTCATTTTGTAGAGTAAGAGCACCAGATTACAGATATTTTTACTGAGGTTCTTGATTCTTCTTGTTTTGCTTCTTTACGAGTGGAGTTGGGAGATATGAGTTCTTTTGGCATGTTTTTAGGGGGAGTTTGACTCTATTGCATCCATCGTATCATATTGCATATTTAATTTCAGCAACTTACATTGTAATAAAACTAAATAGAGCTTTGATTATTATCCTTATATGACATGATATCTTCCTTTACAACTTACCATGGCTTGTGCTAGTTTGTGAGATTTATCATGTCTTTCTATGCATAGCTTAGATTTGCCATGCTAGCTTTCGCAAATATGAGAAACTTAAACTAAAATTATGTCTTGTTGGATCTTGTTACTAGTTTTACTCTAGTTATCCTCTTATGGTTCATGCCATGTCAAATAGGCAAAGTTGAGTCTTAAATCTAAATTGAGCTTTAGATTGAACTATGATAGTTCTTTATCAAAGCATGAATTTACTTCTCTTAGACTTTTACGGTTTAGGTCGAGTATAGCTTATGGACTAAGGAGTAACTCATTATTCAAATGAAAACTAAAGAATGATCTCTTTTTATGTGAAAAAACTGATCTCAGATATTTTTCTCATGAGATGGCTCGTCATTGCACTAGGCATGAACTCAAGAGAAGTTTTTGGATGACCAAGACCACTCTTTTAAGCTTTTTGATTGGGATGGTCGCAGTAAAGCTTGAGATCTAGCACACAGCTAAGAAAGCAAAATTGTAAAAAAAGGTTGAAACTTAAAAGACAGTTGTGGATGGCTCCTAGTGCAGAACTTGCTTTACTAAGATAAGAACAAAAAGTGCTTTAAAAATTGTTAAATATGCTAGTTATGCTCAAAATCCAAGTACTTGAACAAAACCATTCAACATTGAACTTATATGACTCTAAATAGACTCACTTTGACATGGCTTGGCAACTTAACATGATAAAAGTCCATTTAATTTTAGATTATTGCTTATTTGGTTTTAGCTTCTATATATGATTTGACATGATCTAAAAAGATATTTCACATAATATGGTTTGGTATAATATTTGTAGAGCCACTTTGGACAATTTCATGGCTCCTTATGCTATAAATAAATAAAATATAACTACTTCATTTTGTTCACGCTCTATCTTTTTCCATACATCTTGATGACTTTATTATCAAAGGAGGAGAAAGATTATTAAAAATGTATATCTAGAGTATGATTTGAAGTTTTTATGCAAATTCTTATTAAGTTGGAGTTTTAATATTTTGTTGTGATTCTCTTGATCTTTGGATCTCTTCTCACCATGACCAAGGTCAAACGGAACAATTATTCTTTCATATGGACCTAGAGTGAGATTTCCTGATTTATTTTGTGGATTTAAAACTTTTTGTGGAAAACTTGACATTTTTAGTAGCTTCACTACATTTCTGATTCATATGGTCATTTTCAATCTTTGCAATACTTGTGAGATTATTTTGATCTTCTATTTGCAAATTTCTCTCTCGAAATTCTAAAACCACATCTTATTTGCATTTTTGAGAAATTGCCAATACGTTTATTAAGGGGGAGATGGATGGACCATATGAGGAGGTCCAAATTTTTGCTAGGATGAAAAATTGCCTTTTAGAGGAGTGCAAGTTTGGAATTTGCAAACTAGTCATTTTTTGGACTTTTTGCAGACCTGGTTGTTTAACTGGCTAAAGGAGGCGGTCAAACTAGCCTCCTTCAACGGTTTGACCAAACACCACCTATGGTTAGACTTGCTAGAAGCAGCGGTCTGACCTCCTGACTGGGTTGTTTTGGTTGGTTTTTGGGAATTTTGGGGAATTGAGTCATGGGATGATTTGCTTTGACCTAGATCAGTGCATATATATTGCATGATTTATGTTTTAGCTAACATGGATTAAGTTATGGAGAACTTATATCGGCAATTGATTTCTTTGTCTTTGAATGTGGGGGAGGATTAGAGTCAACTATGTTCAACGGTGGATCGGGGCTACGCTCATAGAGTAGTCAAGGCTCAAAATGATCAAGAATGCCAGGAGAGATGGCTGGGCTCATGCATGACACGAGAAAGGCAAAAAATGTTGAAGGAAGACTTGGTCCAAGTGAGGCGTGATCCGGTGAAACTGGAATGGAAGAGACTTGCCAACGCGTGAGAAGCCAGTGGTGCACCTACACATGGCAAGCATGGCGATTGCTTGCAAGAGAAGATGAAGATCAGGTAAAAAATGGTATTTTAGTAAGTTGATCAAAATACAGGAAACTACCTTAGATCAAAACCGCTACGCTTAAGCGGCACTTGTGAAAGCAATTTTGGTCAAGGAGAAACTAAGGTGATCAAGTTGGACCAAAGGCTAAAGACTTAACGGATTCAGGCTTATGTGCTTTGAGAAACATGCATAAGTTTAGTATGTGAGTGAAACATGTGTTGTGTAGGGTTAACGAGTTTCTCCTATATATGCTAAGTGGATAGCATCCATTAGGGTTAGATGGGGTTAGTTGACTTATCTATTTAACAGGTTGGAATGGAGATTTGCTTGTTAACCATCCAACCATCCTAAATTTACTCATTGAAACCAAATGTTCTAGGGTTAGGGTTTAAGAAGTGTGAATGTTGTGGTGTGCTATCTTGTCCTTCAGGTGGAGTGGCTATAAAACCTTCATCCTCAAGTAAATAATATATCAATTTTATTCATTTCTCATGGATCCGTGTTTTGGTTAATTTGCTCTTGATTTAGTTGGTTTTGACCTTCTTTCTCCCATTTTTGATCTTACTAGATGCCAAGAACGAGTAAGTTATCTAGATGTACCTTGGAAATCAATTCCCATCATCTAGATATTAGATTTGACAAACTCATGAAGTTGCCCGGTTTTTCCTGGATTTAACCTTCTCGAAAGTTTTGTAGATCCAGTTATTTTTATCTCGATTCCTTTGGTGTTTTTACTTCTTGTAATATGTGGGAATTCATCTAGAGCCATCTTGGCCAGCTTTCACCCACAAGAAAGTTATATTCACCGTTTTTTATTTTTGCCCGATTTTGGTGCAATCTTGTTTTATCTTAAGAAATGTCTAAACTTTGTCATGGATTCTTGTGATTTGTGGATGGAATAGGTGAGACTTTAAGCAAGGTGTGTGAACTTGTATTTTTGAAGTTGCACTAAAAGTTGCATTGGCTTGGACTGAAAATTCAATTCTGGCATAGGGGCTAGTAAGCTGTGCCCCCATTCTGGTCCAACTGCCAAGGCTGGTTAGACCGGCTTGTAGCCATTGGTGTGATCGCTAGGCTCTAGTTAGACCGCCCTGAAAGCTGGTTTGACCACCTAAAGCCTGATTTCTCTGGAATTTTGGTTTCTTGGTTTTCTAACTTTGGTGTTGGCTTTTCATCCTGATCTTCGTAGCTTTGCAGCTATCAGAGTGAAGGATCGACGAATACTTGGCGAAAAAATTTGAAAACACTATTCACCCCCTCTATTGCCATACCGGTCCTACAGGCGGCGATGGATCTGGAGAGGCAGCAACAGAGGAGAAGTAGGGGATGGAGCTTTATGGGCACAACGGAAGAGCTATCGTCACCGTCTCGATTATGCGGGAGGAGAGGTGGTGGCAGACTTGTGCAAAAGGAGCGATAAAAGAGCAAGAGGAAGATTTGCATGTCTTCGAGCCTTACCGAGCTGCTCGAGTTCAGCTCGCTAAAAGGTCTAAACTATGTTGTAGGCTTGAGCTCAGCTTGATTTCCAGTTGAGCCAAGGTCGAGTAGCTTGTCGAGCTTGAACTTTTTCGGCGGCCTTAGGAGAAAATGCCTTCCACGTCTTCTATCCCGCTATAAGATTAGTGCTGAAGCCTAAGCATCACCTCTAGAAGGACTAGAAATGCAGAACCATTAGGCATGTTCTTTATGTCTTTGGCTTATGGTTTTTGGCTACGGTTTATAACTTTTAAGCTGTTTGTGAGAGAGACTACGGAGTAACAGAACCTCGCGTGTGGTTTTGATTGATATAAATGAAGTCATTACAGTGTGTACTACAATCAATTTGTAGATATTATCTTAAAAAAATATTTCGTTTAAAAACTAATTACTGTAAAAAAATAAAAAAACAGTTTTTAGAATCCCAAAAAAATGGGCCAGGTCTACAAGTGTGGGCAAGACCCGGCTGCTTCCCTGTTGACCTTGGCATACTTTTTCCGTAGACTTCTTTTCCCACGCGCAAATGTGAGGAAAAAATTAAAAAAAGAATAGAGCCCCAAATTAAGGGGTTCTTCACTCTGACAGCTTGAAACTTCATTTCTCTGTTTGAATCTTTCGATTCTGCTATATCGATTGGTAAGCCGTCTATTCGAACGAAGTTCTTTTATCTCTAAATTTTTAGTTGATGCTATCTGTTTGTCTTTCCTGTTTTGCTGTTGGATCTGTACTTCTGTAGTGATTTTCTTGGCCAAGTTCAGGGTGGCGAATTCCATGAAAAAGGGGCGATTTTGGGAGTGTCCTCGTGATCAAAATTGAACTTTGGTGCCTCCGGAGAGGGGTTCTGGTGAGGGTTGAGGGCCTTTGATTTTCCCTTCCCTTACTTTTTGGGTTTGAGGGGTATTTAGAAGAGATGTCAAGATATTGCTGCTTCCATGGTGGATGCACTGAGGTAAGTGCGGTTTTGATCAACTTGTTGTTAGTGCATGGTGTTGGAAATCTAGTCAATTTTTGGTATATTTTAATCCAGAAATTCAGCATATAAAACATGACATAAACATGCATGAGTGATCTATCAACGATGTATTCATATTCGCTAACGAACAAGCTAACAGAAACATCTATTAACATATTCATAGCGCACAGAAACAAATACACCAGAAAAGTTTTCAATTTATACCCTCGGGCGGGGCTAGTGCCGGAGACACCGTTACCATCAGTCGACATGATGGCCTATTCGATGTAGTCGATCGAGGCATGATGCAGGACGAAGCTTGATGCAGGAAGATGTTCGCAGTGCAGTCCCGCGAACGGTTCACCACCAGGAAGTAGACGTCGCAGATTGAGTAGTCGCGCTGATGCGCTCCACAAAAACTTGATCGCCCGCCTACCCGTGCAGGTACACAAACGGACGAAGTTCCAGAGGCCTACTCGCCCAGAAACTTATGCGCGCAAGGCATTGGACCGGAGATGATGAAAGTAGCGCAGCAGCAGAGAATAGCTTTTTCGTATGGGGAGGAGAGCCTTTTCATGATGATAAAGAAAAACGCGCCCGCACCCGACACGCCTGCGCGCGCAGACACACACACGGCGTGGCGTGGCGTGGCGTGGCGTGGCGTGGCGAGCGAGCGAGCGCGCGCGTGTATTGGCTCTCTCCAATTCCACAAGGGGTTACCACGTTCCACCTTTTAAAGTGGTGTAACTCCCATTCAATTCTCCATATGGGACTAAACAGTTTTTACACCTAGCATTAATAGTGGGCCTAGGAATTTCATTTGATTAATTGCTAAATTAAAATGGACCAAGCCCAATTAATCCAACACATGGTTCACTATTATGCCACATGCGTCTGGACTTGTTGGTACTTAATTATGCATTAGGATTAGGAATAGAGCATACATTTCTATGTTTTCTGCTTAGACAGACTTTAATTTTGTTGTCTAACACTGATTAGGAATAGAGCATACATTTCTATGTTTTCTGCTTGGATAGACTTTAATGTTGTTGTCTAACACTGCTTCACAATGATTGACATACAGCGAAATTGTACTTTCAGAAAGTGCTTCATTGTGTGTGATAATTGCAAAATCGACAGAGACGCTTTAATTGTTTTATCTCTTGTAGCTATGTAGGATCAAAGATGGCAATAGAGGAAAGGTGAATAATGTATCAAATTTTTCCTAAGTATTTCCCAATCTTTACTCCAATAATTATGAGAAACTATGAAGATCAAGAGTAAAGAATAAATCAACAAAGACTAATTTGGTAGAGAAAAATTAGTGTTGTCGTCCAAGACCAGAGTAGTCGAGATAAGACCAATGTAGTCGTAGAAGACCAATGTGATCGTACAAGACCAGTGTGGTTGAAATAAGACCAGAGTGGTTGAGATAAGACCAATGCGGTAGTACAAGACCGGTGTGGTTGAAATAAGATCAATGTGATCGAAATAAGGCCAGTAAAATCAGGGGAAGAGCAAAAATTTTAGCACTATTTCATGAACAAAAAATCTATGTAACTTTTGATTCGTAAATCCAAATGACTTGAAAATTTGTAGTAATCTTTTCTAGGATGTCATGAACCTATTCGAATAAGCGACCGTGAAAAACATTACTAAAGGTAACATCTTTTCCAGTTTTAAGATAGATTGCACTAAAACCAATCAAAAACCTAAAACGGTGAATACGACTTGCTCGTGGGTAGATGATGGTCAAGATGGCTCTAGATGTATTCCCACATGTCGCAGCAAGTTAGAACACTAATGAAATCAAGCCAAAAACCTCAGAACAAGAAATCGCTTAAAAGAAAAAAGTGTAAAACCGAGTTTCTTGATGAACTTGCTACCAAAGTGCCTAGATGGGTGGCGATTGACTTTCTGAGATTATCTCCATCTTTTGTATGCCCTTGATCAAGAAGAGGAATGAGAGGAGAGGAAAAATCAACTAAATCAAGACAAGAAATAGCCATGGAGATTATTAAATATTGATTTTACTGCTGCTTGAGAAGGAAAGTTTTATACCCACTTCACCTTGGAGGACAGACAGTACACAATGCATTCAAAACCCTAGCCCTAAAACAGGTGAAAACAAGGGAGGTGGGTTGCATGGTTAACCACATGTCTCCATCCCAACCCCTTTTATAGATAGGCTAGCCAGCCATATCCACCCCTTAATGAATACTATCCACTCAGTACAATAGAGGAAACTCGTTAACCCCACACACACACACGGGTTTTACTCACACATGTTCACTTATGCACACTTTTCAAAGAATACAAGCCTAAATCCGTTAAATCATTAGCCTTAATCTATCTTGATCAAACTAATTCTATCTTAACCTAAACTGCTCTCTCAAGCGCTACTCATGTGCCTCGGTTTTGATCTAAAATAGTTTTCGGTATTTTGGCCAAACTACCAAAATACTCTTTATTGACCCAGTCATCACCATTGTTTGCAAGCAATCGCCATCACTACTAGATTTTCGGCCTAATGCCACGAAAGAAATTGCAACGCCACCAATTTGGTTGTAATAGGTAGGACTTATTGCAACGTTTTTCCAAAACGGTGGCAATAGGTGGACTTTATTGCCACTATTATATTGCATTGCGATATTCGTGAATGTCGTTGCAATAGGTAGGTGTTATCGCAACCATTTTGAAAAAGTGTTGCAATAGGTTGGATATATTGCCACGACACTCTTTTGTTGCGTTAGTGTTGATTTTCGTTGCAACTATTTGCTCCTATTGCAACCATATATAATTTCGTTGCTATTGGGTGATACTATTGCCACGATGTTTTTTCGTTGGGATAATCTTCAGCGGCGTTGCAGTAGGTAGGTGCGTATTGCAACGAAAAACTAAATCGATGCAATAACATATTTATATTGCCACGTGTAAATTTTGTTGCTATAGAGTAGTGTGTTTCGTTGCAATATGGTATTCTATTGTAACTCTTTTGTTTCGTGGGCTTTTGTTTAGCTATCCAGTCATGCAGCAAAAAAATTAAAAAAATTAAAAAAATGGGAAGCCACCTAGGAATCGAACTAGGGACCTCTTGATTGGTAGCCAACGCTCATACCACTAGGACACGAACACAGTTGTGATTATACGTGGAAAAGTTTGTACCTAAACAATAATAAGTGGAGTCTCCGTGTTGGAGTTGAAAAGCCTGTAAGGCTTACGGCCGTTTCCTTTTTGGAGTTGGTGTCCGTGTAGGTGACCGGCTGTTGGTATGGGGTGACAGTCGGTTTTCTTCGTATGTATAAAAACATGGTGCAGGGGCTGCTAGAATTGTGAAGGCGTGCTGTGATTGAGCGAACAAGAGAAAAAGAGGCTACGGCGGTTGTTTTAGTAGTGCAGCCATTCAGATCGAATAGATTGAAGAAGAAAAAGCGGTGATACGTGAGCTATCGGAGAAAGAAAAAGGGCTCGGCGAGGCTTTTGGGGAAACGCGAGAGGGAGTTAGCGGCTGTGACGCGGATACGCTCATGTCTTGCACTTCTCAGTTAAATATATTATTTAACTGGAAGGAATTATTGGGCCGTATTAAATATTATCAGGCCCATACTCGATCTGTATAAGCCTAAAGGAATATGCGTTTAGAAAGTCTCGTCGACACTAGTCGTCCATCACCTCAAGTGTACAAGATAATGAGGACATCCCGACTGGACCGATTACGCGAGTACGAGCTAAAAAGATTAATCAACAGGTGAACTCGCTCTTAATTAAATTTGGCTTTAATTTATGTGAGAACTGGCTACTACCTAATGTTAGTATTTTAATTATTCTCAAGTTTGTACGAAATTAAAGCCTTAGAGAAGTACTATTTCAAACATCAAAATTGTGCACATTCCATGAAGCCTAGTCCCAGAGAATTATCTAGTCGCATGCATGAAGCCATCTTGCCATGGAGAATTATCTAGTCGCATGCAACGTGGAGCTATCTCATGAAGAATGGAAAATTTATCTAGTCATGCATGGTATCTGGACGTGAACACTTCAAGCCACGTTTTGGCACGTTTAGCTACATGATTAGTTCGGCCAATATGCTTAAGTCTCGGTTACTTGACCGACTGTGACTCAGTTTCGGTTAGATCCGGTTTCGTTCCGAGTCGTTAACGACTCGGTTACTCAAAAACCGTCTGTGATTATCATCAGTGATTATCAGCTATCAACAGACGGGTTTTACTCAAAAACCGTCTGTGATAGCTGATAATCACAGACGGTCCGAAAATCGTCTGTGATGACCTTCGATTATCACTGACCCATAAATACAGACGGTTCATAAAACCGTCTGTGATGACGTTTTCGAACCGTCTGTGATGACCTTTTCTGTAGTAGTGGTTTCTTTTATTTTTATTTTGTTGCCTAGTTGCGTACGAGTCGGCTTTCTCCGTCCTGTCGAGACTGGTTTATTAAGGCTTGTATACCCTCCTGTAAAAGGGAGACCACCATGAAATAGATCTATTATTTTTCAGAGAGAGCCATGCGCTTGTTCCTCCTAGGGTTTGGCATATGATTGCAACCTAGAGGGGAATCGGGCATTCTTCCCCGTTGTTCTTGTGATTCCTTATGATTGGCTGGAGCGACGACGCGTCTACATGGTGGTCAGGTAGACGGGATCACGAGCGTGTGGTTGGGCGAATTCTTTTGTCGCATGTTGCTCTTCTAACAGTGGTTGGTGCCATCGATTCGTCAGGTTGCACGGATCCAAATTATCTTCATCGATCCTACGCCATGAAGATTGGGCAATCCCCCGCATCAGGTTGTTTACAAGATATAGGCGGCGCTGTTCGGAAGAAAAGAAAAAGGCGTCGTCGGCCGTGACGTGAGGTCAGTAGAACTTGCAAACAAGTGATTAAATGCTGCATGCATGTATTGATTTGTGTGCTCTGGCTAAGACATGAGTTTGGGAATAAAAAATTAAGGTAGCTTTAAGTTTTCTAGTGTTAGATTGGAGTTTGACTAGTTGTGCTTGTGGTTGGACGTGACTTTGAGTTGATAATTTTGAGATAGCTTTGTTGAGTCATGACAAAATTGATTGTTAAACATTATTTGGAGGCATAATGTCACATGATGATAGGAGGTGGATGCGCATGGATAGGACTAAAGTTGAGTGGCAGCAGAAATTCCAGAAATTTATTGAAACCACATTTGCTGGCACATCGAAAGGAGGAACTGTTGTGTGTCCATGTGCTAGATGTCGATGCATGGCATACAGAACGCAATCTGAGGTTCAGAATCATTTGCTTGTTAAAGGGTTTGATGAAAGTTTCATCCAAGGGACGGTAGAAGGGAAGGTTCAGCTGATGATGACAATACTGATGTAGGATTAGACAATGATGACACTCCAGTTGATACTTCTGCCGCCAAAAATATGATTTCCTCACTAATCAGGGGTGCAATACATGGAGACATTAGTACTGATAATGAAGAGCCAAATGAAAGTGCAAAGAAATTCTATAAATTATTAGAGGAGGCACAAAAGGCATTGTATCCAGGTTGCAAGGAGGCAACTAAGGTTTCTTTTATTGTGCGGCTCTTTCAGATTAAGTGCATGCATGGTATTAGTAATACTGCCTTGGAGAACGTACTTCATCTCTTCTCGCTTGTGCTCCCTGACGGCCATTGTATCCCAAACACTTTGGACAAAGTGCAAAGGGTGGTTCGAGATCTAGGCCTTATATTAAGATACACGCCTGTGAGAATGATTGTGTGTTATTTTGGAAGGAAAATGAAAAATTGGATACATGTCCAACATGTGGCGAGTCTAGGTGGAAAACGGCCGATGGTGCTCAGAAGGGTGATGAGGCTAGTGGCACTGGTACAAAGAAGAAGCGTGTTCCACGTAAAATCCTACGGTATTTCCCGCTTATTCCTCGGCTGCAGAGATTATATATGAGGGCGACCACATCATCGTATATGCGATGGCATAAGGAAGGATTGGTCCGTGATGGCAAAATGCGTCACCCTGCTGACTCCTTGGCATGGAAGCACGTGGATGGCAAGTATGAGTGGTTTGCTTCATATCCTCGTAATGTTAGGCTGGGTCTTGCATCTGATGGTTTCAATCCATTTGGGATGCTGAATGTTACATACACCACATGGCCTGTGATCATAATCCCTTATAATTTGCCTCCTTGGTTGTGTCTGAAACAACCGTATTGGATGTTGTCGATGTTGATACCTGGTTTGAAATCTCCTGGAATTAATATTGATGTATATTTGCGGCCCCTTATCGATGGGCTAAAGGATCTTTGGGAGAAGGGTGTTGAAACATGGGATGCAAAGGCAAAGAAGAATTTTACTCTCATGATGTTCTACTTTGGACAATTAATGACTTCCCTGCATATGCGATGCTATCTGGTTGGAGCACGAAAGGCAAGTTTGCATGTCCATACTGCCACAAGGATACTGACTACTTGTGGTTGAAATTCGGGTGCAAGCACTGCTACATGGGACATCGTCGTTTTTTGCCTTTGAACCATCGGTGGCGTAGGAACAGGACGAGCTTCAATAACAAGGTGGAAAACAGGGAGGCTCCTGTACCACTGTCTGGTAAAGATGTATTGCAACAGTATGAAAGCTTTGAGCAAGTGCCATTTGGGAAGACATCAAGAAAGAGGAAGCAACGTGAAGAAGATAATAGATGGCACAATTGGAGGAAGAAGAGTACTTTTTTGAACTGCCATACTGGGAAACATTGCTTATAAGGCATAATCTGGATGTGATGCACATTGAGAAAAACATATGTGAAAGCATATTGGGTACTTTGCTTGGCATAGATGGTAAATCGAAGGACAGCGAGAAGGCCCGGCTTGACATGGAACATATGGGGATAAGGAGGGATCAACATCCTGTGCTCGACAATAATAAGTATACATTGCCACCAGCATTGTACTCTTTAGGTAAGGATGAGAAGACAATTTTATGCAAATTTCTAGGAGTGAAGATGCCTGATGGATTCGCCTCCAATATCAAGAGATGTGTTGACGTGAATGCGTGTAAGGTGTCTGGACTCAAAACTCACGACTTCCATGTTATCCTACAGAAACTTTTGCCCTTAGTTGTACGAAACATATTGCCTGAAGATGTTGTTATCCCATTGATTGAGCTTAGTAGGTTCTTCAATGCAATTTGTTCGAAGGAGCTGGTGGAAAAAGATATTGAAAACCTTAGCACTTCAATTAGAGAGACTCTATGTCGCCTTGAGATGGTCTTCCCACCTGCGTTTTTTGATATCATGATGCATTTGCCAGTTCATCTAGCTGAAGAGGCTAGACTTGGAGGACCTGTGTGCTATAGATGGATGTATCCAATTGAGAGATATCTACGTACAGTTAAAGGCTATGTGAGGAACAAAGCGCACCCAGAAGGTACAATAGCTAAGGGATATATCTCTGAGGAGTGCATAACATTTTGCTCTCAATTCTTGGAAGACATTGGTACCAAGCTGAATTGAGCTAATCAGCATGAAAGTGCCGCTGTGAATGAGCCACCATCTGGGCTGTCGATATTTGGCACAATTGATTACAAGAAGAAAGGGTTTCAAATCGAGACATTATCTTCATTTGAGTTGAAGAGGATGAGGCACTACTTAATAACAAATTGTGAAGAGGCCAGACCATGGATTAAGTAAGCTGTACATTTTTTTATTACAGTAGTATTTGTTGTAATTATTTTTAAAAAAAATTAATAGAAGCCCTATTTTCTGTACAAAGGTCTGAAATGTATATGTATGATTTTCAAATTTTGAATGCTGACTGCAAAGATTTAGAATATGCAGCTTTGGATAGATACAGATAAAGTTTCTGAATCCATACTATAATTGTAGCCTATAGTTTCTACAAAGATTTAGAATGCTGACTGCAAAGATACAGAATGTTGACTGCAAAGTTTCTGCAAAGATTTAGCATGCTGACTGCAAAGATACAGAATATACAGCTTTAGAACATATATATATAACTTTTAAAGTTTCTGAATCCATACTATAATTGTAGCCTGTAGGAAGTTTTTCTGAATATATAATTTTGGAAGTTTCTGAATACCAGCTCCAAAGGTTTTTGGTATGCAATATGAAAGTTTCTGTTCAATGCAGTGAGCATATGGACGAACTAAAAAAAGCTGGTTCAAGGAGTCTTGATAAACGACACGAGCAGCAATTTGTGGGCTGGTTTGAGCGAGAAGTGAGTAATTAAATACCACTATTTGTTTTGAACTATCTACTGACATGTACTCGTTGACAAATGTTATTCACTGACCCTTATATTTTCAAACTGAGTTTGCAGATCACCAGACTATATGAAGCAGGGGAAGCAAGTGATCTGATGTATGCCCTTTGTCAAGGACCAGTCCATCGGGCTCGTGTGTTCAATAGATGCTTCATCAATGGTTTCCTGTTTCGAACGGCTTCCATTGAGAAAATCCTAAGCACACAAAATAGTGGCGTGGTTGTGAAGGGTGATGAGAGTACTGGCAATATGTCCTGGTATGGTGTGATTAAAAAAATTATCTCACTCGAGTTCCCTAAAGAAAAAGAAGTTGTACTGTTTCAGTGCGACTGGTATGATGTACCAGCTGCCACTAAGAGCAAAGGTAGAGGATATAGTAAGGATCAATATGGGATTATCGACATCGATACTAGTCGATTTCGATATTGTAATGACCCTTATATTCTGGCGACACAAGCTGAACAGGTGTTTTATGTCAATGTGGCAAACAAACCGGGGTGGTGCAGTGTTGTTGCAATGAAGCCTAGAAATTTGTTTGCCATGCCAGAAGCAGAACAAACAGAAAATGAGGGTGAAATCGACGTAGACTTACTGGACGTGGGAGTCGAAGACATGAATTTATTAAGCCAACTTGAGGATTTGTCAGTTTGGACGAGATCAAGCATGGAAGGCATAAGTGGTGATGCCTCTGTTATCAAGAGGGCACTTGCCGAATCTTTTCCTGAACCAGATGATGCAGCATTTGTTGATGACGAAGATGATGATGATGATGATGATGACACCTACATTAATGATGGAATTGTTGCTCCAGCTAATTCTTTGGGTCAAGGCCAGGATGATGATTTTTTGTTTAAATCATTTTTTTAAATATTGTGTCATGTATGTTTCTGTTTAAATATTCTTATATGTTTCAATCTTGAAAATCTTTGTTTTCAGTCATGATAAATGTTCTGAGATTTCTGTCAAACATTGTCAAGGAACATGATTGGATTTCTGTCAAATATTATTCTATTTAAATATTCGTCCAAAAATATGTTTCAATCATGAAGTTCTGAGATTTGTATGCATGAGGACTGTACTGTTTAGTTTGGTTCAAAACATAGTATCTGTGATCTGGACCAAAAGAACATGGCGCTGTAAAGTGTCTGTTCAAAACATAGTATCTGTGATCTGTTCATGCATCAGGTTACATGTTGATCTTCATAAGGCAAATTGGCCCTCCCTAAGAATTGCTCCTACCGCCACCACTGGGTACATTGCTATGTACGCAACATCAGTCATACTAGTATGTAAGGCTCACCCGCTTCTTGCGCGTGGAGGTAGAACTCTCGGCGTGGCCTCCCTGGCGCCCGGAGGCCGAAGCGTGATGGCCAGGGCCGCCATTGGATGGAGGAGTGTGGCGGAGACGGCTGCGCTTAGACGGAGAAGCCTCCCCGTGGCCTTTCTTCCGCGGCACGGAGGCCGGTGCGCCAAGGATCCGCCCGCCCTTGGGTGGACCACCAAGAAGGAGCCGCCCGCCCGCCGGGGGTTCGCCGAGGCCTATCCATGAAGCTCGGATGGTGCGGCGGTTGCGAAGCGCTCAAGATTGTCGTGGATCTGAGTCCTCGCGTTGAGGCCGCGCTTATTGCCGGCCATCTTCTCCACGCTGCCGTCGCCACAGGTGGAGGAACGGGGAGGGATTGCAGGCGGAGGAGGAGAACGGGGATGGGATGCAGAATTGGGGATTGAGATGTGAGACGAGGGATACGAGGAGTCCGGTAGTGGGTAGGCTAATATTCACTTGACACTAACATCAGATATTACATACAAAATATTTGCATGTGGAAACAAAAAGAGGCGATAACCCAGTGGTATGCGCTATAGCTTCTAACTATGAGGTTGAAGGTTCGATCCTTTCTGAGCTAGAATTTAATTTTTGTTTTCCTATTTTTTGCTCCCCCCACAAATTAATTACAGTATTTTTCCTCCCCAAAAATTAATTACATGAGTTGTGCTTAGTTACTTATTATTTTTCTACTAGTATTTTATCCCACTATATGCGAACAACCAGCGAAAACACCAGACTTAAGCAAGTATTTTTCTTTTAAAACAATGAAAGCCGTCTTTTATTCACTAAACTAAACCTATCTCTGTAACATCACAAATTACTCTATTGTCATACCATATTGATCATAAACCCATGTATTGTAAATATATGTAGTCACATTCATTGATTAGAATGCCTTCTTCTAGAACGGTTATAGTACGAATACTCATAAGGTTGGTTCAATGCCCGCCTCCCCAAAATTTGTCTTGCAAGTTTCCTAGCGAAGTTGATGAAGATGATATAATCAAGACTTACATGTCCCTTAGAAAGCGTAGGTCAAACAAGTAGTGGCATAGGAACTCGCCAAGCTTGCAACTAAGTCGATACCCTTTGCGACGAAGAAACAAAGGGCGCGATTGGTACTATACTTTAGAGGAACGATATTGTTGCGATCAGTATACTTTAAGAGAAATGGTTCAATACACTTAGTTGATTCTCAACTGTTCATTAAAGCTCATCCAATGGTTATCATGACTTTGACACCTCCGATGTTTGTGAGTGGTGCACAGAGATGGTGTTAGCGAAATGGGTAAAGGAGTAATTTCACGTGCTCACTGTCTTAAAACTATCCTGCACGCGCATCACTTTCCTCCCTCACACCAAGCGACAACCAGGTAATATACATCTCTCGAATGCTACATAGATAGACCTGGTGGAAGCCTTAACTCATCGTGTATCATTATGTAGAGGCCCACGCCATGCATCCTCAAAGTCAGGCTTGTTGGCTCCATTCCCATTGACACTGAGCGGGGATGGCGTATCAACACCTGCCAAGGATGTTGGTGCACAGTGCCCAGGTAGAGACTAATTTTGTGAAGGTCCAGGTGGACATGATTAATGACTTTTTCAGGGTTGTCCCGCTAGAGAGACCACCAAATGGAGCAATCATGACACTAGGAGATGATGTCCACACATTCATCCAGTGGCCCAAGAGGGACATCACCCTAGACCCTTCTGTGCCACAATCTCCACATGACCATGGTAATCAAACAGAACCCTCTTTGACTCCACTTCAGAAGGCTAGCGTATCAGCTCCCATGTAGACGACGTCAAAAATGTATCACAAGCGAGATGCTAAGGCCAAATTAAAGAATATTAAGGTGCCTCTCAGGCAATGGAAGTACAAGCTTGGAGTGTCGTTGGTCTCCAAGTCACAATTACCCAGACTTGGACTAGTTTGCAGGACTTTGCATACCTGGTACATGCAGAGATCCAATAGTAAGCCAAACCGGTGTCAGACCCAGATTTTATAATCCGGAATCTACTGTGTTTAGTTGCACTATTCCCTGGATCAGTATATAGTGCACACAGTTACAGTAATGGACATCAAATTTACATACCATGCGGAAGCATAATTAAAATAATAAACTTACTCATGGGCCGATTAGGCCGAAATTCAGAAAGTTGCAGCAGCGGAAGAACGAAGCACACAGGTGGGACCTTCAGGACATGCCCACAGGCAACCAACTGGAGGTTCGCGACCTAATTCCTGACATCTTCATCTTTTCTGCCAGTTTGTCCAATCTTGTTGCCGAGGCGAGGTGACTTGATCCTTGATTCTGAATTTTTGTCGCAAAAGCGAGCGTGAGCACTCCGACCCCATGCTCCTCGAGCCAATACACAGAATGCAAATAAATAGTATGCATGGCATAACAAAGGAAAGGCTCGGGTTATTTTATTTGCCAAAAATTGCTTTTAGCAGCATTATTATTCTTATTTAATCAAAGTTTTATTATTACTACCTAACTCCACACTACAATTACCAACATCGACTTAATCCACTGAAAATGCACTCTATTTATTGACTGCTGTCTAAAACTCCAAACAGCAAGTATCGTCATTTATTTAATCCACCGATCATACTTTGTATTTTGAATTACTATTCATCAGCCCCTTACCTCTGAACTCTAATAATTCTCTAACATAATTACTTTCAATCCACCGATATCATTTGTATTCAATTCTTTTGTCATTGATTCCAACCCCTAATTCATCTCATTTTCTTCTATCTATCACTAGCTAATCCTCAAATATACCTCCACCGAAAATTCAATTTACCAAGATTATAATCCATTAATCGTTATGCATCCTCCAATCTTCTCATAAATTCAATTCGTCCCTCTAGTACTTGATTACTCCTATTAATTCCCATTATTGCCAATATCTTCCAAGAATTTATATTAATCATTAGTGTAGTAATCCGGCGATTTACCTTTGCATCCCATAATTCTCCCAAAATCGATTCATTACTATATATCCATCAAGAATATCACTAACCAAGAATTATACTCCAATACTTGTATTATTTCTCCTAATTCCTGAAAATTCGATTGGATCATTTATCATTTAAATCATCTATATAGCCTATCTATTCAGCTAGACTTCACCCATTTATCTCTCTTAGAACCCACACTATTATTTCCTATTCAAGATCGACATGAATCCACCAATACCTTGTGTGTACTCTACAAACATTCTTCTCTTTTACTCGCGACCCTGTTTATTCCACCCATATTTTATTTTGTAAGAATAGGAATGCCACTATTTGAAATATAATACATAAAATTTCCTGAGACCTAGCAGTTTTGAGCAAAAACATAATGTTCAAGGAATATTAATATGAATTTCCATACATATGGCATCACACCATATGCCTAATATCACCATAATTTCTCCATACCTACGGCATCACACCGTATGACATTTTTCAGCGTTATAGCCGCTTAACTTACCACTGGGACGACACCCAGGACAACTCAAATCAGGGCTTTCCTCTGCCCTTCCACTTTTCCATTCCCATTTTTCAATATTTTTGTAAACAGAACTATATCTAGTTAAGTTCCCATGTCCGCCCTTGACCGTGGGCACGGCTATTCGAATAGTTTTAGACTCTGCAGAGTTTGTACACTTTCACCACAAGAGACAATCAACTCGTTGCCCCACACGATTCCTTAGTCATGTGGTTGAGCAGACCATCACAGTGACTTTTCAAAGTACCTCGCCCCTTCCATCATTTCACCCTATGGGTCGCTCCCACTTGCGGTGGGTCCCATACGTTGTGCGGGATGTCCTCCTTCTGAACGTCTAGCAGCTGGCTCCCTACCCCTGCTAGCCCGCCACAACAGAACTTCACCCTACCCGGGTGTCCCATTCAAGCCGTCTCACCGACTGCCGCTTGCACTATCCCACACCACCTCCTGGAAGGATGACTTCTAGGGTCCGGTAAATCTACTAAGCCAAGTCATACTTTACGAACTTGTGGTTGTACTGTTTTACCCGAGAGGTCATGACAAGATTCAGTCCTTAGTAGTATCTGGGCGGTCTACCACTAACCACTATGTGCTTCCACTGCACCACACTCTCACACCATCGAACCAATCCGCCCAGATATTAAAGCATGTTGGGGTTTTTGGAAACATAAAATAATCATATCCAACATTTATCAGTCATTACCACCATGACTGCCCAAACCCTTTTCTCATCATTAAAAGCGATCAGGAGGTATGGGGCATTTCAGCGCCCCCCTGAATATTAATGCAACACTAAGCATAGCATATCATTAGGGACTTATTTTTGAAATATTAGTATTATACTTTTGCTAGGGCGACAAGGTTTACACATTCAATCATTCCAAAGGAGGGTAACACTATTCAAGGTAAACATTGGCATTTAACTAGAATATCAAGTTTAGCATGTATTTGCATAAAAATAACAGCATGCATTTTGTTAATTTAAAACCAAGTAATTTGCATAAATGTGGGTTCAACATGATCAAAGTATTGACTCGCCTTGGTCACAGCGGTCGGGTGCTTGATTATCCGGGGCTTCTAGTGCTGTGGCCTCGAGTTCTTCCTCTTGAGCTTCGTAAGCTAGTGTAATCGTGCGCGAAAATTTTGATAAAAAGAAAACATCAAATCAACAAAACATTACCAGAAATTCAAATGAACTCTAAAAATTATGATTTTAGTTCCATTGGATAGATCCTGAATTTAGATGAATTTAGAAATTTGTCTCACTCAATTTGGAGTTAAAATGAATAAGTTATGGTTATTTGAAGTTCTTAGTTCAATTAATTCCATAAAATATGAAATTTCTGACAGTGGGACCCACATGTCATTTTCTTAATTTTTATCTTTTTCTTTAATATTTCTTCTCTGTCTCTATGGCCAGTGGGGCCCATATGTCAGCGTGTCCGGTCACTGACATGTGGGACCCATATACTGTTCAGTGGGGTCCACTTGTTAGTGCGGGCTCTGTGAAGGGGTGTCACTGACCCGTGGGGCCCAGGGTCAGCGGGTCGCTCCGGCTACACAGGCCGACAGGTGGGGCCCACCTGTCAGTAGGAAAAATGAAAAGAAATGCTCGACCGCAGGCGCGGAGCCGGGGGCTCGAACGCGCGCCGCGGGAGCGGGGGAGGGAAAGAGCGAGCGGAGGTTACCAAGTGGGCGGGGAGGCTTTGCCTACCATATAAGGGGAATAAATTCCTTTGAGTCAGCTTGCGGAGGGGGCCGGCAGAGGAAGAAGAGGACGGCGACGCCGGCGGCGAGTGGTGGCCGGAGAGGTCCGGGACGTTCGTGGAATATAATCCCCGAGTGATGGGGAAGCTTCTGGCACGGTCGGTGGAGACGGAGGGGCACGGTGGCGGGCCGGCGGCGTGCAACGGCGGTGGTTCGGGGAGGCTGTCGTCGCCGGCGAGGTACGGGCTTCGGGAGGTGCGGGGGAGACCGGGAATGTGTTGGCGACGCTCCAGAGATGGTTCCAGAGCGAGGAATTGGGCTCTGGTGGCTTGGCTTGGCTGCTCGGCGATCGCCGGAGCTGGGGAAGAAAGAGGGGGCCGGCGGCAATTTGGGGCACTACGGCTAAATTGCGGGCAGAGGAGGGGAGGAGAGGGTTCTGCGATGCGTTTGCGACCCCCAAGCGGGGTTTTTATAGTCGGGAGAGGCGCGCAACAAGGACGGCACCTGGCGCTCCGCCCTGTTCCGCCGGCGAAGGGGGAATGAACGCGATCTCCTTCGGGATTGCGCGGGAGAGAGATGGCGGGAGAGGTGCGTTCCCCCTCCTGTTGGTTCTTTGAACCTTGCCCTGGAGGTGAGAGGAAGACAGAGAAGGATCTGCTGCGCAGAGGGAGTGAGCGCGAGGGAGAGCGAGTGCGGGCGCGTGGAGGAAGAAGAGGGAGGAGGAAGAAGAGAGCAGGCGGGCGGGGCCACTAGCCAGAGAAAGAGGCGCGGGGCAAGGCGGTCCACCGCGCAGAGAGCGTGGGCGCGCTGCACACGCGGGCGTCCGCGCGGCCACGCGGCAGCGGGAGGAGAGGCGCGGGCGAGATGTGGGCCCGTATGGCAGCGGTGCGTGCTGCGCCCGCGGAAGCTGGGCCGTGCGATGGAGGGCGCGGGCGACGCGTCGCGCATCGGGCCGGCCAGGTGTCGGCCCGAGGGGAGAAGGAGGGTGATTTTTCATTTTTATTTTTCAGGATTTTCAGAAATGCGCAGTTAATTGAATAAATCTCAGAAAAATCTGAAATTACTTCCAAAAATTTCAGAAAATTTCACAGAAGCTCATGAGGACCTTCTGGACTTAATAAAAATATTTTCAACTATTTTTGGTACTTAATTTATTTATTTCCCTTGTTACTCATGTCATTGTTAAAAATAAACTTTTATATTTTAGGCCTATTTCTCTCCCCTTTCTTTTCTGGATCATCTTTTCAGATTCTTAATTTAGATTTTAAGTTTCCTTTATTTGTATATTCTCATGTGTAGCATTAATATTATTGATTTTGATTTTGGTCTTTATTGAATTTCTTTAACTTTTGAGAGCTCAATAAGAATTTAAAAATACCATGAAAATCCAAATTCAAATATTATAATAGACAAAAATAACTCAAACTCCATATTTTCAAATTTAAAAACTTCAGGCTGTTACAACCGGCAAAGTGGATTTTTACTATGAAATACACGGAGGCGCATTTCCTCCACGACTCGGGCTACTTCGTTGTGACCTTCGAAGACTTTTTCTTACTATTCAACCTCGACGAACTCAATGGCTCACTTCTATGATGTTGGACACTTTAAGTGTACTGTACAATTAAGTTCTACATTCATATAATACCGATAAATATCATAACTCATTGCTTATGTATGGACCCATGATCCAACAAATCCGGCGATGGTGACAACCGGTGGGTTTTCTCGTCCCACACTTAGTCTCTGAGCAATCTATCAACGAAGACACATCCTTCATCCAAAATTACATAACGACAGGATTGCTTGCTCATAGTGACAATGACTATATCCTGAAACCCTTCAACCAAGGCTAAATGTTTCACTAATTGTCATACAAGTTTTATTTGTACTTAATTTATACACAACATGAACTTAGGATTAATCACTATAGCGACATACATGATTAAGTCTTACTAGATTCTGATTGTGATTGTACTAAAGTGGAACAAGGTAATATACCTTGATTCCCTACTTAGGAGCAACCACGACATTACTCGTGTGCAATAAGCAATTGACATGCAAACTCATTTCCCCTATATATAACTCTATTGTAGTCTTCCCTTTGTTTGCAATAGCTAAGGCTAACTTTTTGGATTCACATAGGTTGTTCAGCGCTTACATTGCCCGGGGCGAGAGTCATAAGGAATCCAGCGCCACACTGCGATACAGGACGTGATTTTTGGTATGTGTTATAACACAACAAACTTATATCACACTTCGTAATAATGCCTCTAGAATTGACAATATCTATGTATGTAACTCTATTTTTGTAGTGCCATCAACAGCTACAGAGCAACGTATATGGATTCTATGTTAGTCATCATATGGAGGAAATCATGGTCACTAAGACTAATGATCCAGAGGTTTGTCAACCTGCTAATAATTATTTCGTGATTATCAATTTATACATATAACTCAATTTATACATATAATTATTTCGTGATTATCAATTAATACATATATACATGTATATATGTATATATATACATATACAAGTATATATACGCATATATACATGTAAATATACATATACATATACATATACATATACATATACATATACATATACATATACATATACATATACATATACATATACATATACATATACATATACACATACATACACGCATATATACACATACATACACGCATATATACACATACATATAAACATATATATATACACATATATACACATATACACATATATGTATACATATTTATACACATATATATAGGACGCTGAAATGGGGCACCATAGTGTTTGGGCACCACACTTTCCTACCTTTGAATTGCTTTTAGATGCGTGCAAATGTAATAGTCGAAGGAGACAGTGGTCGAAGGGGGTGGTGGTCGAAGAGGGAAGTGGTCGACGTTGAAGGGTCGTGGTCAAAGGGGATAGTGGTCGAAGGGGGTAGTGGGCGAAGTCGTAGATCTATGGTTGAAATCGAAGATCTATGGTCGAAGTTGAAGCCATGGTCAAAGGGTGCTATGGTCGAAAGGGGAAGTGGTCTACGTCGAAGGATCATGGTCGAAGGAGGTTGTGGTCGAAGTCGAAGATTCATGGTCAAAGTCGAAGATCCTTGGTCAAAATTGAAGCCATGGTCAAAGGGGGCTGTGGTCAAAGGGGGAAGTAGTCATCATCGAAGGGCCGTGGTCGAGGGGGCCAATGGTTGAAGTCGAAGATCCATGGTCATTGTCAAAGCTGTGGTTGAAGAGGGAAGTGTTCGACGTCAAAGAGCCGTGGTCGAAGGGGCAGTAGTTGAAGTCGAAGAGGGCTGTGCTCGAAGTTGAAGGGGACAGTGGTCGAAGTCACAGTCATGGTCGTAGTCGTAGCGCCCATAGACATATTCGTAGCGGTCATGGTCGTAGTCGTAGTGCCCATGGACGTAGTCATAGCGGTCATGGTCGTAGTCATAGCACTAACCCAAAGGGCACCTGCTGGTTCGTCCAAAACCTCCATCGCTACAAGTTCCCCCTGCAGTTGGATATCCCCATCGCCTACCCCTAGGTCACCCTTGAGATCGAGCTCCCCACCCTCGACGGTAAGACCCACAAGATCTCATACTCCCCATGGATTATAACATGCTTTTGGCCACGAGGTGTAATCAACAACTTTTGATTTACAACCACAAGCGCTAGTCGATGTGTACTGACTTACGACCACGAGGTGTAGTCGATGTCTTCTGACTTACAACCACGAGCACTGGTTGAAGTCGAAGATCTGTGGTCGAAATCGAAGCCGTGGTCAAAGGGGGTCGTGGTCGAAGGGGAAGTGGTCATCGTTGAAGGGTCATGGTCGAAGGGGACAGTGGTTGAAGGGGGCAGTGGTCGAAGTCGAAGGGGGCCGTAGTCGAAGTTGTGGCCGTGGTCGAAGTCGGAGCCATGGATGAAGGGGGTTCTGTTCGAAGGGGGGCCGTGGTTGACGTCGAAGGGCTGTGGTCGAAGTCCGGGCTGAGCAGGCTAGCGCCAGTAGTTGGGCGACAGGACACAAGTGCACCAGAGGCCTGCCAACGTACGACCACCAGCAATGGTCGACCGCTCCCAACCTACGATCACGTGCGATGGTCGACGGCTTCTAACTTACGACCACGAGGTGTGATCACTGGCTTCCGATTTACGACCATGAGCACTGGTCGATGTGTTCTGACTTATGACCATGAGGTGTGGTCGATGTCTTCTGACTAACGACGACGAGCGTTGGTCGATGTGTTCCAACAAACGACCACAAGGTGTCCTCGATGGCTTTCAACTTACGACCACGAACGATGGTCGTCAGCTTCCGACGTACGACCATGAGCCATTGTCGAAGGCTTCCGATTTAGGACCACGATCGATTGTCGACCGCTGCCAACTTACGACCACCAACGATGGTCGATAGCTTCCAACCTACGATCACATGCGATGGTTGACGGCTTCCGACTTACAGCAACGAGGTGTGCTCAAGGGCTTTTGACCAACGACTACGAGGTGTGGTCGATATCTTCTGACTTATAACCACGAGGTGTGATCAACGGCTTCCGATTTACTTAATGGATTTAAAAACTTTTAGAACATGTTTTGTATGCATATTCTAAAAAATTTTAACACCTGTGAGTTTTAAAACATATAGTATAATAAAATTTAAAAATTCATAGTAATGCACGGGCACTCAGCTAGTCTAACTGGCAGCTAACTGCATGCGAGACATCAACACACGGCTCGAAGTGGCTGCCGCAACTCACGTGCACGTTTGCTGTTTGATCGTCTCACGCACGCATAACAAGCCTTGAACTCTCCAATGTTGCAACCAACTTACTCCTGCATGCTACTAACTACAAAGGACTCGTACGTGTGCACGTACATCCTGTTGGAACAAAACAACTCAATACTCCATCCTGCAAACAATCTTGATTATTCCTAACACCGCCTCCTGCGGGCACCAGTTCTTCACGTGGCCTCTCTCCTTGGTCTCCTCCAAGAACTCGAGAGGCAGCACGAGGGAAGGTGTCGTACCCTTCGCTTGGTCGTTTGTGATCACCCACAGAAACTCATAGCCGCTATTGGCCAACCCCCACGCGAACTCCACCAACTGCTCGTTCGTTAGTAGTACTATGCTCCCGAAGTTCATGTAGACCGCAGAGTTGGGTTCCTTGCCTCCTGCAAGCACCCATGGTTCTCCACGGAGAGGTTGGAGACTAGCGTGTCCATGTGACGGCAGGAGATGTGCCCGGCGAGCAGTGGCAGTGGCCCCACGGCGTAGACGGGCGGCAAGATGCTGAAACTGCATCGATGAACTCATGGTCCAGCTCGTCGAAGGTGTGAAGGATGACGGCGGTTGGGGTGG
The DNA here is from genome assembly GCA_017311315.1 of Dendrocalamus latiflorus. Classification (NCBI taxonomy): domain Eukaryota; kingdom Viridiplantae; phylum Streptophyta; class Magnoliopsida; order Poales; family Poaceae; genus Dendrocalamus; species Dendrocalamus latiflorus. Next base: position 31,809,496 of record CM029640.1, on the reverse strand, counting down.
TTCAGAGGCACTCCATGGACCATGGATCGCAAGCAGAAGAGGAGCATGGGGTCTTGGGGATCCGTCGTGCGGACAAAGCTCGGGAGGTCTCTGATCAGGCGCTTGTCGTTCGGCATCCCAGGCAGCCAGTCAACTACTGTGCTATCTGGATGTCCCTTGCTCAACTGATAAGCAGGGGTGGAGACATGGTGACCCACCCCGGGTCTAAAACATTTTTTATTAGCAATCAGCGTCTCTGGTCTATGTGTGAAGCTTTCAGCTCAAACTAGGTGCACCTGGCAACCAGCATCAACCCATAAGGAGCCCATGAGCATCAAGACTGTATGAGCCCATTTGAACGACACTGAAGCGCCGAGCGTGTCGCAGCCCTCCTCAATACCGATTCGTCTCACACGATTGCAAGAGCCAGTAGATGTGCGTTGCACCCCATGAGAGCACTCAGCCACGCACCAACTAGTTGCCAGAGAATGGGAGAAATCGGTTGCAACTGGCTGCCCTTGGTTGCCTCACGCTCTCACCGACCAAAGAAGGCTTTGATCCACCCAATTTGTATGTACTTTACTCAAAAATTCTTACAATTCTTTTAATTTGTTCAAGAACAATGGCTAAATTTGTGAGTTAGGTTTCTGATGTGATGATTTTTTGTTTAATTTTTTTTGTCAAATTGTAGGGTTAAACTTAGAGTTTCGATTTGGCACTACTATACAAGAGGTTATCATAGATGGTTTAAAAATATCATCATAAACGGCTTCGTGAGCCATCTGAGTTTAAGGTTTTGTAATAATACAAGGTCATCACAAACGGCTTTCGAACTGTCTGTGATGAAGACTATCACAGACGATTTTTAATAAAAACCGTCTGTGATAGTTGACTATCAAGATGGTTTTCATTAGAAAGCATCTGTGATATATTGATTATCACAGACGATTTCAACTACAAACCATCTATAATATATTAATATCATAGACAATTTGTAGTTGAAATCGTCTGTGATAATCAATATATCACAGATGGTTTCTAATAAAAACCATATGTGATAGTAAACAATCACAGGCGGTTAAGAGAAAATAACTATCTGGGATTTTTTTTCTATTCCTAAATCTATTTCTGTTTGTTGGCTAGTCCCAAAAAATACTAGCCATGCCCTCTAAAACAAGTTAGCAGATCAACACAGCATTTATACATCCAGTTCACATTCATTTATTTCAGAAACATGAATATCCATTTCACAAATCAATTAACAGAAATTAAATAAATTATTCATCCATGAACAAACACACAGTTGAACAATTAAGCTCAATCTTATCCCAGTGAAAATCATTCTACATTGTGGAACTCTCCATATTCTTTTATGACTTTAGACATCATGAAATACACACACTGTCCTCAAATATGTTTGAGGTTGACATGTTTCAATGGAGTTGTAGCGATGGATGGAACTTGTCATAGGAAGATCAATGTCGTGTATGTATAAATTGGTAAGTATGAAATAATTATCGCAAGATTGACAAACCTCAGGATTGTTCTTCGCAGAACCGATGAGTAGTTTCATGTTGTGGCAAACATGGAATCCACAGGTGTTGTCGCCTGGCGACTACTGATGGCACTACAAAAATAGAATTTGTTAGTTCGAGAGGCATTACTACGAATGTGTTGCAGGGCGTTGAGCCCTCGCTTGGATTTTCGCACCTTTGCAACGTACGTCGTGAATGACCTACATGATTCCAAAAACTTAGCCTTGGTCATTGGGAAGGAAGGAAAGACTACAATACAGTTATCTATGGAAGAAATGTATATGCCTATCGATTACTTGTTAGACAACTATTTAGTCAGTTTTGTTCCACTTTAGGGAATCAAGGTATATTATCTTATTCTGTTTTGGTATAATTACAATTAGAATCCAGTGGAACCTACACAAATAGGTCATGGTCATTAAACCTAAGTTCGTGTTACTTATAAAGTATAAATCAGCAAGTATGGCCCCTAGTGTAGCACTTACCCTTGGTTGTAGGGCATAAGTATGAATTCCTTATCGCGGTAAGCCTCCAATGCCTTCGTCATGTAATTCTTGATGAAGGATGCATCCACCTCGATGGTATCTATGGAGACCAAGCGTGGGTCAAAAAAACCAACTAGTGATTTTGATAATCTGGCTTCAGTCACCATGTGTGTGTGTATATATATATATGCATACATATACAAAAGTAATGAGTTATATATGACATTTATCAGCATTACATAAATGTAGGTCGTGATTATATACACTTATAGTGTCCAACCTCAAATGAGTGATGCGTCGAGGGCGTCAAGTGTGAAGAGAAGGAATAAATCATCGAAGGTCACTGTGAAGACATAGTTATGAATATTGTGCTGTAGATGATACGGCATGAACTTGACGCTGACACCCGAGTGCCGTTGTTCCTCCGGCTTGTTGGCCTGTTCCATGTAATACATATGCAATATCTGGCAAGATAGTCCTAGAGTTAGGAGACGCTCTTCTGGGATGACCAACGGCTCGCCTAGCACGAATTTTTGGGCCAATGGCAAGTAAGGGATCTCATCATCTGTCTTCTTCGGTTTGCCCTTGCTACCTCGGCTGTAGGTTGACTTCACGGTAGTCAACCGGGCACAAGATGTAGATGCACCACACCCTTGCAACGTTTGTGCAGTTAGCGTTGGTGCAAATTGCACTTGTGGAATTGGCACCGGTGCAGGTAACTTGAGTGGACTTGGCACCGGTGCAGGTAGCTTGAGTGGACTTAGCACTGGTGCAGATTGCTCTTATGGACTTGGCACCGGTGCAGATGGCTCTCGTGGACTTGGCACTGGTGCAGATAGCTCTTGTAGACTTGGCATAGGTGCAGGAGTCTCCAGGTAGATGTCGCTCTTGGGCCAGTGGATGAATGTTCCAATGGCTTGCCCTAGAGTCATGACCTCATCTTTGGGGGCATCTGTAGTGGAACGACCTCAAAATTGGCATAAACACTATCCACATTAACTTTTGCGAAACCTGGCGCCAGAGATATGCCATGCACCAAGGCCCCCGGCCCAGATAGATACGCCTTACCCCAAGCAGCGCACAGGGTAACGGGGGTATATCTCACTTGGAGCTTACACTTTGTAGCCACCTACATAATGATACAAAATTAGCTATTCCAATAGGCCTTTCAATGGATTGAGAATTTCAGAGATAATAATTATTATTAGGATGTCATCAACAGGAAATCGGTGGTCACTTTCTGAGGTTGGGTTGGACGCACAGCTCAACCGACAGTTGTGGGGCTGCTAGCACAGGAGCGGTGGGGGCTTCCTGCTGATTTTTCCTATACCTTTACATCTCATCTCTGACCAACCTTTGCATCTCATCTCTAATTTTTTCCATAATGTCCTCTCGTAGTTGTGCCTCGTGCTTGGCTTTGGCTCTCTTTGTGTGGACCCTAGGCGCGGGAGCGCCTGTTGTCACTGCATGTGTTCTGTACTAGTCCCGTTATTAGTAGCTGTTACACATGTTCACATCATTGTGATCACATCCATACACATCACACATAAATAGCTTACATAAAAGGGGTAATATTATTTTTGTGGGGCATAAAATGGTACATACACAAAAGGCCGACCGGCCAAAAGACCAACAGAGTCTCGAACAAAAGCAGCGGAAGTCTAATAAATAGAAGTATCCAGTGATGCACCATTATAACCCATAGGCAACCGACTGGGGTCAAATCCTAAAAGGATCCCTTGTCAAATTCCCCGGTGCCAGGGGCAAAATATGCATTGTCGGGCAAGAGATCTTTATTTTCTGATCAACAACATTTTAAGCAAGGTTGACTACATTGCGTACTCAGCAAGACTTGCAGTGTATTGCAAAATTTACATATATGCAAGGTTGTCAATGGATGAGGTTCTACACTAAGTTACTTTCAGCAAGAGGCATGGTTCATTCTGCAATAACAATAAGTAATAATTTGCAAGCGGAGTTGTAAAGAGCATTTAACATGTAATGAAATAACATTTGCATAAATTCCATAACAGTAGATCGAAACCATCTACAACCCTCCTTGGCTGTGAACATCGCACAATTCCCTCCCATGGGCATGGCACACGATTAGACATTCATGCCATCCCATATGTTCAGTGAAACAGTTTTGAAAAGGAAAACTATACCCTTTGTAGCTACATCCAAACTTGCTCATGGCTGTGAGCACTGCTATTTAAATAGTTTTTAATGCTCTGCAGTGATTGTACGGCTTTACCCACAAGAGATAATAAATTTTTACTGTTGGCAACTTCATGCTTCCTTTGGCGTGTGACAAATGTTGATTATCTTAAAGCCTTTAGGTTATCTAGGCCTAACCTTACACCAGTATCCCTCTCACATTTGACATATTATCATATGGCTCACCCGCATCGAAAACTAGGTTTTTCATTTTATTTAATACCAAAGTAACGGAGGTTCCCCCCTTTGGTGCAACATTTTTGAAACCATCATTCCCATGTGAAGATTCTATTTGAAATTCAAACTTAGAAGAAACTAGTGCTTGTCTAAGCATCTAGACCATATATTCAAGTAGTATTCCCAATTGACAGTATAGTAGTTTAACAGAACATATGCGCATGCATAGTAGATTTTGCAAACAATATACAATAATTAAAATACTAGGATCAACATGGTCAAAGGGGGTGATTGCCCCATTCCTGTTGCTTAGAGAATGTTTCGGATGCGTTCTCAGCATCGTCTGGCGTGGAGTCATTTAACCGGTAAATAAATCCAGATAAAAGAAAATAAAACCCAAATAAATAGAGACAACACTCAAATGTTTTTCTAAATTCATAAAGGTCTTTTTATAAAAATTTAGAAACAAAGATCACTAAATTTGGAGTTCGTATGCAAAAGTTATAAGCGTTTGAGTTTTGGCTCATTTGAGTTATTCCTTCTCGGTGAGTACAGAGCTATTTACGACTACAAACTTCGGAGACTTCGAGTACTATTCCACTGACCACAGCATTTTGACTACAAGGGTGTTTGTCCTACCACAACTTTGGTTGTACTCATCACACAGAGTCAAGGCTTCCAGTCTTTGACCACAAAGGTTTCCCGAGCGCCGAGTAGTTCTACGTCTTACGACTACCAATTAACGACAGGGTTCTGCAGATTTCCGATTACCAACCAGGTACTATAACTTACGATTATGATCATGACTTATGACTATCGTCCATGGCCTTCGACTATCGACCACGGCTTATGACTATCGACCACGTCTTATGACTATCAACCAGTATCGTAACTTATGACTTACGAGTCTATCGACTATCATTAGCAAACAAGGTTACGATTACGGTTAGTGGTCGAAGATTATGACTACTGTAGTCGGTGGTTCTGACTATGCATGGGGTTGAATAAGTCAACTACGGTTGCGGTTGAATATCACGACCACACGAGCGTTTGAAGTTCTCAACTATGCTAGCGGTCGTAGATCTCGACTATGCATGTTGTTAAGGATCTCGACTACGCGAGTGGTCAAATATCTCGATGACGCGAGCGGTCGAATATTTAAACAATGTCAGCAGTTGAAGATTACGACATAGTAGTGGTCAAAGATTTCATCCTCAACTACTATGGTTCTATCCTCGTGTTCGACTACTACGCTTCCCTTTTAGAGTTTGACTACTTTAGTTCTTTCCTCGACTACGATTACTTCTAGTTCTCCTTTCGACTATGATTACTTAATTATTCTAGTTTTCTTTTTGACTATAGTCACTTTAGTTCTCCTGTCGACCTTGATTACCATAGCTATCTTTTTGACTATGATTACTCTTTTTTAACTTAAGCAAACTCTGAGGGAGGAGGAGCTCACCGAAGGTGATGACGATTCACGAGAATGGTTCACGAGAAGTGGAAGAAGCTAGCATTAGAGATCTCGTCGATGGTGAAGGGGTCCGTGGCGACGGTGATTTATCCGACAGTGGTGAAGCTACAAAAAGCGGTGCGCACAAGCTTGCATGCATGCATGTGGAACAGTGGAAGTACATGTGATAGGAATAGAGGTACGGCTCACCGGAGAGAGAAAGTCTTATGATCAGCGTCTAGTCAGAGATGAAGATGGTGGTCTGGCTCGAGTGATCCTTTGCATGAACGGTCAAACAAATGTGTAGGGCGCTCAAAGGAGAGGTAAACCGCATTGAGGTGGGGTCGAGGAAAGAAGCTCATTGGAGATGTTAGAGCATGGTGGTGTGCTCGCTGGAGTCGCGTACGACTTCGGTTTCTCGACGTTCCAGAGAGCAGAATGCTTAAGGAATGCGTGCAAGAGACTAAGGGGGTGAGCTGAGGGGAAAATGGTACGGTTGGAGGGGTTTTATAGGGACAGTCTCGAGTTCTTACGTGGAGTGCGATGTAAAGTCGATGACAACCAGGAAGAGATCTGTCGTGTCGGAGCGACGGGTTAGGTAGGAGTAGGCAGCAGCAGAGGAGAAACTATAGGCGCGGTGTCTAAAACTGAGGGTAGATTAGGCCATGACCACGGTGGAGCTAGCGCATGCACTTGAGGTGGAAGACGATTGCTACCAGCGGGCCCTGCACATCAGCAAGAAAAGAGAGATGGCCTAACGGGATTGTTTAGGTATACACTCGACATGCAAAGTGTTTAGGAACTGTGCTCGAGTTGCTACGGAGATCGAACATTGTATGATCAGCAACTGAGAATCAAACGGTGTTCGAGTAGCTACAGAGATTGGGTCAATTAATCAATGTCGACTACGAGCAAGTGATCGAAGCAAACATCCAAACAACCCCACGTGGTCGTAGACGACTACTCAAGGTGGTCGTAGTCAAAATCAAACCCGATGTGGTCGTAAATGACTACAAGTGGTTGTAATCAAGGGAGAGGGAAAGGGTGAGGTAAGCTGAGAGGTTTGGGCACTTTAGTTACTCGCCAGATGCACTTGAAAGATTTGGGAAAAATCTTTTTGGATGGTGTGGCCGATTAGGTAGATTTCCAGAGTTTTATTTCTCTTGATTTTTCTAAAAAAATCTGCAAAGATTTCTTGCTGAGTTTAAGTATACTTATTTGATTTGGATTCGATTTGATTTATATTTTATGCACTTTTGATTTTCAAAAATCAAAAAAATTTCCAAAGAAACTCTAATGAAAACCAAGGGAGAAAAAATGCATGCAGGAATTTTTAAGTTACCCTCATTTTTATATTCCTTAGGATTTTCAGATGTTACACTCTTCGTTGTGTATTTTAGAATACCGGTCTAGCTCATTACAAATCAGAGGCAAAATTGTAGTAATCTGTGATTGTGATCCATGTGCTCATAATGGACCAAGATTTGGATTTAAGAGTGTTGGATTACAATGTCAAGTAAATAAACTTCTGCATGTATTTTTCTGTTATATTGTTGTTGAAGTGTTGAACATAGCACTATTTAATTGAGTTTTCAATTAAACAATATGTAAATTTATGGAATGATTTCTAAAAAGGAAGGTGTCAGATAATGCTACTAATGTTGGCAAGTATTTTGATAGCTATTTCTTTGTAATCATACATTACCATCAGTTATGTTAAATTATTGATCGTAAAATTTCCCGACATATTACCGTTTATTATGATGTTTCTTGAAAATTATATATATATATATATATATATATATATATATATATATATATATATATATATATATATATATATATATATATATATATATATATATATATATATATATATATATTGTTATATATGGTGAAGTGATAAACCCAGGTTGTTTTTGTTCTAGTTTCGCCACTGAACATATGTATATAAAAATAGCTTTTATTAGTACAATCCTAGGGTAGAACTCCATACTGCTCAGAAGACTATTCGGCACCCCGAACTATGAAATCAGACATTTAACCCTTTGAACTTTGGAATCCAATTCAAATAATACCTTGACCCAGTTGTGTTATTGCCCGTGTGACACCATGAATGAGAGATTTTACAACGTCGGGTAACACATTGGTCAAGTTTAGGTGAATGACAGGTGCGGCCTACATGGTCTTCTCTCCTAAATTAAAACAAAGAGGGAGGAAACTACAAGGGGCAGTGGCTATCGAAGTACGGTTGGGAGTTCAGTGGGGGAGAAGCCCTTCTGGGCCCCGTGTGTTAGTGACCCAACTTGGCTAGTGTGTCACCCTACGTGGTAAAACCGTCCACTCACCGCTCCACACAAGTAATATCACAATGAGAAACCGGGTCAGGGTGTCATTTGAACTAGATTGCAAAGTTTAGGAGGTCAAATGTCTAGTTTTATAGTTCAGGGTACTTGACGGACTTTCAAACAAAGTTTGGGGTATTATATGGACTTATTCCTAACTCGAATGTTTCCCGAGAGTTCTGGTACATTGGCGGTTACTTCCTCCAGTCACAAGTACATGTTATTTTGAATATTGACACAGTCTCCAAAACATAAGTTCCGCCTCGCACACGATTGGTTGATTGACGCTGCCACCGGCTGCCCCAAGCCCCTAACCGCTGTGCCAATCCCCTCTCTCGCAAGGAATTCACTGGCGCTAGTTGCCCCAAACCCCTCTCTCACTAGGGATTCACGCCCTAGTCTTCGCACACCACTCTAAGCACTAGCCAACTAGCCACTGCACCCATGCCCTAGTCATCGCACGCCTCTCCAGCCTTCCGTCATCACCTCTCTAGGGTTACAAGGAGAGGAGCTGTGTGGGGAAATAGGTGCCTAGCTTGCCTTCGATACCCTATCCTTTACTCCTTTCTTCTATTGGGCTAGTCCAAATAAACGAAGCCACAGGCCAATAACCCTCATTGGCCCAAGCGAATGAAGGAAACGGGCAAACGGCAAAGGACACTTTGTCTACCCGTCTCCTCGCCTTCTCGCCATGCTCCTTGCCTCGCCGATCGTCATGGTCATTGCAGGGGTCTAGGGAGCCGCAGGGGAGGGAGGGAGGGAAGGGAGGGCAGCCGCCATACCTCGCCACATGGGAGGGTCCACCCTTTGTCATTGTTGCTCATCAAGAATTTAGAAGCCATCAAATTGTGCAGCTATAAAGGTCCTCAACAAAATTAGGGAGAAGACCATGCTTTTCTAGCAAACCAAGTTTTGCCATGAAGGAAGGGAATCCAATTTTGAAGTTCATGACCTAGTGAAGGCGGCAGGAGCTCGTGATGTTGGGCCTCTTCTTTCCAGCTTCTGAAAGCTGAATTTTGGGTTTTCTATAGTAACTAGCTTTCAAACGGAGTATATTTCTAATATGGGGTCTACAAGTTTATTGTAGCACACACTATAGTGACTTCATTTATATTGGCCAAAACCTCACACGAGTTTTGTTACTTCGTACTATCTCTCATGAACAGCTTAAAAGTCATAAGCCATAGCCGTAAGCCAAAAAGAGAAGCCAAAAAGAATGGGCCCGTTAGTCACCGTGTGTGGTATTTGTGACATGCCTCATTTTTGCATATATTTAGCCATCATTTTACCCTCATTTTTTCGCATTTTAAGACCATTTATCATCATTTACATACATTTTCCATATTTAATTGCTCAAAATGGACCATTTTACATTTTTTCTATATTTTTCTGCAGGTCGGCGTGATCGAGGTGCATGAACCACAAATTTGGCATTCTGCGGCTGCTTCGTACAGTTGTACGTGTCGTCACGGATGCGTAGGATCTATCCGTGAAGAAAACGGAGCTCCAGAGGTCTAAATCAGAAGAAATTACATTGGAAAAGGACCTATTCGTAATTCTAGAAATCCTGGAGGGCTAAAACGCAAAATAACCATTCCCCAATTTGGCCTCAAACCCTAGCCGCAATTCCATTCACACCAGAGCTCGGTTCTTTCTTCTGTCCCCCCTTCGCCTTCTTCTTCTCCCCCTGGTTCTCCTCCAAATCCGGCCACCGATGAGCGCCAGGCCGCAGCTTGCCAGTGCGCCATCATATCTTCGCCTCACTTCTCCGCCGTGCCACCAATTGCCGCCACATTCTCCTCCTTGCTCTTCCTCCGCAGCACCCGCGTGCCGCCGCACCCACCGCATCCACCGCCGCCTTGCTCTCCCACCGGCCAGCGCTGCCCCTGCGCCCTCCTCCTTCTTCACCCATGCGCTGCTTTTTCCTTCATCCCTTCTTTACTCTTCCACGGCCTACATCAGCGACGCTGCTCTATGGCTACCGCCGATTTCCTCCACCGGATCTTCTTCAACCCTTGTCGGCCGCCGCCTGTCTCCGCCACCACCACACCGACACTGACGGTGTCCACATCGCTTCCCTCCTCGGCTCCACTTCACCGACAGCCTCCTCCCCTCTGCTTCCCCTGCTACTGCTTCATTTCTTTAGTTTATCCTCAACTCATTTCCATTACTCTCTTCTTGTTCCTAATTTACTGATCAAATAACTGCTACTGGATTGCTGTGAATTGGAGTGAATGTGATATATGTCGATGAGATTGTGAATGCTAAATTTTTTTATCTGTCAAATACTCAAATTGTTGATCTCTTTGTTTAAATTTAACAGTATTTGTGGTCTGTGATGTATGTGGATCTGTGTGTTTGGAAGTTCAGTAGATTGGTAGCTAATGGTGCACTATTCCTGTCAAAGATTGTTAACTGTGTGTTAGTGTTAGTAATCTGTGTTAGTACTTGTCAATTGTGATCTATGTTTAGCTCTATCAGTTATTTTATGTGTTAGATGTCCGTGTTAGTTTCTGTGGATCTCCTTGTGTTTGTGTTGTGCGATTTAGCGAGTCGGCGACCGTCTCCCTTCCCCATGCTATCTTGACTCTCTCTTTGCTTCTAGTCCTCCCTTGTGCTTCTCGACCTCCCTCTTTGCTTCTCTCAGCGGTTGTTCGATAGGTAAGTCGTGTGTGTGTTCATCGTAGTTATTTGTTTGTCCTGCCATCGTTGTCTAGTTAGCCGTCGACCGTCTTCTTCCTCGTTCTTTCTAGACTCCCCCAGTGCTTCTCGACTACCTCTTTTTGTCTCACGGTTGGTAGTTAATTAGGTCGTCGGTCGGTAGTCGTACGGTCGTTTGTTTCGTTGTCTTTCGTTTGTTTAGCTTGTTCGTCGTTTCGTCCGTGCGAGTTAGAGTTCGTTCGGTCGGTTTAGTAGTCGTTTTAGGTTAGTTTTCTCCCCCCGTTTTGATTAACCTAGCTTTAGCGGAGCATCGGTAGCCTCAGTCTAGTCCCTGTGGAGAACATGACACTCGCCGCTATTTCAGTGGCAACCCGTGCACTTGCGGGTGTGCTATTTTTGCACGATCAAGTATTTTGGCGCCGTTGCCGGGGATTAGCTTTGAGCGGAGCACCGGTAGCCTCAGTCTAGTTCTCATATCATCATTGTTCATATTTGTGATATTTTGCTAACCTCCTAACCCTTTCCCTAGTTATTTCTTTCTCTTGTGTCTTTTCGTGTCCTTCCCCGTAGGTTGATCGATAGAGGTTTATATTGAGGATATGTCACTAGTTCATGATCTTTGGGCTCCGAGTAGTCAGAGTGCTATGTCAAGGCCAGTTTTGCCAGTAGTTGAGGCCGATGACTTTGAGTTAAAACCTGGTCTGATTGCCTTGGTTCAGGAGACCCGTTTTGGAGGATTACCCAACGAGGACCCTTATGAGCACATTTGCACATTCTTGGAGTATTCTGATACTATTAAGTACCATGGGGTTTCTCAGGACACTATCAGATTTAGATTATTCATATTCTCTCTTCGAGATGGTGCTCGTACCTGGTTTTACTCTTTGCCATCGAGGTCATTCACTTGGGATCAGCTGTCATGTGCTTTCTTGGAGAGATACTTTCCATTATCCAGACAGTTTGAGATCTGTGATCAGATCTTCAGTTTTGCTCAGCTTGATGGACAGAGTTTATATGATTCTTGGGAGCGATACAAGGCTTTGCTCAGGAGATGTTCACACCATGGTCTTGAGAGATGGCTTGTTCTGCAGATCTTCTACAGAGGCTTGACTTGTGCCACACGATCTTTAGTTGATGCAGCAGCTGGTGGAGCAATCACAAACAAGACACTTGATGATGCATTCACTCTTATTGAGAACATGGCTTTCCATCAGTCCCAATGGTACAATGAAAAGCCTGGTTTAGATTCTTTGGTAGCTAGAGTTGATGCACCTTCTCCTCAGATGGATCAGTATAGTTTGAGCTCTAGTCAGCCGCGGCCTTCTCTGTCATCACACCAGCATAGTTTTCATTCTACTCCTACACCTCAGCAGCAGTTACCTACTCTTCATCATGATCAGATTTATAGTCCCGAGCTGTCTGTCTTGCATACATCTCATCTGGAGTCACAGTTATATGGTGTGAAGACTTTGATGACCCAATTGCATGATCTTAGAGAGGCTATGCGCACTTTGACCTCCCATTGTGACAATTTGGCATCCTCACAGTCTTACCCGAGTTCTCTAGCTCACTACCAGTCTATCACCATGGAGAGCGGTACGACTTTGGTTGAGCCTACTCCACCTACTCCACCAGTGCTTCAGCAGAGTCAGCCTACAGCTTCTAGACATCCTCCACGTCATCACCATAAGAAGCCATCTACTCAGTCTCCTAGTTAGTGCTACAAGATAGATGAGGTTGATGAGCTTGTGCTAGAGACATCTCCGTGTGTCGCTGACACACACATCTTTGAGCCATATTCGACGAGTGACTAGGCTGAACTCAAGCGGATTATCTTCGATGATAAGGATACAATTCTTATTGAGCATATGGTTAGTTGCATAAACACTGTTTTGCCAGACTTAGTGCTCCCCTCTGATGATCCTTATGTTGACACTGAGCTAGATGATGAGGACCTACCTCCTGATGATGATTGTTTCACTCCAGACTATGAGGATGAGTTTGCGGTAGATCCACTCTTGAGTTGTGACGAGTTAGATTTAGATGATGAGAGCTTTGTGCCAGATGATGACGAGTTCATTATGGATATGCTTTTGAGTTATGAGGTTCCACATCTTGATGAGGGGGCTGCTTCCGATGTTGAGGAGTACATTTTTATTGATCCACCACCGGCTACCTTCGTCGACATCGCCCCCTAGAGGTTTCTACTATCGTACATTCTACTTCACCTACACTTCAGGTAGTTTGGAAACTCTTCCCCGACCACCTCAGGTTTGATTTCCTTGCCTCTGACGAGACATACTCTATTATTGATTGTGCTCATCTCACTTATAGTCCTCATGATGTACTTTATCGATATGCCTATGTGATTGGATATTCTATTGATGACTTAGAGGGCGTCGACCCTATCACACATACTTGCCATATCTTTGAGGTTGTTTGCAGGTTTACGCTTGTGTACCATCGACTGCGAGTGGACTTGACTCGAGTCGATATTCCTTGGGATCCAGGTGAATTTCGAGGCATGCTGTTTCATAAGGAGGGCGGATATGTACCTTTTCCATGTCCCGTCCTTGGCCCTCCTCCCGCTACACCCAATGAGCATCTCTTTATGTTTTATTTCCATATCTTTTGTTAGTTTTTGTTGGTTTCTCCTCTTTTCTTTCTTTTTATTTCAGGTCCCATGCTAGATCCTCATCCTTGTACGTGCGAGAAGCTATGGGATGATTTGTTTGCTTCCACTGCATCATATACGCCCGGTGAGCTGTTTCTTACCCCTTTAAGCCCGTTCTTGATTCATTGCTCAATTTAAGCTTGGGGGAGGACTTGTATGTGTATTGATGATGTTCTAGCATGTTTGTATTATATTTGTGAGCATTTGAGCTTATTGTTGTTTAGTTGATGATATATGGTCATTCTTATGCTTTATATTATGCTTGTGTTGATGATATTTGGCCTTTACTATTGCTCTCATGTTATGCTTGATTGTATATCTTGGCCATGTGAGCCCATGCCATGATTAATCAAGAAAGGTCATGCCAAAATTTTCTTAATTGAGCTATATTGTCACTAGTTCGTTGTATGTCTTAAGTCACTTGGCATCATATTGTAGAGCTTCAGTTTTGTTTATTATCCTTGATGTGCTTAGAAACCTTGTGATCCTATAGCATTTGATGCATTGCGAGTTACGCATGCGTTTTAACCATTTGCAGATTGAATTGGTTCTAGTCATAGCCTCTTGAATGATTATATCTTAGATTCATGCTTTGGCATATGTTATTTTAGATATTGATACTTTGCTTGAATGTAAAATTTCTGAAAGGGGTAGTCATATCTTGAGCCAATAATTTGGTTGATTTATCTAGGTATCCATGTCTCGGGACACGTGTTACTTAGCATTAATGAAAACCAGTTAAAGATGCTTAATCTAAAAGAAAAGAAAAAAGCAAAAGAAGAAAAAAAATTGTGATGCAATGTGTGAGTGTGTGAAATAAGTGACTATGTCACATTGGTTTGAAAATGTGTTGAATAAGCGGCAAAGTTTGCCCAAGGGTGTGAATAAGTGGCACAAGTGCCCAATGTGTGTTTTAAATTTGCTAAAAATCAACAAAAATTAAGTGTCATGGCTCAAGTGTGGGTTTTTTTCATAAATATCATGCAAGTATTAGTCTCTTTATCTCAAATAGCAAATGCCTTAGCATGACCCTTTGCTATGCTCATTCTTGATGTTATACCTAGTTCCGATGCCTTATAATTTTGGTTGGATTCATGTGATCACTTGAGTGTATTTCGACACTTATGTGTGTAACTTGATTTGGTCAAATGTTGTAGTTATCACTTGAGATCTTTGCTTGAGTGCTTATTCTCATCTTGGTTGGTTCTCAAAACTCGAGTCAGATAATATCATTTTACATTGTTGTATGCCTCTTGACTAATTACATGCATTTAACTAGTCTTTTACCATCATAACTTGTTGTCCGGGTTCGATAATATCATGTCATTTACTTGAGGACAAGTAAACATTTAAAGCTTGGGGGTATGACATGCGTCATTTTTGCATATATTTAGCCGTCATTTTACCCTCATTTTTTCGCATTTTAAGACCATTTATCATCATTTACATACTTTTCCCATATTTAATTGTTCGAAATGGACCATTTTACATTTTTTTGCTATATTTTTTTGCAGGCCGGCGCGATCGAGGCGCATGAACCACAAATTTGGCATTCTGCGGCTGCTCCGTACAGTTGTACGTGTCGTCATGGATGCGTAGGATCTATCCGCGAAGAAAACGGAGCTCCGGAGGTCTAAATCAGAAGAAATTACATTGGAAAAGGACTTATTCGTAATTCTAGAAATCCTGGAGGGCTAAAACACAAAATAACCATTCCCCAATTCGGCCTCAAAACCCTAGCCGCAATTCCATTCACATCGGAGCCCGGTTCTATCTTCTGTCCCCCCTTCGCCTTCTTCTTCTCCCCCTGATCTCCTCCAAATCCGGCCACCGGCGAGCGCCGGGCCTCACTTCTCCGCCGCGCCACCAATCACCGCCACCTTCTCCTCCTTGCTCTTCCTCTGCAGCACCCGCGTGCCGCCGCACCCACTGCATCCACTGCCAGGGGCGGACCCAGGACAAAATCTGAGAGGGGGCACAACAATACACATAGTATGCTGAATTGTTCTCATTCATAATTTTAGCATGAGTGAGGGCCTTTTAGTTGGGCTGAGTGGGGGCACTAGCATTAAATCTTGGGCTATATACCTGAGTTCCTGCGAATTGAGTGGCGGCCTGGGCCCTCACTCCCCCCTCTTTGGGTCCGCCCCTGTCCACTGCCGCCTTGCTCTCCCACTGGCTAGCGCCGCCCTTGCGCCCTCCTCCTTCTTCACCCGTGCGCTGCCTTTTTCCTTCCTCCCTTCTTTACTCTTCCACGGCCTACATCGGCGACGCCGCTCTACGGCTATCGCCGATTTCCTCCACCAGATCTTCTTCAACCCCGGTCGGCCGCCGCCTGTCTCCGCCACCACCGCACCGACACCGACGGCGTCCACATCGCTTCCCTCCTTGGCTCCACTTCACCGACAGCCTCCTCCCCTCTGCTTCCCCTGCTACTGCTTCATTTCTTTGGTTTATCCTCAACTCCTTTCCATTACTCTCTTCTTGTTCCTTATTTACTGATCAAATAGCTGCTACTGGATTACTGTGAATTGGAGTGAATGTGATATATGTCGATGAGATTGTGAATGCTAATTTTTTTTATCTGTTAAATACTCAAATTGTTGATCTCTTTGTTTAAATTTAACAGTATTTGTGGTCTGTGATGTATGTGGATCTGTGTGTTTGGAAGTTCAGTAGATTGGTAGCTAATGGTGCACTATTCCTGTCAAAGATTGTTAACTGTGTGTTAGTGTTAGTAATCTGTGTTAGTACTTGTCAATTGTGATCTATGTTTAGCTCTATCAGTTATTTTATGTGTTAGATATCAGTGTTAGTTTCTATGGATCTCCTTGTGTTTGTGTTGTGCAATTTAGCGAGTCGGCGACCGTCTCCCTTCCCCGTGTTGTCTCGACTCTCTCTTTGCTTCTAGTCCTCTTTTGTGCTTCTCGACCTCCCTCTTTGCTTCTAGTCCTCCCTTGTGCTTCTCGACCTCCCTCTTTGCTTCTCTCAGCGATCGTTCGATAGTTAAGTCGTGCGTGTGTTCGTCGTAGTTATTTGTTTGTCCTACCATCGTCGTCTAGTTAGCCGTCGACCGTCTTCTTCCTCGTTCTTTCTAGACTCCCTCAGTGCTTCTCGACTACCTCTTTCTGTCTTGCGGTTGGTAGTTAACTAGGTCATCGGTCGGTAGTCGTACGGTCGTTTGTTTCGTTGTCTTTCGTTTGTTTCGTTGTCTTTCGTTTGTTTAGTTCGTTCGTCGTTTCGTCCGTGCGAGTTAGAGTTCGTTCGGTCGGTTTAGTAGTCGTTTTAGGTTAGTTTTCTCCCCCCGTTTTGATTAACCTAGCTTTAGCTGAGCACCGGTAGCCTTAGTCTAGTCCCTGTGGAGAACACGACACTCACCGCTATTTCAGTGGCAACCCGTGCACTTGTGGGTGTGCTATTTTTGCACGATCAATTTGTATCCACCTAATATTTCCTTTCTACCATTGAACATTAGTATGGAATAAAGTCCCTTCCATCTGATCAAACAAAGGTGGGTTTTTTTCGGCTGAGGTCGGTGGTTTTTGGCTATTTCGTGAGAAAGAGAGAACAGAGTAGGAGATACCCGGTGTGGTTTTGACCGATACAGGTGAAGTCGCTACAGTATTTACTATAGTTAACTTATAGATCTTATATTAAAAAGATATTTTATTTAAAAACTAGATACTATAAAAAATGTGTAAGACAAGTCCAAAAGAAGGTTTGCCAAAACTTACCTTATGGAGCAAGACATATAGGGGAAACTTTTCCCCATCTTGATATGGCACTGTGTGATGCCGTATGGAGAGGCCCGCAACAAATATATATCGCGTCAATTTCTTGACGGTGATCTTGAGCATTCAGCATTTTTTTATCCGACGGCCAGTCAATTAGTTAATTAATCGCGCTACGAGCCTATGACTATGATTGTATGAAGCTGTACTGTTATGTGTCTCCTTGTGAGAAATGACATTTTAGGCACGGTTATTGATTGCAAACCATCACTACTTGTATTTACTCTGTCTCATAATATAAAATTCAAAACCTAGCATATGCACAAACTAATAAGATATACTAAATCTAAAAAAATTTAATACTATTGAACCATACATATTCTATTAAATATCATACTATAATCACTCATCTATTCTTCAATATTAAAGGATGTATATAGGATAAAAATATTATGATAACTATATCTTTAAGACTATTATGAATGTGTCTATACAAAATTCGACTATTTTTGAGAATAAAATCAGTCAGATTTTGAGCCGTTAGATGGAGATCCAACGTCCCAGATCATTTTTTTTGGGGGATATCATTTTTTTTGGAGGGGGGCTTGTATGGGTGGATCCATTGAATCTCCATCTAACGCTCTAGATCAATATGACTGATTTTATTCTAAAAATAGTTATAGACATTCCTTTATATTATAGGACGATGTTTCACCAGAGCATTTATTACGGGAGGAAGGGAGTATAACATACAGGAACGTTACAACAAGCCACACGACGTTTCGGAATTGGGAGGGGAACTAACTAGCATGCATGCACCAAATGACATAGTTGACACCAGGCACAAAACATTAGGACAACAAATTACATATTGCTCTTTCTTCAGCCACTACAACGCTTCTGCATCAGAGTAGGTACTACGTATATTCAATTATTCATTTCTTCCCGGCGACTAGTGCTTCTCCGCAAGGGACACTGCAAGGACCTCATTGACCACCCTCTCCAGATTTACCCAAGAAGGACCACCTGGCAGTGCAGCCACAGTTGCCTTCTCCTTCCATTCCATCACCATTCTCTTCATCTCCTTCCCCTTGTCCCCTTCCATCACCTCCCTTATCACTGAATTCACCTCATCTCTCTCAACGTTGCCGCCGATCTCCATGCCGATGCGCCACTCGGAGCAAGCATACCAGCTATTCGGTTGCTGGTCGGCGGCGAACGGCCAGCACAACATCGGCACTCCGGCACAGATACTCTCCAGCATTGAGTTCCACCCGCAATGTGTCAGAAACGCGCCGATTGCCTCGTGCTGAAGCACCGCATCTTGCGGGCACCAGCTCGTCACGTAGCCTCTCTCCTTGGTATCCTCCAAGAACTCCGGAGGCAGCACGGCAGCAGGGTCCGCGCCCTTCGCTTGGTCATCCCTGATCACCCACAAGAACTCATGTCCGCTGTTAGCCAAACCCCATGCAAACTCTACAAACTGCTCGTTCGTCAGCGTTACTATACTCCCGAAGTTGACGTACACCACTGAGTTCGGCCGCTTGCCTCTGAGCCACTCTAGGCAGGCGTGGTTCTCCTTCGAAAGGTTTGAACCCAACGTGTCGACAGTACTACCGGCGACTTGCCTGAGGAGTAGCGGCAGAGGCCCAACGGCATAAATAGGCGGCATGATGGTTGACATCGCGGTGATGACTTCGCGCTCAAGCTCGTCAAAAGTGTGAATGATGATGGCTGATGGAGTGGTCCGGTGGCACGCCATTAAGCTCAGGAGGATGGCAAGCATGGTGTCTTCATGGTCCGTGGTGCGGATGAAGCTCGGGAAGTCTCTTAGGTGCATGTCCTTGCGCATCCCCGGCACCCAGTCGACGACCGTGCTGTCCAGGTATCCGTTCCTCAGCTGCTCGGCGTCTGTTGATCAAATCAACGATCACGTAAGCAGATGTTATTTTATCTATGTAGATCAAGGTTGCATTTCATAGCAGAACAATTAGATCGATCGACATATCTTGGCTTACGTTTCAGGGGAACAATACCCTTGTCGACAAGCTGCTGGCACTGCTGGAACGCCATGAAGGAGCAGGCGCTGCTCATCCAGAAGGTGACGCAGGGGAGCCCCATCTCCTTGGCGGTACGCAGAATGTTCTCGACGTCGGAGATGACGCAGGTCACCGGCGGGAGGTCGGCGACGAGGTTCTTGAAGTGCCGGGCCATGGTCTCCTGGGAGGACCACAGCGCGGCCATGTCCTGCACCGCGTCCTCCTCTGACGGGGGCAGGCCGTCGGGGACGGTGGCGAACTGGAACCCCGGGACGCCAGCGAGCGCGCCGGGGCCGCGAGCGCCGAGGAGGCGGCGGCGGTTGTGCTCGGTGTGGACGAAGGTGACCTGGAAGCCATGGCAGTGGTGGAGGAGCTTTGCCAGCTGGAGCGCCGGCGTTACGTGGCCCTGGGCCGGGAAAGGGAAGAACACCACGTGAGGCTTCTCGTCGCCGGCCGCCTGCGTCGCCATGGCAGCTCCAACGCCTGGCAGAGTATACACGTTCTTGCAAGCGTCTATAATTACAAAGAGAGAAGTGGTGGAGGATTCCAGAGAAGCACTCACCTACTGCTCACCAGCTTGCATGCAGCTTGGCTACTTCACGCCATCACCTATTAATAATGTCGCGCTCCCTTGACATGGACTGACGTACGATCCATTTATCAAATATTAATGCATGGATGGCGATGCGCAGAATATAGGTGCCGGTTGAGCCGAATTAAATTAGTTTATGACTAAAATTATATTATAACTAACTGAAATTACACTAGATCTAATGATGATTTATTTGACGTAATTAAATTTAAAAATTTTAAAAATAAAAAATAGGTTAACCCATCACGGGCAGTGCAAACAAATACGGAAAAAGTACCAGCAAAAAAGCAAAAAAAAAGCAAAAAAATCAGAAAAAATGAAATTTATAAATAGTGCAAAATAAGCCGGATGCTTAAGCAAAAACAAGCAGTTCATACTCCCTCTGTTATTTTTACTTAATATGTACCATCAAATTTTCTAAAGTTTAATCACCAATAAATCTAAAACTATCTAGAGTGACAGTAGTGGAGGAGCTTTGCCAGCAAGAGCATCGGCGTGATATGGCCCTAGGCCGGGAAAGGGAAGTACACCATATGAGGCTTCTCGTCGCTGACCGCCGGCGTCGTCATGGCAGCTCCAACGCCTGCAAAGACGGAGTACATACATTCTTACAAGCGTCTATAATTATTAACAAGAGAGAAGTGGAGTGGAGGATTAGAGAGAAGCATTCACCTAGCGTTCACGTGGGCGCCGGGGCGGGAGTGCGGTGACGAAGAAGGCGGTAGCGAGGCCGACAGTGATGAGAAAGGTGGCAGCTCTGACGGCAAGGAGGCCGGTGGTGAGAAGAGAAGAGAGGAGGATTTTCAAAGCTACCCTTTTACCAAATATTTCTAAGTTTACTCTTGATTCTTTTAGAATCTAGTTGTTTAGAGAATCAGAGCAGAATATGATTTTATCATAATCTAGAGCTATATCAAATAGATCATAAGTTACGTTGGACAGAGCTTTTGCCCAATTTTATTTTTAAAAAAATTCCTGAAGACATCACAGAACAGAGAGCATCTTATTCTCAGAACACGCCTTCAGGCCTGAAACCAATCGCAGTGTGCCTGAGGCGCTGTGCGGATGTGCCACTGTTGTGTGGCGTCTCTGACAATTTTTGTTTTTCAGAAACTCCATGTGCCGGACGAGAGGATAGGAAAGCGGGAGAAAGCATCTGTCACTAGTAGCCTAGCTTCCTGCTGGCACCTGAAAAACCGAGCGGGACGAGTGCATTGGGTTGGGTCATGACAGAGGTGGGACTTCGTGCCTTGTTGGCTTCGCACGGTCATCCTGCTTTGTCATGCTGTGTCGGCGCATTTTATCATGTCGTACCATGCTTTGTAAAGTTCAATGGTTGACGTCCTACCATGTCGGCTCTATCCTAGCCTTAAGTAACTATAGACGACGGCAATGATGATGGTGATGACCATCATCTTTATTTCTTTCGTGCCTATCTTGTTAAAAATCTAATTAAAATTAAAAATCTAAGTATACATCAAAGAACATAGCATAATCAACAACAAATTATAGAGAACTCATATCACAGTTAAGATCTCATCAGTCGAATATTCACAAATTGCCTTTTACAAGTGCTTGGCAGTTTGGTCATCCATTGCTGCAATTGAATAGAAACTTGAGATAAAGTGTACCACTGCTTTAGACAATCCTTGAACATGCTCTTGCAGGATCTAAACACGAGTTGCATCATTGTGTTGAAGGAAAGTTTTTTAAAAATAATGAATGATATTTTTTCCGTTTATATGTATGTGAGCAAATCAACTTATATGATTTTAGTCATCTTCACAGACATGAGTAATTGTTGGACCGAAATGGTGACAGGGGGGGTGAATGTCGACTATTTAAAAACTTGTCCCCAAAATAATTGACTCAAATCCTCTCTCCGATAGATATATAATATATGAAAACAAAGATTCAAGTTCACTGCAAGATCTCACTGGGCCAACATGCAAACACCAGAGAAAGACCAAATGGAACAACAGGAAAGACAGGGCATGAAAACAAAGAACTAAAATCACATGACCTGCAGGAGGGCGGTATGACCGCAGTGGTTCGGGCGGTCAGACCGCAGCAGGCCGGTCTGACCGGTGGGATAACGCCGGTCTGACCGCCGAGTTAAACCCGATCAGACCGCCCCCAACACGTCGGTCTGACCACCCGACAGATTTTCAGGGCAGGCAGACAGCAGAAGAAATTCTGAAGATTCTGAACTTTTGAAACTACTGCAGTCTCTTGAAAAACTGAGCAAACAGAGAATTTCTTTCAATCCTTTTGGCCCAAAGCATCACAGCAACATTCTAAGTAGCAAGGAGTGCTTGGGTAACAAGAAAATCATACCAAGAAGCAAGAATTTCAGATTATTGACAGAATCTGAAACTTTGCAAGAATTGAGCCAAAACTCAAATTACTCCCCAACCTTTGATCCTCTGGTCATGAAACTTTGAGGATAGCTACTTAATAGCCTCAAGACTCTAGATATCAAGTTTCATGCTATCTCATGAAGGGAAACATGAAGTTCATCAAAACCCTAGAAATGTCAGGATGAACAGGGGAGACCAAAACTCAAAAACTGAAATCAAGAATGGACTATTGGGATTTTAACTGATCAAATGATCTTGAGGCACTATCCCAACATAGAGCAATCCATTTTGGCACTCCCCAGCAACAAACAACAAGAAATCAAGAAGGTCAAGGAATCAAGCATAGAGGTATCGAAGGGAAACAGGAGCACGGGAGAAGAACTTCAGAAATTTCATTCCAACAAAACAAGGAAAACATAGGAGTCCCCATACGCATGGACATTAGAACAAGAGGAATAATTACATGGATTCTCAACTCATCCTCTCTCTCTCCCAAACTCAAGAACCACACACTCTACATGTTTCTTGGAAGAACAGACACAGAGAGGGATGAACGTGGGAGACACTCCCTGCTGCCCACAACCACTAAAGCCTCAAAGCAAACAACCTCTCCAAAGCTTCTTTTGACTAAAGCAAAACCTAACTCTCTCCCAAAGCCATGAGGGGGCATACAGCCACTCCCTCCTATTTATAGCCTTTGGCTAACGGGTCTCCACCCCGTTACGCCCGCTAAACCCAACGGAACCCGCTCCCGCTTGTGCAATTGTAACATCCTAAATTTTTGAAGTTTGAAATTTTGATTAATTTAAAAACTTTTATTTGTATCTTACTAGCATTTGAGTTTTTGTGCAAAATCTTATTTGGGTTTTCCTGAATTTTGTACCCGGGCAAGTAATAACTGGAAATAAATCTCAAATACAAATAAGAAGTGTGACAATAATAATAACGAGAAATAATTTTGGGGAGTTTAAGACCCTGAGAATCAAAATACTAAAAATCTCGAGTTTAAAATCAAGATCAATAAATGCTAACGTGAGACAAAAATCCAAATTACAAAAATTTGGCCTGAGCAATTCTTTTTCTCTTAGTTCCTCTCCCTTCCATGTGGGCCCCATTTCTTTCCCCCTCTTCCTCTCTTTTTCCTCCCGGCCCCTGCGCCCACTGTCTTCCTTCTTTTCCCCTTCTCTCTCGCTTCTCATGGCAGAGCTTACTCCACGCCGCCCTTCCTGTGCACCGCCCGTGCGCCGCGCGAAATCCCTCGAATCCCGCCCCCGTCTTGTCGCCGCCCCTGCGCCGCTCCTGCCCCGCTGTCATCGCGCGTGCCTTGTCATTTCACCCTGGCCAGCCCCCTGCACCGCACCGAGCCCCACACCGAACCTCCCCGCCGCCCGGTCCCCCGCCCCTGCGCCCCCACCCCTCTGCAGCTACAAGAAGTCGCCAGTCTCCCTTTATCTTCCCCGCGCCATTCTCCTCACTTTTCTCCTCCCCGATTTGGCTTCCTCCCCAATTCCCGGCCGCCGCCGCCATTGCCGTCGCTGACGCCTCCCCGGTAGGTCTCTAGTCGATTCCTTC
This sequence comes from Dendrocalamus latiflorus, assembly GCA_017311315.1. NCBI lineage: Eukaryota > Viridiplantae > Streptophyta > Magnoliopsida > Poales > Poaceae > Dendrocalamus > Dendrocalamus latiflorus. Next base: position 31,785,676 of record CM029640.1, on the reverse strand, counting down.
CCCCAGCAGCATCTCCCCACCGCCACAAACAACCTCCGACGGTCGCCGGAGCTCCTCGTCTCCCCTAGCACGCCGGCACCAAGAAGCTCCCCCGCGACGCCATGGTCTCCGCCGCCGACCAGCTTCGGACCCTCCCCGGCATGGGCAACCGCATGGTGAGCATCACCCCATCTCCCACATGCTCGGCCACGCCCCAAATTACCTCTTCTCCCTCCCGTCCGCCGGTGCCCCAATCCGTCCCTGCTTCCGTCCGCTCACGCCGATGCCGGACACCCCCGGCGCCGCCACAACCCGCAACGCCACCACCGAAGGTCTCACCCATTGCCAAGGAATCCGTTTTGTGGGTCTCCGGCGCCTCCCCGGCCGCATCACGCCGGCGACGCCGCCGCCTAACTCGCACCGCCCCCTCCTCTGTCTCCGGCTGAGAGTTCTTCTATTTAGCCCAGACCCCGCTTGCTTCATTAGCCCCATTTTCCCCAGTCTACCGTGAAGCACCAAACATCTCACTTGGCTACCCGAGCACTCTTAAAGATTAGCCTATCCCTGAGGTCTTGGGGTCGAGCCTTCCTTCGGCCATATTGGCCACATTTTTGCTGTGCCATTTTTTTCTAGCTATTTTAGTTAAAGGTCAATTAAAGAATATTCTAGGGAGCCAAGGTGAATGATTAGGATTAAATAAAATGTATATATATACAGCAGAATACAAGGTTTATGTGTATAAGAAGCAATTAAGTGATTAGGAAGAATAGTTTAGGATTAACTCACTAATACTTAATTAATTGAAAGTTAAGTTAAAGATTTCCTAGTATACCATTGAGTAAACCTTGGGGAAAAAGCTAAAGAATGCAATAAAATTTAATTAGAATATAAAATAAGATTACTTAACATTTAATACCTGGTTATTTACTGCCTGAGTAACTAATGTATTTGAATACTTATTTAAGGTTTAATTACCAATTAAAGGCATGAATAAAATATAGTTTAGCTTAAGACCCAAAGTTAAAAAAATAATAATAAATAATAAAGATACATCCCTAGAAGGTACAAAATTTATTAGGATATACATGAGCTTAATAAATGCATAACCCTGGATTAGTTATTATCATGATTAGTATGCCTTTGGCATTTATTTTAAATCTAATCCTAAAATTAAAGGAAAAACTTAGGAAAAAATTGGGATAATCTGTGGAAGATAATAAAATTTAAACAAGGCTTTAGGGAGTTTGAGTATGACTTAAATTCGGGATTGTTGTCATGATAAATAATTAGTGTGACTTTAATATTTAAATTATAGATCTAATTATTTAATAAAGGCTTTGGGATAAATATCTATACTTAATAATGATGGCCCTTAATTAGCATGTAAACATATAGGCCCAATATTTGTCATGCCACCATTAAACCAAACCCAGTGACATATTTTAATATAATACCCCTAGGTCATCAAGATTCAAAATAATAGCACGGACATATAAATACTCTAAATTGAGCGTGTAACCAATAACACGAGAAACTAAGGTTGCATAAAAAGCTACATACCAAGTTTTGCCCAGATAACTAAGCGTAAGCTAAAATTAGGAATAAAGATAGGCCTAATAGTATCTAAAGTAAATGCAAGATAATAAAAGTGATATTAATTAAATGTGAATGTTAGTTTTAAGTGAATAACGATACTGAGCATAAATTTATATAACAAGCTTGGACCCGTATAAATAGACCGTAATTTAAATTAAACTTAACCTAGCGATAAAAGGAGGTATATAAAATATCACACCATAGGCCTTGTCTCAGATCATCTGAATCACCCAATAACTTATAATAATTCTAAACTAAGTTTATTCGGATTTATTTGGATCCTTTGAGTTATTCGCTTTATTTGGATTCAGTCGTTTATCACGTAATTAGAAATTGGAAATCGTGAAGACTCATGGGATCAAGTGAGGTCAAGCTCGAAGTGAAGATAAATGCCAAAAACTGAAGAGAAAGCATCGTGTGAGCCCAAGACCGCGGTAAACCGCGCCAGGCGAGTCAATACTTTGATCATGTTGAACCTACATTTTTGGCAAATTACTTTGGTTTAAATTATCAAATTGCATGCTGTTATTTTATATGCAAATACATGTTTAATTTAAGATTCTAGTTATATGCCCATTGTTTGTCTTGAATAATATAATATTACACCTCCTTTGGATTACTTGATTATGTGATCCTTATCGCTCTAGCAAAATTACAATAGTAACCTTTCGAAAATAAGTCCGTAATTGATATGCCATGCTTAGTATTGCTTAGGTATTCATGGGCGCGAGAACGCCCAAGCATCACTTTAATCATGAGAAAACTTGGTTGGGCAGTCATGGAGGTAATGACTGGTATATGTTGGCTATGATGATTTTATGTTTCCAAAAACCCCAATTTGCTTAAATATCTGGGCGGATGGTTTGAGGGTGTGTATGGTGCAGTGGAAGCACAAAGTGGTTAGTGGAAGACCGCCCAGATACCACTAAGGACTGAATCTTGTCATGACCTCCTGTGTAAAACAGTACAACCACATGTCTGTAAAGTACAACTTGGCTTAGTAGATTTACTGGACCCTGAAAGTCATCCTCACAGGTGGAGGTGGTGAGGTCGTGCAAGCGGCTGTCTAGGTGACGGCTTGAATGGGACACTCGTAGAGGGTGAAGTTCTGCTGTGGCGGGCTAGCAGGGGGGTAGCCAGCTGCTAGACGTTCAGAAGGAGGACATCCCGCACAACGTATGGGACCCACCGCAAGTGGGAGCGACCCATACGGTGAAATGATGGAAGGGGCGAGGTACTTTGAAAAGTCACTGTGATGGTCTGCTAAACCACACGACTAAGGAATCATGTGGAGCAACGAGTTGATTGTCTCTTGTGGTGAAAGTGTACAAACTCTGCAGAGTCAAAACTATTCGAATAGCTGTGCCCACGGTCAAGGGCTGACATGGGAACTTAACCAGATATAGTTCTATTTCAAAAACTTTGTGGGGTGGAATTGGAAAAGTGAAGGGCAGTGAAAAGCCCTAATTTGAGTTGTCCTGGGTGTCGTCCCAGTGGTAATGTAAGCGGCTATAACGCTGAAGGTCTAGCATATGGTGCAGAGACCATGTAACGGTGGATGGAATCTGGATCACTATTATTATTGCATTCTTTTATACATTATGTCTTTGGTCAAAACTGCTAGGTCTCAGGAAATTTCTATGTATCATATTTCAAATAATGGCACTTATATTCTTGCAAAATAAAATACAAAGGGGAATAAATAGAGTCGTGAGTAAAGGAGATCGGTGTTTGTGATGAACACATAAAGAAATTGGTGGATTCATGTCGATCATAAATAGGACACGATAGAGTGGATTCTGGGATAAATTCATTGGTGGATCTTAAATGAATATATAGGCTAGGTAGATGATTTAAATGATTCTGGAGTATTAGGGAGTGCAAAGGTAATGATTGGATTACAACATTGATATTTAATATAAATTCTTGGGAGATGTTGGCGATAATGGGATGAATATGATTTGATCAATTACTGGATGGATGAATTGAATTTTTGGGAATTTGGAGGTATGATATCAATTATTGGAGTATAAATTTGATCAATGATATTCTTGGTGGATGAATACTAGTGAATCATAAACTTGATTAATGATATTCTTGGTGGATGAATACTAGTGAATCGTAGACTTGATCAATGATATTTTGGTGGAGGTATAATAGTGAATTAGTTAGAGATACATAATGGAAAATAAGGTTGATTATTAGAAGAGCAAATTGTGGTTGTGGATCAATAGCAAAAAGGAATGGGTTGATAGGAATTTGGAATACAAAAGATATTGGTAGATTGTATAATTGATGTTGTTCGCTGTTTGGAATTTTAGACAGCACTCAATATAGAAAGTGGATGATCGATGGAACAATTAAATGATGTCACTCACAGTTTGGAGTCTTAGACAACAATCAATTTGGAAAGAGAATATTCGGTGGATTGAGTAATGATGACACTCGCTGTTTGGAGTCTTAGACAACAATCAGTAAGGAAAGTGTGTCTTTGGTGGATTAAGTCAATTATGGCAATCGCCGTGTGGAGTTTAGGTAGAATTAATAACACTATGATTTAATAATAATAATGCTACTAAAAGCAATTTTTGGCAAATAAAATAACTCGAGCCTCTCCTTTGATAAGCCATGCATACTATTTATTTGCATCCTGTGTATTGGCTCGCAGAGCACGGTGGTTAGTGTGCTCACACTCGCTCTCATAACAAATCCAGAAGCAGGAATCAGATCACTACGCTTCAGCAATACTTTTGGATATGATGGAGAAGAAGATGAAGTCAACAAAGGCTAGGTCGCGAACCTCCAGTTGGCTGCCTGTGGGCATGTCCTGAAGATCCCACTTGCGTGCTCGTTCTTCTGCTGCTGCAATTGAATGATTTCGACCTAATCGGCCCGTGAGTAAGTCTACTATTATATTTACGTTTTCGCATGATATGTACTTTGATATTCAGAACTGTAAACTGTGAGCACTATCTACTGATCCAGGGAATAGTGCGGTGGAATCACAGAGGAATTCGGATTGTAAAATCTGGGTCCTGACAGCAGCCTCGCGAAATTACCAATTCGCCCCTCCTGCACCTTCCGGGAAGCTTCCGCGTTCCTTGTCGTCCACGACTCGCAACCACCTCGAGTCTTCGTCGTCTTCGACACATCTCGACCGTTCTGACCTCGACACCGCTCGTGTCTAGTCCGGTCACCTCGTGTCTCGCCACGACTCCGCCTCGACATCCTGCAGCCATCACAGACAAGAAACACATCAAATAGCACCGCTCGATACATGTAAGCATAAATGCATTAATGAAATAGCCCAAACCAGACAAGTCAACATAATATGCATCCTAACCATTTTGACCAGGTTTGACCAAGTCCGATCGAGCCCGATTGCACCACGCAACGTCAAGAACCGAACCAACCAAATCAAACTCGACTTTCCTAAACCGATGTCAATTACTCATCACACACATGGGATGACCTCCACATGGTCTCTCAATCTCCCCCTTGATGAGTATATTGACAAACTCAGAAAAAGCGCAAAGTTGAGTTTGAAATGCAAGAAAGAAGTCAAAGAAGTCAAACATGGTCCAAAGGAAGGAAATGAAGCTAATGACCATGTCGACACAAGGAGCACTAGAAAGAGCAAGTTTTCCTCAAAGCTCCCAAAATAGCTTTTTCTACCACTATTCTCCCCCTTTTGGCAATAAACACATCAAGGATGCAAAAGAGAGAAAATAAGATCACAAAGATGGATGAAATGACTGAAGACTGTTTATTCTAAGCATGTAGAGCCATGAGAATTATCCAAAATGACTATAATGGATTACACCAAGCCATAACTCAATAAAAGGCTATCTAGATCATGACAAGATATGTATAACTCAGCTAGGACACATAGATGACGATCTGAAATGTAGTGCATTTTGTGAGCATGTCAAGTCATCAATAAGCAAAGTCTAGCTGGAGATATCCAAGGATGATGCAGGCCATGTCAAGAAGCTAGTATTGAGTCCAAATAGAGTGCTATATGCTCAAGAATGAAACATTGGTTCAAGTACTTGGTTCTTTTGTAGCTTAAGCAAAATGAGCACAAATGACATATTTTGTTTTGAAACTTATGGTCCTTTCCAACCAATGTTTTTATCATGTGCTAGATCTCAAGCCTTATATGACCACTCCAAGCAAGAAGCTTAAGAAGATAGTCTAGGTCATCCAAAACTCCCCCTGAGTTTATGCCTAGTGCAATGGCAAGCCGTCTCATGAGAAAGAATTGGTGAGATCAGTTTTTTCGCACAAAAGATATCTTTTTGCTTTTTAAACATGTTGTACTAACTCATGCTGCATCAAGAGACTAAAATAGCTCAATCTAAGGCTCAACAAAGATTCAAGACTCAACTCAGTCTATTTGACATGGCATGAATCATACAAGGATAACTAAAGACAGACTAGACTCAAGTGCTAACATGAAAAGTTTTAGTTCAATTTGAGCAAGTCTAATTAACTTATCATGGCAAAAGCTAGTCTACACATATGAAGTCATGATAAATCTAGCAAATAAGCACAAGTCATGGCAAGGTGTAGAGCATTGTAAACATGTCATAACAGGATAGTAATCAAGGCTCAATGTAGTTATATTACAATGCAGAATACTGAAAATGCAAGAAAATCCAGCTCCCCCTCAACATGAGATGCAACTTTTAGTTCAAGTTGAGTTATGTCAATATTAAGCTCCAGAAGCTCCCAAATGAACTCCCCCTGAACCAAAGCAATAGAATCGAGAAGCTGGCAAAGCAAACCAAACAGGCAGTCCTTAAAGCATAGATAAGATATAGAGGATACTATGGCTCAGACTGACTCTCATATACCCCATATGACTCCAGGACTATCAGCTGACCACCTAACACACTAGAGAGCAAACACGTACCCTGTCTACCCGAGGGTGGCCCAACCCTCGCTAGAACCTACAAGAAGTGAGTGAGCTCAACCTAGTGAGAAGAGAGACAGCTGACAAGCAGCATCCTAGAACCACAAGATAAGAGTAAGAAGTCTAAGCAACTAGGCAAGAGAACCACTCTAACCTATGATAGAAAGACTAACCCAATGTACCCGTATGTAATGCAGCAGAATGGAGTAAGAGCATAATTAATATAATAAAGCAGTAAAGCACAAAGCTCCCCCTCACAACAGTCCATAAGGACAAACCACCCCAAGCTCTCCCCGCAGAGCTGAAAACCTAGAGCTATCCAAAGGCTTGGTGAAGATATCAGCCAACTGGTGGTCACTCTCCACAAACTGGAGCACGATGTCACCCTTCTCTACATGGTCTCTAAGGAAGTGATATCTGATATCAATGTGCTTGGTCCGAGAATGCTGCACTGGGTTCTTAGCAATGTTAATCGCAGAAGTGTTATCACAAAAAAATGGAACACTGTCGATAACTAACCCAAAGTCCCGCAGGGTCGAAACCATCCAAAGCACTTGGCTACAGCAACTGGCTGCAGCAACGTACTCGGCCTCTGCGGTGGACTGTGCAACACCGGACTGCTTCCTCGAGGACCATGAAATGAGAGAACTGCCAATGAATTGACAGGTGTCAGAAGTGCTCTTCCTATCTATCCTATAGCCAGCAAAGTCTGCATCTGAGTAGGCTCTCAAGGAAAGACAGGACAAGGAAGAGTACCAAATACCATAGTCAATGGTAGCTCGAAGGTACCGAAGAATGTGTTTCACCGCCTGGCGGTGAGAAACGCGAGGAGAAGCCTGAAACCAGGCACAAAGACACACAGAGAAGTGTATGTCCGGTCTCGAGGCAGTGAGGTACAAGAGAGAGCCGATCATACTACGATACTCCTTCTGATCAACTGGCTCGCCGTTCTCATTTGGGTCGAGTGAAGCTGATGTAGCCATAGGAGTGGACACCGGCTTACCATCACTCATATCAAAGCGCCTCAGGAGGTCTCGAGCGTATTTGCCCTGATGCAAGAAGGTACCCTCCCGAGTCTACTTAATTTGGAAGCCAAGGAAGAAGCTCAACTCACCCATCATGCTCATCTCAAATTCCGAGCTCATGACATCGGAAAACTGGGAAACGAGAGCATGAGAGGAGCCGCCAAAGATGATGTCATCCACATAAATCTGGACTAGCAGAAGATCAGTGCCATGCCGGCGGATGAACAAGGTCTTGTCTACTTTACCCATCTCGAAACCATGACTCAACAAATAGGACTTCAACCTCTCATACCAAGCTCTAGGGGCCTGCTTAAGTCCATACAACGCTTTGGAAAGCTTGAAGACATGGTTGGATATTTAGGGTTTTCGAAACCTGGAGGCTGTCTCACATAGACTTCTTTCTCAATAAAGCCATTGAGGAAGACACTCTTGACATCCATCTGGTAAAGCTTGAAACCCTTAGAAGCTGCAAAGGCAAGCAGTATTCTAATGGCCTCAAGTCTAGCTACAGGGGCAAAGGTCTCCTCGAAATCTAGACCCTCAACCTGGGAGAACCTTTGAGCTACCAATCTAGCCTTGTTTCGAACAACTACCACATCCTCACTCTGCTTGTTCTTGAACACCCACTTGGTCCCAATGACATTATGACCACGAGGGGGCTCAACAAGCGACCAGACCTTGTTTCTCTCGAAATTCTCTAACTCCTCATGCATGGCATTGACCCAAGACTCATCAGAAAGTGCATGACACACATCCTTGGGCTCGAAGGAGGCAACAAAGGCAGAATGGAGACAAAAGTGACATGGTAGACTTTGAGCGTGTGACACGCTCAAAGAGGTCTCCAATAATCTGCTCGGAAGGATGGGCTTTCTGGATATGTCTAGGAGGTCCTGGATGAGATGAAAAAGTGGCCTCTACCTCATGAGCTGACGAGGTAGGAACAGAGTCACTAGCTCCCGAAGAAACAGAAGGCATGGGCTGATCGCCTCGAGGTGCGGTGGAAGACGGCACCTCGGGTGGAGGATAAGGAACTGGATCGGGTAAACAACCCTCATCTCCATCATCCTCATCATCCACAAAGATGGGCTCGGACTGCTCTAAAGAACCTGAGATATCGGGCCTAGTCCCCGGACTGGCCTCGTCGAAGGTCACCTCACAGGTCTCTACCATTTTGCTAGACTCGCAGTTCCAAACCCTATAAGCCCGCGAAGAAGTCGAGTAACCTAGAAAGATCCCATCACAAGAACATGACTCGAACTTGTCTAGGTTCCCGGACTTCAGAATAAAGCACTTGCAACCAAACGCATGAAAATTAGATACACTAGGCTTTCGCCCATATCTCAACTCATAAGAAGTGCGGTGCAAGTGTGCCCGAAGAAAAACTCGATTTGAAACATGGCACGCGGTAGCTATAGCCTCAGCCCAAAACTTCCGCGGTGTAGAGTACTCATCGAGCATCATCCTGGCCATCTCGACCAAGGTACGGTTCTTCCTCTCCACGACGCCATTTTGCTGTGGGATGTGCGGAGAAGAGAACTAGTGCTCTACACCCGTCTCATCACAGAACCTCTCAAAGTAGGAATTCTTGAACTCCGTGCCATTGTCACTGCGGATCGCTCGTAAGGCACCCGGAAGCTCAACAGAAAGCCTATTGAAAAGACCTCAAAAATGTGTAAACGTCTCATCCTTCGAGGCTAAGAAAAACACCCAAGAGTACCTCGAGAAGTCATCGACCACAACAAGAACATACCATTTCCCTCCTGCTGACTGCACTCGAGCTGGTCCAACCGTGTCCATGTGGAGCAGTTGTCCCGGTGCATCGGTCATAGTCACTGTGACCGGAGGGTGAGAAGCGGCAACCATCTTGCCATGCCAGCATGGAGCGCAAATAAGATCTTTGACCATCTTGAGTTTCGGCAAACCACGAATGAGGTCGTGGCCGCTAACTCGGGTCAAATGGTCAAATCCAATATGACCAAGTCTCCTATGCCAGAAAGAAAGGTCGCGGGACTCAGAAGCAACTAAACATCTGAGAGGATAACCAGAAGACTCAGAAAAATCAGCACGAAAGATCCTCCCAAAACGAGAAATCCCGCAAACCAGACTACCCGAAGAATCAAGAATTTTGCAGGCATTTTTCGTGAAGCTCACCTCTAAACCGTCATCGGTAAGCTGAGAAACGGAAAGCAAATTATACTGCAGCTTACTAACCAAAGCAACATCTTTCAAAATGAAAGAATCATTAACACGCACTGTACCTTTGGCGATGACGCGCCCAGATAAAGCATCTCTGAAGGCGATCGTCTCATCACTTGGAGCACGGGCAAGGGAAGAAAACCAACGGGAGTCTCCGGTCATGTGTCGTGAACACCCGGAGTCTACGAGCCAAACCTTTCCCTTCCCTGCCCGGAGAACCTGAGTCAAACAAAGAGTAAAGTCTCAGTACTGGGGTAAATCAAGAGTGATTTTGGCACCCAATACTGAGTAACACGTCGAGCAGATGAAGTAGTCAAACACGACTGACCTCTATCTACCCTACGCTCTCTGTCACTCAAAGAAGCAGACGGTCTCTGTGTAGACCTGAAGCTGTTGCTGGGTCCGACTGCTACGGGCGAGCGAGTCGGAGCACTAGCAACACGCTGAACATGCCGCGGATAGTCATCTCGACGGGGAAAGTGAGATCTACCCTCAAAACGGCGGAAGTCACGACCAAAGGGAGCATGAGGACGAAAACCAGAAAAATCAAAAAAACCAAGTCCTCGATGCTGCCCAAACCCATCAGCTGAAACAAACCTAGACCTCGTGTTGGTCTTAGGTGCACTCAAGGCCTGGGGCTGACCCTGAATACGCCTAAGAGACTCAACACGGTCTCTTCGCGCGATCTTGGCGCGCCTAAGCATCGATCGATCAGATGTCCATCCTTCTGACAGAAGGTGCAATGATACTTCACCTTCTGAGAGGTAGAAGTAGTATGATGAGGCTTCGCCTTTTGAGAGGCCGAAGCTGCAGGTGGAATCACCTTGCTGTCAGAGATCCCTTGGACAAAGCCCGCAGACTTAAATTGGACTTTCTCGGTCCTGAGCTCAGTCTCGATCACACCTGGTGCTATGGGTCTGAGCACGGCAGGTGGATGCTTCATCATGTCCTCATAGAAATCAAATCCTAGAACCTGATTAAATCTGCAAATCTTGAATTGGTCTAGAATAAGATTAAGCTTCTTCTTGCCTCCTACAAATCTCTCGAGAGTGTTCATAAGATACTGACACTGCCGAAAGAGAGAGGTGCAAGAAGAGCAGGGGAATAAGAGACAACAGAAGGTAAGGGAGCAGAAGAAGAACCAACAGTACAGGAAAGAATGGCTTGTGCACGCACAACCGACTCTGAGGGAACAGTCCTACTACTAGCTGGTTGGTTCACGTCGCTAAGCGTCTCCACCTTACCCTTGGGCTCCTTCCCCACCTCAGCATAGACATTACAAGCAGAAGGTGACTTCTCTAGAAGGTCCTTAGTTAGCTTCACACATTTTTCATCCAAAGCAATCAAATCAGATTTTAGTTTGTTACAATTAATGCAGCTGAGCTAACAGGGTCCTTAGAAGCACATTGAACCAATCTATTGTTATCATCAACTAATTCTTGAAACTGCTTGGAGACAGAATCAAGTTCAGCAGTAAGCTTGGGACAATTCACACATGAAGCAATGGGCTCAAGAAGAAAAGCTTGTAATTCAGCAATTTTATGATCTGCCCGTTTTAGATTCATCTTCAGATCATTGCAATTTTCACAAGACTCAGGCAGATCCAGAAGCATGCTATAAAGACCTCTAACAACATTATTCTTATCCTCACATGAGGTGCAAGCAATAGTCTCAACAGTAGTAGATGAAAAAGAAGCAACCCTACTCATCTCTAGTTCAGCTAAGAGACTAAGATTCTCCACCTTAACAATATCAAGCTCGGAGGACAGACTATCATGCGAGGTCCTTAATTTCTCCAGGTCACCCATCAGAGCACAGCATGTATCATAATCATCACGGGAGGGAGCAGATGTAAGTGAAGTAAGCTCCCGTGATAGTCTATCTACTTCCTTCTCCAACTCGCTACACCTAGCTCTAGATCTAGCATGGAATCTACCTAGCTTAAGAAAAGCATCATTAAGCTGGTCGTAGGTGGGGGATACCTCGTCGGAGTCGGATTACAGCTCGCTGTCGCTTAGTTCGCCCTAAAGGGCCATGAAGCACATGTCGGAGAAGTCATCGCCGCCCTTGGGTTCTTGCTCGTCCGTTCCATCGTCGTCGCTCCACCCCTCCACCTCGCTGAGATCGAGGTCGTCGAAGGCGGTGAGGAATCGGTGGAAGAGCTTCTTGGCTTTGCCAAGGTCACGGAACTTCTTCTTGCCTTGTGTGGGAGCTGAGGGCTTCTTGTTGTGGTTCTTGTCGATGTAGTCGTTCTTGCCCGAACCGCTGTAGTCACCTTTGCCCTTCCCCAACTTGGGGCAGTTCGCTCGAATGTGGTTGGGGCCACCACACTTGAAGCAGATCACGGGTCCTCCTCTCTTTCCGTCCCTCCTCCTCTTGTAAGCATGGGAGAATCTCCGAGCTAGGAGGGCTAACTGCTCATCCGCAAGCTTCTCTAACTGATCATCAGTTATGTCACAGAGAGCAGCAAGGGAGAATCCACACAACGAATCAGAAGAAAGACCAGAAGCCGAACTGGGATCGGTGACTAGGGCCATCGACTGTGACTTCGACTTGCGAGAGGCGATATCAATCTCGCGAGTCTTGAGGCGCAAGTACAGCGCATCAAGAGTCAAAGTCGAGAGGTCCGTGGCGTCCTTGATGGTAGTCACCTTCATCTCCCAAACACGAAGGTCGAGTGCAGCAAGCATCTGTCGAGCGTTATCCGAGTCGGGGTATGTGAGACCGACTGCTCGGAGGTTGCTCAGAATCTTGTGAAAATGCGCAAAACACTCATCGAGGGACTCGCCAGCGAGCATTTCAAACTTGTTGTTTATTGGGTCCTGTCGCACCGTCTTTATTTGGGTGGTGCCCTCATGGTAAGCATCGAGGGTCTCCCAAATATCGAAGGCGGACGAAACATGAGATATGCGGTCAAACTCGCTACGACTCAAGCCCTGGATTATGATGTTCCTTGCCTTAGCGTCTGCCTCAACATCAGCCATATTCCCGGCGTTGATGTTCTCATCGGCAGGAACAACAAACCGGACCTTGACCTTACGCCAGATGGCATACCCCTGAGCCTGGATGTATGTCTCCATTCGGCTCTTCCAGAAGGGGTAATCGATACCATCAAAGACGGGAGGCTTGGTCGAGTACTTGTCCATCGCCATGGCTCTAGAGACCGGTTAAGATCTATGAAGAAGAGCTAACTGACTCTGATACCAATTGTTGGACCGAAATGGTGACAGAGAGGGAGTGAATGTCGACTATTTAAAAACTTGTCCCCAAAATAACCGACTCAAATCCTCTCTCCGATAGATATATAATCTATGAAAAGAAAGATTCAAGTTCACTGTAAGATCTTACTGGGCCAACATGCAAACACCAGAGAAAGACCAAATGGAACAACAAGAAAGACAGGGCATGAAAATAAAGAACTAAAATCACATGACTTGCAGGAGGGCGGTCTGACCGCAGTGGTTCGGGCGGTCAGACCGCAGCAGGCTGGTCTGACCGGTGGGATAATGCCGGTCTGACCGCCGGGTTAAACCCGGTCAAACCGCCCCCAACACACCGGTCTGACCGCCCGACGGATTTTCAGGGCAGGCAGACAACAGAAGAAATTCTGAAGATTCTGAACTTTTGAAACTACTGCAGTCTCTTGAAAAACTGAGCAAATAGAGAATTTCTTTCAATCCTTTTGGCCCAAAGCATCACAGCAATATTCTAAGTAGCAAGGAGTGCTTGGGTAACAAGAAAATCATACCAAGAAGCAAGAATTTCAGATTATTGACAGAATCTGAAACTTTGCAAGAACTGAGCCAAAACTCAAATTACTCCCCAACCTTTGATCCTCTGGCTATGAAACTTTGAGGATAGCTACTTAATAGCCTCAGGACTCTAGATATCTAGTTTCATGCCATCTCATGAAGGGAAACATGAAGTTCATCAAAACCCTAGAAATGTCAGGATGAACAGGGGAGACCAAAACTCAAAAACTGAAATCAAGAATGGACTCTTGGGATTTTAACTGATCAAATGATCTTGAGGCACTATCCCAACATAGAGCAATCCATTTTGGCACTCCCCAGCAACAAACAACAAGAAATCAAGAAGGTCAAGAAATCAAGCATAGAGGTATCGAAGGGAAACATGAGCACGGGAGAAGAACTTCAGAAATTTCATTCCAACAAAATAAGGAATACATAGGAGTCCCCATACGCATGGACATTAGAACAAGAGGAATGATTACATGGATTCTCAACTCATCCTCTCCCTCTCCCAAACTCAAGAACCACACACTCTACATGTTTCTTGGAAGAACAGACACAGAGAGGGGATGAACATGCGAGACACTCCCTGCTGCCCACAACTACTAAAGCCTCAAAGCAAACAACCTCTCCAAAGCTTCTTTTGACTAAAGCAAAACCTAACTCTCTCCCAAAGCCATGAGGGGGCATGCAGCCACTTCCTCCTATATATAGCCTTTGGCTAACGGGTCTCCACCCTGTTACGCCCGCTAAACCCAACGGAACTCGCTCCCGCTTGTGCAGCCTCGTGAAATTACCAATTCGCCCCTTCTGCACCTTCCGGGAAGCTTCCGCGTTCCTTGCCGTCCACGACTCGCAACCACCTCGAGTCTCCGCCGTCTTCGACACGTCTCGACCGTTCTGACCTCGACACCGCCCGTGTCTATAGTCCGGTCACCTCGTGTCTCGCCACGACTCCGCCTCGACGTCCTGTAGCCATCACAGACAAGAAACACATCAAATAGCACCGCTCGATACATGTAAGCATAATGCATTAATGAAATAGCCCAAACCTGACAAGTCGACATAATATGCATCCTAACCATTTTGACCATGTTTGACCAAGTCCGACCGAGCCCGATTGCACCACGCAACGTCAAGGACCGAACTAACCAAATCAAACTCGACTTTCCTAAACCGATGTCAATTACTCATCACACACATGGGATGACCTTGACATGGTCTCGCAGTAATAGAGAAATAACCCTTACATGTTTATTTCACTAAAACATGATGACACTAAGAAAGAATCGACAGAATATATTTTATGAGCCACTACATATCCAAAGGAATCACAGTAACATCACTTACAATTGTGGCATGAATGCCTAATATATGGCCCCATTTGCAAGGCAGGATATTTCCCAATTCGCATGAGAATTGAACGGTTTTATGCGAAATTCCAGCATTCCAAATGGGATCTTTGTTTTTTTTATTTTGTGAACGTATATACCTCTATCCTCCAAAAACAAAGGATAAAAAGAAACAAAGAATAAGTAGATAAAAAGCTAAAAATATAAATTCCAATATTGTTAGGAACTGGGGATAGCAAGTAAACCAGCGTTGAATTGGCAGGAAAGAAATACAAGAAGCACTCTAGATCATAAGCAAATTCATTCAATTAGTTAAACCGAAGCCATCCCTCGGGCCAATCTTTTTTGTTTGGACAAAGGACAAAATAACTCAAGTGCATTATTTCCCTTGAAAATGTAGATTGACTCTAGCCATGCACAAGATACACTAGATGAGGAAGCGCAGTGCCACGTCGTGCTAGCTATTACGTGGAGCAAAGAAAAAGTGGATAATTTGTAAGGAGGGTTTTTTGTAAAAAAAATTAAGGCTTAATTACATAAAAGGAGGTGTTTTATGAAAAGTGAGGTTCTTTTTGTGGAGGGTTTTATTTTTGAAAAATTGAGGATCTGTATGTAATTTGGAAGGGTTCGTATGCAATTTGGTAAAATCAGAGGGTTTGGTTGAAATATCGTGATCGAATCAACGTTGTCGGTTGACAGGGTCGAAACAACATGGTCAGATAGTTGAAACATGCAATCAACGTGGTCAAAATTACATCGTTGACCCAGCGTGGGCAAGACATCATGGTGGAGACAATGTGGTTGACCAATGTGGTCAAAACATCGTGGTCGAACCAATGTGGTTGAATCAACATGGTCGACATAACTTGGTGGAACGAACGTGGTCAAAACATGGAATCAACATGGCCGACATAACTTGGTGGAACGAACGTGGTCAAAACATGGAATCAATGTGGTCGGCCTAACGTGGTTGAGACAACGTGGTCAAAACATTGTGGTCAAAACATCACGGTTGAAACATCGTGGTCGAAAATATTGTGGTTGAACCAATGTAGTTGAATCAATGTGCTCGGTACAATATGGTCAACAGAATTGGTTGAACGAACGTTGTTTGAACATTTTGGTCGACACAGGTGGTCGAAACATGGAATCAACGTGGTCAACCAATGTGATCAAAACAACACCGTCTTGAATTAATGTGGTCGGTGTAACATGGTCGAAACAACATCGTCGACCCAATGTGGTGGAGACATCGCGGTCAACACATCATGCTCGAGACAACGTGGTTGACACATCATGGTTGACCAGAGTGATTAAACGATCATGGTTAGAACATTGTGGTCAACCAAAGTGATCAAAAAATATTGGTCGACAAAACGTGGTCAAAACATCGTGATCGGTATAGGTGGTCGAAAATTGATCGTGGACGTGGTCAACTAACGTAATCAAAACATGCTACTCAGCCAATGTGGTTGAAATATCGCGGTTGATTGAAGTGGTCGGGACAACGTTGTCAACCAATGTGATCAAAACAACCTAATGGACCAATGTGGTCGAAACATCGTGCTCGACCGAAGTAGTTGAAACATCATGTTCAAAAATATTGTGGTCGGAACAACATCGTTGGAACATCGTGGTCGACACAACGTGGTGGAACGAACGTGATCAAAACATCCTAATCGACGAACATGGTCGAAACATCATGGTCGACCGAAGTGGTCGAAACATCATGGTTGAACTTTTGTGGTTGAACCATCTTGATCAAACAAACATGGTCGGAACATCGTGGTTGAACAAAGTGATCACAACATCGTGGTCGAAACAATGTGGTTGAACGAACGTGGTCGGTACAGGTGGTCGAAACATCGAATCATGTGGTCGAGATAGTGGTCGACCAAAGTGATCAAAACATCTTGGTCTAAACAACGTGGTCGAAATATCGTGGTCGATACAGGTGGTCGAAACATCAAATCAACATGGTCGGCCTAATGTGGTTGAGACAGTGGTCGACCAAAGTGATCAAAATATCTTGGTTGAAACATCTTGGCTGATACAGGTGGTCGAAACATCGAATTACCATGGTCGACCTAACGTGGTTGAGACAATGTGGTCAACAAGTGGTCAACTAATGTGATGGAAACATCCTAATCTTGTAGCCGAATCCACATGGTCAAAATATCCTGGTGACAACAGAGTGGTTGAACCAACATGGTCAAACAATTGTGGTTCAAATATCATGATCAAAACGTCATGGTCGAAAAAATGTGGTAGAAAGAATGTGGTCGAAACATCATGGTTGATAAACATTGTAGATGAATCCACGTGTTCGAGCACTATGTTGGGCCAACGTGGTCGCGGTAAACATTGTGGTCGATCCATGTGTTCGAAACATTATGGTCGAAAGATCGTGGTCAAAACAATGTGATCGAACAAATGTGATCGAAACATCGTGGTTGGGTAATGTGGTCGATATAGGTGGTCGAAAAATTGATCATGGACATGGTCGGCTTAATGTGGTCGATCAATGTGATCGAAACATGCTAATCGACCGAAGTGGTCGAAACATTCTGTTCGAAAATATCGTGGTCGAAACAACATCATTCGAATATCATGGTCGATCAAAGTAATCAAAACATCTTGGTTGAAACAACCCGGTCGAAGCATCATGGTCGATATGGGTGGTCGAAAAATTGCTCGTGGACGTGGTGGGTCTAACGTGGTCAATCGACGTGATCGAAACATCCTAATAGACCAATGTGGTCAAAACATCATGGTTGAAACAACATCTTTGGAACATTATGGTTGATCCAAGTGATTGAAGCATCTTGGTTGAAACAATGTAGTTGAAACAACACGATCGAACGAATGTAGTTGAAACATCGTGGTCGAAACATTGTGGTCGATACAGGTGGTCAAAACATCAAATCAACGTGGTCGACCTAATATGGTCGAGACAACATCGTTGACACATTGTCGATCAACGTGATCGAAACATCCTAAACGACCAATGTGATCGAAACATCATTGTCGACTAAAGTGGTTGAAACATCCTACTTGAAAATATCATGGTCGAAACAACATCGTTGAAACATCATGGTCAGCTCAATGTGGTCAACTAACATGGTCAAAACAACATCGTTGACCCAATGTGGTCAAGACATCATGATCGAGACAATGTGGTCGACCGAAGTTATCGAAATATCTTGGTCGACACAACATCGTCGAACGAATGTGGTCAAAACATCGTGGTCGAAACATTGAATCATTGTGGTCACCCTAACATGGTCGGGACAATGTCGTCGAGCAACGTGATCGAAATATGCTAATAGACCAACATGATCGAAACATCGTACTTGACCGAAGTGGTCGAAACATCGTGTTTGAAAATATTGTGGTCAAAACAATATCGTCGAAACATCATGTTCGATATAGGTGGTCGAAACATCGAATCAACATGGTTAGCCTAATGTGGTCGAGACAGAATGAAACATTCTAATCAACGAACGTGGTCGAAACATCTTGATCGACTGAAGTGGTCAAAACATCCTATTCGAAAATAGTGTGGTTGAACCATCGTGGTCGATACAACATGGTCGAACGAACGTGGTCGGAACATCATGGTCGAACAAAGTGCTCATAACATGGTGGTCGAAACAATGTGGTTGAACGAATGTATTCGGTACAGGTGGTAGAAACATCGAATCAACATGGTCGGCCTAACATGGTCAAGACAGTGGTTGACCAAAGTGATCGAAATATCTTGGTCGAAACAACGTGGTCGAAATATCGTGGTCGATATAGGGGGTGAAACATCAAACCAACGTGGACGACCTAACGTGGTCGAGACAGTGGTCGACCAAAGTGATTGAAACATCTTTGTGGAAACATTATGCTCGATACAATTGGTTGAAACATCGAATTAACGTTGTCGGCCTAACGTGGTTGAGACAATGTGGTCGACTAATGTAGCCAAATCCACATGGTCGAAACATCCTGGTGAAAACAGAGTGGTTGAATCAACATGGTCAAAACGACATGATCGAAACATCATGGTTGACGCAATGTGGTCGGCCAATGTTGTTGAACTAGCATGGTCGATCACCACAGTTGAACCAACGTGGTCGAAATAACATGGTCGGCACATCATGGTGAACCATCATGGTCGACCATGATATTGTCGACCACGATATTTTGACCACGATGACACATCATGATCGAAACAACATGATCAAACAAACGTGGTTGAAACATCATGGCTGAAACAATATGGTCGAACTAATATGGTTGAAACATCGTAGTCGACAACATCTTATTCGACAATATCATGGTCGACCAAAGTGGTCGAATCATCGTGGTTGAACCAAGTAGTCAAAACATTGTGATTGAAACAACATGGTCAACCTAACATGGTCAAAACATCATGGTCGATCAAAGTGGTCGAAATATCTTGGTCGAAACAACGTGGTTGAAATATTGTAGTCAACAATATCGTGGTTGACCGAAGTGGTCGAATCATCGTAGTCGACATAATGTGGTCAACCAAGTAGTCAAAATATTGTGGTCAAAACAGTGTGGTCAACCTAACATGGTCAAAACAATATGGTCAAAATATCATGGTTGACCAAAGTGGTCGGAATATCTTGGATGAAACAACGTAGTCGAAATATCGTGATGGAAACATCATGGTTGAGCCAACGTGATTGAAACATCTTGGTTGACATAATGTGGTCGACATAGCTGGTCATAACATCGAATCAACGTGGTTGGCGCAACATGGCCAATCAAACATGGTCAACCCAATGTAGTCAAAACAATGTGCTCGAGCCAACGTGGTCCAGACAACGTGATCGAAACAAAGTACTTGAACCAACATGGTCAAACTAACGTAGTTGACTAATGTGGTCAAAATATCTTGATCGACCAACGTGATCGAAACATCGTGGTAGAAACATGGTAGTCAAATGAACATGATCAAGTCAATGTGGTCGAAACATCCTGGTCAACCAACGTGGTAGAAACATTGTGCTAGAAACATCGTGGTTGAATGAACGTTGTCGAAACGTCATAGTTGAAATAACGTGGTCGAGCCCACATGGTCGAAACAACGTGGTCCAATGTGGTCAAGCCCACGTGGTTGAAACAACGTAGTCGAGCCAACATGGTCGAAACATCATGGTCGGCCACCGTGGTCGAAACATTGTGGTCGACCAATGTGGAGGAAACATCATAGTCGAACGAACGTGGTCGAAATAATGTGGTCGAAATAACATGGTCAATGCAATATAGTCAGCCAACACGGTCGACACATTGTGGTCTATCCATCATGGTCTAACCACCATAGTCGAACCAACATGGCCGACTACTGTGGTCGAAATAGTATGATCGAAACATCGTGGTCGACCACCGTGGTCAAAATATCGTGGTAGAAAGAACATGGTCGACCAACGTGGTCGACACAACGTGGTTGACCAACATGGTCAAAACAACGTGATGGACACAACGTGGTCGACACCATGTTGTCGACCAAAGTGGTCGAAACAACATGGTCGACACATCGTGGCGAACCATCATGGTTGACCAAAGTGGTCACAACATCGTGGTCGAAACATCATGGCCAAATCAACGTGGTCACCGAATGTGGTCGACGAACGTGGTGGAACCATCGTGGTTGACCAACGTAGTCAAACCATCATGATCGAAACATCGTGGTCGAGGCTCCGTGGTCAAAAGCAGGAGAAATGGAATCGCGGACAGAGAGGAACCCATTACTAAACAAACAGATCGAGGCCATGGTCGAGGCCCCGTGGTTGGCATCATGGTCGAAAGCAGGAGAAAATGAAATCACGGACAGAGAGGAACCCATGACTGAATAAATAGACCTATAACACAAATGAAGATCCCAACTAAAAAAGCAAGAACCCAAGAATCCAACCAAGAAAGCAAAAACCCAAATCGTAAAGAGGGGAATCTTTCACCGAAAGAACAACGCAAGAACTAAAAGCAGGTTAAATCAAATCGAGGATGGAGAGGAATCGACAACTGAACAAACGGGCTGAGAACACAAATCGAGAACCCAACCAAAAAAAGTAAGAACCCAAGAACCCAACCAAGCGGCCAGCGTGGAAGGTGGGGAGGAGGGAATGGCGATATGGAAACTATGATAGAGGAGGAAGCAATCATGACCCATGAGAGGACAGGAAAGAGAGGAGGTGGCGTACGGCAACGGGTCGACACGGCCAAGGAGGTGGAGGGTGGCACGAGTGAAGGGGAGGAAGGGGTGGTGGGTGCGATGCGGGCGAATGGGAGGACAGGGCGGCCAGCATGGAAGGTAAGGAGGATGGAGCGGTAGTGGCATCTACGGCAGGGGAGGAAGCGAGGGCAAAGGCAGGGAACCAAGGAGGAGGTAGGGGATGGCAAGCGAGGGTAGCAGAGCGAAGGACGTGGGCGTAGTTGCGGAAAAGGTACTTGCAGTGCGCTAAGACAAAAGCGACGCAAAGATTCGCGAGAACACATGCAGCATGACGAAAGTGACATGAAGATTCATGAGAATACACGGAGCTGACTCGAAGGTTTTGCATCATGGGTCAGCCCAATCAAACGGCCAATAGTGGTTTATTGTATAAAGTACACTGACACTTACCTATTCTACTTTAATTAATTATGCTCTTTAATTAAAGTAAAAGAAAATTTAAAAATAAGGTTTTGTTTGTAAAAACTAAAGATCTGTATATAATTACAAAAAAAGAGAGGGCTTTTCGTATTTCTGGTGAGGTGGCACGCTGGGAGACGGAAATCCCTAGATTTAATATAGTTAGTATCTCTGTGATGATGTTCCAAGTAATCCGTTTGGTAGATTTGCTGAGCTGTAAACCCCTCTAAATTCAAGCATGCAAGCTCTACATCAACATGAGGATAAAGTGCAGGCTTAACCATTTCAGTTCCACCATCATTAATGTAGTAGCAAACAAACCAGATGGAGTAACACTTCAAACCTGCAAAGACGAAAAAAGAGTTGCATGCCGAGACAGTACCAAGACATTTTTCACGGCACAAGTTCTTTTTAACTTGACCAACATTAGTCAACACACGCTGCACATCTCAAATAACATACATAAGCAATATTGTCAATTATTCATCATTACAAAAAATCTAAACCTAGCCACATGGTCTAACATTCCACGCCTTGATAAATACATTGACAACACCTCATGATACCATGATTTCAAACAGATCTAAGTGAAGAACTGAAGTCAAAAAAATAATTTAAGCCACGAATCTTAAATCTTTCTAAATCTCACTCCCTCAACACAAGAGAAGTAGTATTAGCAAATTTCTTCAATTTTCCCAATATATCTCAATTCTCTTCAATTTCTTCCTCTTTGGCAATGTAATCATCAAGAAACTTTAAAAAAGAATAATTCTAAAAAGAAGCAATGAGAGTAAAAATCAAGAATCTTCGTAGATTATCGAAGTCACTTTGCATTGATTTAATAAATTAACCAAGCCACCTTTTTTTAGTAGAGCTATCTAGATTATATAAAGTCATATATCATATAGCAATGTCAAAATCAGTCTTTAGCTTTATTAAGCAATTTATATTAATGATAGGCATCACAATAATGACCAAACCAATTATAAAGAGCACAATGAGATATCACAACGAAAAGTGAAAGCTTAAAAGTGAAGCAAATCTTATATCTAAACGAGCTAGCAGTCTCATGTAACAACCTATTGCTCCACATTCAATTCTTAAGCATGTGGCATGCTTAAACCATACTTTTTTCCATTTGTGCATATATATATATATATATATATATATATATATATATATATATATATATATATATATATATATATATATATATATATATATATATATATATATATATATATATATATAACAAACTTGAAATACTCCTTTATCACTTTAGGTATACTTATATACTAATTATAAGATACTCCAATGTGAACCACACGAAAAACTTGCAAGGAAGTCCATAGTTTTTAGCGTATTTTATAAATACCTTTATATACGTACATAAAAAGGAGTATGTCAAAAAAATATGCATACCACCTCTGAAAAATTGTTCATACCACCTATATAGTCTTAAATACTCGTATACTATACGTACATACTCTCCGTTACGCGAGATACTACCTATGTTGTGAGATATGACATAGGGTGTAATTACACCCGGGAGTAGAAAAGAGGCTTCCTATATAGGAAAAATACTTTTTACTCCCTGGTGTAATTACACCCACCTCTAATATACCACCTAAACAAACTTGAAATACTCCATATATATATATAATATATATATATAGTATAAATAATAGAGACACCATGGTGTCTGGACACCAAGCCTCCTTGCTTTTGGATTGCTTTTAGATGCATGCTAGTGTGATTGAGACTTTCTATCCATGACTAAGACTTTCCATCTATGATTGATTTAGCATGCATGATATATTATATACCATTGCAGTAGCACGCATCTAAAAGCAATTCAAAGGTAGAGAGGTTCGGTGCCCAGTCACCATGATGCCTCATTTCAGCGTCCTATACACACACACGGTATCGCTATTCTGCGCGCGCGTGTATTCGTTTCGAATCTAGTGTCTCATGACCTTTCCACAAAACTAGAAGACAAAACAATACAAAAAGAAAGAAATAAAAAATAATATGCTACTGTAGTAATCTACGAATCGGAAGAAATGAAAGCTGCCGTGGGTCCCGTTGAATAGACCAACAGGACAACCGACTAGAGGGGAGGGGGGTGAATGGGCTCATTAAAAATCTTTCTTTAATTATTAATTGTTTCTATTTGGTTAAAACCAAATTTATAATACGGAAACTTAATTCAATTTGGTTTAACATAAATAAAGCCTAAATCAACTAGGTTTTCCTAATGCATCAACAAAAATAAGCTTATGTCAGGTTTTCAATTCTAGGATGACAAGTAATCAATTTAGTTCTATGAATGTAAATTGCTTAAATATAAATTGAACACAAGGAAACAAACCACAATTGACACGGTTACTTTTTACCATGGTGTTCAGAGACTAGTCGGTCTCCCCTAATCCACGTTGAGATTAGCCCAAACAAATTGGATCGGCTCCACGAATTAAGTTGAAACACCTCAATCCAATAGTGGTAGCTCTTTGCCGCTTCGGGTAGGTGAGCTGCAACTTTCACACTTCGCCGAGTCCTCACAACATTCTTTGAGAAGATTACTGCACACGATGCCTCCAACACCGTCTAGGAGTTGGCAAACTCTAAAAGTAATAAATCAAGCCCCTTGCTTACCCTCTCTCACCACGTGCAACGAATGCACAAGCTCAAGTGGGTACAAAATCTACCTCTAAATGCAACACATGCAATCTAGAGTCTTCCTCCTTACTCTCTGTCCCATAATATAAATCCAAAACCATATATATATATATATATATATATATATATATATATATATATATATATATATATATATATATATATATATATGTATATATATATAGACTAATAAGATATACTGAATCTAAACAATTTAATATTATGAAGCATACATATTCTATTAAACATCATACTATAATCACTCATTTATTTTTCACTATTAAAGGATATATATGGGATAAAAATATTATGATAACTATATCTTTAATTCTATAATGGACTTAGCTTCACTAGAGCGTTTATTGTGGGAGGAAGGGAGTATAACATACAGAAACATTACAACAAGCCACACGACGTTTCGGAATTGGGAGGGGAACTAGCATGCATGCACCAAATGACACAGTTGACACCAGGCACAAAACATTAGGACACCAAATTAAATATCGCTCTTTCTTCAGCCACTATACGCTTCTACATGCCGATCTATATTATGATCTCCATGCCGATGCGCCACTCGGAGCAAGCGTACCGGCTATTCGGTTGCTGGTCGGCGGCGAACGGCCAGCACAACATCGGCACTCCGGCACAGATACTCTCCAGCATTGAGTTCCACCCGCAATGTGTTAGAAACGCGCCGATTGCCTCGTGCTGAAGCACCGCATCTTGCGGGCACCAGCTCGTCACGTAGCCTCTCTCCTTGGTATCCTCCAAGAACTCCGGAGGCAGCACGGCAGCAGGGTCCGCGCCCTTCGCTTGGTCATCTCTGATCACCCACAAGAACTCATGTCCGCTGTTAGCCAAACCCCATGCAAACTCTACAAACTGCTCGTTCGTCAGCGTTACTATACTCCCGAAGTTGACGTACACCACTGAGTTCGGCCGCTTGCCTCTGAGCCACTCTAGGCAGGCGTGGTTCTCCTTCGAAAGGTTTGAACCCAACGTGTCGACAGTACTACCGGCGACTTGCCTGAGGAGCAGCGGCAGAGGCCCGACGGCGTAGATAGGCGGCATGATGGTTGACATCGCGGTGATGACTTCGCGCTCAAGGTCGTCAAAAGTGTGAATGATGATAGCTGATGGAGTGGTCCGGTTGCACGCCATTAAGCTGAGGAGGATGGCAAGGATGGCGTCTTCAGGGTCCGTGGTGCGGATGAAGCTCGCGAAGTCCCTTAGGTGCATGTCCTTGGGCATCCCCGGCACCCAGTCGACGACCGTGCTGTCCAGGTATCCGTTCCTCAGCTGCTCGGCGTCTGTTGATCAAATCAGCGATCAAGTAAGCAGATGTTATTTTATCTATGTAGATCAAGGTTGCATTTCATAGCAGGACAATTAGATCGATCGACATATCTTGGCTTACGTTTCAGGGGAACAATACCCTTGTCGACAAGCTGCTGGCACTGCTGGAACGCCATGAAGGAGCAGGCGCTGCTCATCCAGAAGGTGACGCAGGGGAGCCCCATCTCCTTGGCTGTACGCAGGATGTTCTTGACGTCGGAGATGACGCAGGTCACCGGCGGGAGGTCGGCGACGAGGTTCTTGAAGTGCCGGGCCATGGTCTCCTGGGAGGGCCACAGCGTGGCCATGTCCTGCACCGCGTCCTCCTCGGACGGGGGCAGGCTATCGGGGACGGCGGCGAACTGGAACCCCGGGACGCCAGCGAGCGCGCCGGGGCCGCGAGCGCCGAGGAGGCGGCGGCGGTTGTGCTCGGTGTGGACGAAGGTGACCTGGAAGCCAGGGTAGTGGTGGAGGAGCTTTGCCAGCTGGAGCGCCGGCGTGACATGGCCCTGGGCCGGGAAAGGGAAGAATACCACGTGAGCCTTCTCGTCGCCGGCCGCCTGCGTCGCCATGGCAGCTCCAACGCCTGGCAGAGTATATACCTTCTTGCAACTTTGCA
Organism: Dendrocalamus latiflorus; assembly: GCA_017311315.1. NCBI lineage: Eukaryota > Viridiplantae > Streptophyta > Magnoliopsida > Poales > Poaceae > Dendrocalamus > Dendrocalamus latiflorus. The sequence continues at coordinate 31,759,576 of CM029640.1, read as the reverse complement.
AGCGTCTATAATCACAGAGAAGTGGACAGAACTCTTGCCCAGTTTTATTTTTGGGTTTTGTTAAACTTTATTTTTTTGAGAAGAGCTATAAACACCGAGCGGGACGAGTGCGATTGGGTTGGATCATGATGTAGGTAGAGGTGGGACTTCGTGCCATATTGGTTGGTACTTATCTTTGATTAGACCGAGGTACGGCATAAAGTTTAATGGGTAAGTGCCGTACTGTACTGGCTTTGGTTTAGGGCCTGTTTGGGACTCTCCAGGTTTTTCAGCTCTGCTCCTAGTTTGTCTAGCCAAACAGATCCAGCTCCAAGAACTCTGCTCCAAGAAAAAGGTGGAGTTGAGGGCCAACTCCATGTTTTTTGTGGAGCTCCTCAAGGCGTACTCCAGAAACTAGAGATTCATACCTCCTCATGGAGTTGAGGGAAAATTATCCACCTATGCCATTGATTACACAACATACCCCTTCGTTCTTTTTTCTTTCTTTCTTCCGCACGGCGCGTCATCGCTTCGTCTCGACTCGACTTGGCCATTTCTCTTGCCCAATCCGCGCCCGCGTCAAACCCTAGGGCACTAACTCCGGGTCCTCAGATCCAATGGGCGCGGCGCCGTCGACGCCGAGGCTGGGCGCGGAGGGCGCAGCGTCGCCAGGGGCCGCGGAGCAGATGTTCGCGGCGCTGGTCGGCAAGAAGGCCTACCCGATCTCCTCCGAGTTCTGGAGGCAGCTGCTCGAGCTGCCCCTCACCCTGCAGTGCCCGCGCGAGCGTGTCCTGCAGGCCTGCCGCGCGTTCGGTGAGGACCAGTCGAGATCCACGCGCTCCTGCGGTTGCTCTAATCGCTTTCGTTTTTCCCCTTTTGCTGTTGCCTCGGATGATTTTTTTACCGTGTGACTAATTGGTTTGGAGCTCAACTATGGGGTGCAGCATCAAATGTGCGAGGATTGGTCTCTGCATGGTGCAATTAGTGAAAATTTTCGAAATCTTTCTGGTTTGTAATGAAAATAAGATAGAATACTGGTAGGTAGTTAGAGAGCTGATTATAGCCTACATTCTTGCCCCACTTATTTGGTGAGGTTTAGAGGATTTTGGACTATGGATTGTGAAACCTGGTTGGTGATAAAGTGGGTGTATGGTTAAGCTTACATTTTGCTTTAGTGATTATGATCTGTGGATGGTGGGGAATGATGAAATAAATTTAGGTTGGTATTTAGATGGTTCGACTAGGACTTCTTTTGTTTTTTGGTTTACATTAGTACTGTTTTGTTGTGGAACTCTTTGATAGACAGAACTGCAATGTTATCTCTTAAGTTCACTAATTACATATTTACATTTCAAGTTGTAACTAAACTGTGATATGTGAATTGCTAGGGAACCGCTAATGTCCTGGCCGTTCTTTCGATTTCTCCATTGATTTAATGACACGGCAAATATATATAATAAATTAATTGGCAACAATTGCGATTATAATATTAATTTCGGTTTTCTCGAATGAATTAATTGCGATTATAATATTTTACATCATATTTCAATTGGCAACAAAAAAAATTCAGTTACATATGCTCCGCAGACATCAAAATATACACCAAACATCATTCAGGGGCACATTGGACCTTTCTCAGGGAAACCTCACATTCCTGTAGCTGGAGCTAGCTGCGTGCCAAACAGGACCACCTGCTCCAGGAACTCCACAGTGGAGCTGCTCCATGGTGGAGTTGGTGGAGCAGAGCTGGAAAAACTGGAGCAGAGCAGTCCCAAACAGGCCCTTAATGGATAGGTGCCGTACCGTACTGGCTTTGCCTAGCCCTAAGAAACTTAGAGCAAGTTTAATAGAAGAGGTGGCTGCCACCTCTAGGACTAGCCAAATAAGCAAAAAGAGTACAAGTGACTCATGGTGGAGGTAGCTAATACAATAAGGTGAGTAGAGGTTACCTCTACTAAAGCACTCAAACATTTAATACTTGCATAAATATATCAGAGGCGACCTAGTCAGCATTATTGTACTTGCTCTAAGAACTAGCATCGCCTCCAAGCTGCCCGTAACTCCTCGTATAATGTGCTAGAGGTCACCTCTTGCATGAGGGGCAGCTTGCCTCTCTCTCCTCTTTTCTCTCTCTTCCACTTAGGATTGTGTTGACGTGGATTTCGCTAGAGGTGACCTAGTTAGCATTATTGTACTTGCTCTTATAGATGGCGATGATGGTGGTGATGGTCACCATCTTTATTTCTCTCGTACCTGTCTCGTTAAAAACTAGTTAAAATTAAAAAAATCTAAATATACATCTCACATTACAGTTAGGATCTCACTAGTCGAATATTCACAAATGGCCTTTTACAAGTACTCGGCAGTTTGGCCATCTGTTACTGTAATTGAATAGAAACTTGGGATAAAGTGCACCATTGCTTTAGACAATCCTTGAACATGCTCTTGTAGGATCTAAACACAAGTTGGGTCATTGTGTTGAAGGAAAGTTTTTTAAAAATAATGAATGATATTTGTTTATTTACATGTATGTGAGCAAATCAAATTATATTATTTTAGTCATCTTTAGAGACATGAGTAACAGAGAAGTAACCCTTACATGTTTATTCCACTAAAACATGATAATACTAAGAAAGAATCGACAAAATATATTTCATGAGCCACTACATATCCAAGGGAATAATAGTAACATCACTTACAATTGTGGCATGAATGCCTAATATATGGCCCCATTTGGAAGGCAGGAGATTTCCCAATTCACGTGAGAATTGAACGGTTTATATGAAATTCCTGCATTCCAAATGGGGTCTATGTATTTTATTTTGTGAATGTAAGATATACCTCTATCCTCCAAAACAAAAGGATAGAAAGAAAGCAAAGAATAAGTAGATAAAAAGCTAAAAATATAAATACCAATATTGTTAGGAACTGGGGATAGCAAGTAAACCAGCGTTGAATTAGCAGGAATGAAATTTAAGAAGCACTCTAGATCATAAGCAAATTCATACAATTAGTTAAACCGAAGCCATCCCTCGGGCCAATCCTTTTTTTGGACAAAGGACAAAATAACTCAAAAGCATTATTTCCCTTGAAAATGTACATTGACTCCAGCCATGCACCAGATACACTAGATGTGGAAGTGTGGTGCCACGTCGTGCTAGCTATTACGTGGAGTAAAGAAAAAAGTGTATAATTTGTAAGGAGGGTTTTCTGAAAAACAATTAAGGCTTAATTACATAAAAAAGGTGTTTTATGAAAAGTGAGGTTCTTTTTTGTGGAGGAGGGTTTTATTTTAAAAAAATCGAGGATTTGTATTAATTTGGAAGGGTTTGTATGCAATTTTGTAAAATGGAAGGGTTTGGTCAAAACATCGTGATCGAATCAACGTTGTCGATTGATGTGGTTAGATAGTCGAAACATGCAATCAACGTGGTCAAAATAACATCGTTGAGCTAGCATGGTCAAGACATCGTGGTGGAGACAATGTGGTTGACCAATGTGATCGAAGCAATGTGGTTGAGCCAACGTGGTCGATAGAACTTGGTGGAACGAATGTGGTCAAAACATGGAATCACTGTGGTTGAGACAACATGGTCGAAACATCATGGTCAAAACAACATGGTTGAAATATAGTGGTAAAAAATATTGTAGTCAAACCAATGTGGTCGAAAGAATTGGTTGAATGAATGTTGTTTGAACATTGTGGTCGACACAGGTGGTCAAAACATGGAATCAACATGGTCGACCAACGTGATCAAAACATCATCTTGAATTAATGTGGTCAGCGCAACGTCGTTGAAACAACATCATCGACCCAATTTGGTAGAGACATCACAGTCGACACATCGTGGTCGAGATAACGTGATTGACACATCGTGGTTGACCAGAGTAATTGAATGATCATGGTCAGAACATCGTTGTCGACCAAAGTAATCGAAACATATTGGTCGACACAATGTGGTCAAAATATCCTGATCGATATAGGTGGTAAAAAATTGATCGTGGACGTGGTCGACCAACGTGATCGAAACATGCTAATCGACCAATGTGGTTGAAATATCATGGTTGATCGAAGTGGTCAAGACAACGTCGTCGACCAACGTGATCAAAACATCCTAATCAACCAATGTGGTCGAAACATCGTGCTCGACTGAAGTGGTTGAAACATCGTGTTCAAAAATATCGTTGTTGGAACAACATTATTGGAACATCGTGGTAACATGATCGATCAACGTGATCGAAACATCCTAATTGACGAACATGGTCGAAACATCATGGTTGAACTTTTGTGGTCGAACCATCATTGTCGAACAAACATGGTCAGAACATCGTGGTTGAACAAAGTGATCACAACATCGTGGTTGAAACAATGTGGTTGAATGAACGTGGTCGGTACAGGTGGTCAAAACATCGAATCAACGTGATCGAGATAGTGGTTGACCAAAGCGATTGAAACATCTTGGTCTAAACAATGTGGTCAAAATATTGTGGTCGATACAGGTGGTCGAAACATCAAATCAACGTGGTCGGCCTAACGTGGTCGAGACAGTGGTCGACCAAAATGATCGAAACATCTTGGTCGAAACATCGTGGTCAATATAGGTGGTCAAAACATCGAATTAACATGGTCAGCCTAACATGGTTGAGACAATGTGGTCGACAAGTGGTCGACTAATGTGATGGAAAATAGAGTGGTTGAAAATAGAGTGGTTGAACCAACATGGTCAAACTATTGTGGTTCAAATATCATGATCGAAACATCATGGTTGAAAAAATGCGGTCAAAGGAATGTGGTCGAAACATCGTGGTTGATAAACATTGTAACCGAATCCATATGTTCGAGCAGTATGTTGGGCCAACGTGGTCACGATAAACATTGTGGTCGATCAACATGTTCAAAACATTGTGGTCAAAAGATTGTGGTCAAAACAATGTGATCGAACAAATGTGATCGAAACATCGTGGTTGGCTAACTTGGTTGATATAGGTGGTTGAAAAATTAATCGTGGACATGATCGACTTAATGTGGTCAATCAACGTGATCAAAACATGCTAATCGACTGAAGTCATTGAAATATCCTATTCGAAAATATCGTGGTCGAAACAACATTGTTGGAACATCATGCTCGATCAAAGTAATCAAAACTCTTGGTTGAAACAACGTGGTCAAAGCATCATGGTCGATACAGGTGGTCGAAAAATTGCTCGTGGACGTGGTGGGTCTAACGTCGTTGACACGTGGTCGACCAACGTGATCGAAACATCCTAATTGACAAATGTGGTCAAAACATCATGGTCAAAACGACATCTTTGGAACATCGTGGTCGATCCAAGTGATTGAAACATCTTGGTTGAAACAATGTGGTTGAAACAACGTGATCAAATGAATGTAGTTGAAACATCATGGTCAAAACATTGTGGTTGATACAGGTAGTCAAAACATCGAATCAACGTGGTCGACCTAATGTGGTCGAGACAACATCGTTGACACGTCGTCGATCAATGTGATCGAAACATCCTAATCGACCAATGTGGTCGAAACATCATCGTCGACTGAAGTGGTCAAAACATCCTACTCGAAAATATCATGGTCGAAACAACATCATCGGAACATCATAGTTGGCTCAACGTGGTCAACTAACATGGTCAAAACAACATCGTTGATCCAATGTGGTCAATACATCATGATCGAGACAATGTGGTCGACTGAAGTGATCAAAATATCTTGGTCGAAACAACGTGGTCGACACAACATCATCGAACGAATGTGATCAAAACATCATGGTCGAAACATCGAATCATCGTGGTCAGCCTAACATGGTCAGGACAACATCATCGACCATGTGATCGAAACATCCTAATCGACCAACATGATCAAAACATCATACTTGACCGAAGTAGTTTGCAAATATTGTGGTGAAAATAATATCATCGAAACATCGTGTTTGATACAGGTGGTTGAAACATCAAATCAACATGGTTGGCCTAATGTGGTCGAGACAACATCGTCGACACGTGGTCGACCAACGTGATTGAAACATCCTAATCGACGAACGTGGTCGAAACATCGTGGTCGACCGATGTGGTCGAAGTCGAAACATCCTGTTCAAAAATATTGTGGTTGAATCATTGCGGTCGATACAACATGGTCGAATGAATGTGGTCAGAACATCGTGGTCGAACAAAGTGCTCGCAACATCATGGTCGAAACAATGTGGTTGAACGAATGTGGTCGGTACAGGTAGTCAAAACATTGAATCAACATGGTCGGCCTAACGTGGTCAAGATGGTGGTCGACCAAAGTGATCGAAACATCTTGGTCGAAACAATGTGGTCGAACATATGTGATCAAAATATCATGGTCAATAAAGGGGGTCGAAACATCGAATCAATGTGGTCGGCCTAACATGGTCGAGACAGTGGTTGACCAAAGTGATTGAAACATCTTGGTAGAAACATTTTGGTCGATACAGCTAGTCAAAACATCGAATTAACATGGTCAGCCTAACGTGGTTGAGACAATGTGGTCGACTAATGTAGCCGAATCCACGCGGTCGAAACATCCTGGTGAAAACAGAGTGGTTGAACCAACATGGTTGAATGAACATGGTCAAAACGACATGATCAAAACATTGTGGTTGACGCAATGTGGTCAGCCAATGTGGTCGAACCAGCGTGGTTGATCACCATAGTCAAACCAACGTGGTTGAAACAACATGGTCGGCACATCATGGTGAACCATCGTGGTCGAAATAACATGATCGAACAAACGTGGTTGAAACATCATGGTCGAAACAACATGGTCGAACAAATCTGGTCGAAACATCGTAGTCGACAATATCATGGTCGACAAAAGTGGTCGAATCATCGTGGTCGACACAACATGGTTGAACCAAATAGTTGAAACATTGTGGTCGAAACAACATGGTCAACCTAACATGGTTGAAATATTGTGGTCAATCGAAGTGGTTGAAATATCTTAGTCAAAACAACATGGTCGAAATATTGTAGTCAACAATATAGTGGTTGACCCAAGTGGTCAAATCACTGTGGTTGACATAATGTGGTTGACCCAAGTAGTCGAAATATTGTAGTCGAAACAATGTGGTCAATCTAACGTGGTCGAAACAATATAGTTAAAATATCATGGTTGACCAAAGTGGTTGAAATATCTTGGATGAAATAACATGGTCAAAATATCGTGATGGAAACATCATGGTTGAGCCAACATGGTCGAAACATCGTGGTTGACACAACGTGGTCGACATAGGAGGTTGAAACATCGAATCAACATGGTTGGCACAACGTGGTCAATCAAATATGGTCGACCCAACATGGTCAAAACAATGTGCTTGAACCAACGTGGTCCAAACAACATGGTAACAACAAAGTGCTCAAACCAACATGGTTAAACTAACGTGGTTGACCAACATGGTCGAAACATCTTGGTCAACCAACGTGATCGCGACATCGTGGTGGAAACATGGTGGTCGAACGAACATGATCAAGCCAACATGGTTGAAACATCCTGGTCAACCAACGTGGTTGAAACATTGCACTAGAAACATCGTGGTGGAAACATCATGGTCGAACGAACGTGGTCGAAATGTCGTGGTTGAAACAACGTGGTCGAGCCCACATGATTGAAACAACGTGGTCCAATGTGGTCAAGCCCACGTTGTTTAAATAACGTGGTCGAGCCAACATGGTCAAAACATCGTGCTTGGCCACCGTGGTCGAAACATCGTGGTCGACCAATGTGAAGAAAACATCGTGATCAAATGAATGTGGTCGAAACAACGTGGTCGACGCAATGTAGTCGGCCAACGTGGTTGACACAACATGGTCTAACTACCATAGTCGAACCAACACGGTCGACTATCATGTTCGAAATAACGTGGTCGAAATATTATAGCTGAAACGTCATGGTTGACCACTATGGTCAAACCAATGTGGTCGAAATATCATGGTCGAAAGAACATGGTTGACCAACGTGGTTGACAATCAACACTGTGTCTCTGAACAACAGTGCATGCCTGCACCCACCACCTAACCATTAGCCTAAGTCTAAACCAGATTTTATATTTTGTTTCAAAATATTTTATCATTCTCCTTGACTCACCGAAGTCAAGAATACTTTTCAAAAGCTTATCATTTTATGTGAAAAAGTATCCCAAAACCAAGATTATATTTAAGCAGGTGTAAGCATTTGATGAAAGATTCTCTTGCCAATACTAGTGTACTAACTAGAGTTTGATTCTAGGATGACAAGGTATCGAGGATTTCAATATCAATGGAGGAATTAACAAGTAGGCATTAACTATATTTAAAACTAAATTGAAATACAATGAATAAAAATATGCATGCAGAATTAATTTAAAATAACATAATTTTATTTTGCAATCTGGGATCAACATGGTCAAGGTGTGTGACTTGCCTTGCTCCTCGAGTGGGTGTGATTTGTCGTCGTAGAATTCTCCGGATTCATCGTAGTCTACACGTGAAAATAACCCACCAAACTTAAATAAAATCCAAATAAATTCAAATGAACTACAAATATTTAAATTGAGGGCAAAAATGGATAGAGGGGAATTTTTGATGAATTTACAAATTTGAATGGGCTAAATCAGAGTTAGGGCGAAGGAGAACGGGCTCCCGGATGTTTAAAATCAGAGAAAAAGAATAAACTAGATTTTTGGAATTATTTTTCTAAAGGAAATTGGAATTATGACGTCAGCACTGGGTTTTCTTTTTCAACTGAATTATTTTTCTATTGAAAATTTTGATTTATGACGTTAGCCCTAGTGTTGTTTGACTAACAGGTGGGCCCTGGTCTTTATGGACCAGGTCCATGGACCAGAGGGTGGCTGAGGTGGTAGAGGTGATGATGTGGCTTCCAGGTGGCGGGTGACTGGGCCAGGAGTGCTGAGATGCCATCCACGTGTGTGCCACGTGGGCGGGCAGTTGATGCGGCCGCTGACCGAGCGGCAGGGCGTTGGCGTGGTGCCGACCGGCTGCGGTAGCATGCCACCCGGGCTCCATGTGGTAGCCATGTCACCGTGGCATGCTGACATGGCTCGCCGATGGTGGCCGAGCTTGGGGACCAATGGTCGCCGGCGCTCTGGTGGGCGGCGACGGCCGGTGAAGGGTGCGCGAGGGAGAGAAAGACATGGGGAACACGATGGTGCATGTGGGCAATACCTAGAGTGGCTAGAGATTGGTCAGTGGCGAGGTTGGCAGTGACGAGGTCTCAGGTCTCCGGTGCGGCGGCGCTCCAGCGGTGAATGCGGGCGGCAGAGGGGTCGACTAGCTTCCCCGAGGCTCGGGGAAGCTGACGGAGGTGGTGGCTGCTCGGGGATGGTCGGAATGGCCGGGATTGCTCGCCGGAGTTCCTCTGCAGCTCGTCAGGGGAGAAGCTCAGGGCTAGGGACTTGGGCTGCTCCTCGAGGTGAATTGGAGGCAGTGGGGGTTGGTGTGAGGAGAGGCGAGGCCAAGGGGACTATTTATAGGTGCGGTGGGGGAGCAGGGCCGTGGGAATTGCTCTCCGGTGATGGCGACTGGAAAAAGGAAGGCGAGGGGGAAGAAGGAAATATAGAGCGAGAAAGGAAAGAAGGTGCGCGAGATCAAGGGGATTCAGTCCCGGCGTCGTGCAGTTTCCAAAACCGGGCAGAGACGAAGAAGGAAAGCGGTGGCGGCGGGGGATTCGATCATCGGCCGAGAGAAAGGAAAGGGGAAGAAGAAAGGAAGGAGACGGCTTCAGAGACGACGGGCCTGACAGGCGGGTCCCATTGGCAGAGAGAGAAGAGGGAGAAGAAGCACGGCCAACGAATCAGAATCGGATGGCCAAGAAAGAAAAGGGCAGCAGACGGAAGAGATAGGCTGGTGGCGACGTGGCACGATCTGGGCTGAACGCGCGTCGCACAGCGAGATAGGGAAGGCGGGATGAGCCGGGGCAGTTGGATGAGGCCAAAGGTGACGTGGGTGTATCCTGGGCGTCCACATGTCAGCCGGAGAGAAGGGTGAGGGTTTTAAGATTTTATTTAAGGATTTTGGATTTCCAGAAAACCTAAGAAAATAATTAAAGCTCAGAAAAATACATAAAGTCCCAAATTCCAGAAAAATTCACAGAAACTCCTGGGATTATTTTGGACTTAGGAAAAATATTTTTAACAACATTTTCTATATTAAATTTTAAATTTTTGTTTCCTTTAAAATACTTTTTAATCTTTAAATTAACTTTTAAAATCAAGAAAAACATAGAAATTCCAGATAAACCCCAATGTTTCCAAATAATTAATTTGAAATAGGATTTTTATAGAAAATCAAAATATCATTTTATTTAATAATATTTTTATGTTTTTACCTAAATTACTTTTCAAATCCAGCGGTTTTAAAAATAGAAAAATCAAGGCAAATCAAAAAAATAAAATTTAGGCAACCAAAACACTTATTTTTATTTTAAATTGTGAGTACTTTTTGGGGGCAAGTTTTTTTAAAAAGACGACATTCACCCCCCCTTTGTCGCCATTCCGGTCCAACATTTACTATTACCATTTTTTTTATAAAAAACCTAGGTTGTTACAAGGCGGCACTAGAATTCCTTAGGGCTTGAGAGGGAGAATGAGAGGCGGGGCGAGGTGGAGTGCAGTCGAGTGGTGCTTGGGGGTGGTATTTATAGGGGAGGGGCGGTGCTGGTGAGCTAACCATCATGCGAAAATGGCAGCGGCGGTGGCCGTTGTGGGAGTGGGGGAGGTGGGCGTAGGTAGTGCGGCACACGAAAGGAGTGTGGTGGGGCGGCATACGTGCGGGAGAGGGAGGTGGCTGGAAAGGGTGGAGCGGCTGGACGCAAGAAGGCCGGTGAAAATCGCGGTGCCAGTGGTTGCTGCACGAGGAAGAAGAGGGTGCGGGGAAGAATGGCCTGACAGGTTGGATGGATGCCAAGTAGCCAAAGAAGGGATCTCAACTGACAGCACGGTTAAATGAAGATGGACGACCAAGATTAGATCAGGCGACGGTAGATAAAATCCTGGTCGTCAGCTAAGAAACGAAGGGGTAAGTGGCAACGAACGGCCGAGATTAAATCATCTGAGACAGATTTGATTCGGGCTTGACACGTGTCAACCTAAGGAGAGTTTGAGTTTTAAATTTTGTTTTAGAGTTTCAGAAAACTAGGGAGCTTCAAAAACACTTTTAAAATAGCAAATAAATTCTAAAAATTTCATAAAAATTCATAGAAATTTTTGGAGATGTTTTAGACTTAGGAAAATTATTTCTAACTCAATTTAGTATTAATGTCTGTGCTTAAAATACTTTTAATTTAAAAATAGATTTTAAACTCCAGAAAATCCTAAAAAACAGATAAAAGCCAAATAAATACAGATAATTAATTTGAAATAGGATTTTTACAGAAAATAAAAATATCCTTTCATTTAATAATATTTTTTTTGGTTTTTACTTAAATTACTTTTCAAATCCAGTCTTTTCAAAAACTGAAAATCGGGGCAAAACAAAATTAAAGCTCAGGCAATCAAAACACTTATTTTTATTTTAAATTATTTTTTTATAAAAACCTTGGCTGTTACTGATCCGAACGCATAAGAAGCATGGCAGCAAGTCATTGGACCACATAGAGTTGAAGACGAAGTACGGCAGTTGCTTGAAGTAAAAAAAACGTGAAACTTCATGGACGACTGATAGAGGGGCATTGTGATAAATTGCCTAGTACAAAAAAGTAGCAATGTACAAAACTGCAGCTACGTTCTAAGTGATTTAGGTCATGGATGTGTTGACAATGTTAAGTGGATCAAGTGTTGATCCATTAGTATGTCAAGTGGCTATAAACATTAATATATATATATATATATATATATATATATATATATATGTGTGTGTGTGTGTGTGTGTGTGTGTGTGTGTGTGTGTGTGTGTTGAAAATGTTAAGTGGATCAAGTGTTGATCCATTAGTAGATCAAGTGGCTATAAACATTAATATATATGTATGTATATATATATATATATAAATATATATATATATATATATATATATATATATATAAGTCGTGCAGGTCTTCCTCCGCTTTGCTCAAGTATTGAAATCTTGATTTGGTTTAGTTTTTGATGTCTCCTTCTCACCTCTTGATCTTGTTGGTTCCCAAGGATGTGTGGATGATAGAAGAATCTCTTAGAGGCTAGATTTCATCCATCTACGAAACCTTATAGCAAGTTCTTGGTGTTTGCCTCGGTTTGCTTGATTTTGGCTTGAAAAGGGTGATTTTGGGGGTTTTGCTCTTAAGGAATTTTGAGCTCAAATCTTGCTATAGTTTAGCATGTTGTGACATGTATGAACCCATCCAATATCATCTTGATCATCTAGACTATACGAGTAAGCCTAGATCATGGTTTTCTTCTTTGACCAAGTTTTGGTGCAACTTACCTTCAACTCGAAAAAGATCAAAACTCTTGTAGGATTTTTGTAAAACCCTTGTTGGAATAGGTTCCTAAGGCTATGATCTAGCTTTGGTCCAAGTTTGAAGTCATTTATAGTCTTCGTGTGAAAGTTGCGTCTATTTTGGTTTGGATTGAGTTGTTGTTTTCAAATATGTTTGGAGGAGAGAGGTCTAACCAGTTTGCAAGAGAGGTCTGACTGGTTTGTAAGGGAGGTTAGACTGATTTGCATGGGAGGTTAGATTGCTCAGGGGTATGAAGGCTTGTTGTGCTCGATTCTTTTTGGAGTTTTTTTGCGAGTGTTTTGTCTCTGATCTTGATATTTTCAATAGCTATTAGAGTACAGAGTTTGGATTTCTCTTTCGAAAAAGTTTTGAAAAGGTTGTTGTTTGTGATGCATCGATTCAACCTCCTTCTAGTCACCTTCTCGGTCCTACAAATAGATTCCTCAATGGTCTAGAACTAGTGAGCATGAAACAAGCTAAGAACACGAGGAATAAGTCTCCAGTTAAAGCAAAGAAGTGGATAGCACTGTCGATAGGAGAATTTGCTAACATTAATGTTGATGTAGCGGTTTCTTTGGTACAAGATAAAGGAGCAGTGAATGTTGTTTGCAGGAGCAACAATGGAGTATATTAGGTGGCATTTGTTGTTGTCTTTGATGGTCTAACTGACCCGGCATCTCTGGAGGCAGCAGTAGGTAATGAAGCTCTATATTTGGCTCTTGATATTCAGCCACATAATGTCATGGTCAATGGCGGATCCAAGACTAAATCTTTAGTATGGCAGCTCGTCGCCGCCTCGCTATGTGCGTCTTCCTCACTGGATGTATTGGCTATCACCGTATGCTGCTAGACTTTTGTCACTCGGCCCTTGTTCAATGGCTACATGCAATGTGTCGCTCAATGAACAAATAATAAATTCATTCTTATGTTGTAACTGTTTTATTGCTTAACTAATCACTTTTTATATGGATTCTCTATAAACTAAAAAATGGATCCTTTTAGAATATGTAAACATCCTAGATGCCTTAAGCACTCATGTTACTCCATCAAGTAGAAGTTTTACTAGGCTACCTCTATGTTTTCTATTTGAAAAAATGAACACAATTCCTAGTATCCTAACTCGCTCGGACACCACTGTTGTGATATTCCAAATTTCTAGAATTTATTTAATTGGGTTTATTTGAGTTTTTCTGAATATTCTTTTTCTTTTTATTTATTTGAAGCCTAGAGCTAGTTATAGAAACCTATGTTCAATTGCAGCCCATTTGAGTTAATCTTATTCTTCCTAAGTTTCCCTTACCTTGTAGTATTTTTGAGAATTTTCCTAGAATTTTTGGAGCATTGCTACTATTTTCTAAGCCATTTTCCACTTAACTAGCCTTTATTTAAAAAGAAAAAGGATATACACTTCCAAAACTCCTCCTAGGCCAACACCTATCCAGTCCATATCCCTCCCAGTTGCCACACGGCCGCATCTCCTCGTGCCCACGCTCTCCATCCCCACGTGTTACCATCTTGCCATCCCCGTTCACCTGCCTTTCTCTATCTAGTTTCCTCTCCCGCTGACAGTCAGGGCCCATTACTTCTTCCTCCCACTCCCTCTCTTCTCTTTTCCCTGCACCGCCGCCATGGCCGAGCCGTTCTGATTCTCTCGCCACATTCCATTTCTCGCCACAAGTGCAAAGGGGATAAACCCCACTGGGATGCGAATCACAGGAATCTTGCAGCGGTTTTCTCCTCCATGCACCGCCATTCTTCCTTATCCCTTCAAATGAATTTTGTGCCACCGTTAGTTCGGCGAGAAATCACCGTGCCGATGGTCCTTCCTTGAGGCTATAAATAGCCCTCAAAGCCCCCTCGCTCCTCTTGACACCAAAACCCTTACTCCCCCTTATCTCTCGAGCACCCGAGAGTCCACACACTGTGTGCCCACCGCTTTGGCCCTCTGCACGACTCCGACAAGCAATTGCCTCTGCACTAGAGCTGCCTGAGCCTCGGCATCAACGCCATCACCTTCCTTGCACTGGCACCAACCTCGCTGAACCTTTCTCTGTGCTCCTCCGCCACTAGAATGCCATTGCAACCACAAGCCAAGCCTCGCCACTACTTCTTCTTGCCGCTGGTCACCTCTGCTTGTCCCCAAGCATCATGACAAGGTGAAAATTAAACCCCACACTCCCCTATCTCTTTTCTGCACCATGCCAACCCCCATTGTGCCCCGCACCGTCAATGACCCTTGGTTTCCATGAGCACCACCGCACCAACGAGCCACATCATCACACAGTCCATTAACGCATAGCTGCCATGCGTGCACCACCCTAGCGCATGAGCCGCCCGGTCAGCCTCCCCATACCAACTTAGCCGTGGGCTAGGTCCACCATGGACAAGGCCGTGGACCTAGTCTATGGATCCAGGGCCACGTGTCAGCCTCTATAGTTTAATTTTCTTTAAGAAAATTAAATCAGCCAAAATTCAATAATTCATGCTAGAGTCATCATGAAGCAATAACTCTGAAATTTCTTTAGGAAATTAATTCAGCTAAAATGAATAATTCTTGTTGACGTCATAAATCTATTTTCCTTTAGAAAATAATTATAGAAATTCTAATTTATTATTTCTTTTTGATTCTTAGTTTTAAAACTTTTTGAGAGCCCATTCTCCTTCATCCTAGCTCCTTTTGAACTCATTCAAATTTCTAAATTTATCTAAAATCACAGTCTACCCATTTCTACCATCCTTTTTAATTTTTAAATATTATTTGAATTTGGCTTGTTTGGTTTTTTTATGTGTAGACTGCGACGTTTCTGAGGAGTTCTACTTCGACGAATCTCACCAATCTACGGAGCAAGGCAAGTTATACACTTTTACCATGTTGATCCCTATTTGCAAACAAAATTATGTTGTTTTAAATTAGCCTACATGCTTATGTATATTCAACATATTTCAAATTAGTTTTAAGCTTAGTTACTGCTTACTTGTTAGTACCTCATTTGACATTGATTCCCAGATACCATGTCACCCGAGAACAAAACTCTAATTAGTACGCTAGTATAGACAAGAGAACTTTTGTAGTAAATGCTTAGATATGCCTAGAAATAACTTTAGTCTTGGGATAACTTTTCACATGAAATGATGTCTTTTAAAATGTATTCTTGATTTCAGTGAGTCAAGAAGGTATATGCAATTAATATTTCAAAATATAATGTAAAATCTTGATTTATACTTAGGCAAATGGTTAGGTGGTGGGTGCTTGCTAGCACACGTTGTTGCTCAGGGACTCAACGTGGGTGCTTGGTACGAGGGGTATGTGGAAAATCTGCCTAAGTCAATTAATGACCGGTCTATGAGCTACTGCTATAAAGCCCAATCGTATTGCCACAAGGTGAGTATGGGACAGTTCTGGCTAACTAATTTATAGGTCCCAACTTGAGTCCCGCTATAGGTTGAATGTGAGCGTGGCGTACGCTACAAGAAGCACTACAACAAAACATCCGTGGGGAGACATCATATTTGTAGGTTAGAGACGTTCTGTTTCGTCTCCCACAGACAACTGAGGCGCTTTTATAAAGCGTCATAGAAACGTCTCTACATGAACCGTCTCAAAAATATAGAGACGCTCTCTAAGGCGTGCCTATATTATTTGAGACGTTCATTAGAGACATCTGCACTGTATCCCTATAAAGTTAGAGACGCTTTTATAAAAACGGCTGCACCACGTCTAAATTAATATAGGCACGTGCGTTGAGACGTTATGTGCCGTCTCAAGATGTCCTATGTAGTATGTATTTTAATTTTGATTGGTATATATTTTCTTCTATACACGCAAATACGTATCCGTATGAGAATATAGTATTCCATATATTTATTATATATACATGTATATATAATAATTTTATAGGCAGCACCATAATATTGAGTACATATTTTATAAAATATAAGGAATGGGCGTAGCACGACAGATATACTGTTATAAGAAAAGCAAACCAACTACAACTGGAACCAAGCCACACCCTAGGCAAACCATTGGCAATTAACAAATTCGTCACCATTGCACCCTCCAAACCCCAAAGAAGTTTACATAAGAGAGGTTTACAATCATCAGGTCTATTTCTTCAATCAGAAAATTGTGCATCAGGTCTTCCACTCTGCATTTCTTTTCATAGTCCTCCATATCCTGCAAACATAGCAATATTAACAACAAAATATCAGATATGAGCAATCATGAAAAATCTTACGGTACAAGTTTAGTTAATTAAACTAGAAGTGGCATACCTAGCTAGTAGAACGTTTAGGCTTTTTTACCTGAAGCAATAGATATTATATGAGTAACAAGACACAAATATTTCTGGTAGGAAAATTATTCTTGTAGTTCAAAGAATTGATCTTACATAGAACCGTGGCCAAGCAACAACACAACCAATTGCATCCTTTACCGTACAGTAGTTTTCAAATGGTCTAGGCAGCCTCTCATCACCAATATTTGTAACACCATGAATAGCCACCCCATAATATTCATCTCCAAGCATGTTTCCTCCAACCACATGTGTGCTATCTGAACTCACTAAATTTCCTTTGGCCACAACTTTACCTTTGTATATTGGATTCAATGAAAATAGGTACACTACCCTTTGATCCTATCATTTTAAGAAAAATGTCATTGTCATTCACAAAAAATGAGCATTGTCATTCATTAACATATAAAATACTTGTTTTATTATTAAAAAATGGTAACACATACTGCATTAGATGAACTGTCCTCTAGTACTCTCTTTGTTTGAGGCCCCTGTGTTAGATAGTTTAAACAATTAAAACAAGTGCATCTGCAGACATGATCAGCAATACTACTACAAGTAACATGCAACCATAATAAATTTATTTTCTTGATCAATAGTTGGAATCTAACCTGAGTGGCTTTTTCATGTTGTAAAATTGGTTCCACATAACCTTGACTGCTTTTGGGCCTTTTCGCAGAGCTTCCAATGCTTGCTTGCTGCAATTCAAATTTAGTTTTGTTATATAAATTGTAAGAATAAGGAAATTTTCAGTGCTAGAATAAGATTTGCATAACACACCTTTACAATCATTGGTTGATTTGGTAAAGGTTTACTAGAACAACTCTCCTTATATGAGAGAGAGCAAGATGTAGACATGGAAACATACTATAGGTCAGCCAATGAAGCTAGCAAACAGTTGTACCCAAGTTGTCAGAGGTTTTCAAAGCTACAATTCATTGTTACACTTCTGATCATAAAAAATTTATGGGGAGTAAGTAATGCCTGTTTTGATGTATTAATGTTGGTGATCTCCTGCAACTTTTAGAATAAGGCTATAGTAAATGGTTAGCAGTTACCTTTATCTTCTTCTGACAATGGGCTACATGTTAACGAGGGGACCACAACAAAGATGAGGAAGCTTGGAGGAAAACAAAAGGATGGGGTATAAAACTGTTGTAAATTTGTACTTATATAAACTGAAATATGAGGATGGAGGCTATCGTTTACAAATATATATGTTGGTGTTCATTTTATAGGATGGAGGCTATCGTTTACAAAGAAATAATGTCTGGCTTTTACTACCTAGACTTTTTTTTATTATGGAGGAAACATAAGTATCCATGTGTATGAAAGTAGTGTGACATGTAATATCACTTGGGCATGTCTTATGGACCATCTATATGAAGTGCTTATTTACTATGCTTGAGGTGTAGATGTGTGTAATCCTTTTACTTCCACTATGTATTATTTGATTAGCTGAATGCCCGTGCGTTGCAACGGATTTAAAAAAATAGCAGAAGAACAAGGATTGAAACAATTGCAACAGCATCTGCAAAAAAAAAGATGGAGAAAAAAGCACTTAAATCCATGCGGCCTCAGAAAGTATATGAAAATTCAGTTTAATGTTTCAGTAATGAGCTAATGACACATCACAAGCAGACTGTTGTGATCTTCAGAAAGGGCATACAAAATACCAAACCTGTGTCAAACCCAGGAACTTGACCCTAGAGACCACTAACAGCAGACATAACTGAACACAAGAAAAAAGGGGGGGTCAACAATTGATGAACATCTTAGGAGGTAGTTCTAAAAGAAATCTTTCGAGATAAATTTACAGAATCTCTATATGTAGACTAAACTAAGGAAAAACTGTGTGAGTATGAAGCACCCGACATTGATGGAGTGAGAATGCCGTCTTCGATTACCATAGAAGTCCCTATCAAAACCAAGAACAGGAGGACGTTTTTGAAGAGTGGCTTCTTTTCTAGGCAGCTTTTGACACAGAGAGATCGCTCAAGCTCAGAATAAGGCAACTTAAGCCTAAAGCTAGAAATATATCCATCCACACGCTGTTGATTCGGAAGCAGACTAACTTTTGCATACCTGCAAATCAATGAATACAGCGCAAAAATGCCCCCTGCAAACAATGACATAATACAGTCAATAAGCCAACCAATTTTGGAGAAGAGCATGCACAACTGACAGTACATAATCATTATCTACTAAAATCAATGTTGCAAACCATGCATCCTACCTTCACCATTGTCATTAGCTTTTAGCACTATAAATACATATTTAGCGAAAGGGATCAGCGCGATCGTGTACATGACCAGCGAAAGGGCTCCTAGGATCTCCACCTCCGACTTTACCGGGACTTTGCTGAACACATCACTGAAAACATAAAGAGGGCTCGTACCCATGTCACCATAAACAACTCCGAGGGTCTGGAACGCCATCGCAATAGTGCTCAGCAACGATATGTCCTGGCGTAAAATCATCGGGTCCATTGATTCTTGTGGTAGAATATTATATGAACTCTGAAGAGCACATGTTTCCATATTCCAGGCACAAGATAGGGAATATATATGAAGGCGCACGCTTAGCCGATCCTCATGTCCAACCAAAATTGCGCCAAAGTTCATCAAGAAACTACATCCAGTAAGTAAACCTCCTGTGATCGATCCATGAAAACATGATCCTTTCGCTAATCAAAAAATGGTCAAAGATCGCATCTTTTTTACACTCTAAACAATTCAAATTTGCCAGTAGCAAAAAATGAATCCAGATTCGTGGATCATCCCCTACCCTAAGATGTCCCCAAGAAACGCATGCACCTTGTTGCTGTGGCTGTGCGCGCCGCGCACGGACATGGCCTCGATGTTGAGGGAGTCCACCATGCGGGGTTGCTTCCCCAGCCGTCGCCGAAATGCGCCGAAGGACACCCGCGACAGCGTCGCTGCGTTCACGGCCCCGCTGCCACCGGCGGACACGACAATGGCTGCGGTCTCGTCGGCGTCGGTGGAGAGGCCGAGCGACAGCACGTCCTGAGTTGCCGCGGCGCGGACTCGGACGAGTCGACCTCGCTCCCGTCCACCCACTGCGAGCCCCCCGACTGCGTCGGTGTGAGGAGCCACGCCGACGGCTCCTCCTGGATCTCGCCGCCGTTCTCTATCCCTCTGGCGCTGGCAACGCGGTCTTCTGGTTCTCGGATTCGATGAAGAGGCGCGTGGGCCCGCTGGTCAGGATGTACCAAGAGCAAGGAGATGAGGAAAGTGGAGTGGTGGGCGGTTGGATCTTGAGAGAGAGAGATGGATGGTTTAGATCAAATCAGATGGCTGTAGAGAGAGGAGAGGAGGCCGCACCAACCACCAACTCCTCTTTATATAATAGTAAAGATATTTGAGATGAATGTCATGTATATAGTGTATAGACAAGGATGGATGCAAAAACAAAAAAAAATGGCATCAAAAGTTTTGTAGCTTAGCTCTAGTTGAACTGATAGAAGATAACTGCTGCAAGGTATATAATAAATGAAAGAGTAAAAAAATGACAAACTTTGATCCAAAATTTTATCAAGAAAATATTGCAACACACGTACATTATTTGGTATATTGTTCCCATTGACATGTGAATCCTCAAGGTTGATAGCAACTCTGTTTGTCATATTATTATCAACTTGTTCAACGATATAACCCTGCAATAAAAAGTAAAAAACATAGTGTTGCCAAAGTAGTGCAGCAATGTTGACTAATAAATCTTTGCATTTTTTAATTCATATATACCTCGTTGGTTCCATGCTCACGTGGCAGCATTGATTCCACACTTCTATGACTTGTTTTGGACCTTTTGGCAGAGCTTTCCACACTTAATTGCTACAATAAAAAAGGGCAAAATTATATACATGTTATTAAAGCCAAGTTGGTTCATTGAAACAGTGATATTTTCATAATTCACCTTGGCAGTTGTCTGTTCATATGGTATAGATATATTGGCATGACGATCTTTTGCATTAGTACACTTACTAATATGTGATTGCTGCAGCTTACAATAAATGCCAATATTTAGATATTGCGAAAGCATCAATTAAAATTTATCAAGCACGCAAACACTACATCACCTACACATAATTTGGCGCGGCATGAACACCAGCATATGACCTCTCAAGGTTATTATCAAGTCCATTAGTATTGTCATTACCAATTTGATCAAAAATGTCAACCTATAATAAAATACAGGAGTCACAGAGTTACTAGATCAGTGTTCACTACTCAATTTTTCCATACTTAGTTTGCACATACCTTATTAGTTCCAAGGTAATGTGCCGTAGTTGATTCCTTGTACCCCTGAATAGCTTTAGACCTTTTGGCAGAGCTTTCAGTGCTTGATTGCTTCAATTGAAAGTAAATTAAGTTAATCTACATATTGCAAAAGCACATGGTTCAATAGCATAATGCGATTTTCATAAGTTACCTTGGCAATCATGTGTTCATGTGGTACAGATGGATTGGCACGAATACGTTTAGTTGAAGTAAAACTGACAGAATGCAATTGCTGCAAATTATAAAAAAAATAACAACATAAAACTTTGGCAAAGCATCAGTTTAAAATTCTCCAGGTTAATACAACACCTGCACATTGTTTGGTGTAGAATGGACATTTTCATACAATTCGCCAAGATTGTTTGTAACACCCCAGCCAAACAATGACCTGGAATGCTACCAAACTAGTAACATAACGAGGATAAACTAAATACATCTCACAAAATTCCGGCAGAATCTCTTTTGTTTACTGTCTAAGTCAGAGGTTTCAACAAGCATAATTAAAAGAAATGAATAACCTCAAGCAATATAATCAATTCTAAGTGATATTGGCTTAAGATTACTAGAACATTTATGGTTATAAAATTTAAATAACGAACGGAAGCATCATAAAAGAATTCTAATCCTTTATTACAATTTTAATCCGACAATCGATAATCATCTTCTACTTAAGTAATTCATGCAATCATTATGTAATTTCCTCTCTTTCATCCATTGTGAGTAGAACGTGCAAAGTGCAATAATGCTAATCTTCCCTTTTCCCAATGCATGCCGATCTCATAAAGGTACCTAAAAAAACACAACAACAGCAAGAGTGAGTCCAACGACTCAGCAAATATAATAGATAGTAACAAGAACATTCATGAACATCACTTCACAAATTCATCCATCAACCATATAAATAAACCGTGAACATTCATGAACATCACTTCACAAATTCATCCATCAACCTCATAAACAAGCCATGCTATGCAAGATGATCAAAAATCTCTTTATCTCTTCTCTTTCGCATTTTACCGGTAATGCGGAGTGTGCATCCGTCAATGCACACCCATGCCTGTGCCATCTGGTACAGGGACCAATTGCCCATACTCCACAAGTATGGGGACCTTTAGCCCGTCATGTCATCAACATGACGGGGACCTCGGCGCTTGGTCATCTCGTGACCAAGACTTCAATAAATCAACATGATGCATATGCGTGAATGTCTCAATAAATAAAACTTGCATCCACAACATCTATGCATCAGAAATACTCATGAACACTTTAAATTGCAATCGACCATAAACATCACCGGTACTTCCTTACCACAATCATGAACACATATACTCATAATATAGATCAAACATCAACAATCCATCAAACATCAACAATCCACACTATCAATTTTAAACCATCATTATACTTGCCTTTACCGAAGGAGCGAAGGGGTCAAGCACGATCAGGAGCGAAGCCACCTATTCACAAAGCACCACTCAGCACAAAACCATAATACAATATTCACAACTGAGAAGTAAACGCCTCTACGCCCAAAACCCGCAACTCCCTCTCCGCTTAACGGTTCTACACTCTGTCCGCTGCAGCAGCGCTGCTTAACCTTTTTGTATCTTTAACAATATTAAGCCATTCACAGAAAATGATATATTTCTGGATTCCTCACTTAAACACCTTCACTTTTCATGTAGATCACATATTTTTATTTTGATCATAGCAAGGTGTAACTTAATGCGCAAAACAGAGGACGTTATCTGTTCTGGCAATCTGGGCAGCCAGATTCTAACGCGTCCCAACCACAGTGTAAGGCTCTAAAAATTATGATTTTTATACAGTGGTTATATTACTGAATTATCTACATTTTTTTCAATTGCGACCAAAAACATAAAAATCATCTACTACCCCTAAATCACACTTGAACAGCAATCTGCCCCAATCTGCACCCCTGACAGACAGCGATGTTCCCGACTGTGCTGCGCCCAAATCCCGCAGCCTAAAATTCTGGAAAATTTACATAAAATATATCTCGTCGTCGTCTACAATTTTACTTTTGGGCAGACCCGCAGAAAAAATCGTTTCGTAGGTATAAACTGCGCAAACAGTCGCAATACGCGGATTGATCTACAGACAGACAGCAGGAATTCCCTAATCGGGGAATCTAATTGCTAATCCCCCACCAATTCTTAGGCTAAGAACCCTAATTACAGCAATAACAGAGGAATTTGAGATGAGGGAGAGTTACCTAGAGGATCCCCTTGGAATCACCCATCTTCTTCCTCCTCCTTCCTTTCTTCTCCTTCCCTCCCTTCTTCTTCCTTCCTTCTCGCTTTCTCCAAGCACCAAGGGACAACAATGGGGGAGAGGTGTTGCTGGACATGGTGGAGGCGCAGGGGCAGGGAGGGGTGCGGCCAGGGGTAGAGAGGAGGGGCAAAGGGGGTGGCGGCTAGGGTTTGGGGGGAGGGGCACCTCCCCCCCTTTTTGGCCGGCCTCCACTGGGCCAAGGCCCAGGCCCAGGTTGCCAGGTATTTTCAGAATTCCCCCTCTAAAATCATTGTTTTTAATTCTTTTCTATAAGGTCCTCCCTCCAATTAATCGATTATCTCTCAAATCATTTTCGGGATATTACATTGTTTTCAAACTCAAATGGGATATCATTACCAACTTGTTCAGAAGTATCAACCTGAAAGGAAAACCAAAAACATATTGTTAGCACATAGTGTATTTGTTAATTGATCTTAAAAAAAGATGAGCCATAGGTGCTTACTTCATTATTTTCTTCTGCTAGCATCATATTTCTCCAATCCTCTCCAGGGAATTTTCGCTCTATGAAGGCCTGCATGAGATTCATATTACCACTCATGTCCTCTATGTTATTGTTCATTGCTTTTACTGCTCCTTTAAGCATTTCTTGTTACTCAGATTGCCCAATGTCATCTACTTCCTGAGAAACTTGTATTTGGCTCCAATTCTTCTGATCGTAGTACCCTCGAAGTTTTGTCTCTTTTCCAACTACACTTCGAAATACTTCATCATAATCTTTTGATGAAATAATGCCATAGTTATCAGATTTCCTTTTAGCTAACTCATCATAAGCTGTTTCCTACATAAGTAAATATGTATTTAGTAAATCAAAATTATGAATCAAATAGTATTTCTAAATGCAACTTACAAGAAAAGCAATATACCAGTACTTCCTTCATACGTGCATCCTTTTTCTTATGGGCTTATCCCATACGTCAATATCATGTACTTTTCCTTTATTTTTTTCTTCCTGTGCAACAAACCAAATTAGAAGATTTATCAAATTTATGGTTAGATAGCTTTTTATCTTTAATAATAACAACATTTAAGTCTAAAACAATTAACACCATCTCTTTACAAAGCCTAGTGTGGCTTTTTCTCCCAGTTGTATGTGGATTCTTGTGTTGTTTCACGCATTCAGAGTTTTTCTCACATAATTTCTGGAAATAGTAAAGCTTCAGTCAATAATGGGAATTAGAAAACAAATTTTGAATACAAGTTTAGCCTAAAAATTGACTTGTCACCTTGTGTTGGTCCTGACACCATATTGCAAGCAGAGCACCCCATCGATATTCATTAACACCTTTTGGGACATCTTTTAATATTTCATTTAGAGTCCTCTCATCACGATTAAAGTACCTTTTCTTCAAATGATGTTTGTAAGATCTCCACCCCTTTCCAACTTTCATTAGGATCCAGTCTCTTGTAAGATGCTTAGTCTCAGAGGGGTAGATAAATTTAATCTTTAAAAGATATAAACAGAAGTTAGTAGTGTAAAAGCATGATGATACATGTTACTAAATATTAAATAATAGTTCACCTCCACATCAGTGATTATGCTCTTATGTGGTTCCACAAATAATTCATCGTCCCATTTTGGAATGTGCAGTGGTGCAAATGTTGAATCTGTGCAAGCTGACCAAGATATGAGCCAAGAATGGAACCTGACCTAACATTCGGAACACCATTTTCATCCGTCTCCACAATGACCTTACCTTGCTTTAATTGCTCCATGTTTTTTACCTTAAAATCTCCAAGAATCTGCCGCACTTCTCCATTTGGCCCTACATTTTGTACCATTTGAACTATACGTCATAGGGAAAATCATATGCACTTAGAAATTGAAAAAAATGAAACCTTATGCAACTTACAAATTATTTTAATTGGTCTTCTGGATGCAAGAGGCAACTCTGCTATAATGTTATCAACATGTGGATGATCTTCTACATTATATTCTTGCTGTTGTATATTACCTTCATCATGATCTTCAATATGCATGTGCAAATCATCATCTTTAGATTGTGCATCTCCATCTATATTTTCACAATTGAAGTGCCAATTTTCTTCTTCAACTTCCGCATGTCCTACACCTTGTGCATCTAGGTTTAACTTCCGTAGCCGCCTTGGTACCCTCATCATAATTGTTAACTAAAGCAATAAAAAAAATTCCTGCTACCTGCATTTATGTCACTGAAAGCACACAACCATGCTCTACTCTGTATCATCTGCTGGCTGTTGCACACCCATATCAAAAAGATCCCTTGGCTTGAATCTCGTTACCACATGCCATCCTGCAGCTTTTGGATCTTCAACATAAAAAACTTGTTCCACTTGGGATGAAAAGACGAATGGATCATCATCTAATTTCTCTCCACTGTGTATCTTCCGAGAGAAGTTAACAAGGGTGAACCCAAATTCATCTATTTTCATACCGGATCTATGATAGACATCGTACCAATCACATTTGAACAGCACTACCTTGTAATTTCTATATGACAATTCTACAATATCTGATAATCTGCCATAATAATTAACACCGTCACCAGCAATATTCACTACACCACTATTTTGTGTGGTGCGTCCAGCCCCACGACTCATAGTGTGGAACCTGAAACCATTAATAACATATCCACTATAGCGCACAACACATCTGTTTGGTTTAGCAGCCAATGCTCTTATCTTTTCATTTATGTCTGATCCACCATTTAATACAACCTGTATAAGAGTACCGTTAGTCCGTTGTCGAAATAATTTCTTATAATACAGTTATGCATAAATATGAAAACTGCACAGTTATACCTTCTGTTCCAACCAATCAGCAAAGCTTCTATTGATCAACTTGTCAGCGTCAGAATGTGTCAAGTTAGTTGGTTGAGGCAGTTTTCTTTTCTCTTCATCGATAAATTCCCTACAATAATCAAATACATTAAACATTGTGTATATATAATTGTTCAAAATAAATAATTAGAATATACTTGTGCTACACACTTGCGAAAATCTTCAAGTTCATCGCAGTGTCATAAGACATATCGATGTGCCTTAATAAGAAGCTGATTGTTAAATCGGCCAATTGTGATGGCCTTACCGATTGGTTCACCAGCACTCCCAAACATGTACATATCCTTTATATTATTTGAAGGGTCAGGGTTTCTAGACGGCCTTGTAAAGCGTGTAGTTCCTTCTAAAAATCTTGAACAAAATGTTAGGCACTCTTCAGCAAGATAACCTTCAGCGATTGAACCTTCTGGGTGAGCTCTGTTTCGTACAAGTGCCTTTATTCGAACAAATGATCTAGATATAATTACAAAAATATGTCATTTCCAAGATTTATTAAATATATGAAAGAAAAACAAAATTACGTACCTCTCTAGAGGATACATCCAGCGGTAGTGCACTGGGCCACCGAGTTTAACTTCTTCAACCAAGTGTACCAATAAATGGACCATGATAGTAAAAAATGATGGAAGAAAAACTCTTTCCATATTACACAGTGTCATCACAATACTCTCTTGAAGATCGTCAAGCTCAGAAACATCAATAACTTTAGAGCACAACTTCTTAAAGAACGTAGCCAATTTGATAACGATTTTCATGACATCTTTGCTAGGGTAACAAGATCGAAGTGCTATTGGAAGAATGTCTTCTAGTAAAACATGGCAATCATAACTCTTCAGTCCACTAAGTGTACATTCTTTCATGTTAACACATCTAGAAATATTTGAAGCATAACCATCAGGAGTCCTTATATTCTGAATTATCGAACAAAAAATCTCCTTTTTCTCTCTAGACATAGTAAAGGGTGCAGGTGGCAGTATTTGTTTTCCTTTATCATCTACTGTAGGGTGAAGTTCTGGTCGAATGCCAATTTCCACCAAGTCAAGTCGTGCATTAAGATCATCCTTTGTTTTTGAACTAATATCCAACAATGTCCCGATTAAATTATCACACACATTTTTCTCTATATGCATTACATCTAGATTATGCCTTAATTTGTTGCTCTCCCAATATGGTAGCATGAAAAATATGGACTTTTTTCAACCAATCCTCAGGTTTCTTTTCAGTCTTACTTGGGTTACCACATAATTTCGCTTTACATACCTCTCTTTTACGCTTGAGTTCCTGGTTGTTGCCTATGTCGTTGCTATTTTTGTTGGTTTGCTTTTTTCTTTTTGCCAGCTTCGTTAGGCTTACCTTTTTACCTAATACAAATACTCTACCCTGCAACATTCTCAAAACAGAAGTCCCATCCAATGTATTAGGTGCAAGTTCCACCTTCGAAATATATGGCCTTGTGGCAACCATCGACGATGACCCATATAACACAATTTACCGCCCTTTTTTAGACGAAATGGTTTTGTTAATATAGCACAAGATGGGCATGCATATTTCCCGCCCGTACTCCAGCCAGATAGGTAAGCTAGTGCAGGAAAATCATTCAACGTCCATAATAGTGCAGCTCGGAGAGAAAATTTATTCCGTGAAGAAGCATCGTATGTTTCCACACCCTCCCATAGTTGCAAAAGCTCATCAACAAGTGGCACCAAATAGACATCTATATCATTCCCAGGAGAATCTGGTCCAGGAATGATCATCGATAAAATTAATGACGTTTGTTTCATGCAAATCCAAGGTGGTACATTGTAAGGAACGAGCATTACCGGCCAAGTGCTATGCTTTGAACTCATATTCCTAAAAGGGTTAAATCCATCACTACCAAGACCAAGGCGTACATTACGAGTATCTGCAGAAAATTCAGGATAGCTAGCATCAAAATCTTTCCAAGCCTCACCATCAGCCGGATGTCATAGCAATCCGTCTTTTGTACGACCCTCCTCAAGCCAGCGCATATCACATGAAGTTTTGTTAGTTGAAAAAAGTCTTTGGATTCTTGGTATCAATGGGAAATAACGCAACACTTTAGCCGGTTTCTTTTTTCCTTTTGATTCAATTGGAGTCCCATTCTTATCAGTTTTCCAACGGGAGGTACCACACATATGACAAGACTCTTCTGTAGCTCTGTCAACTCGATATAGCATGCAATCTTTAGGGCAAGCATGCATTTTTTTATAATCAAGCCCTAAACCACGGATGATTTTTTTTGCTTCATAACAATTCTTTGGTAAGTTTGCCTCCGGTGGAAGAGCGTCATATAGCACACCAAGTAGTGCTGTAAAAGATTCTTGTGTCCATCCATGTATGCATTTTAGGTGATACAAAGTCACTAAGAACGACAACCTCGAAAATGTTTCACATCCATGATATAGTTTTGTATTTGCATCCTTCATGAAGCTTGCAAACATGTCTTTTTCCCCACTGGTATAATCATCTCCCAATGTGTTATTCCTGTTCTCGGCCATATTAGCTTCCATACTACCGAAGTCAAAATCAATATCATCTTGTTCACCAATAGAAGTACTTGATAGAGATTCACATCTATCTTCCATGACAAATGCAGCTTTTAGGAGTCCTTCCATGTCATCCAATCTTTCTTGTGCACCTTCTACAACAATACTCCTCTGAGCACTAGCAACAGGAATTTTCTTAGAATAACCTGATACAGGAGGACCAAATACTAATGATCGTGGTTCATATTTCTTGCCATGGTGAACCCACTTTGTATAACTTTGAAGAATACCAGCACATCTCAAATGAGTTTTAACTCTATCATAATTCTGAGTTACTCTGTTTCTATAGTTCACGCAAGGACAAAGGATCTTGGCACCATCTGGAATATCACGGAATGCAACAGATAGAAAATATGTGACACCATCTTTATAAGAATCAGTTGATCTTGGTTCACTCATCCAACCTCGACCCATCACTCTATGGTATGCTGTAATAGTAATAGCAAAGATTCTAATTTCTACATTGGCATGACGATGTTGTAAGCACCTGCAGTAAATTAAATCAAACACTCAATCAGAGAGGGGGCGGGCCGGGAATATCGCCCGCGGGTACCCGTCGCCCGTGGGCATACCTATTTACCCGCAAACTGAGTACATGACATTCAAACAAGGAGAATCTAGAGCTAGTAACTAGTAATATGTTAATTTAGTAACTAGTAAGTCACTGGGCAAAATTATACAGATGCCATCATATAAGGCACTAGCCATATCACATTTAAAAAATGAAAACAAGGAGGATCTGGAGCTGTTGAGGATTCTCAAGAAAAAAGTATGTGATTCTATCTTGAGATTTTAACATACACAATTTAGATAGATTATTAGGTCCAAAATATATGATACAAAATGAAGCAGCACTAGGCATAGGCATTGCAACAGAAATTACTTACGCATAATCAAATTGACAGTTTCACATTTTTGTTCTGGGATGACAAACTTTTGGTAAACCTTGCTCTTAACAAATTCACTTGGTATAATTCTAACAAGCCAAAAGGACATATTTTAACGTAGATAAACCACAATGTTATAGCATGTGCTCCAGACCTTGGAGCATTAAACTGCAATACAATAATGTGTATGATGGAAATTTCACAAGTCACAAGTAACCATTGCTACCATTACCAAGAGAGCTCTGTTATTGCTACTTGATTGCATAAGCTAGATAGAAATTACTTGATTGCTGGATCTGGAGGATGGCGGCTGGATCCGGTGTCTCGGCGGGTGGGGGCGGCGGCTCGATCTGGAGGGCGGCGGCTCGGCCGGGGCGCTATCGTCGGCCGGGAGTAGAGAGAGGGAGGCCAGCCCTGGCGCGGGCGCGGGACTTCACGGGCAGAGCCGCGGCCGGAGGGGGCACGCGACGGCGGTAGTGGCGGGAGCGGAAGGGCGGGGCGAAGATGGAGTCAGCGGCGTCCCAGTGCAGGGTGGAGCGGCGGAGGGCGGAAGCGCTGAGGGCTGAGGTGGATGAAGGAGGAGGAGGCTGGCGAACGGGTGGGGCGGAGGAGGAGGCCGACGGCCGGGTGGGGGGCGGAGGAGGAGGAAGAGGAGGCAGCGGATCTGGGGGCGGAGGAGGAGGCCGGCGGCCTAGTGGGGGCGGAGGAGGAGGAAGAGGAGGCGGCGGATCTGGGGGCGGAGGAGGAGGCCGGTGGCCTGGTGAGGACGGAGGAGGAGGCCGGCAGCCTGGTGGGGGAAGGAGGGGCGGGGCGAAGAAGGCAAGCAACGGTTGGTCCGACAAGAGTTTCATGGTGCTGCTAGGTCTTTTAGCGGACATACTTCCGGAGGGAAATGAGTTGCCTAAAACCACGTATAAAGCCAAGAAGGTTCTTTGTCCGTTGGGAATGGAAGTAGAAAGAATACATGCATGTCCGAACGACTGTATCCTCTACCGTAAAGAGTATGCAAACATGCATGTATGTCCGGTGTGCAACGCATCCCGATACAAACGTAACAATCAATCAGATGACGGCGAGGGAACAAAGGCGAAGAAAGGACCTCCTGCTAAGGTGGCATGGTATTTTTCTATAATTCCCTGTTTGAAAAGGTTTTTTGCAAATCCAAAGGAGGCAAAACTGCTGCGTTGGCACTCGAGGAGCGCAAGAAGGATGGAATGCTAAGACACCTTATTGATTCTGCCCAGTGGAGAAACATCGATAAGAGTTTTGCAGACTTCGGTGCAAAACCAAGGAATATAAGGTTTGGACTGAGTACAAATGGAATGAATTCTTTCAGTAGCATGAGCAGCGGACATAGCACATGGCCGGTGACTCTGTGCATCTATAACCTTCCTCCTTGGTTGTGTATGAAGCGAAACTATATTTTTGTTGTTGATACTTATCCAAGGGCCAAAGCAACCTGGGAATGATATCAATGTATACCTAGCACCGTTGGTGGAAGATCTAAAAGTACTGTGGAGCGATTTTAATTATAATTATAGCAAAATGGAACAAGGCTATATACCTTGTACATTTTGGTATAATTACAATTAAAATTGCTCCACAGTAAGAACAAATCCAAGTACACAGCTATCGCCCAAATACTCGATAGGTAAGTACATTTTCTCCATACATAACAACATTATACTCTTTCTTTCCTTCTGAATGACTAATCTAACTTTTTCGAATAACGAAGGTCGTTCGCTACATACGTTGCACAAACATGTGGCTCGACGACAGGGGCCAAGCCCTTGAAACATGTTCGCAATTTTCAGGTATTCACTAGCTACACATTAATTAATCATATACAACACTTAGTAGTAATGCCTCTTGAATTAACACATTCTATTTTTTGCAGTGCCACCAGCAGCAGCCAGGCAACACGTGTGGATTCTACATTTGCCACCACATGAGACTACTTCTCGATTCCTCAAAGATCACCAATTCTAAGGTTTGTCAATCTTCCCACATTTATTTCATACTTGTCAGGTTATATATGTACGTGCATTGATATTCCTATCGACAGGCTGCGCCCATCTCTAAAACTGCATTGAAACAGCCAGACCTTGCACTAATTCGAGGAGAGTGCGCTTTCTTTTTGTGGTCTAAAGTCATAAGATCAGATGGAGAGTTCCACTGCGCACAATGATTTTTTTATTGCTCTTTTCACTCCGGAATCGAGGTCTCGCGAAAGGAACGGATCCATAATCAACGAACTTGTCAGCTGCACAAGCAATACTTGAATGGCAATTATGCACCATCCAAGTATAGCTTGTGCAGCCTGATAAGTTCGTTGATTATGGATCTGTTCCTTTTGCGAGACTTCGATTCCGGAGTGATAGAGCAATAAAAAATGCAATGTTACCATCTAAGTGCAAATGCAATGTAGATCTTTTGTAATTGTGTATTTGTTAATGGATATTTTATTTCATTTCAATTAATTGATTTGCGAAATGGATGCTTTATGTTTGTGAAATAAAGTACGATGTGAATTGGATGTTTTATGTTTGAAACGAATTGAGATGTCAATTGT
Organism: Dendrocalamus latiflorus; assembly: GCA_017311315.1. NCBI lineage: Eukaryota > Viridiplantae > Streptophyta > Magnoliopsida > Poales > Poaceae > Dendrocalamus > Dendrocalamus latiflorus. The sequence continues at coordinate 31,727,396 of CM029640.1, read as the reverse complement.
ATGTATACATGTACATGTTGATCTGCTTGTTTCAGAGAGCATGGCTAACATTTCCTGAGGCTAGCCAATAAACAGGAATAGATTTAGGGGTAGAAAAGAATATCACAGACGGTTTGTAACTTAAAACCATCTGTGATAGCCGATAATCACAGACGGTTTTTAAGTAAAAACCGTCTGTGATAGGTGATAATCACAGACAATTTTTAGTTACAAACCGTCTGTGATATTTACACCACAGACGGTTCGAAAACCGTCTGTGATAACCTTCGATTATCACTGACCCGTAATTTCAGACGGTTCAGAAAACCGTCTGTGATGACGTTTTTGAACCGTCTGTAATACGGTTTTCTGTAGTAGTGCATATTGCTCTTTCTTCAGCCACTATAACGCTTCTGCATCAGAGGAGTAGGTACTACCTATATTCAATTATGAGAGTGTCGACAAATCGTCCGGATATTTTCTTTTTAACTATTATCTAAATTTTTGACAATTAAATTAGAGAACAAGGGGTCCTTATTTTTGAAGAGGATATTTTTTCCAAAGAGGACGGGGCAGAATTCATGGCCATTGGATTTTTAATCCAACAGTCCTAAATTTAAATGATAGTTAGAAAGAAAATATCCAGATGATATTTAACAAAACCCTTCAATTATTCATTTCTTCCCAGCGACTAATGCTTCTTCGCAATTAGCCGATATGATCTTTATGTGTATTCGGGAGTCAATATGTCCTGCTAGGTGCCACTATTGACTTATGGCTTGAAAAGGGTTTTCGGGTCATGGCTGTCTACACATGAACCTAACGGGTCACACACTTAAGGGGTTGGAATTGGAAAGCTTGCCTATATGATTGACTCTAGTGCAAGTGGGAGATTGTTAGTGATGTGCCCAAGAGGCAATCATAAACAATTCGGTTTTATAGGCTAAAAGGGATATTGATCCATATGGTATTAGGGTTCTAATGGGCCTACAACGTGGAAGCCCATTAGCATGCTCTATAAATATGTGGAGGCGGGGCTACAGGTAGGATAGACTATTATGCTGAAAACCCTGACCGCCACCTCCCCTCGACCGTATCCCGAAACCCTAGCCGGGCGCGCGGTGCTAGCACACCAGCGCACGGCATTCCATCCCGAACGTGTGGACTCCGTGGAGGCGCCGCTGCTGTTGCTGCTGTGCTGATCGGCGAGAAGCGCAAGGCTATTGCTAGGACGTGAGGAGGAGACATTTAGTTCGTGAAACGATCGACTGCTTCTTCATCAACACGCATCTACGTTGGACCGGGCTGCTCCAACTCTTCTTCTGCTGCGCAGCACATCTAGTGGTAACTATCCATGACTCCCTTATACGCATGTTTTCTGGTTGAATGCGGTAGAAAATCAAATGTTGTAGCTAGCGTAGCCTACCCGTTCTCCTTCAGTGGTATCAGAGTAAAGCTGCGTAGTATGTGGTTTGGATCATGCGCTTGTAGATGATATGTTATTTGTAGTAGATGCGATCTATTACTGTTCTTATGCTAGGTTCATGTGATGGATCTTTCGGTGCACGGGTTGATTAGATCAATCGGTCATAAGGGGTTGAAATAGGTATGAGTTGATAGCATAATGTGGCCAAAAAGATTAGTTCGTGCTCTTTCTTTGATGTACGCGCGACTTGCCCCTACCGACTGGAATCACCATCGGGACTAACTGCGCGCACAGTCAGTAGATCGAGCCAACAGATCGAGGTCTTGTGTTGCGGTCTCCTCAAGTATACCGATCGCGATGATCAATGTGATTGATCTAATGAAAATTGAGACATTTTGAATGGCTCGGATTTGGGTTGATTTGATCGGCCCGATGAGATTTTCATAGCGATTTATAGATGCGATCTATGTAATTCCGTGAGGTTTGGGACCGCCGTTGCGTACACGCATAGATTGTTATACAAACACATTCATGTCAGGGCGGTAGAATGCGTTCTACGCTTAACTTGTTTTTGCAGGGAATGATGTGAATGGTATGGCATAGATGTATATGTGATGCATGTGTGTTTTGGCGGCCTGTGTGTCGTATTAATCACAGCTAGGTTGAGGCTGTTCTTTAATTGTATAACGACCTGCGTGTCGACTTGTGATACTTGCGCTCCTCATGTAATTCATTTGCTAGCTATTAGTTGTAATAGTTTAGTTCTTTACCATGGAGGCTTCAAGCATGACGACAAAGAGGACAGGAAGTGTGGCGAAGGACATCACCGTGGAACCATGGCGATGGCGACGACTACGATTCAAAAGGCCATACCATTCACAGTATAATGTGATTATATGCATGTGATGTTTATTTCCTGTCATACTATTCTTTCATGCCATACCTGTAGAGGATGTATTTTTCATGACAGAATAGCTTCCCTCAGAAAAATTAAGAATTTATTTGACGCCCTTCCAATTGCTGCGCCTATAAGAATTACGATCATTGTTTGGTAGGTCTGCCAAAGCAGAGTACCATCAACTATGTTGATCTAATAGGGTGGATGTCGGACATCCACATGCATAGTATTGGTTTACTTAACAAGGCTATCAAATTGGATTTGGGCCTTGGGGCATGGTGTTGGGAGCCGGGGCATTGGATGCCACCCAACAAACAAGAGTCACATAAGATGTGATTAGCAAGCGTTGCTTACCTACGTCACTAAGTTTCTAGCGGTGATGCCAAAGCTCACTAGAACTTAGATGAACATGGATCTTGACCACTATATGTCGTTAGAGGGAAGACGATTACAAACCATATAGTGGGAGTGTCTTTTGTTAAATTGTTTAATGGAAGATTAAACATGAACATAGTGCTGAACTTTGCTTGTTTATTTTCTGTTGTAGATCATGGCTGCTTCTAGTAACAATTCTGGTTTTAACTTGCGATCTGTTCTTGAGAAAGAAAAACTTAATGGAACAAATTTTATTGATTGGTACCGCAACTTGAGAATTGTTCTCAGACAAGAAAAAAAGGGATACGTTCTTGAGCAACCCTACCCCGATGAACTCCCTGAGGGTGCAAACGTTGCCACCCGCAAAGCTTATGAGAAGCACTGCAATGATTCACTCGACGTTAGTTGTCTCATGCTTGCTACCATGTCCTCTGAGCTTCAGAAGCATTATGAGAATGCAGATGCTCACACTATGATTGAAGGACTGCGTGACATGTTTGAGAACCAAGCTAGGACCGAGAGGTTTAACATTTCAAAGTCCTTGTTTGCGTGCAAGCTGGCGGAAGGTAGTCCAGTCAGTCCTCATGTGATCAAGATGATTGGTTACATTGAGAGCTTGGAGAAGCTTGGTTCTCCCCTTAATCCTGATCTGGCTACGGATGTTGTTCTCCAATCTCTCCCTCCGAGCTATGAGCAGTTCATTATGAACTTTCATATGAATAGCATGGAGAAATCATTGACTGAATTGCATGGGATGCTTAAGACAGCAGAGGAAAGCATTAAGAAAAACACCAATCATGTGATGATGGTTCAGAAGGAGAATAAAAAGAGGAAGCGTTGGACGCCCAAAGGCAAAGGCAAAGGAAAGGTTCCTAATGAGCACCCTAGCTCTAAGCCAAAGCCAAATGGGAAGGTCAAATCTGGCCCTTCTCCTGATGATGAATGCTACCATTGCCATGTCAAGGGGCATTGGTCTAGGAATTATAAGAAATACATGGAGGATCTGAAGAAGAAGAAGGGAAGCGAGACTTCTGCTTCAGGTATAAATGTTATAGAAATTAATCTTGCAATTTCTTCTGGTGAATCTTGGGTATTTGATACCGGATCGATGATTCATACTTGCAAATCGTTGCAGGGTCTAAGAAGGACTAGAAGTTTTGCGAGAGGCGAGTTGGACATGCGTGTCGGCAATGGAGCAAAGGTTGCTGTACTGGCTGTCGGCACTTATCACTTGTCATTACCTTCAGGATTAGTTTTGGAATTAAATAATTGTTATTACATTCTAGCATTGAGTAAGAACATCATCTCTTCTTCATGTTTGGAGTAAGATGGTGGTTATGAGTTCGTAATAAAGAACAAACGTTGTTCTATTTATTTGAATGATATACTCTATGCACATTGTCTATTGATGAATGGGTTATATGTTCTTGATCTTGAGGATAAGCCTGTCTATAATATTAATGCAAAGAGGCTGCGGCCTAATGATTTGAATTCTGCTTTTATTTGGCATTGTCGCTTAGGTCATATAAATGAGAAACACATAGAGAAGTTCCATAAAGATGGTCTACTCAACTCATTTGATTTTGAATTATTTGAGACATGTGAGTCTTGTTTACTTGGCAAGATGACAAAGGCGCCTTTCACCGGTCATAGTGAGAGGGAAAGTGACTTGTTGGGACTTGTACATACCGATGTATGTGGACCAATAAGCTCAGTAGCTAGAGGTGGTTTTCAGCATTTCATTACTTTTACTGATGACTTTAGTAGATATGGATACATCTACTTAATGAGGCACAAGTCTGAATTGTTTGAAAAGTTCAAAGAATTTCAAAATGAAGTACAAAATCAGCCAGGCAAGACAATTAAAATTCTGCGATCTGATCATGGAGGTGAATATTTGAGCCATGAATTTGGTGAACATCTAAAATAGTGTGGAATTATTCCACAGCTGACTCCGCCTGGCACACCTCAGTGGAACGGGGTATCTGAACGGAGGAACCGGACCTTGTTAGACATGGTTCGGTCTATGATGAGCCAATCTGATCTTCCATTGTCCTTCTAGGGATATGCTCTAGAAACTGCTACGTTTACACTAAACAGAGTTCCATCTAAATCAGTGGAAAAGACACCAAACGAGAAATGGACCGGGAAACGTCCTGGATTGTCTTTCCTTAAGATATGGGGTTGTGAGACTTATGTGAAATGTTTGACATCTGATAAGCTCCATCCTAAATCTTATAAATGCTTCTTTGTTGGGTATCCTAGGGAAATCAAAGGATATTATTTTTACAATCGGGAAGAAGGCAAAGTGTTTGTCGCTCGGAACGGTGTCTTTTTGGAAAAAGAGTTTCTTTCAAAGGGTGTTAGTGGGAGCAAGGTGCAGCTTGAAGAAATTCGGGAAACACCTGAAAATGTTTCAGCTCCTATTGAACCTCAACAGGATGTACAAGATGTTGTACAACCGGTTATGGAGGCACCGCCCCCACGTAGGTCTACAAGGGCACGTCGCGCAACTGAAAAGTTCACGCTCCTAACCACGGGACAACGCGACATATTGTTGTTGGACAATGATGAGCCCAAGAGCTACACAGAAGCAATGATGGGACCAAACTCTGAAAAATGGCTTGGAGCCATGAGGTTCGAAATAGAATCCATGCATGATAATCAAGTTTGGAACTTCGTGGATCCACCTGATGGTGTAAAAACTATTGAGTGTAAATGGGTTTTTAAGAAAAAGATAGACATGGATGGAAATGTTCACATCTATAAGGCATGATTGGTGGCGAAAGGTTTCAAGCAAATTCAAGGTATTGATTATGATGAAACGTTTTCGCCCGTCGCTATGCTAAAGTCTATTCGGATCCTCCTAGCGATTGCTGCCTATTTCGACTACGAGATTTGGCAGATGGATGTCAAAACGGCTTTCCTAAATGGAAACCTAAGCGAGGATGTGTACATGACACAGCCTGAGGGTTTTGTTGATCCGAAAAATGCTGGGAGAATATGCAAGCTTCAGAAGTCCATTTATGGATTGAAGCAAGCATCTCGGAGTTGGAATCTTCGTTTTGATGAAGTAGTCAAAGGGTTTGGCTTCATCAAGAATGAAGAAGAGCCTTGTGTTTACAAGAAGGTTAGTGGGAGCGTACTTGTTTTCTGGTCTTGTATGTAGATGACATATTATTTATCGAAAATGATATTCCAATGCTAGAAGCTGTGAAGTCTTCTTTAAGAAAAAGTTTCTCAATGAAAGATCTTGGAGAGGTAGCTTACATTGTGGGCATAAAGATCTATAGAGATAGATCGAAGAGGCTAATTGGATTAAGCCAAAGTATGTACATTGACAAGGTATTGAAATGGTTCAATATGCAAGATTCCAAGAAAGGTTTCTTGCCTATGTCACATGGCATTAGTCTTAGCAAGACTCAGTGTGCTTCAACACTTGATAAGCAAAACAAGATGAGTGCGATTCCGTATGCCTTAGCCATCAGATCCATCATGATGATATGCTTTGTATGCACCCAGATGTTTCATATGCTCTAAGTGTTACGAGCAGGTATCAATCTAGCCCCGGTCTAGCTCACTTGGTGGCTGTAAAGAATATTCTTAAGTACTTTAGAAGGACTAAGGATATGTTCCTTATTTTTGGAGGTGAAGAAGAGCTCGTTGTAAAAGGTTACACCGATGCTAGTTTCCAAACTGATAAAGATGATAGCAGATCGCAGTTTGGTTTTGTGTTCTGCCTCAATGGAGGGGCAGTGAGCTGGAAAAGTTCCAAGCAAGAGACGGTAGCTGATTCGACAACTGAGGCCGAGTATATTGCAGCTTCTGAAGCTGTAAAGGAAGCTGTTTGGATCAGAAAATTTGTTTTTGAGTTGGGTGTGATCCCTAGTGTGTCCAGTCCAGTGGATCTCTATTGTGATAATAGTGGAGCCATTGCGCAAACAAAGGAGCCTAGGTCACACCAAAAGTCCAAACATATACTTCGGCATTATCACCTTATCCGTGAGATCATTGATAGAGGTAAAGTGAAGATTTGCAAGGTGCACATGGATTTGAATGTTGCTGATCCGTTGACGAAGCCTCTCACACAACCAAAGCATGAGGCACACACGAGTGCAATGGGTATTAGATACTTACATGATTGACTCTAGTTTGAGTGGGAGATAATTGTATCAAGTCTATGTTTATGAAATTTTGAATAAGGTGTTATTTGGTTCCTTGAATAATGATTGTATGCATTGATTGGCAAGTATGTGACTTGTTCGTGAAACTCTTTGTTTTATTTAATGTTATTCTAAAGATCCCTAGTCTTATGTCATTACGTGGGACAACAATGATTTATGGACTAGCACATGTCTTGATTGATGATCATGTTTCACAGATCATGGATATAGGAATATCAAATCAATAATGTGGACACATGTTAGAGAACATGGTGTTGGATTGACCCACTCTGAGACGCTGCTGGGATTGTTATGTTAATATGTGCCATCAAGCGATCTCGAGTGGTATACCTACTGGATCCTTCAACCTGAAATCGCCATTGTTTCTCACTATGTGTAGTGGTGCGCTTTGTGGCTGCCAAACACTACTCCGTAACTGGGTAGCTATAAAAGTGGTCTTCAGGTGTATCATGAAACATAGAACGGGATGTGAGCGGATTAAGATGGAATTTGCCCCTCCTACATAACAGGAGAGATATCTCTGGCCCCTCGATGTGGTTGGATTAGGGAAGTGCATGGCCATGCCAAGGTGATTAAAGAGTTAATCACAATGTGACTAAAGGGTTAGTCATGAGTTGTAATCCACCACAAGATCGAGTGAATGGTTGAGCTATCATAAGGGTGGCACGAATCTCGCCTTAAGTTCGACTGGTATCGTGTGGCAAAGGGATCCAAGTGTGTGTATATCAAGGTTTAGCCGATATGATCTTTATGTGTATTCGGGAGTCAATATGCCCTGCTAGGTGCTACTATTGACTTATGGCTTGAAAAGGGTTTTCGGGTCATGGCTGTCTACACATGAACCTAACGGGTCACACACTTAAGGGGTTGGAATTAGAAAGCTTGCCTATATGATTGTCTCTAGTGCAAGTGGGAGATTGTTAGTGATGTGCCCAAGAGGCAATCATAAACAATTCGGTTTTATAGGCTAAAAGGGATATTGATCCATATGGGATTAGGGTTATAATGGGCCTACAACGTGGAAGCCTATTAGCATGCTCTATAAATATGTGGAGGCGGGGCTGCAGGTAGGATAGACTATTATGCTGAAAACCCTGGCCGCCACCTCCCCTCGGCCGTATGCCGAAACACTAGCCGGGCACGCGGTGCTAGCACACCAGTGCACGGCGTTCCATCCCAAACGTGTGGACTCCGTGGAGGCGTCGCTGCTGTTGCTACTATGCTGATTGGCGAGAAGTGCAAGGCTATTGCTAGGACGCAAGGAGGAGACATTCAGTTCGTGAAATGATCGACTGCTTCTTCTTCATCAACGCGCATCTATGTTGGACCGGGCTGCTCCAACTCATCTTCCGCTGCGCAGCGCATCTAGTTGTAACTATCCATGACTCCCTTACACGCATGTTTTTTGGTTGAACGCGGTAGAAAATCAAATGTTGTAGCTAGCGTAGCCTACCCGTTCTCCTTCACTCATGTCCGCTATTAGCCAAACCCCATGCAAACTCTACAAATTGTTCGTTCGTCAGCGTTACTATACTCCCGAAGCTGGCGTACACCACTGAGTTCGGCCGCTTGCCTCTGAGCCATTCTAGGTAGGCGTGGTTCTCCTTTGAAAGGTTTGAACCCAACGTGTCGACAGTACTACCGGTGACTTGCCAGAGGAGCAGCGGCAGAGGCCTGATAGCGTAGATAGGCGGCATGATGGTTGACACCGCGGTGATGACTTCGCGCTCAAGCTCGTCAAAAGTGTGAATGATGATGGCTGATGGAGTGGTCCGGTGGCACACCATTGAGCTTAGGAGGATGGCAAGCATGGCGTCTTCAGGGTCCGTGGTGCGGATGAAGCTCGGGAAGTCCCTTAGGCAGTGGCAAACCCAGGATAAAATTATAGGTAGGCCGAAGTCTAATGGTGGACCCAGGAAAAAAACTAGGTAGGCTGAGGTCGAAAGCGTGAAATAAACAGTAGTACCCAAAAGCAAAACAATCCATGATCAGACAATGTTGCAATCACAGTAATAAAAGTATGTGATACGAAATAGAAACAACAACTACAATTTGCATGTTAACATATGTAGATAACGGAAGGACAATAAAAAATACCTCACTAATGAAGATTAATCCACAATTGTAGATGAGCTGTAAAAGAAACAACCTGTCAATTGTGAAAGATAAATCAGTAGTGTCACAATTCGATAATAGAATATAAAAGATGCAATACAAAAGAAGACAAAAAAAATATACCAGTAAATAACTAAGTACGTCTAGGAGAACGAGGCATTTTCATTCTTCGAGTTTTCATGTCTTGAAATCATTTCTTGAGTTTTTTTCACGAACAAGTCCTTTGAATATCTCTCGCTCGATATAGCACACCATCAAGTCATCAAGACATCTTATTACACAAATCGTTGTTGATAATATTCATATCCGAGAAGGCTCTTTCAACCGATGCTGTCGCCAGCGGTAGTTGCTTTTGAATCTTTGGACAAGTCATCTGGGCATTCGCAGGACATAGCTCATCAATGCAAGCTTGACTTCCTCCTTCCTTTCTTTGTACCAATCAATCATCTCTAGAAAATTGCCCTTGTTTAAGGAAGAAGAAGATTCATCCTGTCCACGAAATGACTGACCTTGCCTTAGGAGAAAACTTGCACAATCTAAAGATGCAGTCACATGAATTTCATATTTTATTTCTGCTTCCTTGCTATAAGACATAATCTTATGTGACACACTCGACCTTTGATTCTTAAATTCGTCGCATGCTTTCCTTGCATTATTGTGAATACTACCAACCGCACCAACATGATCAGCATATGATTTGTATTGATTCTTCCAATTGCTATACCCTATTTTGGTGAAGACATCATGACCAAATTGTTCATGTAAAGGTTCGTGGTTGAAAAGGAAGCAATAAAAGCAATAGGCCGCATCTTTCGCTACACTATATTCCAACCAATCGTGCTTTTTAAACCATGATTCACGAAAGGCTCTAAGATCCTTTCCATATGTTTTACGAGGGTAATTATGGCCAATTGGTTGAGTAGGGCCCTTCAACAAATAAGCCCTCCTCACTTGATCTCTAATGTCGGGATGAAAATCATCAAGCGGTATACGAAGTCCCGGATCAGCAATGATGTGATCCGGGTTGAATTCCTTAATACCTTCATCCATTTGTTGCAGTTGTTCAGCTGCAGTCTCTTGTTCTTGTGGTCGTTGTTGTGTTGGACTTGGTTCGATTGGACTTCAAGTTGAGATTGTACATGTGCGGCCACCGTTCCGCTTTCCTTGGTACTTCTGCTTGACAATTTGCTAAAATAGCTACTCAAATCCTTTCTATTCATTTTGAATTTGAACAAGCCTCAGATCACAGTTTCTGGAGAGGTAAAAATATAACTATATAAGTACCATCATTTTGACAAGCTGATTTACATATTCTACAATCTACATAAAAATTTTACAAGCTATCAAAACTAATAATTAAATACACAAATCTAAAATCTAGAATAAATAGAATTTATTGTACCTTTATAAAATAGAAACTATAGAAATCCTCACTCCTCAACTCCTCTGCTCCTCAAAGCCTCAGCTCAACAGTCCACCGACTGTGGTCACTCGGTCAGGCCTCACTGCCTCTATGCCTCAGCCGACTGCTCCACAAAATCTTAAATCCCCCGGCTCAAATCCACGATCCACCTTCCACCGAGTGAGTGAGTGACGGAGGAGGCACCGACGCCCGACAAATTGTAGTACTAGTCACCGACCGACCCACTCCCGCTCCTCAAATCCTCCCCGGATCCCGCCGCTCCCGGGCTCCCCGCCTCCCGCCTCCAGACTCCAGTCTCGGGCTCCCTGCCTCCCGGCTCCCGGGCTCCCCGCCTCGCACCTCCCGCCGGGCTCCCCGCCTCTCGCCTCCCGCCCCAAGCTCCCCGCCTCTCGGCTCCCGGGCTCCCCGCCTCCCGCCTCCCGCCGGGCTCCCCGCCTCCCGCCTCCAGTCCCGGGTTCCCCGCTTCCCGGGCTCCCCGCCTCGCGCCTCCCGTCTCCCGCCAGGCTCCCCGCCTCCCGCCTCTGTCCTCCCGCGCTCCCTGGCGGCCCGGCCACCGTCTTCTGGGCTCCCGCCGACTCCTCCGCCTAGGCGCCGCCACGCCGTCCTCCTACAACTCCGCGTCTCCGCCTGGCCGCCCGGGATATAAGGTTAGCGCCGGTACTCTTCGACTTGGTGTTGGCCCATGCGTCGCTAGTATATCTCTTGGCTCTTGCTTTGTTGGGCACTTGGGCCGTGTGTTTATTGGGTATTTGGGTGTTGCTTGGACTAATGGACTTGGGTTCTGACGCCTAGCGTTCTTCCGGGCTTCCGGCAAGATGTGCATCCAGGGTTTAATCTGTCGGAAGCAAAAAAAATTTGGCTGCCAGCGAAAGGAACGAAAGAACGAAATTTCGGTTATTTCGTTCGAATTTCGAACTAAAAAAATCAAACTTTTGATGAAATTTAACCAAAATTTGAGAAATCAAACCTTGGCCGCTGCCCGCTGCTCTTCTTCCCCGTGGAGGATGGGGATGGCCGCCGCCCGCCGCTCTTCTCCCCCGACTTGCCTTGGCGATCTCGGCGCCGGTCCCGCGGCCGGAGAGGATGCGGAGGAGCGTCGACTTGCCGGCGCCGCTGGGGCCCACGACGGCCAGGATGCGGGAGGTGGAGGCGGTGAAGGAGACGAGGTTGAGGAGGCCCTCGGCGGCGGCAGGGTCGGAGGCGGGGGAGGAGGACAAGAAAGGGAGGAAGGCGGTCATGGAGGCGCGGCGAGGGGCGGGGCAGGAGAGGTTGGTGACGGCGCGTACTGGCAAGGGGCGACGCGACTGGGGTTAGGGTTAGCGCGAGTACGGAACTGCGGCGTGGGGGACTGGTGGGCCGAGGCCGACCGCCAATTTCGAATGCTGCCGAATTTTTTGACCGATACATAGTTTTTTCGTTGACCACCGAAAGCAACGAAATTTCGCCATTTCGGCGAAATTTCGGACGAAATATTATTCCCTGTGTGCATCACACCTGGCCGGAGGGTGGGGGCGTGGCGGTTCCGCCGGCGGGGGGGGGGGGGGGGGTTCTGGCCGATAGGGAGCTCGGGCGGCCGCCCGGCCTTGCCCGAAGGGCAGGTCCGCCCCTGCCCTTAGGTGCATGTCCTTGGGCATCCCCGGCACCCAGTCGACGACCGTGCTGTCCAGGTATCCGTTCGTCAGGTGCTCGGCGTCTGTTGATCAAATCAACGATCAAGTAAGCAGATTTTATTTGATCTATGTAGATCAAGGTTGCATTTCATAGCAGAACAATTAGATCGACCGACATATCCTAGCTTACGTTTGAGGGGAACAATACCCTTGTCGACAAGCTGCTGGCACTGCTGGAACGCCATGAAGGAGTAGGCGCTCATGATCCAGAAGGTGACGCAGGGGAGCCCCATCTCCTTGGCGGTACGCAGGATGCGCTCGACGTCGGAGATGACACAGGTCACTGGCGGGTGGTCGGCGACGAGGTTCTTGAACTGCCGGGCCATGGTCTGCTGGGAGAACCACAGCGCGGCTATGTCCTGCACCGCGTCCTCCTCGGACGGGGGCAGGCTGTCAGGGACGGCGGCGAACTGGAACCCCGGGATGCCAGCGAGCGCGCCGGGGCCGCGAGCGCCGAGGAGGCGGCGACGGTGTTGACACTAATTTATTTTCTTGTTATGGGATAACAAAATGTATCTTGTAACAGCCAACATCCATATATGAGTTGTGCTAAAAATCTGAAGCTAACTATTGATGTTGGCATTGGCCCGTGAAGCTTCTAGCCAAAGCAAAGATTTGAGTAGTTTCTACATACGGGAGAAGCAACTATGCATGCAATCGGCTGACTAAAATTATGAACTAGTACAGAGAAAGCAATAGATGGAGCTAGAAACTTATCTGGCTGTGTAAGCCAAGAAATATCTAGCATACTAAGCCAACTAAGAGTTTTCTAGTGCTGTCTGCCAACTACATTAGATATAATTTGCAACCAAGTCGGTTGGTTTAGTCGGTGTGTTTTGGCTATAAAAGGACCTGCAGTCTCTTCCTTTCTCTACATGTGTGTGAGATGTATGCTTGAGTATATGCCAGGACTTTGTCCAGAAAAGCTTGTAAGTCTTATGTTTGTAAGAGAGCCAATAAATTATAGTTTGATGCTTTAAGCTAGTTACTCCTCTATCCCAATTCTTTGCTTCTTTTGAGAGCTTCAAATTCCCAATAACTGGTATCAGAGCCCCAGGTTCGAGTCAGGCATAGCGGAGTAGTTCGTTCGTGCTGTTTTTCGGAGCTGAGATTATGGCTTCGAGTTCGGGCGTCGGGATGGCACAGTCGATAGTTCCCGTATTCTCAGGCGAGAATTACGATATGTGGAACATCAAGATGCGGACGCTACTACTATCGCAAGGATTGTGTGATATTGTGGAGATCGGCTACAAAAGGTACGCTGCTGAAGAAGTTCTTACACCAAAACAGAAGAAAACTCTGGCGGAAAACCAGATGACGCACGCCAAGACCTTGTTTTTGATTCAACAAGGTGTTGCGGAAAGTTTATTTCGACGGATCATCGGCTCAAGACCTCAAAAGAAGCTTGGGACAAGTGAAAGGAGGAGTTTCAACGTACTACAAAAGTTTTAGCCGTAAAGTTATAAACTTTGCGAAGACAGTTTCAAAATCTGCAGATGAAGGAGTCCGAGAAGATAAAGGATTACTTCTCGAGAGTCATCGAGGTGGTGAACCAGATGCACACCTACGGTGAGGAAATTACTTATCAAAAAATTGTCGAGAAAATTTTAATCAGTTTACCAGAAAAGTTTGAATATATTGTTGCTGCAATTGAGGAGTCAAAGGACTTGGCGACTCTTACTGTCCAACAACTAATGAGTTCGTTGGAGTCCCATGAAGAAAGGAAGCTACAGCATGCAGGGAGCTCAGTTGAAAGTGCCTTCCGGTCAAAGCTGAGCTTCAAATCCCAAAATTCAAGAAATAGTGAAAATTATCAAAGAAGAGTTGATCCGAGAAAAGATGTGCAGAAAAAGCTGACTGAAGATAAAAGAGAAAAAGTATGGCTAGTTCTAATTTTTGGTGTGATATTTGCAAAAAATCTAGTTGCACTACAGATAGTGCTGGAAAAAGATGACTTGCAACAAATGCAAAAGGCAAGGTCATATTGCCAAATATTGTAGAACCCAAGATATTAATCGGGCAAATTTCTCGAAAGAAGAAGATAATTAATTCAGAAGGAGCAGTTTATTTTTGTCAAATTGTCCAAGATAAAAAAGAAGATACTTGGATTGTGGACAGTGGTTATACAAACCATATGTCTTCCAATCGGGATATATTTCGAGATATTGACTCATCTTGTGTAACACCCCAGCCAATCAATGACCTGGAATGCTACCAAACTAATAACATAAGAAGGAAAAACTAATATTCATCTTACAAAATTTCGGCAGAACCTCCTTTGTTTATTGAGTAAATCAGAGGTTCCAACAAGTATAATCAAATGATATGAATAACAGTAAGCAATATATTTATTTATAAGCAAAATTGGATTATGTTCATCATCGCACTCATAATAATACTACTTAGATAAAGAATGGAATCAATGTAAAAGAGTTCTAATCTTTTATTACATTTTGAACCTGATAGACATTAATCAAATACCACTTAAATTATTCAGCAAATAGTGTTTAATGTTCTTTCTTTCTTCCATGGTGAATAGACCGTGCAAGTGCAACAAAACTAATCCTTCTTTATCCTCATGCATGCCGATCTCATGTAGATACCTAAAACAAACAGCAACCACAACAACAGCAACAAGAGTGAGTTCAACGACTCAGCAAATATAATAAGTAGTAACAAGAATAAAAGTGAACATCATTTCACAAGTTCATCCATCAATCATATAAATAAACCATGCTATGCAATATGATCAAAAATCTCTTTATCTCTTCTCTTTCGCATTTTACCGGTAATGCGGAGTGTGTATCCGTCAATGCACACCCATGCCTGTACCATCTGGTACAGGAACCAATTGCCCATACTCCACAAGTATGGGGACCTTTAGCCCGTCATGTCATCAACATGATGGGGACCTCGGCGCTTGGTCATCTCGTGACCAAGACATCAATAAATCAGCATGATGCACAAACGTGAATGTCTCAACAAATAAAACTTGCATTCACAACATCTATGCATCAGAAATTCTCCTGAACACTTTCAATTGCAATCGTCCATAAACAATATCAACATATCATTAACATAATCAAGATCACATATACCCATAATATAGATCAAACATCTACAAACCAACAATCATCAACATTCCACATTATAAAGTTTAAACCATCATTATACTTGCCTTAACCAGGGATGAGCAGAAGGTGCGGCCCCTGGGATCCGTCCTCCTCCTGAATAATAATTATAATGATTGCTAAGACAACAGTAGCGAGTCTTTAGATTAAATAAAAACACCCCCAAACTAACCCAACATGTTTAGCTTGATTCAAAACCCCAAATCCTTTCGGCCATCCTGTCCCCCTCTACGGACAGTCAACTTCAAAAATTCATATCTATTGGTACAGAAGTCTAAATAGGGCGTTCTCAAACTTTCTGAAAATATAATTAAATTATCTAACTAAACCTAGTTGGTGATCCTCCCTGATTCGGCCATCTTCTACCCACACCATCCAGTTTTCTAAAAAACAGCAGTTTCCTATCGGGTCCTTTGGACAGTGCACTAAAACTATCATAACTTTCAGCACGAGTGTCAGATTCATGATTTCTGGACCTTTCTGGAAAGCTACAAAAATTATATACAACTTTCATAATATGGAGATCCTTTGATTCTCCTATTTTCTAATCGCCCAAACCAATCTACCGAAACTTGACAGAAAATATCCCGATCTGCAGAACAGTCTTACAAGAAAAATCATAACTTCTAGTACAAAGGCCGGATTGATGCGTTCTAGCACTTCATGGAAAGATAAAGACGTCCTCTACAACTCTCTAGGAGAAGTCCAGATCTGATTTCCCACGAAACTACCCCAAAACATCCGTCCAATGAAATCTGTCCTAGCAGTCCAGAATACCGACATTGAAACAACTAGTAAAAAATGCATCTAATTGGGGAACAACGGAGATTACCCTTGACGAACCGATGCAGATTACAATGAACACCACGCAATCGCTCTCTCCCCCTTCCTCTTCTCCTTCTTCTTCCCTTCCCTCTTCCTCCTTTCTTCCCTGTTTTCTTTGCCACGGCAGCACAAACTCTGCCGTGGCAGCCAATAACCTCGCCGTGGCAGCCACAAACCTTGCCGTGGCAGCAGTTCTATTGGTGGCGGCTGTGTGGGGGAAGAGGGGCTGCGGTCAGCAAGGAAAAAAGGAAAAGGGAGGTTGGGGGAGGTGGCTAGGGTTTGGGGGAGGGGCGCCTCCCCACCCCTTATGGCCGGCCAACACCTGGGCCAAGGCCCAAGCCCAGGTTGCTGGGGTTTTTGCAGAAATCCCCCGTCTAAAAACCCTGTTAAACTCTTTTCTATCTGGTCTTTCTCCCCAATTAATCTATTCTCTCTCGAATCATATTTGGGGTATTACATTTTGTCAGGCAAAGATTCGCATGGGAAATGTTTCTTTAGCTCAATCTGAAGGTAAGGGCCGTATAGCTGTCCAAATGGAAAATGGTCAAAATTTTATTCGAGATGTTTTATTGGTACCCGATCTAAAGCAGAATTTGCTAAGTGTTGGGCAACTTCTAGAACATGGGTATGCTGTTCATTTTGAAGATTTCTCGTGCAAGATACTGGATTGCAAGAATGGGAATCGCCTTATTGCAAAGGTGGATATGAAGAAAAATAGGAATTTTCATTGAAAATGAGTTATCCCACTCAATTGGCTTTACGAAGTGAAATAGGTGATAACTCTGAGTTATGGCATAAAAGATTTGGTCATCTCAACTACAAAACCTTGAAGCTGCTTAGAACCAAAGGTATGGTACAAGGTTTACCATTCATTAATTTGAAATCTGATCCATGTGAAGGTTGTATTTTTGGCAAACAAATTTGAGCATCTTTTTCACATGGAGGAGCTTGGCGAGCATGTGCACCGTTGGAGTTAGTGCACAGTGGTATTGTTGGAAAAATACCAACTATGTCAGAAGGCAAGAATTGGTATTTTATCACTTTTATTGATGATTATACAAGGATGACATGGGTTTATTTTCTAAAAGAGTGATCAGAAGCACTTGAAGTATTTAAGAAATTTAAGGCTATGGTAGAAAATCAAAGCAACCGAAAATTTAAAGTACTTCACAGTGATCAAGGTGGCGAGTATATCTCAAAAGAATTTGAGAAATATTGTGATGACACTGGTATTCGGAGGCAATTGACAGTAGCCTACAGTCCTCAACAAAATGGTGTTGACAAGAGAAAGAATCGCACAATTGACGATTTGGCGAACTCTATGCTAATAGAGAAAGGTATGCCTAAATCTTTTTGGGCAGAAGCTGTTAAGTACATCAGTTTATATTCTAAATTGAAGTCCAACGAAGGCAGTTCTAAATCGCACACCATTTGAAGCATGGTATGGTCAGAAACCAGTAATCAGCCATATGAAAATATTTGGTTCTGTTTGTTATGCCCAAGTATTTGATGATAAAAGTGTCCGTTGTATATTTGTCGGGTATGCTAATGGAACTAAAGGATATCGATTTTATCACCTGGAAAATAAGAAGATCATAATCACTAGAGATGTGATCTTTGATGAGAAGGCTTTCTGGGATTGGGAAGCAGCAAAGGTTCAAAAGAATCAGTTGATACCGACAACGGTTATCTCACTAGGCCAACCACAAGTTTCGGTTGAGCAACAGGAGCAAGGTGATACTCCAAGTCAAGATGAATCAAGTTCGAGTTCTAGCTCAAGCCCGAGTGCTAGTGAGTAGATGAGTACGCCAGAATCAGGCAGAAATATATGAGTCATGTGGTTTCTCTGTTATTGAACCACAAAGCTTCAAAGAAGCAAAAAAGCACCATAATTGGGTAAAAGCTATGGAAAATGAGATTGATATGATTGAGAAGAACAACACTTGGGAGATAATTAATCGACCCAAGAATCGAGAAGTTATTGGAGTAAAATGGGTTTATAAATCAAAATTAAATTCAGATGGCTCAATTCAAAAATATAAAGCAAGACTTGTGGCGAAAGGCTTTAAGCAAAAGCCTGGCAATGACTACTATGAGACATATGCTCCAGTTGCAAGGCTAGAGACAATACGAACAGTTATAGCTCTAGCAGCTCAAAAAAGGTGGAAGTTATATCAACTTGATGTTAAATCGGCATTTCTAAATGGCTATCTTAAAGAAGAAATTTATGTCGAGCAGCCAGAAGGATTTTCAGTTGAAGGGGGAGAAAACAAAGTGTTCAAGCTTAAGAAGGCATTATATGGCCTCAAGTAGGCACCGAGAGTGTGGTACAGTCAAATTGACAAGTACTTCATATAGAAAAAATTTGAGAAAAGCAAGAGCGAACCTACCTTATATGTCAAGAAAAGAGGTACGGATATACTAGTTGTCTCGTTATATGTCGATGACTTGATATATACAGGTAATTGTGAAAAGATGATGCAAGAATTCAAAAGGGATATGATGGAGACGTATGAAATGAGTGATCTCAGCTTGCTACATTATTTTCTATAGGTATAGAAATATGCCAAAATGATAATGGCATTTTCATATCTCAGAAAAAGTATGCATCAAGTATTTTGAAGAAATTCAAAATGCATGACTGCAAATCAGTTACAACCCCTTTGATGTCGAATGAGAAGCAGAAGATTGAAGATGGAGCAAATAAATCAGATCCAACATTTTATAGAAGTTTAGTCAGAAGCTTATTATACTTGACGACAACACGACCAAATATTATGTTTGCTGCCAGTTTATTATCAAGGTACATGAATAGCCCAAGTCAATTAAATTTTTCTACTGCAAAAAGAGTTCTGCGATATATCAAAGGAACATCAGAATATGGCATTTGGTATAAACCAGTAGAAGATTCAAATTTAATCGGCTACACAGATAGTGATTGGGCAGGATGTCTTGATGACATGAAAAGTACATCAGGATATGCTTTCTCGCTTGATTCAGGTATTTGTTCTTGGTCAACAAAGAAACAGAATATAGTAGCTTTGTCTTCAGCTGAAGCAGAGTATGTGGCAGCAGCCCGAACCGTTTCACAAGCAGTCTGGTTGAGAAGAATAATTGAAGATATCGGCGAAAGACAACATGAGCCAACTACTATTTATTGTGATAGTAAATCAGCAATTGCGATAAGTGAAAATCCAATTAGCCATGATGGAACCAAGCATATTGCAATCAAATATCACTACATTCGAGAAGCAGTTGAGCATCAAGAAGTTAAACTGGAATTTTGTCGTTCAGACCAACAAATGGCATATATTTTTACAAAAGCTTTATCCAGAGAAAAGTTTATTCATAATCTCAAGAAAATAAATTAAGGAGGAGTTTGTTGACACTAATTTATTTTCTTATGGATAACAAAATGTATCTTGTAACAGACGACATGCATATATGAGTTGTGCTAAAAATCTAAAGCTAACTATTGATGTCGGCATTGGCCCGTGAAGCTTCTAGCCAAAGCAAAGATTTGAGTAGTTTCTACATACGGGAGAAACAGCTATGCATGCAATCGGCTGACTAAAATTATGAGCTGGAGTCTTGAACTGGTAAAGAGAAAGCAATAGATGGAGCTAGAAACTTATCTGGCTGTGTAAGCCAAGAAATATCTAGCATACTAAGCCAACTAAGAGTTTTCTAGTGCTGTCTACCAACTACATTAGATATAATTTGCAACCAAGTTGGTTGGTTTAGTCGGTGTGTTTTGGCTATAAAAGGACATGCAGTCCTCTTCCTTTCTCTACAAGTGTGTGAGATGTATGCTTGAGTATAAGCCAGGACTTTGTCCAGAAAATCTTGTAAGTGTTATGTTTGTAAGAGAGCCAATAAATTATAGTTTGATGCTTTAAGCTAGTTACTCCTCTATCCCAATTCTTTGCTTCTTTTGAGAGCTTCAAATTCCCAACAGGCGGTTGTGCTCGGTGTGGACAAAGGTGACCTGGAAGCCATGGCAGTGGTGGAGGAGCTTTGCCAGCTGGAGCGCCGGTGTTACGTGGCCCTGGGCCGGGAAAAGGAAGAACACCACGTGAGGCTTCTCGTTGCCGGCCACCTGCGTCGCCATGGCAGCTCCAACGCCTGGCAGAGTATATACGTTCTTGCAAGCGTCTATAATCAGGAGAGAAGTGGTGGAGGATTCCAGAGAAGCACTCACCTACTGTTCACCAGCTTGCAGGCAGCTTGGCTACTTAACGCCATCACCTATTAATAACTAGCCACGTAGGCGTGGTGCAACGCCGCGACAGCCACCGTGTAGACCGAAGTAAAAGAGACGAAAATGCGTAGAAAAAAGAAAGCGCGGGTTTTTTTGCAAAAAATCAAGGGCCTTTTCGCAATAAAAGGAGTGCAGGGGTTTGTTTGCAAAAAAATAAGGGTATGTTCGTAATTTTGGAAACCCGCGGGGCGCTATCAAAAAAATTTTTTTAAAAAAAACTTGCAGAGACCTTTTCGCGAGGAAAAGGACCTTTACGTAATTTCCGGAAAACACGAGGAAATCACCTCTCCCGACCGTACGCCAAATTCCCCGCCACGCGCCGGCCGGGGAACGCGGGCGGGGTGACGTGGGCGAGCGGGGGCGCAGCGTTTCCCCCGCTAATATGGTTGTTATTATGTTGCGCTCCCTGGGGCATGGACTGATGCACGATACATATCAAAGATTAAGGCTTCGCTCGGTTGGGCTGAAAAACTATGACTTATGACTGAAATTGCACTGTAATGGCTGAAATTTCACTATAGCTGAAGGTGACTTATTTGACATAATTAAATTTTAAAATTTTAAAAATAGAAAAAATATGCTAGCTCATCACGGAGAACGCAAACGAATACAGGAAAAAAGAATTGGCAAAAAACCACAGAAAAAGCCAAAAGTTAATAAAAAGACGAAATTTATGAATAGTAAAAAATAAGCCAGAAGCTAGAAGCTGAAGCTGAAATGAGCGGGGTTAAATGCATGGATGGTGATGCGCAGAATATAAGTGCCGTTCGATTGGGCTGAAATAAATTAGCTTATAACTAAAATTGTATTATAGCTGGCTGAAATTACATTGGAGCTGATGGTGACTTATTTGGCGTAACTAAATTTTAAAAATTTTAAAAATGAAAAAAGGTTAACCCATCACGGGCAATGCAAACGAATACAGGAAAAAAGTACCAGCAAAAGAGTCAGCAAAAACGAAATTTATGAATAGTGCAAAATAAGCCAGAAACCAGAAACTTAAGCAAAAATGAGCAGGCCAGTCTCCCTCCATTATTTTTACTTAATCTGTACCATCAAATTTTCTAAAATTTAATCACCAATAAATCTAAAACTATCTAGAGTGACAGTTGTGGAGGAGCTTTGCCAGCAAGAGCACCGGCGTGATGTGGCCCTAGGCTGGGAAAGGGAAGAACACCATGTGAGGCTTCTCGTTGCTGACCGCCGGCCTCGTCATGGCAGCTCCAACGCCTGGCAAAGACAGAGTATATACATTCTTAAAAGTGTCTATAATTACTAACAAGAGAGAAGTGGAGTGGTGGATTCGAGAGGAAGCACTCACCTAGCGTTCACGTGGGCGCTGGGGCGGGAGGGCGGTAGTGATGAAGAAGGCGGTAGCGAGGCCGACAGTGACGAGAAAGGTGGCAGCACCGACGGCAAGGATGCCGGTGGTGAGAAAGAGAAGAGAGGAGGATTTTCAAAGCCACCCTTTTACCAAACGTTTCTAAGTCCACTTTCGATTCTTTTAGAATCTAGTTGTTTAGCGAATCAGAGTAGAATATGATTTTATCATAATCTAGAGCTATATCACATAGATCCTAAGTTACGTTGGACAGAGCTTTTGCCCAGTTTTATTTTTAAAAAAATCCTGAGGGCATCACAGAACAGAGAGCATCTTGTTCTCAGAACACGCCTGGAGGCCTGAAACCAATCGCAGTGTGCCTGAGGCGCTGTGCGGATGTGCCACTGTTGTGTATAGCCATCTCAGAACGTACAATAATTGTGCGTGATTAACAGTGCACAACGATGTGCCACCAGGTATCAATTAATGTACGGTAGTCAGTACTGATACGATACCGAAGGTGCTGATGACTTTTGTGCACTAGTTCATTTGGTGGCGTCTCTAAGAGCAAGTACAACAATGGTCTTATAGCCAAGCTAGTCAGCATTTTTGCTGATGTGGAGGAGAGAAGAGAGGAGAGCTTGGCTCTCATGCAAGCAACAAGCTGCACACGGGAGCCTATGCAGTGGTGGGTCCAGATAATAAATGTATGTGAGGAGGAGTAGGAAAGAGAATGTGAGACATAGTACCACATAATAATAAAAAAATCTTTTGTAGACAAATAGAAGACAGATTATTGTATAACTTGGCTCTTATAACTTGGCTTATAGTCAAACACTTGGCTCTATTATTGGACTTGCTCTAACAATTTTTGTTTTTTAGAAACTCCATGTGTCGGACGAGAGGACAGGAAAGCGGGAGAAAGCATCTCTCACTTGTAGACTAGCTTCCTGCTGGCACCTGAAAAACCGAGCGGGACGAGTGCGATTGGGTTGGGTTGGGTCATGAGTATAGGTGGGACTTCGTGCCGTGCTAGTTTGGCACGGTTATCCTGTCTTATCATGCTGTGTCGGCGCAGTTCATCTTTGGTCAGATCTAGGTACGGTATAAAGTTCAATGGGTTGACTCCATATCATGCCGGCCCTAATCTAGACTTAAGTAACTATAAGCGACAGTAATGATGATAGTGGTGGCCACCATCTTTATTTCTCTCACGTCTGTCTTGTTAAAAATCTAATTAAAATTTTAAAAAATCTAAGCATACATCATAGAACATAGCATAATCAACAATAAATTATAGAGAACTTATATCACAGTTAGAATCTCATCAGTTGAATATTCACAAATTGCCTTTTACAAGTGCTTGGCAGTTTGGTCATCTATTGCTGCAATTGAATAGAAACTTGGGATAAAGTATACCACTGCTTTAGACAATTCTTGAACATGCTCTTGCAGGATCTAAACACGAGTTGCATCATTGTGTTGAAGGAAAGTTTTTTAAAAAGATAATGAATGATAATTTTCCATTTATATGTATGTGAGCAAATCAAATTATATAATTTTAGTCATCTTCACAGACATGAGTAATAGACAAATAACCCTTACATGTTTATTCCACTAAAACATGATGACACTAAGAAAGAATCGACGGAATATATTTTATGAGTCACTACATATCCAAAGGAATCACAGTAACATCACTTACAATTGTGGCATGAATGCCTAATATATGGCCCGATTTGGAAGGAAGGATATTTCCCAATTCGCATGAGAATTGAATGGTTTTATGTGAAATTCCTGCATTCCAAATGGGATCTTTGTTTTTTATTTTGTGAACGTAAGATATACCTCTATCCTCCAAAAACAAAGGATAAAAAGAAACAAAGAATAAGTAGATAAAAAGCTAAAAATATAAATTCCAATATTGTTAGGAACAGGGGATAGCAAGTAAACCAGCGTTGAATTGGCAAGAAAGAAATACAAGAAACACTCTAGATCATAAGCAAATTCATTCAATTAGTTAAACCGAAGCCATCCCTCGGGTCAATCTTTTTTTGTATGGACAAAGGACAAAATAACTCAAATGCATTATTTCCCTTGGAAATGTAGATTGACTCTAGCCATGCACCAGATACACTAGATACGAAAGCGCGGTGCCACGCCGTGCTAGCTATTACGTGGAGCAAAGAAAAAAGTGGACACTTTGTAAGGAGGGTTTTCTGTAAAAAAAATTAAGGCTTAATTACATAAAAGGAGGTGTTTTATGAAAAGTGAGGTTCTTTTTTGTGGAGGAGGGTTTTATTTTTAAAAAATTGAGGATCTGTATGTAATTTGGAAGGTTTCGTATGCAATTTGGTAAAATCAGAGGGTTTGGTCGAAACATCGTGATCGAATCAACGTAACGTTGTGGATTAACGTGGCTGAAACAACGTGGTCAGATAGTTGAAACATGCAATCAATGTGGTCAAAATAACATTGTTGACCCAACGTGGTCAAGACATCATGGTGGAGATAATGTGGTTGACCAATGTGGTCAAAACATCATGGTCGAACCAATGTGGTTGAATCACCATGGTTGACAGAACTTGGTGGAACGAACGTGGTCAAAACATGGAATCAATGTGGTCGGCCTAATGTGGTTAGACAACGTGGTCAAAATATCACAGTTGAAACATCGTGGTCGAAAATATTGTGGTCGATCCAATGTAGTTGAATCAACGTGCTCGGCACAATGTGGTCAAAAGAATTGGTTGAACGAATGTTGTTTGAACATTGTGGTCGACACAGGTGGTCAAAACATGGAATCAACATGGTCGACCAACGTGGTCAAAACAACACCGTCTTGAATTAATGTGGTCGGTGCAACATGGTCGAAACAACATCGTCGACCCAATGTGGTGGAGACATCACGGTCAACACATCATGGTCGAGACAACGTGGTTGATCGGAGTGATCAAACGATCATGGTCAAAACATTGTGGTCGACCAAATTGATCAAAACATATTGGTCGACACAACGTGGTCAAAACATCGTGATCGATATAGGTGATTGAAAATTGATCGTGGACGTGGTCGACTAACGTGATCGAAATATGCTAATCAACCAATGTGGTTGAAATATTGTGGTTGATCGAAGTGATCGGGACAACGTTGTCAACCAACATGATCAAAACATCCTAATCGACCAATGTTGTCGAAACATCGTGCTCAACCGAAGTGGTTGAAACATCGTGTTCAAAAATATCGTGGTCGAAACAACATCATCGGAACATCGTGGTCGACACAACATGGTGGAATGAACGTGATCAAAACATCCTAATCGACAAACATGGTCGAAACATCATGGTAGACCGAAGTGGTCGAAACATCATGGTTGAACTTTTGTGGTCGAACCATCATGGTTGAACAAACATGGTCGGAACATCGTGGTTGAACAAAGTGATCACAACATCATGGTTGAAACAATGTGGTTGAACGAACGTGGTCGGTACAGGTGGTCGAAACATCGAATCATGTGGTCGAGATAGTGGTCAACCAAAGTGATCGAAACATCTTGGTATAAACAATGTGGTCAAATGTACGTGGTCGATACAGGTGGTCGAAACATCAAATCAACGTGGTCGGCCTAATGTGGTTGAGACAGTGGTCGACTAAAGTGATCGAAACATCTTGGTTGAAACATCTTGGCTGATACAGGTGGTCAAAACATCAAATTAACATGGTCGACCTAACGTGGTTGAGACAATGTGGTCAACAAGTAGTCAACTAATGTGATGGAAACATCCTAATCTTGTAGCCGAATCCACATGGTCAAAATATACTGGTGAAAACAGAGTGGTTGAACCAACATGGTTAAACAATTGTTGTTCAAATATCATGATCAAAACATCATGGTCGAAAAAACGCGGTAGAAGGAATGTGGTCGAAATAACGTGATTGATAAACATTGTAGACGAATCCACATGTTCGAGCACTATGTTGGGCCAACGTGGTTGCGGTAAACATTGTGGTCGATCAACGTGTTTGAAACATTGTGGTCGAAAGATCGTGGTCGAAACAATGTGATCAAACAAATGTTATCGAAACATCGTGGTTGGGTAACGTGGTCGAAAAATTGATCGTGGACATGGTCGGCTTAATGTGGTCGATCAGTGTGATCAAAACATGCTAATCGACTGAAGTGGTCGAAACATCCTGTTCGAAAATATCGTGGTCGAAACAACATCATTCGAATATCATGGTCGATCAAAGTAATCAAAACATCTTGGTTGAAACAACCTGGTCGAAGCATCATGGTCGATATGGGTAGTAGAAAAATTGCTCGTGGACGTGGTGGGTCTAACGTGGTCGACACGTGGTCAACCAACGTGATCGAAACATCCTAATCGACCAATGTGGTCAAAACATCATGGTTGAAACAACATCTTTGGAACATTATGGTCGATCCAAGTGATTGAAGCATCTTGGTTGAAACAACATAGTTGAAACAACACGATCGAACGAATGTAGTTGAAATATCGTGGTCGAAACATTGTGGTCGATACAGGTGGTCGAAACATCAAATCAATGTGGTTGACCTAATAGGGTCGAGACAACATCATTGACACATCGTCAATCAACGTGATCGAAACATCCTAATCGACCAATGTGGTCGAAACATCATTATCGACTGAATTGGTTGAAACATCCTATTTGAAAATATCATGGTCAAAACAACATTATCGGAACATCATGGTCAGCTCAATGTGGTTGACTAACATGGTCAAAACAATATCGTCGACCCAATGTGGTCAAGACATCATGATCGACACATCATGATCGAGACAATGTGGTCGACCGAAGTGATCGAAATATCTTGGTCGAAACAACGTGATCAACACAACATCGTCGAACGAATGTGGTCAAAACATCTTGGTCGAAACATCGAATCATTGTGGTTGGCCTAACATGGTCGGGACAATGTCGTCGACCAACGTGATTGAAATATGCTAATAGACCAACATGATCGAGACATTGTACTTGACCGAAGTGGTCGAAACATTGTGTTCGAAAATATCATGGTCAAAACAATATCGTCAAAACATCGTGTTCGATATAGGTGGTCGAAACATCAGTTCAACAAGGTTGCCCTAATGTGGTCGAGACAGATTGAAACATCCTAATCGACGAACGTGGTCGAAATATCTTGGTCGACTAAAGTGGTCGAAACATCCTGTTCGAAAATATTGTGGTTGAACCATTGTGGTCAATACAACATGGTCGAACGAACGTGGTCAGAACATCATGGTCGAACAAAGTGCTCATAACATCGTGGTCGAAACAATGTAGTTAAACGAATGTATTCAGTACAGGTGGTCGAAACATCGAATCAACATGGTCGGCCTAACATGGTCAAGACAGTGGTTGACCAAAGTGATCGAAATATCTTGGTCGAAACAATGTGGTCGAAATATCGTGATCGATATAGGGGGTCGAAACATCGAACCAACGTGGACGACCTAACGTGGTCAAGACAGTGGTCGACCAAAGTGATTGAAACATCTTGGTGGAAACATCATGCTCGATACAATTGGTTGAAACATCGAATTAACATGGTCGGCCTAACGTGGTTGAGACAATGTGGTCGACTAATATAGCTGAATCCACATGGTCGAAGCATCTTGGTGAAAACAAAGTGGTTGAACCAACATGGTTGAATGTACATGGTCAAAACGACGTGATCGAAACATCATGGTCGACGCAGCGCGGTCGGCCAATGTTGTTGAACTAGCATGGTCGATCACCGTAGTCGAACCAACGTGGTCGAAACAACATGGTCAGCACAACATGATGAACCATCGTGGTCGACCATGATATTGTCGACCACGATGTTTTGACCAATAATGACACATCATGGTCAAAACAACATGATCGAACAAACGTGGTTGAAACATCATGGCCGAAACAATATGGTCGAACTAATATGGTTGAAACATTGTAGTCGACAATATCATGGTCGATCAAAGTGGTCGAATTATCATGGTCGAACCAAGTAGTCGAAACATTGTGATTGAAACAACATGGTCGAAACATCATGGTCGATTAAAGTGGTCGAAATAACGTGGTTGAAATATTGTAATCAACAATATCGTGGTCGACCCAAGTGGTCGAATCATCTTAGTCGACATAATGTGGTCAACCAAGTAGTCAAAATATTGTGGTCGAAACAGTGTGGTCAACCTAACATGGTCAAAACAATATGGCCAAAATATCATGGTTCACCAAAGTGGTCGAAATATCTCAGACGAAACAACGTAGTCGAAATATCGTGATGGAAACATCATGGTTGAGCCAATGTGATTGAAACATCTTGGTTAACACAATGTGGTCGACACAGGTGGTCAAAACATCGAATCAACGTGGTTGGCACAACGTGGCCAATCAAACATGGTCGACCCAATGTAGTCAAAACAATGTGCTCGAACCAACATGGTCCAAACAACGTGATCGAAACAAAGTGCTTGAACCAACATGGTCAAACTAACGTAGTTGACTAACGTGGTCAAAACAATCGACCAACGTGATCGAAACATCGTGGTGGAAACATGGTAGTCAAATGAACATGATCAAGCCAATGTGGTCGAAACATCCTGGTCAACCAACGTGGTTGAAACATTGTGCTAGAAACATCGTGGTTGAATGAACGTTGTCGAAACGTCATAGTCAAAACAACGTGGTCGAGCCCACATGGGCGAAACAACGTGGTCCAATGTGGTCAAGCCCACGTGGTTGAAACAACATAGTCGAGCCAACATGGTCGAAACATCGTGGTCAACCAATGTGGAGGAAACATCATAGTCGAACGAACGTGGTCAAAATGATGTGGTCAAAATAACATGGTCGATGCAATATAGTCGGCCAACATGGTCGGCACATCATGGTCTATCCATCATGGTCTAACCACCATAGTCAAACCAACATGGCCGACTACCGTGGTCGAAATAGTATGGTCGAAACATCGTGGTCGACCACCGTGGTCAAACCACCGTGGTCAAAATATCGTGGTTGAAAGAACATGGTCGACCAACGTGGTCGACACAATGTGGTTGACAAACATGGTCAAAACAATGTGATGGACACAACGTGGTTGACACCACGTCATTGACCAAAGTGGTCGAAACAACATGGTCGGCACATCGTGGTGAACCATCATGGTTGACCAAAGTGGTTACAACATCGCGGTCGAAACATCATGGCCAAATAAACGTGGTCACCGAATGTAATCGACGAACGTGGTCCAAACATCGTGGGGGAACCATCATGGTCGACCAACATAGTTGAACCGTCATGATCAAGACATCGTGGTCGACCCAACGTGGTCGACCAACGTCGTTGACCTTATGTGCTCAAGACATCATGGTCAAGACAATGTGGTCGACACAACGTTGTTGACACAACGTGATTGAGACATCATGGTTGAGACAACGTGATCGACACATTATGGTCGACACATCCTGGTCGAAATAACGTGGTCAACGAACATGATCGACACGTGGTCGATCAACATGCTCGAAACATCCTGATCGACCAGTCGACCAACGTGATCGACACATGGTCGACCAACATGCTAGAAACATCTTGGTCAACCAATGTGGTCGAAACAACGTAATCGACCAATGTGTTCGAAACAATGTGATCGATACAACGTGGTCGACCTATTCATAATTACAAAAAGTAGACATTTTCAAAGCTGTGGTCCAAGTGCCGTGGTCAGGAAAAGAGGGAGATCGCAATAGTAGCGGTGAGGATGAGGAAGCAACGCATTTGCGAAAAAACCTAGCCTTATAGGTTCGCTTCGGTGCTCGTAATGCGCCGCGTCGAGGAGGCAGCGGTGGTGGTGGAGAAAGGAATCTTTGAGAGCGAGTAGGGGGTGGTCGGCAGGGGCTTGGGAAAAAGGGAAAGGCGAGGCCGATGGGAAGAGGCGTGGTGGCGGTGGTGCCTTGAGCAGGGCAAGAGTGGCGGCTCCTGGTTGGGAATGAGTAGTATAGGAGGACGTCGTGAGCGAGTACCGGCAGGGAGCGTGTCGGGGGGTGGGGGGTGAGGTCCGATAGTGTGGGGATGTGGAGAGGAGGAGGGGCGGAGGAGAGGAGGAAAGGCACTGTGGAACTGGAAGCTGTGATAGAAGCACCGTAGCCGAGGCCGTGGTTGAAGCACCGTAGTTGAGGCACCACGACACCGTGGTCGAGATTGTGTGGTTGGAGCCGTGGTCGAGGCTCCATGGTCGAATGCAGGAGAAATGGAATCGCAGACAGAGAGGAACCCAAGACTGAACAAACAAACCAAGGCCATGGTCGAGGCCCCGTGGTTGGCGTCATGGTCAAAAGCAGGAGAAAATGAAATCACGGACGGAGAGGAACCTATGACTGAACAAATAGACCTATAACTGAACAAATAGACCTATAACAAAAATGAAGATCCCAACCAAAAAAGCAAGAACCCAAGAATCCAACTAAGAAAGCAAAAACCCAAATCGTAAAGAGGGGAATCTTTCACCGAAAGAACAATGCAAGAACTAAAAGCAGGTTAAATCGAATCGAGGATGGAGAGAAATCGACAACCGAACAAACGGGCTGAGAACACAAATTGAGAACCTAACCAAAAAAGCAAGAACCCAAGAACCCAACCAAGCGGCCAGTGTGGAAGGTGGGGAGGAGGGAATGGCGATGGCAACTATGACATTGGAGGAAGCGAGCATGACCCATGAGAGGAAAGGAAGGAGCGGAGGTGGCGTACGGCGATGGGTCAACACGGCCAAAGAGGCGGAGGGCGGCACAAGTGAAGGGGAGGAAGGGGCGTTGGGTGTGACGCGGGCGAATGGGAGGACAGGGCGGCCAGCATGGAAGGTAGGGGGAGGGAGCAGTGGTGGCATCTACAGCAAGGGAGGAAGCGAGGGCGAGGGCGGGGAGCCGAGGAGGAGGTAGGGGATGGCAAGCGAGGGAAGCAGAGCGAAGGACGTGGCCACAGCTGTGGAAAAGGTACTTGCAGTGCACTACGACGAAAGCGACACAAAGATTCACGAGAACACACACAGCACGATGAAAGTGACGTGAAGATTCATGAGAACACACGGATCTGACCCGAAGGTTCTGCATCATGGGTCAGCCTGATCAAACGGCCAATAGCGGTTTATTGTATAAAGTACAATGACACTTACCTATTCTACTTTAATTAATTAGGCTCTTTAATTAAAGTAAAAGAAAATTTAAAAATAAGGTTGTGTTTGTAAAAACTAAAGATCTATATATAATTACAAAAAATAGAGGGCTTCTCATATTTCTGGTGAGGTGGTACGCTGGGAGACGGAAATCCCCAGATTTAATATAGTTAGTATTTCTATGATGATGTTCCAAGTAATCCCTTTGGTAGATTTGCTGAGCTGTAAACCCCTCTAAATTCAAGCATGCAAGCTCTACTTCAACATGAGGATAGAGTGCAGGCTTAACCATTTCAGTTCCACCATCATTAATGTAGTAGCAAACAAACCAAATGGAGTAACACTTCAAACCTGCAAGGACGAAAAAGAAGTTTCATGCCGACACAGTACCAGGACATTTTTCACGGCACAAGTTCTTTCTAACTTGACCAACATTAGTCCACACATGCTGCACACCTCAAATAACACAGATAAGCAATATTGTCAATTATTCATCATTACAAAAATCCTAAACCTAGCCACATGGTCTAACAATCCACACCTGATAAATACATTGACAACACCTCATGATACCATGATTTCAAACAGATCTAAGTGAAGAACTAAAGTCAAAAAAATAATTTAAGCCATGTATATTAAATCTTTCTAAATCTCACTCCCTCAACACAAGAGAAGCAGTTTTAGCAAATTTCTTCAATTTTCCCAATATGTCTCAATTCTCTCCAATTTCTTCCTCTTTGGCAATGTAATCATCAAGAAACTTCAAAAAAGAATAATTCTAAAAAGGAGCAATGAGAGTAAAAATCAAGAAGGTTTGTAGATTATCCAAGTCACTTTGCATTGATTTAATAAATTAACCAAGCCACCTTTTTTAGTAGAGCTATCTAGATCATATAAAGTCATATATCATATAACAATGTCAAAATCAGTCTTTAGCTTGATTAAGCAATTTATATTAATGATAGGCATCACAATAATGACCAAACCAATTATAAAGAGCACAATGAGATATCACAGCGAAAAGTGAAAGCCTAAAAATGAAGCAAATCTTATATCTAGACGAGCTAGCAGTTTTATGTAATAACCTATTGCTCCGCATTCAATTCTTAAGCATGTGGCATGCTTGTAGGATACTTCTTATAAATGATGGCATGCTTAAACCATACTTCTTTTCATTTGTGCATACACACACAGTAGCGCTATTCTGCGCATGCGTGTATTCTGCATGCAGTTTTGCTCCCCGAAAAGTTACCACCAGTTGCTCGAAAAGTTACCATCAGCTGTGAAAAAAGTTATCACCAGCTGTATTATTTGCGTTCGGTAGTAACTTCACTCGCTACTGATGGTACCTTCATGCAGAACCGATGACTTTCTATCACTGTGAAGGTTTGGCAATAACTTCATTCAGAACCGATGGTAACTTCATTTAGAAATATCAGTAACTTTCTCGAGTATTTTACATCTGTGCGTTGGTTAGTAGTTCTCTCTATATATATATATGTGATGCCTTTTCCGTACTCTCAGGAGTACATACTCTCACTTCTAATATAACACTTAAACGGATATCTTATACCTCTTTATCACTTTTGGTATAGTTAAATGCTAATTCTAAGATACTCCAACCTGATTTGGTTAAAAAAATTTTCATCGGAGCCCTTTATTTTAGCTATATGCACTTTTCCATGTATAAAAAGAGTACATACACAAATTATGCTATAAAAAAGGACTTCATTGAAATTTTTAATGGAACTTGCTGTGAAGTATTTTATAATCATTATTAGAGTATGCTCAAATAGCTAAAGAGGCATAATAATTCCATTAAAAGGGTATATTAGAAGTGGGAGTATATACTCCTCGGAGTATAGGACCATTTTCCTATATACATATATATGGCATACTTGAAGCACATATTTTTTCAAATGTCTTTTTCTCATTATTTTTCATAACATGCCAAATTGAGTGAACATAAAAAGATTGTAATATAAAACATACGAGCCTCATAGTCCAGATTTAAAATAAGACTTACAATTAAACTAATCCTTTTTTATGGATATCACAAGTAATAATTATAATCAATCTAGCCAAAGCATTCCACCATGTTATATTTTAGTTCAAATGCAACAAATTAATTATAATGAGTGACGATAAAAACTACATAGCATATGAGTAAATATGATGAACAAAGCTCTACAACTCATTTGATTTCAAAGACTTGGACTTGATGAATTATTTGACGAATATAATAAACAAAGCTTTTGAAATTTTTTAAACAACAAGCTCCCCCCCCCATTAGGATAATTCTATAGGATGCAACACACACACAACTCACTTTGCAAATGAGAAAGATGTGAAGAATCACATAGTTTTGTGATTATATGAGCAGTCCAAAAATCAAACTCAACAAGGTGTAGAGCAACATCACCATTTCCATATGGTCTCTCAAAAAAGTGAAATCTGGACTAGAACTCAATCAAGCTCATATTCTCCATCACGCGTTAGGTGTTGTTACATAAGAGGAAACATTGGTCTCACAATACTAGGGTTAGTGAAATAAGATTTAGAAATCCAATACTAAGATACACGATGAACAAGAGTAACAAAACTTGAACCAAAATCACGTGCGTGTGAAAGTGAATTATTTGAATTATATCCCAAACCAGCACGTGAAGTAGATTTAAAGTCATCATAAAATTTCTCTAAAAACCTAGCTTTTGCATTAGTTCTAGGAACAACAAAAGAGGCTACACGTTTTTGTCTCAATGCATTCAATCTTTCTCTTTTATCTTTCTTAGCACGTCTAAAGCAAAATTCATGTAAGTGACCATCTCTTCTACAATAGGTGTAGTGAAATCTAACATAATTACTAGTTAGAGACACGTGCGTTGCAACGGAGTCATAAAAATAATGAGACAGAACTTACTGCCTGGCTAACTTCACACATCAAACATTGGAGAGCAAGCGACAGAGAGAGAAGAGTGGCCAGAATGCGCGAGCAGATAGGGAAAGTGGAGGGGGTGGGCGGTAGTATACTGAGAGAGAGAGAGAGAGAGAGGAGGAGAGAGATGAATGATCCAGATCAAATCAGATGGCTGAGAAGAGAGGAGGGAGAATGGACCAACCACCAACTCACACTTTTATAATAGTAAAGATAATTCCTTTGAGAGCTTGCACAAAACTAGCAAATTTAAACATAGTTTGTTTTGATTTAGAATTTACTCTAATTTTTCCTGGTTCAGAAAGCTTAACAAACTTAGAAGAATTATTCTTGGCATGCACAATTAAATTAAATCCTAGACCACGATTTTTCATACTTACTTTTGATTGATCTAGAATCATGTTTAAATTTTTTTGCCAAAAGAAAATCTCTCTAAAGTATTCTTGAGATACTCATTTTCTTTCGCCAATGTGGGACAAGTTGTGTAGTAAACAGGTTTCATAAGATTCTTAGAAGCCTTAGACTGAACTAATCTTTTTTAGCAAGATCATTAAGTTGTCTAGTCAATACTTCTATTTCTGTGTTAAGCTTAGGATAGTTGGTGCAAGAAAGTGTCTCATGATAAATCATTTGTTGAATTGATTTCTGAGATAAATTAAGTCTAGCTTCTAGTAATTCACAATTAGAGCAAACTTTGGATTGAGCATTTCAAATCCTTGACTCTAAACTTGTAGAAGAACTAGACTTGAGCTTTTCATCTTCATCATTTGCAAGTTTTAACTTTTCATATAAGAATCATGTGCCAATCTTAATTTCATCAAGTTTAGCAGCTACATCACTAAGTTGAACTAAGTTTGATGCGTTAATTATTCTAGCAGTTTCTAACTCAGAATGTAAAACTTGACAAGACTCATAAGATTCATCATCAAGAATAGAAGCTATAAGTCTATTGATTTTAGAACTTAAGCTCTCAATAACAAAATCATGATTTTTAATTTACTTTTTATACTTTTTGATCTCCTTTGTCAATCTAAGTATAGCACGAGATAAATCTATGTAAGAAGGTTTTACCTCATCAGGATCACTGTACAGATCATCACAGTCGAGCTCCTCGCTGTTTACCGTAAAACACATCCATGTAAAGTCTACCTCCTTTGCCTTCTTGCCATTGCCCTCATCATCGCTTCTAGAATTATCATCACTCAAATCAATCTCATCAGGTGCTGAAATAATCTTGTTGATCGCCCTGCGATAATTGCACTTCTTATTTGGATCAATCTTGACTTGAGAGAGAAGAGTTGGTGTCTTGTCATCCTTGACCTCCTTACTCCTCAATTTGGGACAATTTATCTTGATGTGGTTTAGCTCATACATTCATAGTATTTGATTGGACGTCCTCTTCGCCTTGATTTGATGTTGTTAATTACCTTGGTCACCCTGTTGGAGAGGAGTACAAGCCGCTCTTCTGAAATCTTCTCTAACTGCTCATCTGTAATAGAACATAGTGCAGATAAAGAAATAATAGAGGAATTAGAAGAACTGTTACCTTGGTTAGTCACAAAACATAAAGAATTTGTCTTGTTTATCATGGTCAAGACATCAATCTCATGTGTTTTCATCTTGAAATAAAGATAATTCAAAGTAAGTATTTCTATATTAACAGAATGATTAATAGTAGTGACTAACACATTTCAAATAGACATATTCAAAGTATTTAAAATTTGACGAGCATTGTCAGAATCAGAATATGTGATATCAACAATTGCAGATTACTAACAATTTTATTGAAGCGATCAAAAAGTGCATCTACTGATTCTACTGGTTTCATCTCAAATTTAGAATACTCCTTTTTGAGTTGGTTCTGATGAATACTTTTAATAGATTAAGAACCTTCATGATAACCTCAATCCACTAGTGGTAGCTCTTTGTCGCTCCGGATAGGTGAGATTCAACTTTCACACTTCGCCGAGTCTTCTCACAACATTCTTTGAGAAGATTACCACACACGATCCCTCCAACACCGTCTAGGAGTTGGCAAACTCTAGAAGTAATAAATCAAACTCTTTGCTTGACTCTCATCACGTGCAACAAATGCACAAGCTCAAGTGGGTACAAAATCTACCTCTCGATGCAACACACGCAATCTAGAGCCTTCCTCCTTACTCTCTGTCCCATAATATAAATCCAAAACCTATTATATACATAGACTAATAAGATATACTGAATCTAAACAATTTAATACTATTGAACCATACATATTCTATTAAACATCATACTATAATCACTCATTTATTTTTCACTATTAAAGGATATATATGGGATAAAAATATTATGATAACTATATCTTTAATTCTATAATGGACTTATATATAGAAGGATGCTTCACTAGAGCGTTTATTGCGGGAGGAAGGGAGTATAACATACAGAAACATTACAACAAGCCACACGACGTTTGGGAATTGGGAGGGGAACTAGCATGCATGCACCAAATGACACCCTTGACGCCAGGCACAAAACATTAGGACACCAAATTACATATCGCTCTTTCTTCAGCCACTATACGCTTCTGCATCAGAGTAGGTACTAAGTATATTCAATTATTCATTTCTTCCCGGCGACTAATGCTTCTCCGCAAGGGACACTGCAAGGACCTCATTGACCACCCTCTCCAGATTTACCCAAGAAGGACCACCTGGCAGTGCAGCCACAGTTGCCTTCTCCTTCCATTCCATCACCATTCTCTTCATCTCCTTCCCCTTGTCCCCTTCCATCACCTCCCTTATCACTGAATTCACCTCATCTCTCTCAACGTTGCCGCTGATCTCCATGCCGATGCGCCACTCGGAGCAAGCATACCGGCTATTCGGTTGCTGGTCGGCGGCGAACGGCCAGCACAACATCGGCACTCCGGCACAGATACTCTCCAGCATTGAGTTCCACCCGCAATGTGTCAGAAACGCGCCGATTGCCTCGTGCTGAAGCACCGCATCTTGCGGGCACCAGCTCGTCACGTAGCCTCTCTCCTTGGTATCCTCCAAGAACTCCGGAGGCAGCACGGCAGCAGGGTCCGCGCCCTTCGCTTGGTCATCTCTGATCACCCACAAGAACTCTTGTCCGCTGTTAGCCAAACCCCATGCAAACTCTACAAACTGCTCGTTCGTCAGAGTTACTATACTCCCGAAGTTGACGTACACCACTGAGTTCGGCCGCTTGCCTCTGAGCCACTCTAGGCAGGCGTGGTTCTCCTTCGAAAGGTTTGAACCCAACGTGTCGACAGTACTACCGGCGACTTGCCTGAGGAGCAGCGGCAGAGGCCCGACGGCGTAGATAGGCGGCATGATGGTTGACATCGCGGTGATGACTTCGCGCTCAAGCTCGTCAAAAGTGTGAAGGATGACGGCTGATGGAGTGGCCCGGTAGCACGCCATTGAGCTCAGGACGATGGCAAGCACGGCGTCTTCAGGGTCCATGGTGCGGATGAAGCTCGGGAAGTCCCTTAGGTGCATGTCCTTGGGCATCCCCGGCACCCAGTCGACGACCGTGCTGTCCAGGTATCCGTTCGTCAGCTGCTCGGCGTCTGTTGATCAAATCAACGATCAAGTAAGCAGATTTTATTTTATCTTTGTAGATCAAGGTTGCACTTCATAGAAGAACAATGAGATCGATCGACATATCTTGGCTTACCTTTGAGGGGAACAATACCCTTGTCGACAAGCTGCTGGCACTGCTGGAACGCCATGAAGGAGCAGGCGCTTGTGATCCAGAAAGTGACGCAGTGGAGGCCCATCTCCTTGGCGGTACGCAGGATGTGCTCGACGTCGGAGATGACGCAGGTCACCGGCGGGAGGTCGGCGACGAGGTTCTTGAAGTGCCGGGCCATGGTCTCCTGGGAAAACAATAGCGCGGCCATGTCCTGCACCGCGTCCTCCTCGGACGGGGGCAGGCCGTCGGGGACGGTGGCGAACCGGAACCCCGGGACGCCAGCGAGCGCGCCGGGGCCGCGAGCGCGGAGGAGGCGGCGGCGGTTGTGCTCGGTGTGGACGAAGGTGACCTGGAAGCAGTGGCAGTGGTGGAGGAGCTTTGCCAGCTGTAGCGCCGGCGTGACGTGGCCCTGGGCCGGGAACGGGAAGAACACCACGTGAGGCTTCTTGGCGCCGGCCGCCTGCGTCGCCATGGCAGCTCCAACGCCTGCAGAGTACATACGTTCTTGCAAGCGTCTCACCTACTGTTCACCAGCTTGCAGCCAGCTTGGGTACTTAACGCCTTTACCAATTAATAATGTCGCGCTCCCTTGGACATGGACTGATGTACGAGTACGACCCATTTATCAAGACTAAATTTATGGATGGCGATGCGTAGGGATGAAAACCAATCGGATACAAATTGATTAGTTTTAAATATAAATATGATTCTATATTTTTAAAATAAATACAGATACGAATGTATATTTTTAAAATAAATACAAATACAAATTCAAATATTCTCGAATACAAATACGAATCAAATGTCGTAACGAATACAAATTCGAATTGAATATGTACTTAATCGGTTGAATGAGAATATCTTAAAACATTTGTAACAAATATCGGTATAATAAATTTATGTAACATAACTACACGTCTATATGAGTTAGCAGTGTAGCGTATAGAATTAAAAATTATGCAAAGTAATTTTCACTTCTTACTTTGAGGCTTAGTTCATCAGAAAATTGCTTCTTACAATCATCCCTAGGGAGGTCGCCAGGGATGTAAACGGATTGAATACGAATCAAATAGTCTCGAATACGAACATTCTCAAATATGGATACAAATATTCTTAAATACGAATATGAATATTCTCAAATACGGATTTTGCTAACCACATTCGCGTTTTCTCGGATACGAATATCGGATAAAATGGATTATCCTTTACTGTTTGCCATCCCTAGCAATGCATAGAATATATTCTCTCTGTTTTTTACTTAATCTATACACTTTCTAAAGTTTAATCATCAATAGATTTAAAACTATCTAGATTGGCTATATAAAACTATATAATTAGATTTTTCGTTAAAAATACTTTCATAATATTATAATTTTATTAGTATACCATAGTGTAAAGTTATAAAAAGTAGTGTCAAAGTCGTATTTTGAAAACCGTAAAAAGTAAAAAAAACATCAAGT
This sequence comes from Dendrocalamus latiflorus, assembly GCA_017311315.1. Taxonomy (NCBI): domain Eukaryota; kingdom Viridiplantae; phylum Streptophyta; class Magnoliopsida; order Poales; family Poaceae; genus Dendrocalamus; species Dendrocalamus latiflorus. The sequence goes on along the minus strand of CM029640.1, from coordinate 31,688,498 downwards.
ATGTTAAAGTTGATCCGAATTTGTATCGTGTCCGTGTTGGACACTTCATCGCCTCATGTCAGATGTGGCATGGCAAATGTATGCACAGGGTGTATCAAACGTGGTGTCAATCTATAGCAATTGACTCTGTTTCGGTTTCCTCTCCGTGTGGGACTCTTTTCTCTTACGTTATAAATATGTACTCCAATAACCCATAGGAAAAGCAAGCGCTCCATTGTAAACTTTTCTCATTATAGTGATTCGCCTTCAAGCGCCCGTGATTTTTTCCCGCAAAGGTTTTCCACGTAAAAATTCATATCTCTTGTCTCCATTTTTCTGTGAATTATTTACAACAAAGTAAAAAAGAGCCGAGAGAGTAGTTAATCAGTGACCCATAATTACCTACTGGTTCATATTTGAGTAGTAAAACACATCGTGTTCTTAGTTAGCCATAGATGTTAACCTCAAGATTTAAACTCAAAAATTAATCATGTAATTAACGAAGACATTGCAGGCTATTTCAATCTTTAAAATGTACGGCAACTCAATCAAAGCAAAATGACAACTAAGTAAGAGGATGCAATTATAAATAATAGTTCTCAGGATTATATCACTACAACTCACATTATAAACTCAAACAATTCACAAATACATCATCTTCACTAATGCCATACAGTCCAGTCCATTCATACAATTGAGCACAATATACACAATTATAATATATTAACCAGATACATCGGAACCTTTAAAGTGGGCACAAGCTAGAGCAACCAGTACTTGTTAATTGCAAGAAAAACCAGTAGCAGTAGATCAAAAAGTCCGATCAAAATAAATAAGTAAAAGCAAAGTCACCATCAGAACCCTCGTTACGATAATAAAAATGGGCGATTTGCTCATCGAGATACTAGACCGTCCAGAGCTAGTCGACACCTCTCACAGCCATAGAGTTTCATCATTGACATTAGAAACAAATCTAAATCATCCCTAAATTCCTTTTTACACTGTCAACTAACCCAATAAGCATGGTTTTACTGAAGTAAAAGAGCCATCCGCACAGTGGTGGCAAAAATCCCCCAAGCACAGACCACTCAACATAAGTGAATAAGGATAAGACCAAGCGAGAGACCACAAAGGGAGAGAGAGTTCAACATTTTCACCCACAACCTGGCGATAGCCCTAACCAAAGAAAGAAATATCACCGCTAGATCCGCCCTCTCCTCCCCCAAATCCCTAACCCATTGTCAAGAGGAAGAGGGAATAGAGTGAAGCACGGCGACCAGACTAGAGGAGAACAGCAGCCCTAAGAGGAGCTAGTGGAGAAGAAAAGTGAAACCAGGAGGAGAGAGACAGAGCCACATGCAGGTCAATCAGGAAAAATCGAACCCCAGTTCTACTCTAAATCAAGCCTAAACTAAGTTATACCAAATATGTCCTAAGTTATGATAGGCAGGGTTCTTGCCCACTTTTTTTAAAAAAAAATTCTGAAGGGGTCACACAGAGAGCAGCTTGTTCTCAGAACACGCTGCAGGCCTGAAACCAATAGCAGTGTGCCTGACACGCTGTGCGGATGTGCCACTGTTGTGTGTGGCCATCTCTGTACGTACGATAGTTGTGTTTGATTAGCAGTGCACAACGATACGCTACCAAAGTATCAATTAATATGCGGTAGTCATGAGTACTGGTCATGTTGTTTTCTTAAGGATACAACACCGACGATACTGGTGACTTTTTTGCACTAGTTCATTGGTGGCGTCTCTGACAATTTTTGTTTTTCAGACACTCCACGTGCCGGACGAGAGGACAGGAAAGCGGCACGAGTGCGATTGGGTTGGGTCATGAGCATCCTCAACGCATACGTATTGTGACACCCCCCATTTTTGAAGTTGTGTTCCTGCCTTGTTTTTGATGTGGTTTGCTAAAAACTAGCTCAAAAATTTCAAATTCAAATCTTATTTCTCCCAAAAATCCTCCTCCCCTTTTATTTTCCCGGGTGGGTCAGCCTTTTTTTTCTTTTCCCCGCGCGGCCCGGTTTTCTCTCCTCGCGGCCCAGCCTGCTCCTTTCCCCCGTCCCCTTCTGGGCTCCACTCGGCCCAGCACCGCGCCTCCCCTCCTCCCTTCTTCTTCCCACAGCGCCCCGCGCTCCTCCTCTCTCCGCTCTGCGCGCGCCCTCGCCGGACCCAAAAGCAGCGGCCCGCCCCGGGGTTCTCCACACGCGCGCCCCATGGCAACCCCGCCGTGCTTCCCGGCGTCCCCATCGGCCTAGGCTCCTGGCCCCCTCACCGTAGGTGCTCCACGCACCGGCTCCCCGCTCGTCGCCTTGGCAGCTCGATGGAGCCGCCCCCGGTTTCGTCGTCCTGGCCACGTCGCCGCTCGCCAACCCCGGCATGGCCGTCGCCGTCGCATTCAATGGGCGGCAGTGGAGCCACGTCCTTCCTCGCCTCCCCGGCATTGTTGCTCGCCGTCCGCACCGCCCCGTGGCCGCGCCGATGCACCGCCGTACCCGAGCCGTAGCCGCCGAACAGCACCGCCCATACCCGCGCGCCATGCCTCCTCTGTGCGGCCGTAAGAGCGCGGTACCTCGCCCATGCCGGCCGTCCACCCTAGCGCGCCTAGCCCCGTCACGCCTCGCTTCTCCTCAGGTACACCACAGAAACGGGAGCTCCGCGCCCATACCTGCACCGGCCCTTTTCGCCGCTATAAAAACCCGCCAAGTGACCAATAGTCTCCCCCCATTCACCCACCGTTCTTCGCCACAAAAAAAATCGCCGCCGGCGGTAGCTCTTCGGGCCGCCACCACCGCCAGCTCACCCCGACGCCCCTCGGGCGGCACTACCCTTCTCCTCTACTTCCTCTCACCCCCGAGAACCTCCCCACACGTTTAATCGGTTTCTCCCCCACTCGCAGCTCGCCGCCGCTCGTTCTTCCCCGGTTCCGGCCGTCCCTCGCCGCCGCCGATTCGAGGGATCCCCGGCCGATTCCTCGTAGCCGGAGCGTCCTCGCCACCCCGTGAAGCCAACGGCACCACCAATTTGGAGCTTCCCCCACTCGTCTTCTCCGGCACCGGTCGACCCCCACCACCTTCGGAGCTCGCCGACGCCAGCCGCCTCCACCGCTTCCCGAGCCCCACTCTCCTCCCCGGTGAGTTTCAAATCATCTCTAGAAGCTCCCGCCTCGTTTAATTGACCTCGCATTGCCGGAGTCGCCGGCGCGGCCAACCCCCTGGCTCCACCGCCGCTGGGCTCACCGCCGGCGCCTCTCCGATTTACCTCGGGCCGATTCGCCCCACAGTCGGGTGCGCGCGAGGCCGGTCGGTCCGTTTTGGCCATCTTCCTGCGTGGCCGTGGCCTCCCTCGCCGCCGACGGGTCTCGCCGACGGCCGGCCGGTCGAGCTCCGCTCCTGCGCATTTAGTCCCTTGTTTAACCGTTAACCTCCGATGGTTATGGAGCTAGTAACCTCGCTGACAGCGGGCCCGAGTAGGTTTAAACCCTCCCCAGTTAGACTGGCGCGTGGGCCCTCCGTTTAAAACAAAACTGTTAAACACCAGAATAAAGGCTTAAGTCACTGTCCGGTGGGCCCTTGCACAGTACCTAGGCCCACATGTCGGTCTCTGGCCCACTTTCAGAAAAGTAGTATTTAATTCAACCGTGGACCCCACATATCATCCACTGTATCTCCCCAAATAAATATTATTCGGAAATTAAAATAAAAACCCGCGGGACCCACTTGTCAGAGAGTGATCTCTCTCTCCTTTTTCATTTTTGGGATTTTTCCCGGGAATGAGGATTCAAACCACTCGTTCTCTCTCGTCGTAGCTCCGATTTGGGTGAAACTTGTTTCTAAATTTTTCTAAATTCAAGCTCTTTCTGTTGGTTTTGGTTTGGTTTATTTTTGAGCTCATTTGCTTGATATTTTATTCTTATTTGTTCTCCATGTCTGTTTTCTGCTTTGTCGGTTTGCTTCGTTCTGGTAGAATTTGAAGTCGCACCGGAGCAGCAGAGCGATCTACTTCAAGACCAGCAAGACCCTCTACCTTTAGACCCAGGCGAGTCAACATTCTTGATCATTCTGCTCCTATGTTTTCTTGCAAATTATCTTTGTTTAAAAATAGTCAAACTGCATGCGTTATTTCATGTACAAAGTATGTGAACTATAAGGTAGTTACCTCCCACTTGAAGATCTAAAAATGTATATAGCTATACCCTCCTTGAGTTTTGATAGCCCTATACCTTGTCGCTGTAGGTATTACTGCAACTATTCTAAATAGGTATATGTCTAAATTAAATGCCATACGTGTTCTGTCCAGTCTAGGGCATTACCTGCCCTAATCATAGCTTCCAAAAACTTGAACACTAGTTTTGGGCTAGTCACGGGATGTACGTGGCTGGATATTTTGTGACAACTTATTTTAGACTTCTCGAAACCCTCAAAACTTGCTATATCTGTTTGGGCGGACGGTAAGAGTGGTGGGTGTGGAAGTAGCACATTGGATTGTGGTTCGAACCGCCCGAACACATTAAGGACTTAATCCTGTGATGGCATCTCCGTGTACTACAATACGACCGCGAGTCTGCAAACTGCAACTTAGCTAAGTAAATCTATCGAACCCCCGAAACTCATCTCACCGGTAATGGAAAGGAGTGCTGTAAGGGCAAAGGAGGGCCTAAAGGGACACCGAGAGGAGGGTGACGTCTCCAGCCGTGCTAGCGTTATGGAGAGTGGAGTCCGAAGGCGCTAGTTTCCATGGTGACATCCCGTGCAAAGTACGGGACCCACCGCCAGTGGGAGCAGCTCATAAGGTGAGATGACGAAAGGGGCTAGGTATTTCGAAAAGCTATTGTGATGATCTACTCAACCGCACGACTACGGAATCGTGTGGAGCAACGAGCGGGTTGTCTCTTGTGGGTAAAGTGTACGATCTCTGCAGAGAATAAACTATTCGAATAGCCGTGCCCACGGTCAAGGGCGGACATGGAAACTTCCTTGAGTTAGTTCTATTTCTAAAACTCTTGTGGGCGGGAAAGAAAAACAAATTGGAGGGAAGTACTCCAACCTTTAAATTTTCCTGGAGGGAAGTACTCCAGTGTTGATTCGGACTAGTAAATCCAAAATTTTTAGCATCAGTGGATGTAGCCGATACCACTAAATACTTATTGCATCACTCAAATTCTGAAAAACTCGCTTTGTTAAAATGCTAAGTCATAGGGTTTGTACTTATAGTACTTACAACTGTCGCTCTTCGCAAATAAATAAACCCGAGCCCTCTTTGTCAAGCTTTGCATATAATTACATGCATTCTGTGAATGTTGGCTCGTGGAGCACGGTTGTGTGTGCTCACCTCGCTCTCCCTCCCTTTCCCCAGAGTTTGCCAATCAAGACCAATACGAGTACTACCAGGATCAAGAGGGCGAAGGACAGGAAGATGGTGGTAGTTAGGCTAGAATCTATTCTCTCCTGACAGTCTGGCCGACCAATCTAATTGGAAGGTGTCCTTAGCATTAACCAGGTCCTCTGGGCAATATTAAGCACACCTAGGTTATCCCGGTCGCTTGCCTGTGGGGAGATGAGCCCCTCCCTTTTGCTTCCGTCAATAATGCAATGGTACACTGAACTTATGTGGCCTGAAGGCCCCTTTTGTAATACTTGTCCTTATATGGGACCTGTGCACTCTGTTATTGTAATAATATGGTCAGTACCATGTATGAAATGAATCAGCATTGTATCTGTGAGCACTATCTACTGATCCAGGGAATAGTGCGGTGAAATCACAGGGGGTTCTGGGTTGGTTCAAACCCGGGGTCCGACAGGGCTGGTATCAGAGCATACGACTGTAGAAACCTAGTTAAGATGGTCGTGCCTTAAGGATGGTGTCTAGTTTCGAAAACTAATAAAGACTTTGATAAAATATAGTTTACTACTTCTTACTCTTACCATTCCATAGACTTTACTCTTCTGCACTCCCTTTTTCTTTACCTGATCTGACCTTTTGTTTTCTCTAAAACGTAGATGGCCGGATCCTCCTCAGCCGCTACCTGGGACTACCTTTCTCACGCGGAGACCGAGACTGACCACGTCGAGTTGCTTCGACTGTTGCTGCAGTACCTCAAGTACGACCAGCACCCCATCTTCCAGGGGCGACGGACTCAAATGCGAGACCAGGAGGCTTGGATCATGGAGGCGTTTATCTACGCCCGACCGGGAGGAGTTGAGCCTGTTGTCGTCACCACCGGCCACCCCAGGAGCCGTCGCGCCGACGCCGTACAGGACGCCGCTCAGTTGGCATCAGCGAGGCTGATGCAGCTACACGGGCCCGAGCTCGTGCTGTCCCCTTTCTGCTACTTTTCGACCTTCTACGCGGGCGGACCTCTCCCCGAGGAGCTGGACGCACCGGTAGACGACCCCCGGCTGACTCACCAGGTACAGTTGACCCAGGCGATGGTCAACACCTACTGCCGGGCACTGCAGGAGATCGGTCAGCTGAGGACACTACTGACAGCCAGCTACGAGCACGCAGACGCGCTCTGCCTCCAGTTGGCGGGACTAGACACTGCCCTCGCCTTGTCTGAGCGAGAGCGGGCTGCTACCGAGGCAGAGCTCGAGCGTCTTCAGTCTCAGGCTGACTACACGCCAGCTTCTCCGACCTACACGCCAGCTTCTCCGACTTACACACCGGCCTCACTGGAGAGGGTTCCAGCCCCACTGCCTCCTGCAGTGGCAGCAGCAGTTGCGGCACCACTTCCAGCACTACCTGCGTCAGCAGCTTCGTCAGCACCAGCACTTCCGGCGCCTACACCCGTACGGGCTTCCACTAGCCGTACCCTGCCTCTGCCTGCCCCTACTGTCAGAGGTGCAGCACCGGCATGCCGGTGTGGACTTCGTACTAGGCTCACTGCTCGTAAGAGCGTGCGCCCACCTCCGGGCTTCACAGCAGTAGACGCCAGAGGTTCCAGCAGCGGCCGTCGTCTTCTCTGCTCGCCGACCAGCGACGACTCGCGCACTGCCTCCAGCTCACCGAGCCGCAGCCGCTCCATCTCCCCGATCGACCTCGCGTAGTGGCAGTACCAGCAGGAGTAGCAGAATAGCTTTTGGCCGTGCTTGCTAGCAGTATTTTGGGTATCGCAAGCACTTTATCAGTTCCTCTTTTGTACCCCCCTTTCCCTTTTAGTAGACGTTGTGTAGAGGTGTGAATATGACTCAGTGAAGCTTGTAGGCCCCACTGTTAAGTCGTACAACCCTTCTTGTATTGGACTAATGCAAGCTTCATGTTTTATTGTTCTACCTGTCTGGCTCATTTGGTTCTTCTGTGTGGTGATTAGAGGGCTAGTGACCCCTCATATAGGCCCTTCCCCCTCCTCTTCTTTCCAAGTTCTAGCATCTTATGTGTTCCAGATGGCACCCAGGACAAGAAGAGCAGCCACCCGCGGTAGGGGACGAGGACGAGGCCATGGTCGAGGCCAAGGCCGCAGCCTTCCACCTCCACCCCCAGCACCTCCCACCATGGAGCAGTTAATGGCCCAACAGACTCAAATCCTTCATGCCATGCTAGCCAGTCAGCAGTCAGGGTCAGCCAATAGGAGCTCTAAGCTAGTAGACTTCCTAAGGACAAGACCCCTAACATTCTCTTCAGCCAGTGAGCCATTGGAAGCTGAAGATTGGTTACGAGATACAGAAAAGAAGCTTCGTCTAGCTCGCTGTGCAGAAGAAGATAAAGTGGATTGTGCTACCCATCAGTTTAAGGGTGCAGCCGCAGCCTGGTGGGAGAACTTTCTGGCAGTCCGTGGGGAAAAGATGTCTCATGATGAGCCAGATGAAGAAGAGGTAGAGCCAGAAGATGGTGGAGCTACTTTAGCAGCTACCGTTCAACAGGGAGACCAGCAGGATCCTGAGGAAGGAGAACAGGACGAAGAAACCAGCGAAGGAGAGGAAGCGGAGTCTGCCGGGTCTGCCATTTCATGGTCCGAGTTCCAGGACGTCTTCCGTAAAACCTTTATACCCTCAGGGATAATGAGGATGAAGAGGAACGAGTTTCGGACACTGAAGCAAGGGAACATGTCAGTGAATACTACCTCACCAAGTTCAATCAGTTAGCTCGTTACGCCCCAACAGACATAGCCACAGAAGAAGAGAAGGTTGATCGCTTTCTTAAAGGAATGCAAGAGGAAATGAGAGCACAGTTGATCTTGCTCGATCATCCTACCTTTCACCACTTGGTCAATAAAGCCCTTATCTATGAGAATGAAAGAAAGCTCCTAGTAGCTAGTCGTAAGAGGAAGTGGGTATCGCAGAGGCCTCAAGGTGGGTTCCAACCAAGGCCAATGTATCAGGGTAATACCTCTTTTCGGCAGGGAGCGACTTCAGCACCTAAGGTTACAGCCCCAGCTCAGCATTCCAGTGGGAACGTGGCTCGTGTGCCTCGTTTTTCGGGACAGTCCCCCTCTTCCAACCCAGCTGCACATTTGCATTGTTTTAGCTATGGAGCAAAAGGGCACTTTGCCAATAAATGCCCCGATCGCCAGGGCACCCCAGCCAAGTTTAATATGGGAGCCGCCCCATCAAGAGGACAATCATCAGCAGCAAGCAAGAGTTTCCAGGCCCCTCAAGCCTCACGGGTTTCCTCCACACCAACTCAGGGCCGTGTGAACCACATTACTGCAGAGGAGGCCCAAGATGCCTCTGGAGTACTTATGGGTACGTTCTCTGTTCAGTCTATTCCTGCACAAGTTTTGTTTGATTCTGGGGCTTCGCATTCTTTCATCTCGGGAAATTTTGTGGCAAGGGTTAAGTTACCAACCTTCAGACTCAAAAGACCCGTTGTGTTAAGCTCACCAGGAGGACCTTTGACCAGCACCCTAGTAAGCCCCAAGGTAGAGGTCACCATGGGAAATTTTAATTTCCTGCCAGATTTGTTAGTCCTTAAACCCCAAACCTTGGATGTCATCCTAGGGATGGATTGGTTGGCCAAAAATCAGGGGATAATAGATTGTGCCAATAGAAAGGTCATACTCACTAAGCATCCCGGCTTAGTAATAGAAGTCAAAGTGGGTCGCCCATCACTAAAGACAGTAGTCCATCACCTTCAGGAAACACCTCTGGGAGGGATGCCTATAGCTCGGGAGTACCCCGAAGTCTTTCCAGAAGAACTGCCTGGTATGCCACCCGATCAGGATATCGAATTTGTCATCAACCTAAAGCCAGGCACTGCCCCAATAGCCAAGAGGCCCTACAGAATGGCAGTAGATGAGTTGGAGGAATTGAAATCACAAATTGAGGATCTCCAGGAGAAGGGTTTTATCCGGCCTAGCTCATCCCCCTGGGGCTCGCCAGTACTCTTTGTAAGAAAGAAAGATGGCACTGCCCGACTGTGTGTAGACTACCGGACCCTGAACGAAGTGACCATTAAAAATAAATACCCCCTGCCCAAGATTGATGACCTATTTGATCAGTTGGCGGGAGCCACAGTCTTTTCCAAGATAGACCTGAGGTCAGGATACCACCAGCTTAAAATCAGGGCAGAGGACATTCCGAAGACAGCCTTCACCACTCGATATGGGCTGTTTGAATACACCGTCATGTCCTTTGGGTTAACAAATGCTCCGGCTTACTTCATGAACCTGATGAATAAGGTGTTCATGAAATACCTGGATAAATTTGTGGTAGTATTCATAGATGACATTTTGATCTATTCTAAGACCACTGAAGAACATGCGGAACACCTGCGGTTAGTCCTAAAGACACTCAGGGAGCATCAGCTGTATGCCAAGTACAGCAAATGTGACTTTTGGTTACAAGAGATCAGTTTTCTAGGACATATCATATCTTCTTCAGGAGTGGCGGTTGATCCCTCTAAGGTAGAGGCGGTGTTGAAGTGGAAACAGCCAACCTCTGTGACTGAAGTGCGTAGCTTCCTTGGCCTAGCCGGGTATTACAGACGCTTTATAGAGGGATTCTCCCAGATATCGAAGCCCATGACCCACCTCCTCAAGAAAGAGAGGAAGTATGAATGGACCGAGAGCTGTGAGAAGAGTTTTCGGGAACTGAAGAAAAGATTGACAACAGCTCCTGTGCTAGTATTGCCAAACATACACAAGGATTTTGAGGTATATTGTGATGCCTCACGCCAAGGTCTTGGATGTGTGCTTATGCAAGAAGGAAAAGTTGTAGCATATGCATCTAGGCAACTCCGTCCCCATGAGGATAATTACCCGACCCATGACCTGGAGCTAGCATCAGTGGTGCATGCCCTAAAAATTTGGCGCCACTACCTAATTGGAAATCATTGTGACATATATACCGACCACAAAAGCCTCAAGTATATCTTCACACAGGCGGATCTTAACCTTAGACAAAGGAGATGGTTGGAACTAATCAAATATTATGATTTAGATGTTCACTACCATCCTGGAAAAGCTAATGTAGTGGCTGATGCCTTAAGCCGCAGACCTCACTGCAATGCTGTTTCAGAGCAAGCAATCCATTGCGAGCTCCTCAAGGAAATGGAGGCCCTCAATTTGGGTATGGTAGAGCATGGGACCTTAGCTACAATGGAAGTACATCCAACTCTTGAAGAGCTTATTAAAGCAGCCCAAAAAGGACACCCTGGAGTCCAAAAGTTCAAACACCTTATGGTTAAAGGAAAGGCCCCTAAAATGATAGAGGGTCAGCAAGGAGTATTATGGTATGGGAAACGTCTCTTTGTTCCCCATCAGAAGGATCTCAAAGATCTAATACTAAAGGAGGCACATAGCTCGGCATATACCATCCACCCAGGCAGCACCAAAATGTATCAAGACATCAAGACACTATATTGGTGGCCTCGCATGAAAAGAGACATCGCAGAATATGTGGCTTGTTGTGATACATGTCAACGGGTGAAAGCTGAACACCAGAAGCCCGCTGGACTGTTACAACCGTTGCAAGTTCCCGAATGGAAATGGGAAGAGGCCGAAATGGATTTTATAACAGGCCTACCTCGTACCAAGTCGGGATATGACTCCATATGGGTCATAGTGGATAGGTTAACCAAAGTTGCCCACTTCATTCCCATCAGAACCACCTACAAAGGAAGTAAATTAGCAGAACTGTAGATAAACCGTATCGTATGTTTGCATGGGGTGCCCAAGAGAATAGTCTCAGATCGAGGTTCTCAGTTCACCTCTCATTTCTGGGCTAGCCTGCACGAAGCACTAGGGACCCATCTTGCGTTCAGTACTGCATTCCACCCTCAGACAGATGGGCAGACTGAAAGGACAAATCAAATCCTAGAGGACATGCTTCGGGCTTGTGCCCTTGAATATACTTCGGATTGGGAAAGATGCTTACCATACACGGAATTCTCCTACAATAATAGCTACCAGTCTAGCCTTAAGATGTCACCATTTGAGGCTCTATATGGTAGGAGGTGTAGAACCCCTTTACACTGGTCAGAGTTAGGAGAAGGAGGTGTGTTTGGGCCAGAGATCCTTAAGCAAGCAGAGGAAAAAGTCAGGCTAATTAGGGATCGCCTTCAAGCAGCCCAATCCAGGCAAAAGAGCTATGCAGACAATCGTCGTAGGGATCTATCCTTCAAAGTGGGAGATCATGTTTACCTCAAAGTATCCCCCCTCCGAGGAGTTCGAAGATTCAAGGTGAAGGGCAAGCTTGCACCTAGATTCATCGGTCCTTTTCCAATCATTGAAAGATGTGGAGAAGTTGCCTACCGATTGGAGTTACCTACGAGTCTATCAGAAGTGCATAATGTGTTTCACGTCTCTCAACTCAAGAAGTGCCTCAGAGTTCCTGAAGAGCAGACATCAGTTAAGTCAGTTAATCTGCGGGAGGATTTGACTTATTCAGAGCACCTAGTCCGGATTCTTGATACCATGGAGAAGCAGACCAGGCGCCAAACCATTCGACTCTGCAAGGTCCAGTGGAGCAACCACTCCAAGCGAGAAGCAACTTGGGAGCGTGAGGAGCAGCTCAGAGCTGACTACCCCTTCCTGTTCCCAGGTTAGTCCGAATCTCAGGGTCGAGACTCCATTTAAGGGGGGTGGGGTCTGTGACACCCACCATTTTTGAAGTTGTGTTCCTGCCTTGTTTTTGATGTGTTTTGCTAAAAACTAGCTCAAAAATTTCAAATTCAAATCTTACTTCTCCCAAAAATCCTCCTCCCCTTTTAAAAAAAATTCTGAAGGGGTCACACAGAGAGCAGCTTGTTCTCAGAACACGCTGCAGGCCTGAAACCAATAGCAGTGTGCCTGACACGCTGTGCGGATGTGCCACTGTTGAGTGTGGCCATCTCTGTACGTACGATAGTTGTGTTTGATTAGCAGTGCACAACGATACGCTACCAAAGTATCAATTAATATGCGGTAGTCATGAGTACTGGTCATGTTGTTTTCTTAAGGATACAACACCGACGATACTGGTGACTTTTTTGCACTAGTTCATTGGTGGCGTCTCTGACAATTTTTGTTTTTCAGACACTCCACGTGCCGGACGAGAGGACAGGAAAGCGGCACGAGTGCGATTGGGTTGGGTCATGAGCATCCTCAACGCATACGTATTGTGACACCCCCCATTTTTGAAGTTGTGTTCCTGCCTTGTTTTTGATGTGGTTTGCTAAAAACTAGCTCAAAAATTTCAAATTCAAATCTTATTTCTCCCAAAAATCCTCCTCCCCTTTTATTTTCCCGGGTGGGTCAGCCTTTTTTTTCTTTTCCCCGCGCGGCCCGGTTTTCTCTCCTCGCGGCCCAGCCTGCTCCTTTCCCCCGTCCCCTTCTGGGCTCCACTCGGCCTAGCACCGCGCCTCTCCTCCTCCCTTCTTCTTCCCACAGCGCCCCGCGCTCCTCTCTCCGCTCTGCGCGCGCCCTCGCTGGACCCAAAAGCAGCGGCCCGCCCCCGGGTTCTCCACACGCGCGCCCCATGGCAACGCCGCCGTGCTTCCCGGCGTCCCCGTCGGCCTAGGCTCCCGGCCCCCTCACCGTAGGTGCTCCACGCGCCGGCTCCCCGCTCGTCGCCTTGGCAGCCCGATGGAGCCGCCCCCGGTTTTGTCGTCCTGGCCACGTCGCCGCTCGCCAACCCCGACATTGCCGTCGCCGTCGCATTCAATGGGCGGCAGTGGAGCCACGTCCTTCCTCGCCTCCCCGGCGTTGTTGCTCGCCGTCCGCACCACCCCGTGGCCGCACCGACGCACCGCCGTACCCGAGTCGTAGCCGCCGAACAGCACCGCCCATACCCGCGCGCCATGCCTCCTCTGTGCGGCCGTAAGAGCGCGGTACCTCGCCCATGCCGGCCGTCCACCCTAGCGCGCCTAGCCCCGTCACGCCTCGCTTCTCCTCAGGTACACCACAGAAACGGGAGCTACGCACCCATACCTGCACCGGCCCTTTTCGCCGCTATAAAAACCCGCCAAGTGACCAATAGTCTCCCCCCCATTCACCCACCGTTCTTCGCCACAAAAAAATCGCCGCCGGCGGCAGCTCTTCGGGCCACCACCACCGCCAGCTCACCCCGACGCCCCTCGGCCGGCACTGCCCTACTCCTCTACTTCCTCTCACCCCCGAGAACCTCCCCACACGTTTAATCGGTTTCTCCCCCACTCGCAGCTCGCCGGCGCTCGTTCTTCCCCAGTTCCGGCCGTCCCTCGTCGCCGCCGATTCGAGGGATCCCCGGCCGATTCCTCGTAGCCGGAGCGTCCTCGCCACCCCGTGAAGCCAACGGCACCACCAATTTGGAGCTTCCCCCACTCGTCTTCTCCGGCACCGGTCGACCCCCACCACCTTCGGAGCTCGCCGACGCCAGCCGCCTCCACCGCTTCCCGAGCCCCACTCTCCTCCCCGGTGAGTTTCAAATCGTCTCTAGAAGCTCCCTCCTCGTTTAATTGACCTCCCATTGCCGGAGTCGCCGCCGCGGCCAACCCCCTGGCTCCGCCGCCGCTGGGCTCGCCGCCGGCGCCTCTCCGATTTACCTCGGGCCGATTCGCCCCACAGTCGGGTGCGCACAAGGCCGGGCGGTCCGTTTTGGCCATCTTCCTGCGCGGCCGTGGCCTCCCTCACCGCTGACGGGTCTCGCCGACGGCCGGCCGGTCGAGCTCTGCTCCTGCGCGTTTAGTCCCTTGTTTAACCGTTAACCTCCGATGGTTATGGAGCTAGTAACCTCGCTGACAGCGGGCCCGAGTAGGTTTAAACCCTCCCCAGTTAGACTGACGCTTGGGCCCTCCGTTTAAAACAAAACTGTTAAACACCAGAATAAAGGCTTAAGTCACTGTCCGGTGGGACCTTGCACAGTACCTAGGCCCACATGTCGGTCTCTGGCCCACTTTCAGAAAAGTAGTATTTAATTCAACCGTGGACCCCACATGTCATCCACTGTATCTCCCCAAATAAAGATTATTCGGAAAATAAAATAAAAACCCGCGGGACCCACTTGTCAGAGAGTGATCTCTCTCTCTCCTTTTTCATTTTTGGGATTTTTCCCGGGAATGAGGATTCAAACCACTCGTTCTCTCTCGTCGTAGCTCCGATTTGGGTGAAACTTGTTTCTAAATTTTTCTAAATTCAAGCTCTTTCTTTTGGTTTTGGTTTGGTTTATTTTTGAGCTCATTTTCTTGTTATTTTATTCTTATTTGTTCTCCATGTCTGTTTTCTGCTTTGTCGGTTTGCTTCATTCGGGTAGAATTTGAAGTCGCACCGGTGCAGCATAGCGATCTACCTCAAGACCAGCAAGACCCTCTACCTTTAGACCCAGGCGAGTCAACATTCTTGATCATTCTGCTCCTATGTTTTCTTGCAAATTATCTTTGTTTAAAAATAGTCAAACTGCATGCGTTATTTCATGTACAAAGTATGTGAACTATAAGGTAGTTACCTCCCACTTGAAGATCTAAAAATGTATATAGCTATACCCTCCTTGAGTTTTGATAGCCCATATACCTTGTCGCCGTAGGTATTACTGCTACTATTCTAAATAGGTATATGTCTAAATTAAATGCCATACGTGTTCTGTCCAGTCTAGGGCATTACCTGCCCTAATCATAGCTTCCAAAAACTTGAACACTAGTTTTGGGCTAGTCACGGGATGTACGTGGCTGGATATTTTGTGACAACTTATTTTAGACTTCTCGAAACCCTCAAAACTTGCTATATCTGTTTGGGCGGACGGTAAGAGTGGTGGGTGTGGAAGTAGCACATTGGATTGTGGTTCGAACCGCCCGAACACATTAAGGACTTAATCCTGTGATGGCATCTCCGTGTACTACAATACAATCGCGAGTCTGCAAACTACAACTTAGCTAAGTAAATCTATCGAACCCCCGAAACTCATCTCACCGGTAGTGGAAAGGAGTGCTGTAAGGGCAAAGGAGGGCCTAAAGGGACACCGAGAGGAGGGTGACGTCTCCAGCCGTGCTAGCGTTATGGAGAGTGGAGTCCGAAGGCGCTAGTTTCCATGGTGACATCCCGTGCAAAGTACGGGACCCACCGCCAGTGGGAGCAGCTCATAAGGTGAGATGACGAAAGGGGCTAGGTATTTCGAAAAGCTATTGTGATGATCTACTCAACCGCACGACTACGGAATCGTGTGGAGCAACGAGCGGGTTGTCTCTTGTGGGTAAAGTGTACGATCTCTGCAGAGAATAAACTATTCGAATAGCCGTGCCCACGGTCAAGGGCGGACATGGAAACTTCCTTGAGTTAGTTCTATTTCTAAAACTCTTGTGGGCGGGAAAGAAAAACAAATTGGAGGGAAGTACTCCAACCTTTAAATTTTCCTGGAGGGAAGTACTCCAGTGTTGATTCGGACTAGTAAATCCAAAATTTTTAGCATCAGTGGATGTAGCCGATACCACTAAATACTTATTGCATCACTCAAATTCTGAAAAACTCGCTTTGTTAAAATGCTAAGTCATAGGGTTTGTACTTATAGTACTTACAACTGTCGCTCTTCGCAAATAAATAAACCCGAGCCCTCTTTGTCAAGCTTTGCATATAATTACATGCATTCTGTGAATGTTGGCTCGTGGAGCACGGTTGTGTGTGCTCACCTCGCTCTCCCTCCCTTTCCCCAGAGTTTGCCAATCAAGACCAATACGAGTACTACCAGGATCAAGAGGGCGAAGGACAGGAAGATGGTGGTAGTTAGGCTAGAATCTATTCTCCCCTGACAGTCTGGCCGACCAATCTAATTGGAAGGTGTCCTTAGCATTAACCAGGTCCTCTGGGCAATATTAAGCACACCTAGGTTATCCCGGTCGCTTGCCTGTGGGGAGATGAGCCCCTCCCTTTTGCTTCCGTCAATAATGCAATGGTACACTGAACTTATGTGGCCTGGAGGCCCCTTTTGTAATACTTGTCCTTATATGGGACCTGTGCACTCTGTTATTGTAATAATATGGTCAGTACCGTGTATGAAATGAATCAGCATTGTATCTGCGAGCACTATCTACTGATCCAGGGAATAGTGAGGTGAAATCACAGGGGGTTCTGGGTTGGTTCAAACCCGGGGTCCGACACGTATTGCCATATGTGATTGAAAAAACCAAACATTTAGAGAGTGTTTATACTGTTTTTAGTTTATAGTTTTTTATTGTAGTTGATAAATAATAATAACTCGTAGAGAGATACTTATGTACGATTTTGATCAATATAAACGAAATCATTACAGTATTTATTATAATTGACTAGTAGATTTCGCTTTAAAAAGACTCTCATTTACTATAGAAATATAATTTTTAGAAATTAATACAATTAAAGCCTTGTGCGCTTAGTGGCATGTGCAGTCACCCTGCAAGCTAGTGTGCACACGTGCACCTTCAAAAATTCTCCCAAGACAACTATAAAATGCTCGACAGTCCTCTAATGTAGCACAATCAAAACACAACACCACACCGCATTCTATTCACAACTGTCATATTCCTTAGTACAATATTCCTTTTAAAGATTTGAACACTATAGAGTTGGAAATTAAAACTTTTGATTGAAAATCAATAGAATTTAAAATTAATTTCTCTAAAATCTGAGTGTTTGGGGAAAAAACTTATGGGTGTTGACCAGTCCAGCCAATGGTGCATCACCGTGCATGAGTAAACAACCTACCAAAACGGCGAACTCGCGTGCCATGCCGGGCCGCCCGAACTAGAAGCTGTCATGCCACCCGGCTTGCCAGGCATGTAGCATATGGGCCTCATGGCTAGGCGTAGAAAACAGTCGGATAATCCGTTTGATCTGATATTCATATCTGAGAAAATATGAATATAATAAACAAAATCTGTATTAAAAATGTTTGTATTCATATTTTGTAACATCTTAAAAAATTGAATTCTGGGAAATGTGTAGCTTTTGAAATATTTTGAAATATATCTTCTCGACATTTGGATTTTAATGGATTTTCGTTGGATTTAGGTTGAGATTCCAACAATTGAAGAAAATCATAAAAATAAAACTGATAGAAAATCATTAAGGAAATGTAAAAAACAATAGAAATTTATACTTTGAAATCAAATCTGGAAAGATGATCCATCAATTAAGGTAGGAGAGTAGGAAAAGAGGAAGGGTATAATTTGAATCAAAATTTGAAATTTTGCTTTGGGCCTAATAATAATAATAATAATAATAATAATAATAATAATAATAATAATAATAATAATAATAATAATAATAATAATAAAAGGGGGGTGAATAAATATGTATAGATAAATATATACCATAATAATAAATAAATAACTAAATACAATGATAATGCTAGTAATAAAGAAATAGATATAAATAAATAAGTAAGTAAATAAATAAAAATATTTATAAATATACATGTAAAGAGGTGTGTATATATAAAAAAGAGAGAAACCGTTTTCGGCCTAGCCCGAACCAGCCTAGGCCACCCACCTTCTTTCCTCCTCGCTCCCTCGCTCAAACTCGACCAAGGTCGAAGTGCCACCTCGCTGGGCCACCACGGTAGCCCTCTCCCCGCCACGCCACCTTATGACCACCGATTGCCGGCATGCCTCCGTGCTCACATCACCGGGACCCACCCCCGTTTCGTCGTAGTCCTGCTCCCCCGTCATCGCATGGTCGTTGTCGCATCCTGCCATCCCGTCCTCCCCATCGCTCTGCAGAAGGACGACGCAACACACTTGGGTCAGCCATAGGATGCAATAGTGCCGCCAGGACCATGGCCCTGCCCCGTGCACGTCGCACCTACTCGCCACCGTCACGCCTGGCCACCCCATCCTGTCGCCTGAGCTCTATAGCCACGCCGCCGTCGAGACCGACCAACCATCCCACGTCGCCCGCCCTTTTCCGCGGCTATAAATCCATGCTCGAGCTTCCAGTAACACCGCCACACTCTGCTCTACATCCCATCCCAAGCAACCGGCGGCGCTTTCTTTCCCAACACCGGCTGGCGGGGGAAATCCACCAATTGGGAGCTTCACCGAGTCGATTCCGCGCTACCGAAGCTTCCTCAGAGCACCACATTGCCATCCCCATCCTCAACTACGCTCCCCCCCGCTTGTACTTCGCCGACACCATGCACCACCACCGCCCGACACCGCCTCATGCCACCGGACCACCACCGCCACTCGCGTTGCGCCAACCCCCGAGGTATCCTCCTAACCTCGCCAACATGCTCCCCCAGCGCGCAATCGGACTCCAGTGCCGTACATCGCGGCGCCCGCCCTTCCCCTATTTTGCCACCACCCACAGGAGCCGCCGGCCGACGCCCCGGCCAAATTGGCCAGCGAGGCTTCGCCTACGGGTAGGCGCGGGCATGAGTAACTCATTTTGCGGATGCTCATGTCCGACTGCCGCTTCCTCCGCCAGTGGCGAGCTCACCGTGCATCGGCAGGAGGAAGAAGCCGATGTAGCTAAATGATTAATTACGGTTAAGACATATAATTAATGTTAATGATGATTAATTAATGCTAATGATGAGTAGTTAAAACAATTACTCACTGACCTGTGGACCCTACCCTTTTAATTAAATAGTCACTGGCCCTACCTGTCATAGGTACAGAGGAGAGAAAATAAAAATAAAAGAAAAATTAAAAATCTGCTGTGGGCCCCACCTGTCAGATTCTAATTATTTTTCGGATTTATTCAAACTGAGAACTTCAAAAAGACATAACTTATTCATGTTAACTCCAAATTGAGTGAAACAAATTTCTAAATTCATCTAAAATCAATATATATCCAATGGAACTGAAATCATGAATTTTTTAGTTCAATTGAATTTTTTGTGAGAATTGTTTTGGTTTACAAATTTTTATCCAATTTTTTGTGCAACGTAAAAATAGTGTACGAGGACCAAGAGGAAGAGGTCGAGGCTGAAACAACTCTCGACGACCAAGACCAAGTCAACTGTAACCAAGGCAAGTTAATACTTTGATCATGTTGAACCTACATTTTCTGCAAATTAATTCCGTTTTAAATTATCAAAGTACATGCTGTTATTTCATGTGCAAATATACGTTGTTTTAAGATTCTAGTTATATGCCCCTTTATTTATCTTGTTAGCATTACACCTCCTTGAGAACATTTGAGTACTTGAGCCTTGTCACCCAAGCTAAAAAAATTATAATGTTGAAACTTTCAAAAGTAAGTCCGTAATTATGCGTCATTGCTTAGAATCACTTAGATTCTCGGGGGCACCAAAATGCCCCTTGCATCACTTTTAATCATGAGAAACTTAATGGGAAAGTTATGGTGGAAATGACTGGCATATTTTTGATATGGTTATTCAATGCTCTTAAAAACCCCAACTTGCTTAAATATCTAGGCAGATGGTTCAGGGGTGCGGTGCAGTGGTGCACGAGAGTGTGGTTAGTGGTAGAACCATCCAGATAACCCCAAGGACTGAATCTTGTCATGACCTCCTATGTAAGATAAATACAACCACAAGTCTGTAAATTACAACTTGGCTTAGTAGATTTACTGGACCCTGAAAGTTATCTCATCGGTGGAGGAGGTGAGGTAGTGCAAGCGGCTGTCTATGTGACGACTTGAATGGGACACTCGTTGAGGATGACGTTTATCGAGGTGAGCTAGTCAGTGTGGGTAGTCTAGCTGCTAGTTGCATGGGGTAGAACATCCCACATAACTTATGGGACACGCCGCAAGTGGGACAAGCCCATATGGGTGAGATGATGGAAGGGGCGAAGTATTTCAAAAAGTTACTGTGATGATCTACTCAACCGCATGACTAAGGAATCGTGTGGAGCAACGAGCGGATTGTCTCTTGTGGGTAAAGTGTACAAACTTTGCAGAGTGAAAAACTATTCGAATAACTGTGCCCACGGTCAAGGGCGTACATGGGAACTTAACTAGATATATTTCTATTTCAAAAACTTTGTGGGTGTAAATGCAAAAGTGATGGGCAGAGAAAGGCTCTGATTTGTGTTGCCCTAGGTGTCGTCTCAGTGATAAGGTAAGCAATGATAACGCTGAAAAGTTAGCATATGGTGTAGAAACCATGTAACGGTGGATGGGATCTGGATCGCTATTATTATTGCACTCTTTTCATACATTGATAAAAATTCTGTTTTAGTTAAAAAACTGTTAGGTCTTAGGAAATTTCTAAGTAACCTATTTGAAAAGCAATTAATGGTGAATAAAATAACCCGAGCCTTTCCTTGATAAGCCGTGCATGTTATTTATTGCATCCTACGTATTGGCTCACGGAGCACGGTAGATTTGTGCTCACCCTCGCATTATCAAAATCGGAAACAGGGACTCAAGACCACTATGCCTATGAGGACACCCCTGCCTCGGGTGGAGGAGCCAACGAAAAAAATTAGGATGACATTCGCGAGTTCAATTTCTAGATAAGTAAACTTAATGGAGATTGTGTCCACATATATTATCTAGGTCTAGATAATATATGTTGCACACATTTACCCCTCAGTCACTTGTCTGTGGATAACGGTATTACTTTTGCTTATGCTTCTGCTGTTGTCTTTTGTAGTGTAAATATTTGGCCTGATAGGCCCTTGTGTAAACTGTCACCCGACGTGGTGTATTTTAACTCAGATATGCAATATTATGATTTAGTATGTTTCATGTGATGTATGACTTGATGGAGCAATGTACCTATGAGTATTATCTACTTATCCAGGGAATAGTGTAGTAATTCACAGAGGATTCTGGGTTGAAAAATTCGAGTCCGACAGAGCTAGTATCAGAACATATGACTGTAGGGTAAAGACCTAAGGATGGCTACTAGATAGGGCCCTAGGACTAAAATTGTGCAATTAATAAAAAGGAATTTCTAAAAATATAGCGTATTACTTCCTTTCTTACCCTTCCTAGATCTGGTCTCATCCTCCTTTCTTTGGTATTTTTGAAAAAGATACTAACCCTAGTGTTTTAACTTACAGATGTCTGGACAGCAAGAGGGGGAATTTACCAGCATCTTACGCAAGCTACTGCACTACTTGGGCTATAAGGACCAGCCCATATACCGGGGGGCGAATACCACTGAGGGAGCAAGGAAGTCCTAGGACATGGAGGTCTTCATTTATGCTCTAGACGAATGAGAGCCACCCCATGTCTTCTAGAGTATGCATAAGAGGAGCACTGCCACGACTGCACTTCAGGACGCTGCTCACCTAGCCGCTGCTCGGCTGTGCGACATACACGTACCCACACTACTAAAGTCTCCCTTCCTCTACTACCTGTCCCGCTAGGAAGAGGCCAGCCACAATGAGACTTTTTGTGCCAGTCGTGGAGGACAACCAGATGCTTACACACCAAATGCACCTCACCAGAGCTATGGGAGCTACCTACATTGTAGCACTTGAGGAGATCGCCGACCTACGCCAGCTCTTACTTGCTAGCTATAGCCAGGTGGAGACACTCTAGGAGCAGCTAGCCAACTGCAAGAAAGCACTTGCGGAGGTGGAGAAGGAGAAGGCCACCGCCCTCGCTGAGTTATAGCAGGCCACAACTGCCACCGTGATCCCGCTCTAGCCCCCACAGCACTGCCATGGCTTCTGCTCCACCCCACCCTAGCCATGGCTTCTGCTCTACCCCACAAGAGCGTGCGACCCCCTAGACCCCGGGCAGCCATCAGCTTGGGGGAGGCCTGCCATGACTGCAGTCGCTCCCGCTCCTACACAGATTCGTCGAACTTTAGTGGTAGCCGCTCTCGCTCTCAGTCACCGGATTACAGCCCCTCTTGCTCTGGAGCTAGTTTCATGGAGGAGTATATAGTTTAGTATGGTGCTTGCTAGGTATTGTATAATGATAGCAAGCACTAACCCCCTGTAATAGTAGGGAGCTAGGTTGGTCCACTAGTACGGTAGTCATGAGTGATTAAGAACTCTAAGTGTGGTATGTAATTGTGAAGCTCAGTTTAGCCTGAGGGCCATATGTGCTGAGCTATGTCACCTTTTAAATATGGATGATGTGTGGCCAGACTTAGGCCTTGTATTGAAAATTGTTTTGCTGTTTATTTTACTCGACTGGTTTTTTTACATAACTATTATGGGCTAACAACCCACTTGCCTAGCATAAGTGTCTAAAGTGCAAAGTTGTACCTACAGATGGCCACATAGAGTCACTCGAGCCCAGGCTAGCGCCAACCCCAACATCTTTTGAATTCAGTTTTCTTTCCCAATTTGGCAAATTCCTTTGAATTCCCGCCTTCCCCATTTTGGCTAGCTGCTTTCCCCTTCTCTCCGGTGTCTTCTAAGAAACTGCCTCCTCCACTCTAGCGCAGTTCAAGAAAGCGACGGCGTCATTCGTAGCCCTGGCCATGCGGGCGTTTGTGCTTCGCCACTCATGCTGCAACCTAGCACCATCATTCACACTGCACCATGCCTTCCCTGCAGCGCCCCTGCCTCACCTGCCATCGCTTCTCTGTAGCTCCTCTGCCACACAGCTGCCTCTGCTTTGCCCTCACTGCAACCGACTTTGCTGTTCACACCAGCCGCTGCTAGCTTCGCCACATGTCACCTCACCCTTGGCCAGTCACTGCCTCACCTGTGCCCTCTCAACCACTTGTGCTGACTGTCGCGGCCGCCACAAATCAGCGCATCGTGTGACCGACGCGAGCACGTCTGTCATGCTCAACTCCTGTTAGCCTGCATGGCACTGTCAAGGTCATGGTACTCCCTGTCACTTCACCTGTAAGCTAGTCTCACCGACCGAGCCCGACTATCACCAAGTCTGCATCGTGCTAGTGCCACCAACTATGGCTTCTTATTTCCACCACCATCCTCCCACTTTTAAACCAAGCTGAGCACCCAATCTATCTTGTGCACCTTTAATACCTCACCAAATCACCCAATCGTCCGTTGCCGTTCTATCTCGCCGCCAACCCTCTCCCTGCATCGGTAAGCCTCCCCAACCAATCTCATGATTCAGTTAATACCTTTTCAATTCCTAGTGACCAGACGATCTTTAGGCTACTAGGAACCCAGAGCCTATCTCGCTAAGTCATGCCTCAGTCTCATCCTCGCCAGCATCTGTACCACCACCGTGCAGGAAGGGGGTCACCGTAGACAGCCCAACACAGGCCATCCTAGCTAGAACCACCATCGCCATAGATTTTTCCTTATTCCATAGATGGTTAAAAACTCTAGCACTCAGCCAAAACTCCACCGGAGCCACCCTGTGCCATGCTCCTACCTGTGGAATCGCTCCCCATTACCGACCAAAACCTCTGCCCCTCAAGCCTGGCCAACCTCAAAAATGGAATCCTCGTGGCCCCAGGAACCCACCCATGGTCGTTAATTGTTGATTTGACCACAAATTCTCCGGCCACCCCATCGCTTGAAATCTTCAACCGTCCACCACTTACTCTTCGACCGCTTCATCGCTTGAATTCTCCGACCACCTTGTCATCGAGAGGAGCTTCGACTGCTCTGCTTCGAGTTCTGAGAAAAGACCACTCAAACACCGTCGGATACACTTAAACCGCTCGAAAGCCATTTGATGCGCTTAAACCGGTCAAACGTAGCTCGATCTCTGCATCCACTCGGATGCAGCCTTATCTCCGCAGCCACTCAGACATTGTCTGGCCTTCGTAGCAAATTGTACACCGTTCGATCTCCACCAACTTCGCGCTAGAAGTCGAATGTCGACCGCCCCCCCTAAACTTCGTAGTTGTACTCGAGACAACCCGAGTGCTTGTAACTCCTCTATTCTCCGAGTATGCAGTGACAACATGATAAGGACTAAACCCACTAAGAACAGTAAAACCTAACCTGTCACTGTTTGAAGCCGATACTGTAGCCACACAATTCGCAGTGAATAGTATCAGACCCGTTACTGTTCATCTGAAACTCTAATTTGCAAAAATACCTCATTTTGACCATTTCGACCCCCGTGAATTCATTTCCGACCTCCATTTTACCAAATCAAGCCTTAATAAAATTCAAACTCACACTGTTTTAAAATCAATCCTCCACTTCCAAAATTTGTGCAACCTATTTATAACACCATTTCGATTGCCTTGAACCTGTCTAGCCCATTTCCAATTTCGATTATCCAACCCATATACCACCTAAGTCCTAGCCACCCTAACCTATTTTCTTTATGACTTTTAGTGATTTAGATTGTATTTTTGTTCCCAGCTTGCATTCTGTAGAGTAGAAACTTATTTGCTCTCATTTTCCACGCTAGTGAACAGACCAAGCAAGTTGGTGAACTAAAGAGCCACAAGAGCAATTGAAGTAAGCTTGAAGCCGATAGAGAAGACCAAGAACAATAGGAAGGAGGCAGGTTACATGTGTTTTATCATGTTGAACCTACATTATGTTAATTATTTAATTATTAATACTTTCATTACCTTTAATTTATGCTATGATATTTTACATACAATAAATTTTTAGAATGACATGATACCTAGTTACATCCTTCCACTAAAAAAGCTGTGTTTACTTTGATGGCCATATTCACCTTGACTAGACTTAGTAATTCTAAATCTACTACTTAAATAACCATGGTAGTGTAGGAAACTCAACTAAGTTATACTACTGTTTAGCAAATCATTTTTAATTTTGCAAAAGTGTTTCTAGGAAATTGATTATCATGGGAAACCATGTGTTGGTTGGATAATACTGCCACTGAGCATTGTGATATGGGTTTAGAGATAGAAAATGTCTCGGATTAAAACAAGGACAAAGCTTAGAGAAACTAAGGATGACCGTATGCTAAGCAAAGAACATAATGATCGCTCAACAGCAAGTTTTGACTTGTCAAACTTAGTTTATAGCTGCTCAAATCGATTGAATCTCTACAGGAGTGAAGGAGCATTAGTATGGAAATAGTAAAACCATACTGAACAATGGTAGATCCCTCTCAGGATAGGCAGAAGATATTTGACTGAGTTGCTGGATAGCCGAGTCTGAGCTAGAGATCTACCGGGTAGAGCCTATATAAAGAAATGAGCAGTGAAACGTTCTTGTTTTCTTAACTTAGTCATGAGGGTTAAGGAATCCTGTTGATAAAGATGGACAACTCTACGGAGTAATCACAATGGTATCTTCAAAAACGCCATGCTTCCGGTAAAAGAAGCTATGTTCAGCGGGTTATTCCAACATCGAAGCATAAGTAGATTGGAAATGATTTGAAAAATGCTGAGGTCTGTTAATCAAGTCTTCAAACCCCAAATCATTAAGTAGTTATTATTCTTTTGTGTTTAAAAATGTTTACAAATAAAACTGCATCCACATATCATAATGAAACAACTATATTCCCATCACTTGAGAATCCTCATAAGTAGCTATATAGCATTTCCCCATGTGATTTGCTATGTACGGTTGATTGTACTCAGCCTTGCAATATTTCCACCACAACAGATACCAAAAGAAAAGAGGATATTGCAAGTTTTTGTGTTAGAGTTACGACCACACTCAAGCGTTCCTGTGAAGTTTTCTTCAGTTCTTCTAAATGTAAGTTAAATTTTGGGCTTGAACGCCCGTATTGTTGCTAAAGTTGACTGTTAGGTCATATTTTAATCAAATTAACTCCTTTTAAATCTTTGTGAGCAGGCATGATACCCTTTCTATCCGTAACTGAACTCCTGGGCTGTTGTGGATGGTTTGACGTCCCTGTTCCCAAAAATGGGGGTGTTACAAAGTGGTATCAGAGCAGGCTTGACTGTAGGTTGTAACCCTAAGTATAAGTTTGGTCTCGATAGGAATACAATTTTACAAAATTTTAATTTCTAATATGACAGAATTGTAAAAATAATAAGTGATACTGATATCTTGTCTTTCCTATATTTGTCTTATCTTTCCTAGACATGCATTAAAAGCTTTCTTTTTGATTTTGTCAAAATCCCCAAAAAAAACATGTGTAGTCGTTTAGACTAATTTCTTACTGTAGGTATTGACCAAATGGAACAAAAGCTAACCCTAATAGAAGTACTAAGAAAGAAGAATAGCACAAATGCCCTGACCAAGACTTTTGTTTTGAAAAGTTGAAAGGTAACCGCTTGAGTAGTTAGTAAATAATACTTGTTTGATTCTCTTGATGCAACGAGTAAGACCATTTGAGTAGACGAAGTTTTTCTGATTGTAATAATAGCCAAATTGCATTATTAGCCTGTTAGGCTGCTATATAAGCAATTTGTGCAAAACTAATTTCTGGTTTTAAATAAAGTTTATGTTGAAAGCTTTTTTGCTTCTACCCTACTTCGTCTTGATTCCTACTTATATTCTTCTGTTCTTGTTCTTCCCTGACCTATCAGACTCTAAATCTCAGAAGAAATTAAATGCGAATTTCTGATTGCAATGAATAGGTTGAATCGCATCCAGGAGAACTGTAAGTGAGAGAGAATAGATAAACCCATAAGGGATTGACTTATGAGGTGATCAATAACCAAAGGTGTTGGTGGAATTATGTTTAATTATCAGGAGGAGTTAGTAGCGTGAATTTTGAGTGGATAAAATGATGATTTGTTGGATTGGATTAACTAGATAGATGGATAAGCTAAAA
The DNA here is from genome assembly GCA_017311315.1 of Dendrocalamus latiflorus. NCBI lineage: Eukaryota > Viridiplantae > Streptophyta > Magnoliopsida > Poales > Poaceae > Dendrocalamus > Dendrocalamus latiflorus. Next base: position 31,661,609 of record CM029640.1, on the reverse strand, counting down.
TTTGAAGAAATAGGGAATGTGATAATTGGATTTTAAGCTTAATTGATGATATTGTTCACAATGGATGCTAATAATGGTGATTGTTGGATTGCAACACTGATTAGGATGTTATTCTCGGTGGATGTATGTGATGATAAATTAACTTAGATGTAGATAGTAAGAAACTTAGTTGATTACTAGGTGAGTAGACTGAGATATTGAAACAATGACGGGAGGATTTAGATTTTTAGGAAATATTTGATACAAATGATATTGGTGGATTTAAAGTAAGGATACTAGAATATAATAGATCTAAGGTTGGATTTACGTTGTCATGATTGAAGTCAGGACTTACGTGGAATTTGGATAGACATGATTTGATTAATAAAGTTAGGGATGCTGCAATATTGTATTTGGTGAATCAAATAAATAAAAATAATTATTTAGAGTTTTAGACGGCAACGGTGCTAAGAATAAATAATTAAAGGGATAGGTACTCAAGGAAAGAAATCAAGAAGACCATTTAATTTCGCCCCAATCTATCCCTCTCCTGCTTCTTCTTGCTATTATCTTTATTTCAATCTTACTTTCCCTTGCTAGCCCAAAAGTGTTACAAAACTGATTCCTAAGTCTCAAGTGCAGAATACTACTAGACAAATTAAAGATTTAGCAGCATATTAGATGGAGAAGAGAAATCTTGAAGAGCAGCCCAGAGTAATGAAAGCCCAAGTCAATATGAAGAGAAATTAGGTTGAAGGCAAGCAAAGATAAGCCAAGATACTAGAACAATAGGCAAAGTTGTTACAATAGTTCATTAACAAGATGTCACCAGAAGAATTAACATCAGCATCAAGTACGACTGCATTTAAGTTTGCAACCTTCCTGAAGACTTAACCACCTACATTCTCAGCAACAACAGAGTCACTAAGTGCAGATAATTGGCTACAGGATATTGAGAGAAGAATGGATATTATTCAGTGCACAAATAAGGAAAAGGTTCTTTTTGCCACTTACCAACTATCAGAACCAGCAAGTATTTGGTAGAATGCTATCCAGTGGATTCATCCAAAAAAGAAAGGCATTACATGGGAAGAATTTGTGAAGAGGTTTCATAAGACCTACATTTCCCCTAAAATTACCATAGAAAAATATCAGGATTTTCTTAACCTTCGACAAGAAGAAAAGTCCAGCACAGAATATCTGCAACAATTTCATCATCTAAATCGGTATGCTCAAGAAGATATGAATACAAAAGCCAAAAGAATAGCATACTTTCTAAAAGGCTTGTGACCCGATATGAAGCATCGCATTGTAACTGTCGAAGTTCCAAACCTACTGACCCTAATCGATCGAACCCTTTGGATGGAAGAAGAGATATCAGGACATGTAAGGGTTTTGAAGCAAAACAATCATTTGATTCTGCCACATACAACTTGTTTTCATTGTGAACAAAATGGACATTATTGTTGCCAATGCCCACTGAAATCCCTACCAAAGGAAGAGGCCCGGATACAAGCAAAAAGATAGGCATCGACGTTATACCAGCCATCGATGGAGGAAGAAGGATCCCACCCTAAGAAAACTGGAGTGGAAAAAGAAGTAGATCTACTCTAAAGAATGACATGAAGACAAATGATAAAGGAAATGGTCAGAAAAGAGAGAGTCATACATTACCACCCATCAAGAACAAGTAGAAGGAAATCTATTTGGTACTCCTTTTGTGTAAGAGTGTTGAGAAGATTTAAAGAGTTTGCCTATAATTATTTTAGCTAAGGTATGCTGTGAGACTATCGAAGTGTATGAAAACTGTATGTACAAGGTGTAAATAATATGAGGGTTGTGCAATCTTAAAGTCAATCCTAGTGGACTTGATTTTCAACATTAGACAACAAGAAGGAAAAAGGGGTTAAAAAAAGTGGCATAGCGGAAGTATGGTAGATCCAAATACACATAGTGCCAATAGCGGAAGCATAGTAAAACTAAACATATAGACCTCTGGTACAAAATAAACCAGATATGTATAAGTCTTTAACATACACAAGGATGATATATAGGTACAGGTAAATAGAAGACTAGGGAACCCAAATATAACAACATAGGACAAAAATCGACAGAACCATCTGATAACAACAAGCATTTCCTATTTTGAATAAAGGGGTACAATTTAAGTAAAGGAATTAGAACTGCTTTCCCCTTCTCTCCGGCGTCTTCCAAGAAACCGCCTCCTCCCCTCTGGCGCAGTTTAGGAAGGCGATGGCGTCATACATAACCCCGACCATCTGGCCATCTGTGCTTCACTGCTCGTGACGAAAGTTGATTATCTTAGTGCATTTAAATCATCTAGTCTTAACCTTGCACCAGCTCAAATGAACATCGAACTTCTCTTAGGTGAACCTCTAAGAGAGCATTCAAATCCTCACTTAGGTACACCCCTAAGCGAAGACTCTCACTTAGGTCTATCCCCGAAGTGGGCATTCATCATTGCTTTAAAGCTTTGGCTTGTCACCTTGGTGAAAGGAGCTCCTACGAGTAAACCTAACCGACGTGCCCTTACTACATCTATGCCTACCACAATGCAAGGCTAGACCTAGACAACTTAATTAGCTAAATGACAAAGCCCATATAGCACATGTGGTCGTACGGTGTGACTTAGATGTGCAACAATAGCGTTCAGTCCTTACTTGACCTGGGAAAGAATCTCCCTATATACATGTGAGATTCCCTCTCGTGCGAGATTCCCTTTAATATTTTTTACAGTGTATCATAAAACTCGCCCGTGTCCAAAAACTAGATTTTTTTATTTTATTTGATACCAAAGTAACAAAGGTTCCCCCTCTGGTCCAACATTTTTGAAACCATCAAGCCCACGTGTAAATTTGTTTGAAAGATCAAATTTAGCAGAAACTAGTGCTTGTCTAAGCATCTAGACCCTATATCAATGTAGTATTCCCAGTATGACATTATATATTGTCTAAACCATGTCCTAGAGGTTACAATAGTGAGGATATCAAGTTTTCAAGGAGATTCAATGCATACAAGTGATCGTAACTACTATTACTCATAGTATAACAGTTTTAACAGAACATACAAGTATGCATAATAGATTTTGCAAATAATATACAATAATTGAAATATTAGGATCAATATGGTTAAAGGGGATGCTTGCCTTGCTCCTGTTGCTCAGAGAATGTTTCGGATGTGTTCTCGGAGTCATCTGGCGTGGAGTCGTCTAATCGATAAATAAATCCAGATAAAAGTAAATAAGAGCCAAATAAACAAAGACAAGACTCAAATGTTTTTGTAAATTCAGATTGATCTTGTTTATATAAAAAATTAGAAATAAAGATCACTAGATTTGGAGTTCGTATGCAAAAGTTATAAGTGTTTGAGTTTTGGCTTGATTTGAATTATTCCTTCTCGGTGAGTACAGAGTTAATTACGGCTATCAACATTATTCAGATGCTTCGAGTATCATTCCACCAACCACGGCGCTTCGACTACAAAGGTCTTTATCCTACCGTAATTTCGGTCGTACCGCTCACATAGAGCCAATGCTTCTTATCTTCGACCACGAAGGTTTTCCGAGCACCGAGCGGGTAATGCCACTTACGACTACCGATTATTAACCAGGTTTTGTAGATTTGTGACTACCGACCGGGTATTATAACTTACGACTATGTCCTGGTACTGTAACTTATGATTATAACTTACGACTACCGACCATAACTTACGACTACCAACCACGACTTACGACTATTGATCACGACTTACGACTATTGACCATCGGCTATCGACTATCGATCAGTACCATAACTTATGACTATCGTTAGCAATCGAGATTACGAATACGGTCAGTGGTCGAAGATTACGACAACAGCAGTCGAAGGTTTCGACTATGCAAGCGGTCAAATAATTCAACTACGACTGTAGTCAAAGACTTTGACAACGGCTGTGGTCGAAGATTTCGACAACAGCTGCGGTCGAAGATTTCGACAACGGCTGTGGTCGAAGATTTTGACAACGCAGTAATCGAAGATCACTGCTACGCCAGCGATCGAAGATCACGACTAGGCTAGTGGTCGAAAATCACGACCATGTAAGCGGTCGAAGATCTTGACTACTCAAGCAGCTAAAGATCACAACAATGAAAGCGATCAAAGATTTCGACTACGCGAGATTTCAACTTCGACTACTTCAATCCTTTTCTCAACTTTGACTACTGCAGCTCCATTCTCGCGTTCGACTACCATGGTTCCTTTTACGAGTTTGACTACTTTAGTTCTTTTCTTGATTACTCTAGTTTTCTTTTCGACTACAGTCACTTTAGTTCTCCCGTCGACTTCGATTACCTTAGTTTTATTTTCAACTATGATTACTCCTTTTCAACTTACGTACTCTACGAGGAAGGAGGAGCTCACTGAAGATGATGACAGTTCACAAGAGGGAGAATGGTTCACAAGGAGAAGTGGAAGAAGCTAGCTCAGAGACCTCGTCGGTGGCGAAGGGTCCGCGGAGACAATGATTTCTCCAGTAGCGATGAAACTACAAAAAAGGTGTGCATGAGCTTGCATGCATGCATGCGGAAGTACAGGTGATAGGAATAAATATACGGCTCACCGGAGAGAGAAAGTCATACGGCAGTGTCTAGTCGAAGATGAAGAAGGCTAGCTTGAGTGATCCACTGCATGAAAGGTCAAACTATTAGAGTTAGTAATCTTGTTTAGTTGTGTTCGAGTCGTGTATGAGTTCACTGGCAAGCTAACTTCATTGTACAATCAAATTAACTCTCTTGGTGACAAGATAGAGGAATCTGTGGCGGTGAAGAAGTACCTGAGCGTGCTTCCAAAGAAGTATATACCTGTTGTCACCACATTTATGTACTCCTCCAATCTGGACAAGAAGAAGATAGAGGAGATCATCGGCTCCCTCAAAGCACATGAAGGAGTTACTGAAGGGATTTCAGTCATGTAATGAGCAGGGATCTCAGACTCATAATGAGCAGGCGTTGCTCATCAAACAACCACGGGAGGTGGCGCGGTCGAGGCGGCCAGAGTGACCGAGGCTGTAGAGGTTGCCATGGAGACAAGGCTAGGCAAGGCGGTGGTGACAGATCTCGTGATAAGTCATATGTCAAGTGCTTTGAATGTAGCGAATACGGGCACTACACGTCAAAATGCCACAACCATATAAAGTATTTCAACTGTAATGAGTACAGTCACTATGCTTTGGATTGCCGAAGCAAGAAGGACGGGGAGGTGAACCTCGCCCAAGACGAAAAAGAAGATGAAGAATCGAGAGTACTTCACTCCTCGTAGGTTGAAAAGGTGTTGGTCATGGTGATACTAAACGAGAAGAATGTAGTTACAAAACTATGCACGAAGGAAGGCAGCCATGATCACACAGATTAGTGGTATTTAAACAATGGAGCAAGCAACTACATGACGGGAGATCTCTCCATGTTTTATGAGCTCGACGAGAAGATTTAGGGCAAGGTCAAGTTTGGCGATGGCTCCCTAGTGGAGATGAAAGGCAAAGGGACGATGTTGTTGCAATGCAAAAACAGAGATAAGAAGTAGTTGACATGGATTTACTATATACCAAGTCTGTGCAACAACATACTTAGCCTCGAGCAGATGACAGAAAGAGGATGCAAGGTGGTGCTACAGGATGAGTTCTTGCGTGTGTACGACAAGAACAAAGATCTGTTAATGAAGATATACACAAGAAAGCAGGCCAACTTGGTCCAAGAAATAAGAGCAGGAGGCTCAGGTAATGGCGAAGACAAAGTGGCTGTGGGAGCAGGTACTCCAACTCAGGCAGGCGTGCAAGGAAGGATGGGATCAATCCAGGTGCGAGATGCTGCAAGCATCGGAATGTACGAGGTTGATGGAGCAAGTGCATGCAGTAGGGCGATGACGGCTCAGGAAGGAACGGCATACGGGAGTGTAGGAAGAAGGAAGAAGTGGAAGCAAGAGAGAAGATAGGCATGATCAAGATGAAGAAACAAGATTAAGGAGATTATTATTAGAGTTAGTAATCTTGTTTAGTCATGTTCGAATCGTGTACAAGTTTGTTTCCGCATACGAGTCAGTTTTCGAGCCCGAGACAACGCTATAAAAGACAGAGCTATGTAACGAGAGAAGCAAAGGGAAGCGACTGGTGTGATCGAAACTGAAGTGATTAGTGTGATCGAAACGAGAGGGAGAGAAATAAAGAAAAGCGAAGTGCTTTAGCTCCCAGAAAGTTATTGGGTATCGAGTTCAACGTTTTTGAGCGAAGCATAAGACATGGTCATAAACGAGTTACGACCACGGGGAGCGGAAGTGTCCACAAAAGCTGAAGACGTGGTCGTAAACGAGTTACGACCATGGCAATCGAGTCTTCAACGTGGTCATAACCGAGTTATGACTACAGTGATCGAGCCTACTGCGTGGTCGAAGGAGTTGGGGTCTGCAGTCGAAGTCTAGAGTGCGCTCAGTTACAAGAACGTGCAGCGCAGCGTGAATATGGTCGTAACTCTCGTCAACTGAAGTTACGAGTACGTGGTCAGAGTTATAAGGCGTGGTTAGAGCAAACATGATGTAGTCATAGCCATCTTTGAAGTGGTCGTAAATCAGTTTTGTGTGTGGTTGTAACAACTGTAGGGTAGTCCAAACTCAACACAAACAAATGAGTAGGATGCTCAAAGGAGAGGTGATGCTAGAGCACGGTGGCATGCTCCAGGAGTCACGTATGATTTCGGTTTCTCGGTGGTTCAGAGTGGTGTACTCAAGAATACTCACACAAGAATCGAGTGTTGAGCTAAGGAGCTATGGCACGGTCGGGGTGGGTTTTATAGGCATAGTCTCGGGCTCTCGCCATGGAGTGCGAGGTGAACAAGACAACAACGGGGAAGAAAACTATTGCGTTAGAGCAACGGGTTAGGTAGGACTGGGTAGCAGCACAGGGGAACCGCGGGCGCAAAACCAGGGGCAGCTCGGCCACGACCACGGCGGAGCTGGCGCATGCGCGCGAGGTGGACAATGTTCTCTGTGATTGGGCCCCACACGGCAGGGAGAGGGAAAGAGGTGAGGTGAGCTGAGAAGTTCGGGCATTTTAGTCATTCGCCATGTGCACTTGAAAGATTTGGGAAAAATCTTTTCGAATGGTACGGACGATTATGTAGATTTTCATAGTTTTATCTTCTCTTGGTTTTTCAAGAAAGATCTAAGAAGATTTCTCGTTGAGTTTAAGCATACTTATTTGATTCGGATTCGATCTGATTTATATTTTATGCACTTTTGATTTTTGAAAATCAATTTTTCTTAAGAAACTCCAATAAAAACCAAGGGAGAACAAAGACATGCAAAAGTTTCTAAATTACACTCATTTTTATATTGCTTAGGATTTTCAGTATATTACAATGTGACTTGTTGACTACGGTTATGTTCGTACTTTCTAAATATCAACAAAAGAAACTTGGAAAGACAATGAAAAACCCTTTAAGGACGACATCGAGGATTCTTTCGAAGTAGACAATATTTGGTTTGAGGTTTTATCCTCGCTCAGGCATACCTGGGGTGTTTCTTTTTTAACGTAATATAACTTAGGGGATGTCCCGTTATATAAAACTTGGCTGCTATGCCACAGTCTTATGATAAAGTTTATTTTTTATGGAATAAGCTTGTGTTGGTATGATGTACATTCAACTATAGTACCTCGCATCTGGACATTCTGAGCGGTTGCGAGGAAACATAACAACCTAAAAAAATGGGGGTGTTACAATGTCACGGACAATGCACATCACCAGGGCCCCACGGGAGGTGCCGTCATTGAGCTCGGAGAGGAGGTTATTGAAATGCGGGACAAAGGCTTCGAGCGAGGATATCATCAACGCCATGTCCTACGACACGTCCTCATCGAATGGCGACAGGATGTCGAGCACGGCGGCGAAGTGGAACCCAGGGACGCCGACCAGCGTGGCGGCGCTGCGTGAGCAAAGGAGGCGGCAGCGGTTGTGTTCAGAGTGGACGAAGGTCACGTGGAAGCCTCGGTGGTGGATAATTTAACTTTTTGCCACCCTTATGAGGTGAGTGGCATCATATTTACCACTCTGGCCCATCGTCAGTGACTCAGGCGGCCCCACATGTAAGTGACAGGGGTAATTGATCAATCTTAAGAGTGGCAAAAACATGAATCTCCTCGGTGGTAGAGGAGCTTGGCCAATGGCCCTGCGCTGGGAACAGGAAGAATACCGCGTGGGGCTTATTGTTGTTGGCGGCCGGCATCGACACCATGGCCGCCTCGGCACGCGTCTCGTGCGTTTACGATCGATAGTGTTATGTTTGAACTTTAATCTAGGTGTGCTCATTTTAGCTTATGTTTTGAGCTTTTTAGTTTATTTAGCACTGTTTAAGGGTCTGTTCTTTAAGTCAAAAGCTGATAGCTTTTGGCTTTTGCTACAATACCTAACTTTCAAACGAAGTATTTTCTCAAAACGGTCTACAAGTTAAACGATCTACACGTTAAAAGCCCAATATCTGTACCAGCCAAAATCGCAAGTGAGTATCTGCCTCTCCGTAATCTGTATCATAAACAGTCAAAATTCAAAAATTTCAGCCAAAAACCATAAGCCGCAGCCGAAAAGAACCGGTCCTAAGACTTTTTTGACTGTAACTGCTATAATCTTAAAAATAAAAATAAGATCCGCTCATCACAGATAATACAAAGGAATGCGAAAGAAACCAAAAATCTAAAAAAAAGAGGATGAAATTAAAAAATAAAAACCAAAAGTATAAGCCAACTTTACCCAAGCCTATATTAACTAAAAGGAAAGCTGTCCTGTCACACACGAATGATCAGATTGACACGAGGTGGAGCGATGCTGTTTCTTTAGGGTGGAAATAATTGGCTATTGCGCCTCTGGAAGCTCATAACCTTTTTTTTTTTGTTGGAATACCAAAAAATACTAGTGAAAATCCACCAACTGATGGCTCATGGGAATCGAACTCCGTTTAGTATCAGCTAGACAGACAACGTGACACTGCAACGTGGAGCCATGCTGTTGGTCGCTTGTATGAACACCGCCACTTGTTAATTGTCGGTGACGTGTGCCACGTGATGATGTGCATTGCCCAGTTACGATCCGACCAGACAAATTGAATATAATGGGTTGATTTTTTAGTTTATAATTTTTGATTTAAAACTTTGAATTCTGACTATTCATGAGAGAGAGTATGAAAAGATACTTGTGTGTAATTTTGATGATATAGATGAAATCTAAATAGCATCTATCACAATCAACTTATATACCTCACCTTAAAAAACACTTCGTTTAAAAATTAGTTACTATAAAATATCAAATCATAAGTCCAAAGAAACCATAACCCACCCAATAGCATTGTACATTTGGTTAGGGCAGGCCGAGCTCTCTGCAGTGGACCAAAAATGAAAAAAGCAGGCAGCACGGTAGATTGATATGATTGATACATACATAAGCACTGCTTTGCTGTTGACGTGCAATTAGTTGGGCACACTGATTAGGCCTCCATTGGGACACTAGAATTTTGCGAGTGTGGTTTTACCGCAAGCACTTGTGGCCTGGGAGCCTGGGACCCTTAATACGAACAAGAGTTGCTAGAATTATGGAATTCATGTGACTCCATGCTGAAGATTGAAGAATGCTGGGCTAGTTGCTGACTTGTTGTATCGCCTGGGCAGGGAAAGGATGTACATCAAGAATTATGGAGCTCTTTCCAACGAAACTATTAGGAAACCTGGACTCTCCATGGCCAGAGTCCTAATCTATTTGGGCACCCCACCGTAGACTATAAATAGGGCCCTAGACCCCCCCTCATTATGTACCCCGATGCAATCTAAAGCAATAAAGAAAGACCAGGAGTTCTCTCTACCTCTCTGTGTTCAATCTATTATTCTGTGATTCTGTGATTGATTCGTTCTTATTTAAGCAGAGGAATCGCTCGGACTGGTCTCCAGCGTCGGTTCCTCAACACGTTATCAGCACGACTTCGCTCCGGTGAACGAGGTAATCATCGAAGCACAGATTGATTTTCTAGATCGCTTTTGAATCTGTATTTTCTTTTCGCGTTCTAGATTGAAATTCTACGGTGCAAATCCGCCCTAATCTACCGCGAGCAGACTTGAAGTCGCCGGCACAATGCCGATCGGTAGATTGTGAAACGGGGTAGATGTTGATTGCACTGTAGAACGATGCAAATCCGCCCTAAATCTACCGCGAGCAGATCTGAAATCGCCGGCACAATGTCGATCGGTAGATTGCGAAACGAGGTAGATGTTGATTGCATCGTAAATATATGCATTGGTTTCCTGTTTAGTTCCTGCACAGCATTGCAGATTGAAAAAAAAATGTTTGCATCATCTATGTCCGGTTTATGGACGGCTTTTGCATGAAAAAACGGAGCAGCGCACGCACGGCCGCCGGACCCCGCACGGCCGGCCGCCGCACCTCGCCGGATCCGCCCCCGCACGGGCCGAGGAAGCCATGCCCGCACGACGGCAGCCCCGGGGCCCGCCGCCTCGCGCTGGCCACGCCGCCCGGTCGCCGCCCCGAACAGCGCCGGCCGTCTCCTCGCCTTCCGCGCCTGCACGCGCGCCGGCCGTTCCTTTGCCTTCCGCGCCCGAAAGCGCGCCTGGCCGCCTCTCCGTCTTCCGCGCCGCCGCCGGCCGCTCGCCCCGCAAGGCGCCGCCGCTGGCCGCTCGCCCAGCACGGCGTCGCCGCCCGCCACCGGCCTCCCGCGCCCGCGCCAGCACGCGCCGGCGCTGCCACCGTCACGGCCTCCCCGCTTCGGCTCACCGGCCCGTAGCCGCACCCGCGCACGCCTGGCTCCGGCTGCCGCCGCCTCGTCGCGCCTGCACACGCCCGTGCGCCGCCCGCCTGGCTCCGGCCGCCAGCGCCGCCGCGCCCCGCCGAGCGCTCCCATGTTGGCCCCGCCACCCGCCTCCGTGCACCGGCCCCGCCGCCCGTCGCCCGCCTGAGCCGGCAGCTCGGGGCCTTGCCTCCTCCGCCCGAGCCAGTTTCGGGTCCTGTCGCCGCCACAGCTAGGGGGAGAGGGGAAACCCTAAATCGGTATTGAGCCGGCCGGCTGGGCCAATGGACCGTGGGAAAGGGGGGCCAGCGGGAGGGCAAGGCCACTTGGGCCGAGAAAGGAGATCCGCTCTGGGGGCTGAAAGAAAAAAAAGGCCGGTCAGTGGGGGATGGGGCCGGTATTTTGCGAATAACACCCTAAAGTTTATGTAATTACCGAAAAGCCCATAAAACTTGCATATAAGCCCAGAATTTTGCAGATAAGGCATTGTAATTCTGAAAATTACAAATAAGCCCTTAAATTTACGAGCGGGTCCAGAATTTTGCAGAAAACCCCTCGGTAAATCAGAAAATTGCGCAAATTTTTCTCTGAACGGAAATTTTGCGCATAAACCCCCAGAAAGTGTAGAATTTGCTGAAATTTCATATTTTAGCATAAAAGGGCCTCGGGAATCCAATTTTTGCATTATTTTTTTAGCATTTGAATCTTATTTATTTATGCCATTACTGTTTTATGTATTTGCTGTATTTATTTACTGTTTTGGTTAATTGTAATTGTTTAAATTGCTTTTAATCACTGAACATTAGCAGTAAAATTATAGAAAATGCACAGAAAATTATGAAACATTATGGGAAACTATTGCACCACTTTATTTACCTGTAGTAAATTTTCCATGCATGTTTACCTGCAGTAAACTTATTTTATTTTGTTGATACACATGTAGATGACTGGAATTTCGAACCGGGAGTTCGAGGAGCTGGCCCAGCATGGCCGAAACTATCTGACATGAGCATCCGATGTCGAGATTGTGCTTGGGGGCCGGAAGCTCGGCGCAGCTATTGGGATAAGCGGACAGAAAGACGCTAGATCCACACCTGAGGAGAATGATCAGGCACTTCATTTTCTCAGGCATCATCTCTGCTCGACTCTCAAGAATGAGTATATGGCAGAGAGAAATGCGCTAGCACTCTGGACCGCACTTAAGAAGCGGTTTGAGAGGCTCAAGTACACCATTCTTCCTCAAGCAGAGCAGGAGTGGATCAGACTGAGGTTTGCCGACTTTAAAACGGTCGGGGAGTACAATTCTGCCTTACACAGGATTTGTACAAACCTTAAACTCTGTGGCAAGGAGATCACAGAGGACCAGAAGATCGAGAAGACCCTGTCCACCTTTCACCCCAGTGCTGTGCAGACTGCCCGCAACTATCGTCAAGACGGCTACAAGGAGTATGCCGAATTGATTGATATGATGCAGGTAGCAGAGGCTCAGGACGAACTTCTCCGCAAGAATTACGTCTCGCAGCCACCAGGCAGCTCCGCTGGCCATGAAGCCAACGCTAGCAGCCTCAAGGTGCGAAAGCCCTTGATGAAGAAAAGGGGGAAGAAGGGTAAGATCGTTGCCTAGAAAGGCAAGTCAGATGCTCCAAACGACAAAAATGCTAAAAAGAGTGACAAGACCTATGGCCAGCAGAACCAGGGTTGTTACAAATGTGGCAAGTGGGGACATTGGTCGCGGATATGCAAAGCACCGCAACATGTCATTGATGCCCACCAAGCTCAGAAGAAGAATGGCAAAGGGCAGCCTGAAGCCCACTTTGCAGTCATTGAGGGGGAGCAGCCTGAGCAGCTGCCGGAGATGATGGAGGTTGAGTCCATCCCGGCAGCAGCACCCCCTTACGACTTAGAGGCAGCCACAGCCATGATCTCTCTTGAAGAGAATGCCACTGCTGAGGAAATAGCCGAAGAAGTCAATGATTTTCTAGTTGATTCCGTCTGATGCACAGAATGCATAAGACGTTAATTGTCATTTATTTTGTGTTAAATGGACAAGTTTAGAACTTGCATGGTTGGTGTTTTAGGATTTTGCTTTCTCATAATGGTTGAATGATTTTGGAATAAAGCATTCATTTATTCAGTTTATATTGGCATTATATGTTCTGATATTGGCGTATTTTATTTATGTGTTGAATGCCTCCTAATACATGTTAATTAAATACGTTATATTAGAACACGTGTGGCGCCCTATGGAGGAAGTATGCCTTGCCGACAGCGGCACAACAAATACCATCTTAAGAGAGACTAAGTATTTCCAATCGATCCGTAAGAGCAATGGCAGCCTTACGACAATCGCCGGAAGCGATGCGTGTATAATCGGTTCCGGAAGAGCCACAATTATACTTCCCATGGGCACAACTTTGGTCATTTAAGAAGTCTTATTGTACCCAGAATCAACTAGAACTCTCCTAAGTTTTAAGGATATTCGCGCTAATGGTTTCCACGTTGAGACTGACGAAGAGTACGGTAAGGAATACCTGCTCATCACGAAGCGCGAAGCGAATGGCAAAAGAATATTAGAAAAGCTTCCTTCACTTGAAACAGGGCTATATTATACCACAATTAAAGCGCCTGCAGCGTACACTGTTCTGAAAAACAGTGTTTAGAAGCTCTAAACTCTTCTGTCTCTGGCATGACAGATTAGGCCACCCAAGTCTTAGGATGATGAGAAACATAATAAATAACTCACATAGGCATAATATTAATGTGAAGAATTTCCCGAATCATGAAGATTTTGTGTGCCCTGCATGTGCCACAGGGAAACTAATTACTAGACCCTCCACTCTGAAAGTGAAGGATGAAGTCCCTGCATTCCTGGAACGCATCCAGGGAGACATTTGCGGTCCCATTCAGCCCGTCTCATGGTCGTTTAAGTATTTCATTGTGCTCATTGACGCTTCTTCGAAGTGGTCATATGTGGGTTTGTTGTCCACAAGAAACCACGCCTTTGCAAAATTGATCTCGCAGATCATTCGCATCAGAAATGTGTTTCCAGATCATCATATCAAGTCCATTCGAATGGACAACGCCGGAGAATTTACTTCAAAGGCATTTGATGATTATTGCATGGCGATGGGAATTGCAGTTGAGCACTCGGTACCGCATGTTCATACTCAGAATGGTTTGGCAGAGGCTTTAATTAAAAGAATTAAATTTATTGCCCGACCCCTCTTGCATAAAAGTAATTTGCCAGCTACATGTTGGGGACACGCAGTCCTTCATGCAGCGAATCTCATCAACCTTAGACCTTCGGCCTACAACATCCATTCACCTATGCAACTAGCGCAAGGGTCACCACCGAAAGTTTCCCATCAGGTTTGGATGTAAGGTTTATGTACCGATACCACCTCCGCAGCGAACTGCAATGGGCCCACTCCGCAAGACTGGGATATACGTTGGTTATGAGACTGCATCCATAATCAGGTATTTGGAACCCATGTCGGGAGATTTGCATACTGCCCGCTTCGCTGATTGCATTTTTGATGAGGATAATTTCCCGTCATTAGGGGGAGGAAATCAACCCGTTGATGAAAAATGTCGGGAAATTACGTGGGAAACCACGGGAATTCATGCACATGACCCTCGCACTAGTGAAACTGAAAAAGAGGTCCAGAAGATCATCGACTTGCAAGCATTAGCAAACCAACTGCCCGATCACTTTAGTGATTTGAAGAGCGTGATTAAGTCACATGTGCCTGCACGCAATGCACCGGAGAGGGTTGAAATACCAAAGAAAATTGAAGGTATCCCTAATCCCGTCCAGAGGCCTCAGAATAAAAGGACGAGAACTCCGGTTCCTCGAGTCCAAAGTAACCGGGGACGCCCGGCGAAAAATGATAAGAGGGATTTATCACAGCCGATCATTGAAGTCCCCCAGAATGAGAAGGGGAGCCAGTTGAGACCTGGCACAAGTATGACACCTTCCGAAAAGGGCATACCGGATCTGAATATCCCCATCGGCATGGATGTGTGCGCACACATCGGAGCCGAAAAACTAAAGGGACTTGCCACCGCAATTGAAAGAAGCGATGCGCAAGGTGAAGCTCCAGAAGAAGCAACTCATGAAGAAATAGCTATAAATTATGTGCACACGGGAGAGTCCCTGAATAGGACAACAGCTAATATCGAAATCTACTTCGCAAAGAAAATTGCCACCATCATCGATCTTGATCCCGAGCCTGCATCGCTCGCTGAATGTAAGAAAAGATCAGATTGGGAAGATTCGAAGAAGGCAATAGCAACTGAATTGCTATCTCTGAACAAAAGAGAGGTGTTTGGGCCCGTATGCCGCACGCCTCCCCACATACACCCCGTTGGGCACAAGTGGGTATTTGTTCGAAAGAGAAATAAAAGAAATGAAGTAGTGAGATACAAAGCAAGGCTGGTAGCCCAAGGTTTCACTCAACGTCCTGGAGTTGATTATGAAAAAACCTACTCCCCAGTCATGAGTGGAATTATCTTTAGATACTTGATCTCAATGGCAGTGAACTTGAATTTGGAAATGAAATTGATGGATGTTGTGACTGCATACCTTTACGGTAACTTGGATTCGAAGATTTATATGAGAGTCCCTGAAGGAATCCCTCTTTCGAACCAAGACAGAGCAAATAGAAATCTGTACAGTGTGAAACTTAGAAAGTCACTGTATGGACTGAAACAATCTGGAAGAATGTGGTATAATCGCTTGAGCGACTTTCTCTGCAAGAAAGGCTACACGAACAATGAAGACTGTCCTTGTGTATTTATACGGCGATTCTAGAATGGATTCTGTATAATCTCTATGTATGTAGATGATCTGAATATCATCGGGATAGCCGAAGACATAAAAGAAGCAAGCTCCTACTTGTAGTCAGAATTTGAAATGAAAGATTTGGGCAAGACCAAGTTTTGCTTAGGCTTGCAGCTTGAGCATGTCCCTGAAGGAGTCTTGGTACATCAGTCGACCTACACCCAGAAGGTGCTCGAAAGGTTTGGCTTTGAGAAGACATTTTATCCTCGAAAGTACCGATGATCGGTAGGTCTTTACAGCAAGAAAAAGATTCTTTCCGACCAAGGGAAGAGGGGGAGGAAGTCCTGGGACCGGAATTCTCATACTTGAGTGCAGTAGGAGCACTCATGTATTTAGCAAACTGCACTAGACCGGACATTGCATTTGCCGTGAACCTGTTAGCAAGGTACAGTGCAGAGCCCACCAAAAGGCATTGGCAGGGCATAAAGGACATTTTCCGATACCTCCAAGGTAGCAAGGACCTCGGATTGTTTTACAGAAAGAATCAAGATCTGAACTTGATTGGCTATGCAGATGCTGGGTATCTGTCAGACCCGCATACCGCTAAGTCACAAACAGGCTATGTATTCCTGTGTGGTGGAACTGCAATTTCATGGAAATCGTCTAAGCAAAGCCTGGTAGCTACTTCGATGAACCACTCACAAATTATAGCACTGTATGAAGCCGCACGAGAGTGCGCTTGGCTCCGTCGAATGGTTCACCACATCCAGCAGTCATGTGGGATGAACATTGTGCAAACCCCCACAATTATCTATGAAGATAATGCCGCTTGCGTTGCACAAGTGCAAACGGGTTATGTGAAGAGTCATCTCACAAAGCATATCAACCCCAAGTTCTTCTATGCACAAGAATTGCAAAAGATGGACGAGATTAAAGTACTGCATACTAAGTCATGTGAAAATCTCGCAGATTTATTCACTAAGTCACTCCCCGCATCTAGCTTTGAAAGGTGCGTGCGTGGAATTGGAATGATGAAACTTAGAGAAGTGTAGAATTCAGGGGAAGAATTCTCACAAACCTGCTAATAAATCTTGATCATGAAGATTAAGTACCCAAAAAATAAAGTCCTGCAGACCAAATGAATTTGGGTGAATTGTACTCTTTTTCCCTTGACGAGTTTTCCATGAAGTTTCTCGACCAAGGTTTTTAATGAGGCAATTCGTGCATCACAACATCACATGCATCATGTACTCTTTCTCCAAATTTTTCCCACTGGGTTTTTATGGAGTTTTAACGAGGCATGAGTATGTTGGGTGAGTGCCCAAGGGGGGTATTAGGAAACCTGGACTCTCCATGGCCAGAGTCCTAATCTATTTGGGCACCCCACCGTAGACTATAAATAGGGCCCTAGACTCCCCCTTATTATGTACCCCGATGCAATCTAAAACAATAAAGAAAGACTAGGAGTTCTCTCTACCTCTCTGTGTTCAATCTATTATTCTGTGATTGATTCGTTCTTGTTTAAGCAGAGGAATCACTCGGACTGGTCTCCAGCGTCGGTTCCTCAACAGAAACGAGTGCACGCGCCGCACCTAACAGTCAAAAGCTATGCCCCGCGGAAGGCGTGGCGCCGGTGGATGCGGCTGCCTTTCCGGGGAGTGGCGGCGGCGATATGTGAGCTGTGACGACCGCGATCATCCTTGGACATCGTACCGGCTGCTTTACGCCACTAGGGCACTGGTCCATGATCTTGCCTGCCACTAAAGATTGCTGGGGCGCACCGTATATGCCTTGGCCGCGCACATATTCGCACGCAGCCATATATACGGCGTTGGAAACTTGAATCCGACATCTGAAATCGGGTTCTGAATCTGATTTCAAGTCAGAATGGTGCTGGTGTTGTGCTGTAGTTAGTAACAAAACAACTGAAAGAGGGTTGCCGTTGTCGCGAGACCTGCAAATCAGTGTGCCCATCTTCCAGTTCCAGGTGCCACCATGGTCAGGCTAATATATGAGCATTTCTAAATGCACAACAAACTGGGTTTTATTATTCGGTGCCTCCAGTGCACCGGAGACTGATTCCACCGTTAGTCAGGATATTTCTCATGAGTCAGTTACAGAAAGAGAAGCATTGCATAACGCATATCTGGGATGTATTCTGCCAACAGGCAACAGCTAGAGAATAACAAGGCAACCGGGAAAGATAAAAGGGAGGCCCAGGTGAGAAGGTAAAAAAAAAAAAAAACTGGATGGGGGCAAAACAACGGCACATCATACCTCGCATGCACGCACGCACGCAGAGAGGTTGTTCTTCGCAAGACCCTTCTTATCTTTCCAGTCACTTTTGCAAGCCAATGGCCCTTCCTATTGTTACCATACACCTACAAGACAGCATTGGAGGTTTAATAATCACATTATAATATGCTTGCAAACATTAGAGCAGCTAGTTGTACCCTACATTAATATAGTATATCCCACTTAACCAAACATGAACAATGTAATCCACTCTCCATTTGAGTGTCATGAACAAGGATAAGCAATCTCTTCAGATGCAAATGATATCCTTTTACATTTGCATGGGATAAACAAGAACTTTACAATAATAACTTTCCTTACTAGTGAAATACCCACATGCTTTGGTGAAGAGTAAAACTGAATTACATACTAAATTATCTATGCAAACTGAAAAAATACATCACAAGTCAAACAAAATTGGCATTAACAAGCATCAGGAAGAGAGCATATCTACAGTAAAGGAACAAGGAGTATCACGACAAACTGTTAGCTACCTCACGAGAAAAAAGGGTCAGAATGTTAGTGTAAAACAAGTAGGGTTGGGATGTGCTCCAGATGGTGGCGTTGCGGGAGAGGGAACAAGCCAACCTAGGTTCGATACTTGGAACAGCTCGGTGGAAAACCACATATATCCAATAAAACAAAAAAAACTAGACAACAACAGAAACTATTTCAGAGAGATCTCGTTAGCGGTCAGAGGAAATATTCCATGACAAAAAAATACGGAAATATTTATGAACACTCATTAACAGGGTACCCCCATTGAATTCAAGCCACATGTCATGCCCACCTATTTGCTGCTGTTTGAAAAAATATATCATTGTCTGTACACAACTAGACATAGCAACCCTTGATTGTTAGTGTTTATATAATAGTGGAACACAGAACCATAAGCTATGTATAATCTATACCATAAAAGGCAGAGCAAATATGGTGCTACAGCTGTGCACAAACTCACTAAAATTTTGCAACAACCATTTCGTCATATTGCATCTGAAGGGCCAAAAGACCTTCCTTAAAATATAAAAGGAGGGACACACTCATATGCTTATGAATGTAAGGGACCCAGTGAATGCCACTCACCTGGACTAAACTAAGAAATGAGCATGAACACTTCCAAAATATCATACTTAATGAAGAAAAGGGGAAGTGGTTTAAAGTTTAAAGTTTCGTCCACGGAGATGATAAATGTTTGGAGTGAAATGCATACACTAATATGTGATCCAGGACATACAAGAACAACAAGCGTAAAGATCCGGTTAAGTGTTTTAAGAAAAAAGCCAGCTAAACTCATCCCCAATATAAAATTAATTTGGATAAGAGACATGCCATCCAAGAGCATCTTACATACTTGAGCTCAGTTGCATAAATTAAGTTAAGATTTCTGTTTTTGGTGTAATACGAAGTTATGAACTATGAGGATAACTTTCCACCCTATCAAGTTGACACATCCAAAACTTCACCAAGTAGCAGAAGAATGTTCCAATGCCTAGTTTGTACTAGATACTAGTAAGATGTAATCCTATCATCAGCATCTTGACATTGTTTCACAACGTCTTGTTGCACCAAATTTTTCACATACTGTACGTTACAGTTTTACAACAAAACAGCAGGAAGATAAAGCTCTTACCCCAAATAGAGCTCGCTACATTGCTATTGCCCTGGTGCTGCCGGTCCAGGCCAACTCGTGCCACCAGCACTACCTCTGAGCTCCTCCATCCACTCCTTGAAGAACTCCGGATCAAAAGCGCCCTCCTCATCCTCCTCCTGTTCACAGTTCCCTTCAATTCCTCCTTCCTCTATCATATCAAGGGATGCCTCTGTAGGCGCTGTCACCACATGCTTGTTCGGCTCGGTGATGGCTGGCATGTGGCCTTCAAAGAGGGCGAGATGGCCGAACAGCTTGTCCTTGCGGGAGAAGGTGGTGCCGCAGGAGCAGCGCCACTGCGCCTCCGCCCCGCAGTGGCGAAGGTGGCTGCGGAGATCGGCAAGAACAGCGAAACGCTTCTTGCCACCGCAGCGCTCGCAGGCGTAGAGCTTGGGGCAGTGGCTGCGCCGGAAATGGTTGCGAGCGCACACCGCCGACTTGAGCGCCCGGAAGCGGCGGTGAGCACGGTTCCGGTTGCATCCCGCGACGGGGCACGAGAACCGCACATCGCGGCCGGCAGGCGGCTTCGCCTGGCCGGGCCGGGAGAGCGCGTCCAGGGTCTTGAAGCGGTCGCCGTGCGCGCGCATGTGCATCCTGAGGTTGGCGTCGCGGCGGAAGCCCTTGCCGCAGATATCGCAGAAGTGGACGTGCTCCGCGAGCAGCTCGGCGGCGTCGAGCTCCACGACGTCGTAGTCGCCGTCGGCCTTGGCGACTTCTTGGGGGAGTTCTCGGGCAGAGGTGGCCGCGGCTGGGAGCTCCAGGGCAGGAGCGGGAGGGGGAGTAGGTGGAGGTGGAGCGGGGAAGGGGAAGGGGAGGGAGGAAGAGAGGAGGGAGGCGGCGTTGAGGACGACGAGGTGGGCGGCGGAGGAGATCTCGGAGGACACGGAGTGGATGTCGGAGGAGGTGAGGGGCTGCGATTCTCCGGAGAGGGAGGCGGCGAGGCGACGCCGGACGGCGGCCATGCGGTCCCCGAGGGCAGCCAGCCGTTGGAGAGCGGCGCGGGGGTCCCCGTCCCCTCCTCCAGCTCCGGTGCCTGCGCCGGCGCCGACAAGGGCGTCAGAGGGCTCCCCGCCTGCCACGGTCGGCGGCGGTGCCGTGGTAGCCGAGTACGCCACGGCGCCGCCGGCGCCGGACGGTTTGTTGGTGGACTCCATTCAGCAATCCGTGGTGGTACCCAACTTCGATCGGCACGACGCGTTAGATGGTATTGAGGTTTGTGGTGCCTCTTCCGTACAGGTCCTATTGGAACATGGAATTTGCGCTTGTACGATCAGCACACTTTCGGTTTCCCCCTTTTTCTCTTTTCTTAGAGGGGTTGCATCGTAAATGTGAACAAGGAAGGTGTTTATTCAGTTATATCCTTTGTGTACAGTTTGAAGTGGCTAGGCACAGACAGGAAAACACGAGTTTGCCTAAAAAAGAAAAGAAAAATAAGCAGAAAAACACGAGTTCGTCTAAAAAGAAAAGAAAAGCCTAAGTTTATGTCATCTCCATGTTGTAATTTTCAAACTCCAAATTTTCATACACATAAGAGCAACTCCAGCAGTAGCCCTCAAAACAGAACCCCTACTTTTTATTTGAGGGCTCTCCCTACTTTTGAGGGCTCTGTTTTTTGGGCTACACTCCAGCAGGAGCCCTCAAAACAGGACCCTCAAATTCATTCTTAGAGGGGATGACACATAGGACCCACCCTCATCCTCATCCTACTTTTGAGGGCCGAGGGGCAAAAAAACTCACTCCAGCAGGGCCCCTACTTGAGCCCTCAAAAGTAGGGGCTCCCTCCAGACCCCAGGAATGAGGGCTCGAGGGGGAGATTTGAGGGCTCAAGTAGGGGCCCTGCTGGAGTGAGTTTTTTTGCCCCTGGGCCCTCAAAAGTAGGATGAGGGCTCAAATAGGGGCCCTGCTGGAGTTGCTCTAAGCATTCATTTGCAATACGGCTTCTCATTGCTGTTTTTTTTATTCTATACATCATAGGGGCTATTTGATTTGCTTCCAGTGGTTACCAATCTTTGTTTTACCAAAATTTGTTAGCGCTAACCAAATTTGGGTAGCATCTAGTTTGCTAACAAACTTTAGCAAGATTCATTTCTCTATTGGTTTTCTAGTCTTTTTTTTTGCAACGTTTACCCAAATGGTAGTCGATTTGGTGACCAAAATTTGGCATTTTTGCCAATGCAAATTTTGGTAAAATTTGGTAGGACAAATTTGTCTTCAATCCAAACAGCCTCATAATTTACAAGTCATGTGCTCTTTCAATCCCCGTGCTATTTTCTCTCTCGAAGGTGAACAAGAAAAAAATTTGCTTCACATCCACATGACGGCTAGGCTGTAAATTTGGATTGCAATGCCGCTTCTCATTTCCCTTGGAAAAAAGGCCTTCTGATTGTTTCTTTTTTATTATGTGCATCATAATTTACACGTCATATGCCTTTTCAATCCCCATTTTATTCTCTCTCGGAAGTGAAGAAGAAAAAGCTTGTTTCACAATTCACATCCATGAGACGGGCTAGGCTGTAATTTTGGACATGACGGTGGGCTTTGAAAAGATGAAGAATAAAGCACGAAGCGCAGGGTGAAACTGAGAAAAGGCCAAGCAGATTGGATAGGTAAAGGAGACAACGAGTACGCGCGCGGTGGAGTGCGGAAGCGAGGCGGTCGTAATCCAAGTCAACAACAAACTCTTCTCACGGTACTCGCGCCGTATTCTCTCTCACTGACACAGTAGCATGTAACGAAGCGGCCCCACACGTCATGGTAACATGTCCCACGTGGCCCGGTACGTCGAGTGGAACGGTGGGGATGGGCCTCGAGGGCGGTCCAGTGGTTGGTATTAGGAAACCTGGACTCTCCATGGCCAGAGTCCTAATCTATTTGGACACCCCACTGTAGGTTATAAATAGGGCCCTAGACCTCTCTTATTATGTACCCCAATGCAATCTAAAGCAATAAAGAAAGACCAGGAGTTCTCTCTACCTCTCTGTGTTCAATCTATTATTCTGTGATTGATTCGTTCTTGTTCTAAGCAGAGGAATCGCTCGGACTGGTCTCCAGCGTCGGTTCCTCAACACGTTATCAGCACGACTTCGCTCCGGTGAACGAGGTAATCATCGAAGCACAGATTGAATTTTCTAGATCGTTTTTGAATCTGTATTTTTCTTTCGCGTTCTAGAAATTCTACGGTGCAAATCCGCCCTAATCTACCGCGAGCAGACTTGAAGTCGCCGGCACAATGCCGATCGGTAGATTGTGAAACGGGGTAGATGTTGATTGCGCTGTAGAACGATGCAAATCCGTCCTAAATCTACCGCGAGCAGATCTGAAATCGCCGGCACAATGTCGATCGGTAGATTGCGAAACGGGGTAGATGTTGATTGCATCGTAGATTGGAAACGAAAATTTTGTATGAATTTATTTGATTCTGCATGATCACTGTTCGAAATTGGCTTCGCTTCTTCTATTTTGTTATGCACGGCATCACACAGAAAAGAAAAAAAGGGGAGAAGCACTGCGCCAGAATGCGCATCAAGCCAATGCCGCGCCTGCATGAGTGTGCATCGCCGGTCTAATGCCGGCTGGCCACCGGTCGTCGGCTGGCCGCTGGGCGTCAGCCTGAAGCCGAAGTCGGCCCGAAGCCGCAGCTGCGTCGCTCGTGAAGTCGCAGCCGTACCGCCGCTGGTGCCCGTGCCCGCCGGCACTGCCACAGCCGGCCATCCCGCGCCGTCCTTGTGCGCCGCCTGCATGCGGCCACTATGCCCGCACCACCTTCCTGCCGGGCCGCCCGAACGCCGGCCTTGGTCCCGTGTGGCTGCGCTGCCTCATCGGACTCTCCGCGCGCCCGCAGCCGAACCCGCCGCGCCTTGCCATGGCCGGAGGCCATCCGCTTGCCTTGTGCATCGCCTGCATGCGACCGTCGGCTGCAGCCCGAGCCGCCTCGAGCCCCGCAAGGCCGAGCGCCGCCTCGTCTTCCAGCCCCTAAGCGCTGCCAGTTGCCAGACCCGCGCCCCCGCACGGGCTGCCGACGTCGCCTGGCCGCCTCGGCTCGCAGCCGCTTGCGCCGTGTGCCGCCTCCCCGGTCCGCCGCGACTATTGGGATTGGTGGACTGAATGACGCCATCCCACGCCTAAAGAGAATGATCAGGCACTTCATTTTCTCAGGCACCACTTCTGCCTCACTCTCAAGAATGAGTATATGGCGGAGAAAAACGCGCTAGCACTCTGAACCGTACTCAAGAAGCGGTTTGAGAGGCTAAAGTATACCATTCTTTCCCAAGCAAAGCAAGAGTGGATCAGACTGAGGTTTGCTGACTTTAAGACGGTCAAGGAATACAATTCTGCTTTGCACAGGATTTGTACCCCAATACAGAAATTGAGAAAATCCTTCCACCCCAATGAAGTATAATCCGCACGCAATTATCGTCAAGACGGCTATGAGAATATGCCAAATTGATTGATATGATGCAAGTTGCGGAAGCTCAGGACGAAGTTCTCCGCAAGAACTAAGTCACTCAGCCATCTGGGAGCTCCACTGGCCGTGAAGCCAACGCCGGGAGCAACAAGGTGCGA
This sequence comes from Dendrocalamus latiflorus, assembly GCA_017311315.1. NCBI lineage: Eukaryota > Viridiplantae > Streptophyta > Magnoliopsida > Poales > Poaceae > Dendrocalamus > Dendrocalamus latiflorus. Next base: position 31,637,515 of record CM029640.1, on the reverse strand, counting down.
AAGCCCTTAATAGGGAAAAGGGGAAGGATGGGTAAGGCCGCAGCCCAGAAAGGAGAATCAGATGCTCCACAAGAGAATAAGGCCAGCAAGCCAAAGCGGAATGGCAAAGGGCAGCATGAAGCCCACTTTGCATTGGCTGAGGGGGAGGGTTCGGAGTAGCTGGCTGCACTGGTGAAGGTTGAAACCATCACAACAGCAGCACTCCCTCTCGACCTAGAAACAGCCACCGCCATAATTTCTCTTGAAGAGAATGTCACCCCCGAGAGAATAGCAAAAGAAGTCTAGTGCATTGAATGCATTTCGACTTTAATTGTCATTTATTTTGTGTGGAAGAATATGTTAAGAATTTGCATGGATGGTACTTAAGAATTGTTTGTTTTCTCGTGATGGTTGGATGATATTTGGTGAATTCATTCATTTATTCAGTTTATGATGGCATTATATGTTCTGATATTGGAGTGTTTTATCTATGTGTTGATTGCCTTCTCATGCATGCTAATAAAATACCCTATATTAGAATGCGTGCAGCGCCCTATGAAGGAAGTGTGCTTAGCTAGCAGCAGCACAACGCATACCATCTTAAGAGAAATTAGGTATTTTTAGTCGATTTGTAAGAGCACTGGCAGCCTTACGACAATCGCTGGAAGCGATGCATGGTTCAGGAAGAGCCACAAATGGGCACAACTTTGGTCATTGAAGAAGCCTTATTGTACCCAGAATCGACTAGAACTCTCCTAAGTTTTAAGAATATTCGCGCCAATGGTTTCCACGTTGAGACTAAAGAAGAGTACGGTAAGGAATACCTACTCATTACGAAGCACAAAAAGGTACTAGAAAAACTTCCTTCACTAGAAAATGGACCATATTATACCAACATTAAAGCGCCTGCGGCGTACACTGTTCTGAAGACAGTGTTTAGAAGCTCTGAACTCTTCTGTCTCTGGCATGACAGATTAGACCACCCAAGTCTTAGGATGATGAGAAACATAATAACTCGCATGGGCATAATATTAATGTGAAGAATTTCCCGAATTATGAAGATTTTGTGTGCCCTACATGTGCCACCGGGAAACTAATTACTAGACCCTCCACTCTGTAAGTGAAGGATGAAGTCCCTGCATTCCTGGAATGTATCCAGGGAGACATTTGCGGTCCCATTCAGCCCATCTTAGGGTTATTTAAGAATTTTATGGTGCTCATTGACGCTTCCTCGAAGTTGTCATATGTGGATTTTGTTGTCCACAAGGAACCTCGCCTTTGAAAAATTGATCTCGCAGATCATTCGCATCAGAAATGTGTTTCCAGATCATCATATCAAGTCCATCCGAATGGACAATGCCGGAGAATTTACTTCAAAGGCATTTGATGATTATTGCATGGCGATGGGAATTGCAGTTGAGCATTTGGTACTGCATGTCCATACCCAGAACGGTTTGGCAGAGGCTTTAATCAAAAGAATTAAATTTATTGCCCAACCCCTCTTGCATAAAAGTAATTTGCCAGCTACATGTTGGAGACACGCAGTCCTTCATGCAGCGAATCTCATCAACCTTAGACCTTCGGCCTACAACATCCATTCACCTATGCAACTAGCGCAAGGGTCAGCACCGAAAATTTCCCAACATTAGGGGAGGAAATCAACCCTTTGATGAAGAATGTCGGGAAATTACGTGGCAAGCCACGGTAATCCATGCAGATGACCCGCGCACTAGTGAAGCGAATAGAGAAGTCCAGAAGACAAGAGAAGTCTAGAAGACAACAGATTTGCAAGCATTAGCAAATCAATGAAGACTGTCCTTGTGTATTTATACGGCGATCCCAGAATGGATTCTTTATAATCTCTGTGTATGTAGATGATCTGAATATCATCGGGACAGTCGAAGACATAAAAGAAGCAAGCTCCTACTTGGAGTCAGAATTTGAAATGAAAGATTTGGGCAAGACCAAGTTTTGCTTAGGCCTGCAGCTTGAGCATGTCCTTGAAGGAATCTTGGTACATCAGTCGACCTACACCCAGAAGGTGCTTGAAAGGTTTGGCTTCGAGAAGGCATTCCCATCGAAAGTACCGATGATCGAGAGGTCTTTACAGCAAGAAAAAGATCCTTTCCGACCTAGGGAAGAGGGAGAGGAAGTCCTGGGACCGGAATTCCCATATTGAGTGCAGTGGGAGCACTTATGTACTTAGCAAACTGCACTAGACCGGACATTGCATTTGTCGTGAACCTGTTAGCAAGATACAGTGCAGAGCCCACCAAAAGGCATTGGCAGGGCATAAAGGACACCTTCCGATACCTCCAAGGAAGCAAAGACATTGGATTGTCTTACAGAAAGAATCAAGATCTGAACTTGATTGACTATGCAGATGCTGGGTACCTGTCTAACCCGCATACCGCTAAGTCGCAAACAGGCTATATATTTCCATGTGGTGGAACTGCAATTTCCTAGAAATCGTCTAAGCAAAGCCTTGTAGCTACTTTGACGAACCACTTAGAAATTATAGCTATATGAAGCCGCACGGGAATGTGCTTGGTTCCGCTGAACGATTCACCACATCCAGCAGTCATGTGAAATGAACATTGTGCAAACCCCCACAATTATCCATGAAGATAATGCAACTTGCGTTGCACAAGTGCAGACGGGCTATGTAAGCATATCAACCCCAAGTTCCTCTATGCTCATGAATTGCAGAGATGGATAAGATTAAAGTACTGTACACTAAGTCATGTAGACTTGTTCACTAAGTCACTCCCCGCATCTAGCTTTGAAAGGTGCGTGCGTGGAATTGGAATGATGAGACTTAGAGAAGTGCAGAATTTAGGGGGAGAATTCTCACAAGCCCGCTAATAAATCTTGATCATGAAGATTAAGTACCCAAAAAAAATAAAGTCCTGCAGACCAAATGAATTTGGGTGAATTGTACTCTTTTTCCCTTGACGAGTTTTACATGAAGTTTCTCGACCAAGGTTTTTAATGAGGCAATTCGTGCATCGCAAAATCACATGCATCATGTACTCTTTCTCCAAATTTTTCCCACTGGGTTTTTATAGAGTTTTAACGAGGCATGAGTATGTTGGGTGAGTGCCCAAGGGGGAGTATTAGGAAACCTGGACTCTCCATGGCTAGAGTCCTAATCTATTTGGGCACCCCACCGTAGACTATAAATAGGGCCCTAGACCCCGCTCATTATGTACCCCGATGCAATCTAAAGCAATAAAGAAAGACCAGGAGTTCTCTCTACCTCTCTGTGTTCAATCTATTATTCTGTGATTCTGTGATTGATTCGTTCTTGTTCTAAGCAGAGGAATCGCTCGGACTGGTCTCCAGCGTCGGTTCCTCAACAGTTGGCTTTCCAAGGCGCGAGAAGGGAAAGGCGCTCGGTTGGACGGTTGGTCATGTCTATCCGCTAATCTCTTGGTTTCATGACCCTCTTAATTCCCGTGCTTAACCAAAATACGTATATAAAAATAAGGGATAGACTATTGCACAGGCGACTGAAATTTTTTTATCTTTCAGTCATTTAAAATTGCACTTTGAATCACCTGAAGTCAGTGGCGGACCCAGGATTTTACCAAAGAGTATGCCGTACCAAAATTTTTATATGCAATTCAGTAAAACCATTTACCAATTCGGTAAATAATTGTAAAATTTTACGCAACTCCGAGTGTTTTAAATCCATTTGTGACATTAACAGAGCAGAATTGAAGCACCAGCAATCATAATTTGACAGTAAAATTTTGTTGCATGCATCATCTAACTAACAAGTTAACAATCTTATAAGAGCAAGTACAATAGTATAGCCAACTAGTGGCTATAATACTTGTCTATTTCATCTATAGCCTTCAAAAAAAATAGTTCATACAATAAGGTAGCTATTACAATAACTATTTGGCCCCACGTGTAAGAGAGTGAAATGCATATTTTTACGTGCTATAGCTAGCTGTAATTTAGTAGCCAGCTTCCTTCTCTCTCTTCCTTTCTCTCTCTGCCACGTAAGATTTGGTTGATATTATATTTGCTATAGCCTGCTGACTAAGTCTTATTGTACCTGCTCTAACGACCATGTTTCCCACATCATTGTTGGTGTCGGTATGTACTGAGAAGAAAGAAAACAAGACTAGCTCTCTTGTAAATGCTATTTATTACAATTAATGCTATGTGTTAATGTGTTACTTGCCACTTGTCAGCATCTACAAATTACCTGTGACCATTGCCACATTTCTGCACCTAGCTATTTGACAGGAATTTCTCTTTTTGGAGTGGAAAACTATTAGCTATCACATGGATATGTTTCATAAAATAACAAACAGGGAGCATTAGGTCACTATTACTGTTTTCCCCTTCAACGCAAAATCAATTTAGGGGAAGAATGTTCTCGTTTTGCCCACGATAATTAACCCATACATCGTTAACAATTCATCACATTTTCAGTAAATGCTCTTTACTATTTAGCTTACTGATTGCCAAGACACTAATGGTATTTTGGAGTTGGAATATGACAGCCTTTACAATGTTTATAAAGCACATCAACAAAACCTTGCTGCCAAATATCACAAAGCCTAGCACCAAGACCCACAAAAAATGCAAAACAATTTTCAAGGACAACACTTCAACTGCAGCATTATCATTATTTTTTTATTAATCAAGCCCAAACAACAATGTAGAATAGTGTTTCTTCAGCCAGCACCACTAAAGCAACAAAACGGAAGGATTGACATACCATTTTGGAAACTTTCTTCCAGAAATGTGGGGATGGTCGAGCAGTGAAGTAAGCCTCGTCCAATGCCATGTCCTGCTCTTCTGTCCAATCATCTGAACCACAAAACTGTCGCAGTACTCCTTTCATCCCACTTAGCTCTTCATTGTTTTCCTCAGCGTTCATCAACCTATCTTCAAAATTTTAGCGAGCATAGTGATATTAGGATTGGACGGGCATGAAACAGATCCAATCAATAGGAAACATATATATCAAGAAGCAGATGGGCGAACCACTAGTAACACACGACAAAAAAAACTAACCTTTTATTAAACAAGTAGGATAGAGTGCTTGGTAGGCATGATTTACTAGAATATGTTGTTAGAGATAGCATGTAATCCTCTATTTTTGGCATTGCTTCTCTATGTTTGGAATATAGAGATTGTATTGTAATCTCTCCCGGTTATCTTCTCCGGGTATTTAATTGAACTCGGCCCGTACCGATTCGTACGTGAGCTGAACCAAATCCCTCTCTCTCTCTCGTTACGTTTGCTTGGTATCAGAGCAGAGATAGATCTCGCCGTCTTCTTTCGTCCCTTCCGCTGCTCCCATGGAGAATCCCTCTACTCAGCTTCACGCCGGCGGCACCATTGCTCCTCCTCCCCCACATCCTCCTCCTTCCCCCCAGGATGCTGCCGCCAACCTCGCCGCGGCACTCGCTGCCGCCCAAGCCGCGGCTGCTGCCGGCAACCACGAGGATCTCCTGGCTGCCCTAGCTTCTGCGCAGGCGGCCCAAGATGTCATCACGGCGTCAACTTCAACACCATCACCAGCCATCTCCACGGCCTTGGTGGCCCCGACACATGCGCAGAACGTCGCGCTCGCCGGCGCGGCACCTGCGCCCTCTCCTCCGACGGCCGGCGCCCTCAGCATCCCTAGCGTCAAGACGCATGTGCCCATCATCCTCGACATGAAAAATCCGAACTACACCAAGTGGAGGACCTTCTTCGTCGCCTTCCTCGGCAAGTTTGGTCTGCTCGGCCACATACTCGATCCTCCTCCTCCGATCGACGCCACCGGCATCTGGGCGCAGGAGGACTTCGCCGTCCTCACCGCCCTCTACTGCTCCATCGCCCACGACGTCCTCGACATCGTCATGGAACCCACACAGACGGCTCGTGATCTGTGGGTCGCCACTGAGAACGTCTTCCGCGACAACCGCGAGACGAGGATCATCTATCTGGAAACCGAGTTCCGGAGTCTTCGTCAGGGCGACATGTCGGTGACCGACTATTGCCGACGTCTCAAGAACCTCGCTGATTCTCTCGGGGACCTCGGTGAACCCGTCTCCGACCGCGCCCTTGTCCTCAACCTCATCCGTGGTCTTAGCTGTCGCTTTGCCACCCAGGCGGAGTTGCTGCCCCTTCAAGTTCCTTTCCCGACCTTCGCCAGCGCTCGTTCGTCCCTTCTCATGGCAGAGATGCGCCACCCCGCCAACGGCATCGCAGTCGACAACGACGCCGCTCTCTTCGCCGCCGCCCCTCCAAGCCAGCCAAACTTCCACAACAAAGGCAAGAATGGCAAAGGCAAAGGAAGCAAGGGGAAGAACGGAGGTGGCGGCGGCAACGATCGCAACGGCACCGGCGGCAGCCGCGGCAACGATCGCTCTGGCTCTGGTGGCTCGAAGCAGACGCCGCCCCCGCCGTCTGGTCCATGGGTGCTGATGGCCCCGTGGTCTTCTGCGCCGTGGGCCGGTCCTCAGCCGTGGGCTGCCTCCTGGAAGCCCGCCGGTGGCCCCGGACTTCTTGGACCGCGGCCCAACCTTCCGGTGCAGCAGGCTTTTCACATGCAGCAGCTTCCCCAAACCTCTGTTGCTGGATCAGAGGTACCGGTCCAGCCCAACTGGGACCAAGCCGGTCTCGTCGCCACACTGAACAACTTGCACATGCAAGGCCAGTCCAGTGGCGGCTGGGTACTGGACACTGGCGCCACCTCCCATATGGCTTCATCCGACGGTATCCTTTATTCTTCCCGAGCACCCACCTCACCCTTGTCTGTTACCGTCGGTAACGGCTCCTCAATTCCAGTTTCTCGTATTGGTTCTACTACCCTCTCTACTCCATCCTCCTCTTATGCCATTAACAATGTCCTTATTGTTCCGTCTCTCATACAAAACCTTCTTTCCGTCCGTCAATTCACCCGTGACAATTTTTGTTCCATTGAATTTGACTCTTATGGTTTTTCAATTAAGGATCCGCGTTCGGGGACCGTGATTCTTCGCTTCAATAGCTCTGGAGACCTCTACACCATCCCGGCCTCCTTCGCCTCTACTCGTCCACATGCCTTCTTGTCGACTACAACTCTCCCAGCTGTGTGGCACCGCCGTTTGGGTCATCCCGGCTGGGATGTCATCCATCATCTACAGAAAAGATTTGCTATACCCAGCACTGTTTCCCCTTCCAGCTGTCATGCATGTCGTTTAGGCAAACTTGTTAAGCTTCCCTTCACTCGCTCTCGTAGTATCTCCACTACACTTTTTCAGTTATTACACTGTGATTTGTGGACATCTCCCGTTTTGAGCAATTCAGGATTTCGCTATTATCTTATTATTGTTGATGACTACTCGCATTATTTTTGGACCTTCCCTCTCCGTCAAAAATCTGATGTGTTTTTTTATTTTCCAAACCTTCATTCCGTATGTTCACACACAATTCCAACTTCCTCTCAAATGTTTTCAGGCCGACAATGGACGCGAGTTCGTTAACTCCGCTGTTCTCTCCTTCTTCAATACTCATGGCATCCTCCTTCGCACGTCCTGCCCTTATACTTCGCAACAAAACGGCAAGGCCGAACGATCCATTCGTACCACCAACGATGTCATCCGATGCCTTCTTCTCCAGGCTTCTATGCCTCCCTCCTACTGGGCGGAGGCCCTTTCCGCTGCGACATACATCCTCAACCGTCGGCCTTCCCAACCTCTTGGTTTCCACACTCCTTTTGAAAAGCTCTTTGGCACCACCGCCGATTTGTCGCACCTTTGTGTCTTCGGTTGTTTGTGCTACCCTAACCTTTCAGCCACCGCATCACACAAGCTTGCCCCCCGCTCCACCGCCTGTGTTTTCCTTGGTTACCCCGCTTCCCAAAAAGGCTACCGGTGTCTCGATCGCTCTACTAACCGAGTCATCACTTCCCATCACGTTGTTTTCGACGAAACGATTTTTCCTTTTTCTACAGATGACTTGGCAACGGCGCCCTCCGACTTCGACTTTCTGCTGGACGACATCGAGTCACCAGCACCAGTCACGGGCGCCCTGGCCATGCATGGCTCAACTGCGTCCTCCTCTCCGACTGAATCCCACGCTGGGGCCCATGGCATGGCTGCGCCCGTCACGCGCGGTTCGGCTGCGTCTCCCTCTCCAGTCGGGCCCTATGCTGGGCCGCACGGCTTGGCGACGCCTCCCCGGATTAGGCTGCACGCTGCGCCACCTGCCTCGACTTCGTCTCCACCTGCAGGGGCCCGTGAGATTTGGCGGCCGGTCTCACCATCTGACTCGCCCAGGCCGGGCAATGCTGACCTAGTCTCGCCTGCGCCGGCTTCACCCACGACACCCTCTGGTCCGGCCACCGGATCGCCCGTCTTCACACCGGCCTCGCTCGAGTTCCCGGAGGCGTAGCGCCACACTCTACCGATCTTCCGTCCGGCACCCGGTCCCCATCCCATGGTGACCCGCGCCAAGGCCGGTATAGTCAAACCAATTAACCGGCTTAATCTGTCCGCTTCCTGTTCTCTAGCTGCTTCACCACTTTCGAAGATGTACCGCACGGCTCTTCAGGATCCCCAGTGGCTCCACGCCATGCGCGACGAGTATGAGGCTCTCGTTCATAATAAAACATGGACCCTTGTACCTCGTTCCCCCGGTGCAAACATCGTCTCCGGCAAGTGGGTCTACAAGCACAAGTTCCACGCCGACGGCTCTCTTGCCCGTCACAAGGCTCGCTGGGTCGTCCGCGGCTACTCCCAGCAACCCGGCATCGACTACGATGAAACATTCAGCCCCGTCGTCAAGCCGGCAACCATTCGGGTCGTCCTCAGCATCGCCGCTGGCAAGTCTTGGCCTATTCACCAGCTCGATGTGAAGAACGCCTTCCTCCATGGCACCCTCGATGAGACGGTCTACTGTCAACAACCGTCCGGCTTCGTCGACCCCGACCACCCCGACTACGTCTGTCACCTCCACAAGTCTCTTTATGGCCTCAAGCAAGCTCCACGAGCGTGGTATCATCGCTTCACTACCTACGCCCGCTCCATCGGCTTCGCTCCGTCGATTTCCGACACGTCGTTGTTCGTCTACCGCAACGGCTTCGACATCGCGTACCTCCTCCTCTACGTCGATGACATCATCCTGACGGCCTCCTCCTCGCGTCTCCTTTGCCATCTTTCGACGCGTCTTCATGACGAATTTGCCATGACTGACTTGGGTGATCTTCACTACTTCCTCGGCATCTCCGTCAAGCGCACCGCCGCTAGTCTCCACCTCTCCCAATGACAGTATGCGGTCGATCTTCTTCAACGTGCCGGCATGGCCGAATGCCATCCCACAGCTACACCGGTCGACACCAAGTCCAAGCTCTCCACGTCTGATGGTGTTCTTCTTCGCGACACAGAGGCGACCGAATACCGCAGCCTTGCTGGAGCACTGTAGTACCTCACCCTCACCAGACCGGATCTCTCCTACGCCGTCCAGCAGGTGTGCCTCCATATGCACGCACCGCGGGATGTTCACATGGCATTGATCCGACGCACTCTGCGTTACGTCAAGAGTTCGCTGGACCATGGTCTGTTTCTACATGCCTCTCCGTCCTCTTCGCTCACGGCCTACACCGACGCGGATTGGGCGGGATGCCCGGACTCCAGACGTTCCACTTCTGGCTACTGCGTCTTCTTCGGCGACAACCTGGTCTCCTGGTCCTCCAAGCGCCAGGCCACCGTCTCTCGCTCCAGCGCTGAGGCGGAATACCGAGCCGTTGCTCATGCCGTCGCCGAATCATGCTGGCTTCGTCAACTCCTTGGAGAGCTCCACGCTCCCCTCACCTCCGCGACGGTCGTCTTCTGCGACAACGTCAGTGCCGTCTACCTCTCAGCTAATCCCGTACAACACAAGCGCACGAAACATATTGAGATCGACATTCACTTCGTCCGTGAAAAGGTGGCTCTTGGCCAAGTCCGCGTTCTCCACGTGCCCTCCTCGCACCAGTTCGTCGACATCATGACTAAAGGGTTACCTGTTCAACTCTTCGAGGAATTTCGATCCAATCTCTGCGTTCGGGAACCTCCCGCTGTGACTGCGGGGGGGTGTTAGAGATAGCATGTAATCCTCTATTTTTGGCATTGCTTCTCTATGTTTGGAATATAGAGATTGTATTGTAATCTCTCCCGGTTATCTTCTCCGGGTATTTAATTGAACTCGGCCCGTACCGATTCGTACGTGAGCTGAACCAAATCCCTCTCTCTCTCGTTACGTTTGCTTATGTTACTATTCAAAATCCATCATTTTTACGGAATCCCCATAAATCAAGAAACAATGACAAATTTTGGGGAACAAAATTGGGTTCTGTCTAACAGGTGAGGAAAACACCCGAACAAGGGGGTCAAATCATATCATCTCCTTCTCAGATGACTACAATGCGCAGAGAGGCAGAAACCAACGAAACAACCAAAGTATCCTGTAGCCCCAAATCGAACCCATTTCTGCAACCAACAACGGGAGCCTACCTTGCTTGCCCCGTCGATCACGATCGGGCGCCCCGGATCCCTGCCGGCGAGCCGCAGAGACCAGCACGGTGGAATCCTCGACGGGAGCGCAGCTCCGTCGTCCTCGTCCCGGGTGCGGCGTCTCCCTGGGTTCTTGGGAGCGGAATGCTTGTTGAACGTTTGGGCATCCTGGTCCCGGTTCTTCGCGCGGGAAGGGAGCCGCGGAGAAGGCAAGATCGAGGCAGCGCGTGCAGCAGCCGAACCGTCAGCAGGCGCACCGGTACTGAGTCCTGGGCCCCAGGGTATGCCGTGGCCCACCCGGCATACCCTGTGGGTCCGCCCCTGCCTGAAGTTGCACATGTTTTTTTGTAGGGGGCTGCAATTTTAGTTGATTGAGAGTGTAATTTCAGGTCACCTGAAGTTACACTCTGAATCACCTAAAGTTGCAGCTGTTTTTTCTAAGGGGGCTGCAATTTTAGTTCATTGAGAGTGCAATTTCAGGTGACTGAAACATAAAAAAAATTTAGTCGCCTGTGCAATAGCAAAACTGTAAAAATAATCAGAGGGAGTACTTGTAGGAGTCAAGTGTATTATTGGTCTTTTAAATTTTCTCTTATGTTGTCTTAGCAGTGGCTCCTTGGGTCCCATTCTGTGCAATGCATTTCAATCATTTTCTAGACGTTAGATTAAAAATTAATGCTAAAACAGACAAGAAAATGAAACATCCTTCAAAAAAATATATCCCCCATAAAAAGACTAACAATGAAGCTAACTCATATTTACAAAACATCTATTCAGAACTCAGATAGGTCTTATGAACGGATTTTTTCTATTTTAGCCCTTTTTTGAAAAATATTCACATTTAGATCCCTGGTAGTTTTAATTCTGTTTTTGGACCCAGTGGGTCGTGGCGTCGAGCTCGGAGCCATGGACCGTGGCGCCGAGTTGTGAAAATTCAGAGAAGCCGCCGTGACCGGTGGCGCTCCTGCTCGGTGCCTTCAAAATAATCCGTAGCTTTTGCAAACATTCAGAAAATTGATGAACTGTGTGAAACACAATTTTTGTTTCCTGCTACATTTTTTGATGATGTCGTGTTCAATCAGAAAATTTTGAGTGCTAGTAAGATAATAATGTTTGTAACTTTTTTCCTAAGCAGGGAACTCCGATGGTCAAACACTAATTGTTAGAGAAGGGGATAATGGTGTTGCTTATTCATGGAATTCAAAAGAGCTAAAATGGGGCAAGGTAAGAACCTATGTGCCTTAGACTTTTCCATTATATTGCCCATAAGTAATTATGTTGCTACCTCAAATCACATGGTATAATCTGCGAAGTTGAGGATATAGTTTAATGTCTTGTTGTTCTTTTGCAGACATTTATGTGCTTGAAAATGTGAATTTTCCATGTAATGATTTACAATTTTGAACTGAGTAGGCATGATTTCCCTGTTCTTTTCTATATGCAAAATAATCCATTATGCAGACATTCTTTGGAGCAAGCATGGGTGGGCAACATTATGCACTCTATTAAATTGTAGTTTTGTGAAGCACCGATACGCAATACCGTCATACCGGTAGTCTCAAGTGCAGTCGATACAGCTAGGCAAACACAATACAGTGCATAATAATAGGATTACATAGACCGTAGATAGTGTGGGTCTATTCTACTGGGTGTAGCATGGTTGTTTCCCCTTTTTATTGGGCCCTGAGGATGGCTCCGCTGCATCATTCTTCCTGTCACTCTTGGTCTTGAGAGCTGCCTCACGAGCTTGAAGTTCTTCCTCCTGACGCTTGATGACTGCTTCACGCAGACTTAACTGCTCCTGCCTCCTTTGCAGCTCATCCTCCTTGCCCTTCAGACGGTTTTGGTCCATCCTCACGCGGCGCTCTTGCTCAAGCCGCATCTGTCGTTCCACCTCGCGAGCCTGAGTCATCTTGACAAAGTATTGTCCTTTGTTTTCCACCTCCACTGCCCGGTTATCTGGCCATGCCGGCGGCACCCGATCCACCCATTCGATGAACGTGCAAGCCTATGTGTGGCGTGGTAGATGTGATGGATCAAGTTGAAAAACGATAACGAGAAACAAATGATTTAGTTGTCGTCGTTACCACGAAGTCGTCATCCAGGTCTGGACACTTGAAGAACCTACGGCCGTATTTGGCTCGTTGTACTCGATCCGTCCAGACTCCCAACATCGTCCTAAAGCCGCAATGGCACTTCGGGCGCTCATGCCACTCCGGCACTCCAAATGGGTCGGACCTCCAGGAAGACATTGTTGTGTAGTAGTATTGTGATGGCTTGAGGAGAAGATGTGGTATGGAAGACATAGGAGGGCTTTATGTAGGCAGGTTATCTGGTGCAGTGGGCATAGTCCATGGAGAGGAGGTCGTACGAATCTTTTCGCTTTTTCAGGATTCCAGTTTAGCAATAAATGTTCCTATGTAGGCTTTTCAGAGCCTATAGTCTCGTAATAAATTCATAGTTCGTAGCCTTTTCAGTCGTTTGCAGGAAACAGCTCGTAGGCTTTTTCAGGATTCCAGTTTAGCAATAAATGTTCCTATGTAGGCTTTTCAGAGCCTGTAGTCTTGTAATAAATTCATAGTTCGTAGCCTTTTTAGTCGTTTGCAGGAAACAGCTCGTAGGCTTTTTCAGGATTCCAGTTTAGCAATAAATGTTCCTATGTAGGCTTTTCAGAGCCTGTAGTCTCGTAATAAATTCATAGTTCGTAGCCTTTGCAGTCGTTTGCAGGAAACATAAATTCATTGCAGGAATTATAGAACCACAAAGTACAGACTACGGATTCGAACACAAATATCACATGAATATAACATATACACATATATACAACACGTAGCTCATTACAAACACATCTCAGTCCAACCACATACCAAGTGCCTCCTAGCTCATTACAACATATATACAACGACTTTTAAGCCCAACCACAAGCCTACACATAAGTATCATTGCCTCCTAGCCTTACCCTTACCCTTACCCAGGGCGTCGGTGCCTGGAGTGTAACGGCTAGGCTCGCGGCGGCGTCTGCGTGGTACAGGCTGTGAAGGCTGAGTCGAAGGAGCGTCTACGAGCTGAGACGGGCCTATCTCATCGTAAGTCTGCTGCTCCACCTCGTCCTCACCACCCTCGTCAGGGAAAGTGTCGCTCCTCGTGGGGGACGAGCTCTGCCCTGTGTACGACCCTAGCCGCGTCGGGTCTGCAAGTCGTGTCGCAGGCACGTCTAGGTCCCTCGCCGTGCCTGTGCTGCAACCACAACGACCAGCCGCACGACGTAGCCGACCTGCCAGCCTCTGTCATCCAACATTTTGTTAACCAACAAGATACGAAGATATTAGGTACTAATTTTGTGAGTGGCTGTGTCGAAGCTTACCTCTAGGAAGCTACGCATCCTGACGTCGCCGACTGTCGTGGAGAAATGCTCTATGTCCTGTACGGACTGCCTCAGAGTGTTGCCCTGCAAACAAGCAAAAGAATGGATAATTTGCTATATGTAGTGGTATTTATGTCTATTGGAAAATAAGCAATGAGATTGAACATTACCACACGGTCCAGGACTGGTGCTATCTCCACCTGCGTCCCAAGTCGAGTAGACTGGTCGTAGGGCGTGTCTTCGTCGTCGGAGGACTCAATGTCCGCATAGTCAGCTTCAGTCCATTGTCCGTTAAGCTTGGACCGCGTCGCACGCTGGTACCAAACTTGGTACCGCCGGAAGTGCTCGTTGCTGTGCGGCTCGTCGTTGTGGTCCACGTGGTCCTGAAAGTGTCCCCACTCCTCAACGTACACGTGGTGGTGCTGCTCGAAGTCTGTGACCTTCTTCTGTCGCTGACGATCAAATTTGCATGTCACGTAAACCAATAGTTAAAATTAGTAGAAACTCTGTGCAATTGGAATCCAAGGTTAGAATTGAAATTGCATGCCACTTACTTGTGCAAGGCCACAGACGTGGAGAACGGCGCTACTGGCCACAGCTGCCTCATACCAAACTGGCGTGCAACTCTATGTGGCAGGTGATACTCAACAGCATAGAAACAGATAAGGGGGCACCTCATCCTGTAGAGAGCCTCGTCTATGCTGCACAGTGCGCTGAACTGAACGGCCTCCACCTCTTACTCGGCGTACGGCTCCCACTTAACCTGCATAGCAACAATTTAACGTTAAATGTCATATACTAACAAATGAAAATCATGATACCAAATGGAATTAACTTACATTGGAGGCCGTGAGCGCATCTAGCTCGTTTGTGTACTGTAGGTAGGCCCTCTTCGTCCTGGCGTAGGGAACTGAGACCTGGTCCCAAAGATATGCAAGTGTCGGACGTCGACGAAGAGGAACCTCTGCGAACCACGGACGAGGAGGCAAAACCGTGGGACGACCAACTGGTAGACGACACCACATCCACAGCTGGAGGAGGTAGAGGCAACCACCAACTGTCGAGTTCGCTGAACTCCGACGACACACCTCGCAGAGGTGGCGGTAAAGGAACGCCAACACTCCGGAAGCCCAGCTGTACTGCCCCGCCGTGTCCCAGTCAGTGAGGCAGTGGATGTACATCCACGACGCGCTGTCCCCCGTTCCGTCGGGGAAGAGAACATAGCCAAACAAGTGCAGGATCCATGCTCTGTAATTATATGTAAAATGATATTAAATCAAACTATGCCAATTTTACAAAAAAGCTCGATTAGACGATGAGTTGGCTCGATATCCACCCTACCTGCAGTAGTAGGCAACTGTCTGCTCGTCCGCGTCTGCAGGACACTCTGCGAAAGTCTACCGGAGCCAGGTGATCGGAACTCCAGAAGTGCGATGGCCTGTCTCAGGAGGAAGCTCTCTCCCGAGGAAGGCCTCTACTCGGGCTCTCCAACCAGCAGGCATGCACGGTCCGATCACTGGACGGCCGTGAATGGCGACACCAAGTATCTTCTGAGTGTCCTCCAGCGTAATAGTCATCTCCCCGAAAGGGAGGTGTAAGCTGTGAGTCTCCGGCCTCCACCTACATGATACAAAAAAGAGGACTACATGTCAGAGAATTTGAGGCGCACATAGCCGATAAACAATGAACATGCAAGTAGAGCAATGGTTTAGGAGAATACCTGTCAACCAGTGCAGTGATGGCCGGGGGGTTGAAGGTGGGCAACCCACGGCGAACCTGGTAAGAGATGGCGTCTAGCCCAGCCCTCTCCAGGAAGGGAGTGTACCTCTCGTCGTACCGCATGTCCAGGAACCCGTCATGGGTTCGAGGACGAAGGATGGGCAGCTCTTGTATAGAATACACCAATTTTTTTAGTTAATGCATCAACATAAATAATTAATTGTACAAGTAGTGATGAAGGAAGTACCCTCCCCTCCGCGGTGAGACGTCCTCGGTGGTTCTCCTCGTAGTACGGGTCTAGCAGGTGCAATTGCGTCATCCTACAAAAAAATTGAATTTGTCAGTCCAACATAGAAGTAAACAAAAATTTGAACAAGCATAAAATATGGAAATAATAAGAAATTAAACAAGAAACCTAGCAAATTGCATATGGGAAAACAACTAGACGAACTATGAAACATAACGAACAACAAGCACTCGCACCTGACTAAGTGGCCAATGGCATGTGCGTGAATTGTGGCCAAGTCTACCACATCTGCTACATTGGTTCTGCTCGGGGTCAGTAAGAAAGGGGGTTGCTCTCCCTCGCCTCGTTCTTCTTGGAAGTTGATCCATAACCATCTTGTGTCTCGTCCTCTTCCTGGTTCCACGTTTGTTCCAACGGCTACCCGGATCCGCAATGTATTTGGGCCCGGTGTATGGTGGCCACTCTCCCTCATCCCGGTAAGGCTCGAAATGGGGAGACCACGTAAGCACAAGGTTGTCAACACTGAACGACCGAGGTATCTTGCTCTCGTAGTCAAAGTTGTGATGCCTTGCTGCTGCCACATAATGAGAACACGGAAAGTGGTACTGCCTCGGTTTACCACATGTGCATGAGAAATCAATAAGGACAACCTTATGCCTCCTCGTCGGCCGGAGCTCTCCATCGGTCGTTGTACCACCCCTTTCTACAACCTCGTAAGTGCCCGTGGCGTTGTCAAAACAATGTACCTCATGTGCCTCAGCCCTCGCCTTAGCCCTTTCAAGGTGGCACTTCGGTTTTGGCGCCCATCTCTCTTGTTTACTCTGTAGCGCCATTGCATGTGCGTGTCTTTCGTTGAACCATGCAACAAGCTTGTAAAAGGTGAAGGATACGATAGCATTCACTGGCATACCACGTATACCCCTAAGCAAATTATTGAAGGATTCGGCCATGTTGCTTGTCTGAAACTCGTACCTCCAGCCACCATCGTCATGAGCCCTTGTCCATTTGCCGACATCTCTCATCAATCCCGTCAACCACTGTCTACCTTCTGCGTTTGTTGCAGTATTAAGCTGCTCCAACTTCTCCTGGAAGAACTTGACCTCAAGCATTCGAGCAACCTCCTTGAACAGATGAAAGTTATCCTTCGTACCATCCTTACGGAGTAGATTCTCGGCAAGATGCCAAGTGCACCAACGGTGGTGCAAAGCTGGATACCCCGGTATCTGCTCCTGTACGGCAGCAAGTATGCCCTGGTGTCTATCAGATATGACACCAACCTCCCTACGAGGGCCGACCACGTGCCTCCGAACGAGCCGCAAGAACCATCCCCAACTGTCTTTGTTCTCCCTCTCAACCAAAGCAAACGCCAAAGGAACCAACGCGTTGTCTGCGTCACAGGAAATGGCTATCAGAAGTGTGCCCTGGTACTTGCCAAGAAGAAACGTACCGTCAATGGAGAAGACGGGACAACAATGCCGAAATGCCTCGATGGACTGAGCAAAGCACCAGAAAGCACGGAAGAATATCTGCATCCCATCTTGAGTCCATTCGTTTGGTTTCGGGACGTACTCGTAATGCATGCCTGGATTAACCGTTTTGATTGCATTGAAGAGTGCTGGCCCTCTTCCCAGTCCCCATATATCATCTTCCAGATGCGTTGCTTTGCCCTCCATGCTTTTCCATACCTTATCTCGTATGCAAATTTCTCCTTAACAATCCCAGCAAGTGTCTTCACCTTCATATTGGGTTCTCCCTTTACTATGTGACACAGTGACTTGGCAATAATGGTAGAGGTCAACTGCCGATGCTTCTGTTTCAGCTCTGCTTCGGCACAAGTGTGTGGGCCAATGATTTTTGTGATCTTGAACTTTCCCGTGTCCTTCTGTTTCCTAGCACAAACCCTCCATTCACATGTTTCCTTCTCGCACACAACTGTGTACCTCCGCTCCACATACGAATGCCTCACCTTGAATGGCCTTTTACGAATCACTGAATACTCTTGCAGCCACCTTTACAATGCTGACAAGTCCTCAAACACCATGCCATTCTCAATTGTCATGCTTGACCCGGCCTCAGGAGCATCTAGCAACTCGTCATCCCTTCCTTCTGCATAAGCCTCGTGGGAATGCCTAAGATCGCTGAATTCATGAACTGATGGATCCCGGCCAGGGCAATATCGCCTGATCAGCTCAATATCACTTTCGGTCAGCTCTCCAAAAGGGCGGTCATCATCAGAATCAACGGCCCTTGCGATCTCGTAAGGCTCCAGATCATCCACAATTTGAACATCCACACTGTTGGAGTCCCTGCAGACTTCTTCAACGTTGCCAAATGGAGCAACGGGAGGAATGTGACCCACATTATCAGGAATGTCTCCTGCATCATAAGCACGACAACGATGGGATTGAGACAAAAGAATGGATTAACGGGAAAAGGCTAAAGTGTTGCTCGACACTTACTGGGATGATTCTGGGTAAAAGGGATCTCCTAAGGGGCCGCCACGACATCATCAGTCCGACATTCAACTCGAACTGGTTGAGAAATCTGAACCTCGTTCGGGGCAGATTGAGCATCGGGCACCTCAGGCACTTCTTCCACATCCACCGCAACGTTCGGTAACGGAGGGTCAAAGGGTGCCTGATCACCTAGTTCTGGTGAATAACCGTGAGGGGTGGGATCAATGGACACCTTCCGCACAACAAGGTCCAAACATTGGAATTCATTCCTCATAACCAATTTGACATATTTGTCCCACTGATCCTCACAACCAATTAAGATCAACCGCCTTAGAATTGTGTCTTTCGAACCAAAGTGAAGTAACCCCTCAACTGTGATGCTCTCCTCGTTTGCATGACAATGTAGCTCCTCCCGGGCCCTAGCAACCAACTCACTAAACGACGGCCGATCACTGAATATCAGAGGCACCCTTTGCATTTCAACAAATCGAACATTTCCGTAATCATCACTTGTCACACTGCCTCCATGATATAGGGTGACTAGGTTGTCCATCTAGTTCATACAGAAAACCAAACTTAATACCTTCAATCGAAATTGGATACTAGATAGTAACTAATAAGTCCCTAGTCACTAACTAAATGCTACCTAACTTCAAGCCAACAAGTTAATGTCAACATGATAAAATGCAAATTACCAACAAGTTAACATCAACATGGTAAAAATTCAATTAGTATGATGGTATAGTATCTGACTTTGCATCCAGAGCAAGTAGGAATTATATTGTTTCCTTCAAAATTCATGCATTCTAAACATACCCTAAGTTCCTCACTACTCATTCTAGGAAAATGCATGCTCACAAAAAACTTACAAAATAGAAAAATGAATAATTTAATATAATTATAGGTTTGCCAGGTTTTCTATTGCGGTATTGCCTTAGGATATTAGTACCATACTCACAGTCTCCCACCCCCGTTGACATTTGACTTCAACACTACACTAAGACTTGAACACAGTGATTTCTCTATCACACTAGCCCATCCTACAGGCCACAGCATCGTTTCCACTGTCCCATTTCAATGACCAAACACACTATCTAACCATGAACACATAGCACGCACAAGCAAGGGCATCAAGCAAAACCTAATGCAAGCCCATCATAATCCAAATCAAGGCTGCAAAGATCACATTTCCCACAATTGTAAACCTCCTCATCAGCAACACATATCATACACAATGCTACTCCTACGTAAGAAGTAAGCATCTACTTCATATATTATTGACTAAGAAGCAACCAACTGTGAAAATATACCTGATCAAAATCAACAAGGAGCAACCTGTCAGGGGGCGGCGGTGGGGAGGCGGGCGGCCGGGGACGCAGGCGGCCCGTGACGCGCGCGGCACCAGGGGGTGGCGGCGGGGAGGCGGGCGGCCGGGGACGCAGGCAGCCGGTGACGCGCGCGGCACCAGGGGGCGGCAGTGGGGAGGCGGGCGGCCGGGGACGCGGCCGGGGAGGGGAGGCGGCGGCACGAGGGGGCGGCGGCGGGGAGGCGGGCGGCTGGGGCGGCCGGGGACGCGCGCGGGGAGGGGAGGCGGGCGGCACCACGGGGCCGGGACGCGGCCGGGCGGGGAGGCGGTGGGGGCTCGGGCTGGCGGGGAGGGGAGGCGGCGGCACCACGGGGCGGCGGCGGAACCACGGGGCGGCGGCGGGCGGCCGAAAGAAATGAAGAAATGAGTCGGGCAGCCGAAAGAAACAGAGGCCGAAACAATTATTGCAGTGCCAGTTGCTCGGCGCCAAGATCCACGGCGCCGAGCTCGGCGCCATGACCAGTGGCGCCGAGGTGCGTGCCACGTCGGCGCCACGCAGGCGGCCACGCTGGTGCGGGCCTGGAACCTCGGCGCCATGGACCACGGCGCCGAGACGTCTTACCTCGGCGCCGACCCCCTGGGTCCAAAAACGGAATTAAAACTACCAGGGGTTTAAATGTGAATATTTTTCAAAAAAAGGGCTAAAATAGAAAAAATTCGGGGTCTTATGATCCCCACGAATGTACCTTTGGATGGACAAGCAAAGAATTCTAGCAGATATGACTACCCACTTCGTTGCGTCCTAGTATTTATACTATCAAACATTCTTAAAATTGATCTTTAATAGATTTAAAACTATCTAGATTAATTATAATATTAGAGTTAGTAATCTTGTTTAGTCGTATTCGAGTTGGTTTATCGTAGTCGTAGTCGTATATGAGTTTATTCCGTGTATAAGTCAGTTTTCGAGTTCGTGTCGTAGCTGTCTCCGTGTGGTAGTCATTATGTTAGGTATAAAAGGAGAGCAATGTAATGTAATGAGAGAGGGACAAAGAGTCGAAGCGATCGGTGTGATCGAACGAGAGGAGAGAGATATAAAGAAGAGAAGAAGGAGTAGTTTTGGCTTCAGGAAAATTATCGAGTATCGTGTTTGATGTGTTTGTAGACGTGGTCATAAACGAGTTACGACCACGACGATCGAGCAGAGGTATTCGTAGGAGCTGAAAATGTAGTCGTAAACAAATTACGACCACGGTCGCGGAGCAGAAGACGTGGTCGTAAACGAGTTACGACCACGGCGATCAGGTCTTCAACGTGGTCGTAAGCTTTATGACCACGGCGATCGAGTCTACAGCGTGGTCGTAATCGAATTATGATTACAGTGATCGAGCCTACAACGTGGTTGAAGGAGTGCAGCGCAGCATGAACGTGGTCGTCGTCAGCTAAAACCAGAAGTAGTTGTACCGACTCTGTGTGTGGTCGTAACAACTGCCAAGGTGTTCCAAACTCAACAAGTGGTATCAGAGCCTATTGAATTCAGTGATTTTTGAAGATCATGGGTGATAAGGCGAAGGCCCAGGGTGGGCTAATCTCCCTCCAGTACCCTCTCCTGACGACCGACAATTAGTGTGGGCAATGAAGATGAAGGTGAACATGTGCGCCTAGGAAGTCTGGAGTGCAGTCGATGATAAGGAGGTGGACGACAAGGTGGATCAGGCGGCTTTCGCCATCGACTACCAGGCGATGCTAGATGTGATGATGTATCAGCTCATCGCCAAGGAGACGGCACGAGAGGCGTGGGAGACACTGCAGACGATGCATGAGGGTGTTGATCGTATGAAGGGGATGCAGCACTAGAATTTTAGAGTGAGTTCAAGAATCTGAAGATGGGAGAGACCCAGCCGGTAGATGAGTTCGCTGGCAAGCTGACTTCATTGTACAATCAAATTAACTCTCTTGGCGGCAAGATGGAGGAATCTGTGGTGGTGAAGAAGTATCTGCGCGTGCTTCCAGAAAAGTACATACCTGTTGTCATCACACTTATATACTCCTCTGATCTAGATAAGAAGAAGATAGAGAAGATTACTTGCTCCCTCAAGGCACATGAGGAGTTACTGAAGGGGTTTCAGTCACGTAACGAGCAGGGATCTCAGACTCATAACGAGCAAACGTTGTTAGTAAAGGGAGATCCGAGAGACGATCATGGCTCATCAAACAACCGCGGGAGGTGGCACGATCGAGGTGGCTAGAGTGGTCAAGGTGGTAGAGGTGGCCATAGAGCCAAGGCTGGGTAAGGCGGTGGTGACAGATCCCGTGATAAGTTACAAGTCAGATGCTTTGAATGTGGCAAATATGGGCACTACGCATCAGGATGCCGCAGCCATATAAAGTGTTTCAACTGTAATGAGTACGGGTACTATGTTTTGGATTGCCAAAGCAAGAAGAAGGACGGAGAGGTGAACCTCGCCCAAGACGAAAAAAAACGATGAAGAACAGGGACTACGTCTCTCCTTATATGTTGAAAAGGCGCCGGTCATAGTGATACTGAACGAGGAGAATGTAGTTCTAAAACTACGCACGAAGGAAGGTAACCACGATCACACGGATCAGTGGTACTTGGACAATGGAGCAAGCAACCATATGATAGGAGATAGCTCCATTTTTCATGAGCTCCACAAGAAGGTTTGGGGCAAAGTCAAATTTGGCGATGGCTCCATGGTGGAGATAAGAGGGTAAAGGGACAATGCTGTTGCAATGTAAGGATGGAGATAAGAAGTTGTTGACAGGGATTTACTTTAAGAAGTTGTTGATAGGGATTTACTTTATACCAAGTCTGTGCAACAACATACTTAGTCTCGGGCAGATGACAGAAAAAGGGTGCACAGTGAAACTGTAGGATGAGTTCTTGCATGTGTACGACAAGAACAAAGATTTATTGATGAAAGTGAAGAGATATCCAAATCGGCTGTACAAGATTTCTTTGAAAACTTGTAAACAGATTTGTGTGAAGAGAGGCACGGATGGACGAGGTGCAAAAGCTGCAGGTGGCAGCTCGGGTGACCACGCACATGTAGGCGCGCATGAAGAGAGCAGCGGCTCTAGAGCGCATGCAGTTGGGGGAGCGATGCGAGTGTCACTCCAACAAAATCATGTACGCAGGAGGCATGTGAAAAAGGTGCACAAGGTCCAAGAGGAAGACTTGGAGTATAGGTTGGTATAGTCTTTTGTGGTTTTGCAGAGAAAACGCAAGAAGCGTTGGAGACAGAAGTTAGGGGCGGTGTAGCCTCAGCTGAGACGTATGTCGGAAAGTGGACAAACTTGGTCCAAAAGAGAGGAGCGAGAGGCTCAGATAACGGCGAAGCCAAGGTGGCTGTGGGAGGAGGTGCTCTAGCCCAGACAAACGTACAAGGAAGGACATGATTAATCTAAGTGCAAGGCGCAGTAAGCATCGGATTGTGCAAGGCTCAGGAAGGTACATCACACGGTAGTGCAGATAGAAGGAGAAAGCAAAATCAAGAGAGAAGATCGACATGATCAAGATGGAGAAACAAGATTAATGAGGTGATTGTTAGAGTTAGTAATCTTATTTAGTCGTATTCGAGTTGGTTTGTCATGGTCGTAGTTATGTATGAGTTTGTTCCGTGTACGAGTCAGTTTTCGAGTCCGTGTCGTAGTTGTCTCCGTGTGGTAGTCATTGTGTTGGGTATAAAAGAAGAGCAATGTAATGAGAGAGGGATAGAGAGTTGAAGCGATCGATGTGATCGAACGAGAGGAGAGAGAAAATAAAGAAGAGAAGAAGGAGCGGTTTTGGCTCCAGGAAAATTGTTAAGTATCGAGGTCGACGTGTTCGTAGACATGGTCGTAAACGAGTTACGATCACGGCGATCGAGCGGAGGTATCCACAGGAGCTGAAGACGTGGTCGTAAACGAGTTACGACTACAGTCACGGAGTAGAAGACGTGGTCATACACGAGTTACAACCACGGCGATCAGGTCTTCAACGTGTTCGTAAGCTTTATGACCACATCGATCGAGTCTACAGTGTGGTCGTAATCGAGTTACGACTACAGTGATCGAGTCTACTACTTGGTCGAAGTAAAATCTGACAGGTTTCTAAATAGCACCCTTTAGCAACTAGAGACTAGAAGTGAGGGTACAGATTACTGACTGGAAGTAGTGGCTTAAATTCCAGAACTGAAAGGTAAGAATGCACACTGGGGACAGGTCTTTTTGTTGATAAAACAATAGAAGTGTGTTCTGTGGAGGTGTGAAAGAATAGTCATGCTAAAGGTGGGTCTCATTCAATCAACTTAAAGAACAAAAATGCGTTGTCCAACATGTTAAAACTAAAGCTACTAAATACTTCCAAATACAAGGCATGAATCCACAAAATATCGACTCAAGACAGCCTCGTACTCTCTTGTCAGTGGGCATTTGTCATTTGGTACTTGTAGGGATGGTTTTTTCATTATATGACAAATCACAAAGAACCAAACACATAAATACAATAAGTTTGTTTTCTCAAACTTTTCCACGGACAGTTTTTTTATATGACCAAAGTTTTGAGGTGATCAGACCGACACGCAACAATGTGATTAGGGGTGAAAACGGATCGGATAGTTTCCGTCGGATCCGGACGGATATGGATACGGATTGTATCGGATCGGATTTTTTTCAGATAGTTCTCGGATCGGATACGGATACGGCTTTTTTATCGGATACGGATACGAATACAGTAAGCCTAGTATCCGTCGAATACGGATACGAATATGGATTATCTGGATAATATGAAAACGGATATCCGAGATTTTAGCCCATAATGCTAGAAGCCCAGACGGCCCATTCCAACTCATGTGTGATCCAGCCGTCCATTCTCACCCACCCATGCGATCCAACCATCGGGCGCCGGTTTAGGCCTTTAGGTTTTGCCCTGGGCGCCGACCGCCGCAAACACGCAGTCCCTCAACCCCAATCTCCAGTTCTCCACTACGCGTCTGCGCAAGCGCCTCCGCCTGCTCCGCCCGCCTCCACCGGCCGTCTGCCTCCGCCTCCGCCTCTGCCGGCCGCCTGCTCCGCCCGCCTCCGCCGGCCGTCTGCTGTAAGTTAGTGATGATTCTTGTGGATTAGTTGCTGATCTTACTATTGATTGATGAAATTTACTCATGGATTGATTGATCTTAGTATCTTACTGCTGATTGATGAAACTATTAATCAGGTTGCATTGTTGCAACTATTAAGCAAAACTTAATTTGTGATGGTTGATGAAACTATTAATCTTAGTATCTTACTGGAGTTGCTGCTGATTGATGAAACTATTACTATTGCATTGTTGCAATCTTACTGCTGATTGATGAAACTATCTTGTGGAT
Source organism: Dendrocalamus latiflorus (assembly GCA_017311315.1). Lineage (NCBI taxonomy): Eukaryota > Viridiplantae > Streptophyta > Magnoliopsida > Poales > Poaceae > Dendrocalamus > Dendrocalamus latiflorus. The sequence goes on along the minus strand of CM029640.1, from coordinate 31,612,588 downwards.
TAGTTGCTGATGTGACCTTTGTATTGTGCATGCATGATTAACAAAATGTGCCCTTTGTATTTGTGCCCTGAAATTGATTGTGTAACATGTTGCTAGGTTTAGTTTCATTTTGTTGTGCTTTTATAACTTTATCATCTTATGTATTCCCTTTATTATGTTGTACAAGATGAACTATTTACATATTTTCGTTAATTTTGGATATATAGTTTAAGGGATTTTCATGTTTCGATAAATATTCGTAACCGTATTCATTTCGATTCGTATTCGATCCGTATCTGTATTCGATATTATTCGTATTTGTATTCGTATTCGAGTTATCCGTATTCGTATCCATATCTGAAAAAAAAATATGAAAAAAATATGGTAGAGGCATTATCCGTCTGTATCCGATCGGTTTTCACCCCCTAAATGTGATTAAATTAAGAGCAGAAGATGATACACAGTTTGTATGGCATAAATCATAACAGCATTGTTCTGAAATCTACCACATACGTGGGCGAAAGCTTCAATGCTTCAATATAGCTACACAGTTGGAAGAAATGCACCGCACCTGGCATATTTGAAACAAAGCCGCCTTTTTTTTCTATAGTTCCACGATCAAGATTTGGACCATGATCAGTAGACATTTGTTTTGACTTCCCCACCTTTCGAAAGGACAGCTCGTGAATCCCCAACATTAGCAACCCACAGCTTCCTGCCGTCGGCAAGAATCACTGTTAGAGCAGTCGATCCACCTTGCCCCAGATCTGGACTACACGATAGAATTGCCTGGTCAGTCTTCTCCTTTAAGCTTTAGTGATTGCTCTATCAGGATGTATCCAAAATTCTTCCTAGCGTGATTGAAAAAAACAGTGATCATTACATATGCCTGTTGGTGAAACGTTCTTTTTTCTAGAGGAAAACTAAAAACTCACCTCACTTCAAGATAGTGGTGTAGAACCGAACAAGCAATAGATGGGGATGAATAGTGCTTAAAATTTTTTTCTTAAATATTCACAAATCCTTTACTCCGATAGCTACAAAGTTATCGAGATTAGGAAGTGAAGTCTACTTAAAAAAGCAAAGAAACACAGAGCTCAGTACAACTAGATCAGAGCACAACGTGGTCATATTACGACCACTAGACAGAAATCAACATAGTCGAAAGGCAGACAACATGATCGAAGCCACCGTGGTCGAAACCACGTGATCGAAACCACAATGGTTGAAACCAATGTGGTCAAAACCAACGTTGTCGAAACCACAGTGGTCGAAACTAACATGGTCGAACCCAACGTTGTCGATGTCCAGTGTGTGGTTGAAAGATCAGCATAGTTCAGGACCAATGAGTATTCCGAAACTAGCGCAGTCAAAGACTGTAACAGCCCAGGTTTTTATTAAAATTAAAATGAATAAATAAATAATATTAAAATAAAATCTGAATTAAATTTAAGTATTGTTGTGCCTAAAGTTTAAAGTTGGATTTGCCCTGGATTTCTGTTTTTGAAAAAGCTGGATTTGAAAAGCATTTTAAGAAAAACCTAAAATTATTATTAAATAAAATGATATTTTGATTTTATATGAAAATCCTAGTTCAAATTAATTATTTGGATTTATTTGGCTTTTATTTGGTTTCCTGGATTTTCTGGAGTTCAAAAATGTATTTTTGAAATTAAAAGTATTTTAAAGTATGAAAATTAAATACCAACATTAGTTGGAAATATTTTTATTAAGTCCAAAATGTCACCAGGAGCATCTGTGAATTTTCCTGGAATTTTTGGAAGTTATTTGGTATTTTTCTGAGGCTTAATGAAATTTCTAGGCTTTTCTGAAAATCCAAAATCAATTTCCAAAAATAAATCCCCAATCCTCTTCCTCCAGCCGCCACGTGGACGGCCAGATTGCCGCCCACGTCACCACCGCGCATCCCGGCTTCCCTTCTCCCTTGCCCGCCACGTGGACGGCCAGATTTGCGCCCACGTCGCCCTCCGGATCCCGCCTCCCCCTCTCCATCGGCCGCCACGCGTCGGCCCGATCTCCCCGCCCCCGCGCTCCCGGCCCATCTGGCCCGTCCGCGTCTCGCCCCTTCCTCGGCCGTTCGATCCGCGTCCCCCCTGCGTGGCGCAATCACCGCCGCCCGCGCCGCCCCGCTCCTCCCTCTCTCTCCTCCTCCCCGGTCCCACCTGTCGGCGCCATCTCTCTCTCCCTCCTTCTCTCGCTGCCACCCCGGGCCCGCATGTCAGCTTCGTCCTCCCCCGTCGTCTTCCTCGCGCGCGCGCCCGCCTCCGCAATCGCCGGCCCCGCCTGACCCGGTCGCCCCTCCTCTCTCCCGCGCGCGCCGTGGGCCACGCGCCACCTTCTCCTCCGCCATTCCCACGCCCGAATCCCCCCATCCCCGCGCCGTGTCCCCCCCGTAATCCCCGCCGCCCCGCGCCATCGCCGGCGAGAAATGCGCGCCGCTCCGCTCCCCCTCCGCCCTATAAAAGGCCTCCCTCGGCTCCTCCACAACCCGCCCCACCTCCCTCCGCCCTCGTCTCCCTCTCCCCGGTGCCCGAGCAGCCCCGCACCGAGCTCACCCCGTGCGCGCGCCGGCGAGCTCTTCCGGCGAGGAATCGCCGCCGCCTCGGGCCGCATTTCACCTCGCCGTCCCCACCGCCGCCTTCGCCGCGCCCGTGCGCACCTCGGCCGCCCCTCCGCCCGGCTCGAGCACCGCCGAAACGCCGTCCCCGCCGGAGCCCCCGAGCTGCCGCCGCCTCTCCTTGCCGCCAGCTCGCCGCCGGTCGCCTCCGGTAAGCCGCGCCCCTTCCCCGAGTCCCCCTTGGCTCCCTCTCCCTCCTCCGCCCATCTCCGGCCGCCGCCTCGCCGCCGTTCGCCGGCGAGACCCCGGTGCCCGAGCTCCTCCGGCCGGCCTCCCACGTCGGCGTCCCCGTGCCTGCGTGGCGGCTGACATGGCGCCACGCCAGCGCCACTTCATTCACTCCGTGCCCCGTCAGCGCCACCCGCCTCCCCCCTGCCACCTCAGCCGCCTTCTCCCTCCCTGGACCCGGTCCATGGACCGGGGCCCATCTGTCAACGTGACCACCCTCAGTGCTGACGTCATGCTGACGCAGAAATCCGGTTTTCCAGTTGGAAAATAATTCGGCTGAAATTAAATCCTCTGCTGATGCAATAATTCTGATTTTCCTTTAGAAAAATAATTCCAAAAATCCAGTTTTTCCTTTTTCCCTGATTTTAATCTTCCCGGAGCCCGTTCTTCTTCGTTCTAACTCTGATTTGGCCCATTCAAATTCCTAAATTCATCAAAAATTCCCCTCTATCCATTTCTAGCCTCAATTAAAATATTTGAAGTCTATTTGAATTTATTTTGAATTTATTTGAATTTGGTGGGTTATTTTGACGTGTAGACTTCGACGATTCGGGAAATTTCTTCGACGAAGATTCAAACAAAGTTGAAGAGCAAGGCAAGTCACACTCCTTGACCATGTTGATCCCAGATTGCAAATAAAATTATGTTGATTTAAATTATCTTGCATGCATAATTTTATTCAATGTATTTCAATTCAGTTGTAACTTTAGTTAATACCTGTTTGTTAATACCTCCGTTGACATTGCAAATCCTTATACCTTGTCACCTTAGAATCAAACTCTAGTTAGTACACTAGTATTGGCTAGAGAATTTTAAATCAAATGCTTAGCCCTGCTTAAACATATAATTTTGTTTTGGGATATATTTCACATAAAATGATAAGCCTTTGAACTGTATTCTTGACTTCGGTGAGTTAAGAAGGATTATGAAATATTTTCAAAATAAAATATAAAATCTGGTTTAGACTTAGGCTAATGGTTAGATGGTGGGTGCAGGCATGCACTGTTGTTCGGAGACACAGTGTTGATTGTCGGGCACAGGGGGTATGTGGTTGAGCCTAAGTCAAATTAAGGACCGGTTTGTGAGCTACTATTGCAAAGCCCTAATCGTACTACCACATGGCTGGTATGGGACAGCCCTGGCTGAATAATTTGCGAAGTCCCAACCTGAGCCATTTCGTAGGATGAAAGTGAGCGTGGCGTAGGCCATGAGAAGTCTCACTCGGCTCAAGAGGGGGTCCCGGTCTGGTGGATTCCTTACTGGGGTGAAACCTTAGAGTTGGCTTGGCCAGGTTGAAGGCTTTGCATTGTAAAGGCCTTGTCATGACTCCTCGCCGCACACCAAAGGAAGTGTGTAAACCGGTGGCAATATGGGATGATCGTGTCTTGTGGGTAAAGCTGTACAACCTCTGCAGAGTGTATAACCTATCCTGGATAGCCGTGCCCACGGTCATGGGCATGCTGAGTAAAGTTTTTCATGGATTAGACTTTGTTTTTCAAAAATGTTTTCGAAAACCTTGCGGATGGATGGAATCCGTGAGAGATTGAAATCTGGTGAATGGATGGAATTCATCAGAGTTGCGCAGTGAAAGCGTGTGGATGGATGGAATCCATACGTGATCTTTTGGGAAAAGATGGTCCGGGTGGGATGCCCGTGGATAGGTTGGTGTTTGGTCGGAGCCTGCACTGACGGTAATATTTTCAATTACAAGTATTGTTTTACTTATTGTATCAAGTTCAGCAATTTCAATCTATTTACTGTATTTCATTAAATGCTGTTTTATGCAAACTAACCCTATGAGCCTTCCATTGAAGCCTTTATCATTATATTGCATTTCTCCGTGTGACTTGCGGAGTACAAGTTTGTACTCATTGTTGCTATCTCCACACAGAGGAAGACGACTTCGACTACGGTGAAGACCAGAACGAGTAGGCCACGTCTTGCAGTTGTTTGCCTGTGGGCAGGCTTGGGCTTCGCCTTTTTCAGCTTCGCTTCCGCAGTTTCTTTTGCAGTTATTTTTGCCAATGTGCACTGATGTAAGCGCTGGCCATAAGGCCGTACACTTTAAATTAAATAAAAGTCATTATGCTTGGTATTTATCTTTGTTGTTCACTGTGTGCACTAGCTGATCCTGGACTAGTGCGATTTACACAGAGGATCCAGGAGTCGTTGCTCCGGGTTCCGACAGAGATGGTATCAGAGCCTTAATGACTCCAAGACGTGACCGTAGGTAGAATAGATTGGTCAGACCATAAGGACTTATTTTTAATAATCAGTAGTTTCAAAAAAAAAAGTTTTGCTTAAATCTTACCTTTCAAATCTTTGCTCATCCTTATCTCTCAATTCTTCCTCACCTTTGTATTATCATTCCAAAAATTTATTCCTAACTTACCTCTCATTCAAACAATTATAGATGAACACTTTCGATGTTGCACCAACTGATGGATGGAGTAGAGGCCTTCATCACCTGCTTCACCGTTTGGGTTTTCAACGTCGAGCTATCTACATACACCGAGAAGAAAGCCATGGAGACCGGATAGTGGGACATCGCTTCACTCTACTCATTACCAAGCAAACTGGACAAGGAAGTCTACGTCTTCGCTTCAAGGGAAATGGATACTCGTTTAACAGAACCAGACAAGAAGCCGCTTGTAAAGCAGTCCTTCGACTATGCCACCTCTTTAGTCTCCGCATTGAAGGAGCTCGTATTGTGCCTCGACAGACACGAAGGATGACTCCAAGACGACCCTTAACCCTTTAGGATAAGTTGTTAAGCTAGTTAATAAAACGTTGTTATGAGCTGTCAGTTTTCTCTTTTGTCGACAGCCAAAACTATTAATTAATAAAAGGGTTTTGTTGAGTTTTGTTGGGTTGTGCAAAATATCCCCTATTCCCCCTTTGCCTTGAGTCTCCTCTCTCCTAATTCTTAAAGCACCCAGCAGATGGTTAACACAAGGAGCAACAACAACGACAATGTTCACGACAACAACACTACTGGCAACCAGGCTGCACCTATCCCTCCACCACCTCCTGCCAATGGACCGGATTGGGCTCAAATGATGGCCAATCAGAATCAGCTTATCCAACTACTAGTGCAGACCATTAACAACCCTGCACAACCTGCTCCACTAGTGCCAGCACAAGCTCCCCAGCCAAGCCTGGCTGAATTTATGAGGTTGCGTCCCCCGACCTTCTCCAGCAGTGCTGACCCCATGGATGCAGATGACTGGCTTAGAGTCATGGGCAAAAAGCTGGACATCATCCAATGCAGTGATCGGGAAAAAGTCTTATTCGCTTCTCATCAGCTGAACGGACCAGCGTCAGAATGGTGGGACACCTACACCGCTGCTCATGCCAACGCACAAGCCATAACATGGGATGAGTTTGTGCGGAGTTTCCGCAAAACTCATATTCCAACCGGCACCATCACTCTCAAGAAAAGGGAATTCCGAACTCTGCGCCAAGGAAGCTGCACCGTGAATGAATATCTACGGAAGTTCAACCAATTGGCACGTTACGCGCCAGAAGACGTTGCTACCGATGAAGCTAAGCAAGAAAGGTTCCTTGAAGGACTCAATGATGACCTGTCGGTTCAACTTCTCTCCAATGACTACACTGACTTCCACCAGCTTGTCAGTAAGGCGATTCGCCAAGAGTCCAAGCACCAAGAAATGGAGAATCGGAAAAGACGGATGAACGCCCAGCACATGAACACCAGAAGTTTTCCCAAGATAAGAAGGACTCCACCCCAGGCCCACAGATTTCAGTCTTCATCTTCAGCCGAAGAACAAGTCCAGACCAACACTTTCCCCGACACCGAAGACAACAAAGCCTTGGCAATTGGCTTCCCAAAGGACTCCAACCCTGCAGCCGGAGTCACCTGTTTCAACTGTCATGAGACCGGGCATTACGCCAACAACTGCCCCAAGAAGCAACAGGTAGTGAAGAATGGAACACCAGGAGCACCAACTGCCAACCACCTTCAAGCAGGAAGAAAAAAGCCCCAGAAGTTCGTGAAAGGACGACTGAATCAGATCTCGGCACAAACCATGCAGGGTAAGATCCAAACCCATTTCTTTGCTAGCCCGTGCGAATCTCGGGGACGAGATTCTTTTTAAGGAGGGTAGATTGTAACAGCCCAGGTTTTTATTAAAATTAAAATGAATAAATAAATAATATTAAAATAAAATCTGAATTAAATTTAGTATTGTTGTGCCTAAAGTTTAAAGTTGGATTTGCCCTGGATTTCTGTTTTTGAAAAAGCTGGATTTGAAAAGCATTTTAAGAAAAACCTAAAATTATTATTAAATAAAATGATATTTTGATTTTATATGAAAATCCTAGTTCAAATTAATTATTTGGATTTATTTGGCTTTTATTTGGTTTTCTGGATTTTCTGGAGTTCAAAAATGTATTTTTGAAATTAAAAAGTATTTTAAAGTATGAAAATTAAATACCAACATTAGTTGGAAATATTTTTATTAAGTCCAAAATGTCACCAGGAGCTTCTGTGAATTTTCCTGGAATTTTTGGAAGTTATTTGGTATTTTTCTGAGGCTTAATGGAATTTCTAGGCTTTTCTGAAAATCCAAAATCAATTTCCAAAAATAAATCCCCAATCCTCTTCCTCCGGCCGCCACGTGGACGGCCAGATTGCCGCCCACGTCGCCACCGCGCATCCCGGCTTCCCTTCTCCCTTGCCCGCCACGTGGACGGCCAGATTTGCGCCCACGTCGCCCTCCGGATCCCGCCTCCCCCTCTCCATCGGCCGCCACGCGTCGGCCCGATCTCCCCGCCCCCGCGCTCCCGGCCCATCTGGCCCGTCCGCGTCTCGCCCCTTCCTCGGTCGTTCGATCCGCGTCCCCCCTGCGTGGCGCAATCACCGCCGCCCGCGCCGCCCCGCTCCTCCCTCTCTCTCCTCCTCCCCGGTCCCACCTGTCGGCGCCATCTCTCTCTCCCTCCTTCTCTCGCTGCCACCCCGGGCCCGCATGTCAGCTTCGTCCTCCCCCGTCGTCTTCCTCGCGCGCGCGCCCGCCTCCGCAATCGCCGGCCCCGCCTGACCCGGTCGCCCCTCCTCTCTCCCGCGCGCGCCGTGGGCCACGCGCCACCTTCTCCTCCGCCATTCCCACGCCCGAATCCCCCCATCCCCGCGCCGTGTCCCCCCCCCGTAATCCCCGCCGCCCCGCGCCATCGCCGGCAAGAAATGCGCGCCGCTCCGCTCCCCCTCCGCCCTATAAAAGGCCTCCCTCGGCTCCTCCACAACCCACCCCACCTCCCTCCGCCCTCGTCTCCCTCTCCCCGGTGCCCGAGCAGCCCCGCACCGAGCTCACCCCGTGCGCGCGCCGGCGAGCTCTTCCGGCGAGGAATCGCCGCCGCCTCGGGCCGCATTTCACCTCGCCGTCCCCACCGCCGCCTTCGCCGCGCCCGTGCGCACCTCGGCCGCCCCTCCGCCCGGCTCGAGCACCGCCGAAACGCCGTCCCCGCCGGAGCCCCCGAGCTGCCGCCGCCTCGCCGCCAGCTCGCCGCCGGTCGCCTCCGGTAAGCCGCGCCCCTTCCCCGAGTCCCCCTTGGCTCCCTCTCCCTCCTCCGCCCATCTCCGGCCGCCGCCTCGCCGCCGTTCGCCGGCGAGACCCCGGTGCCCGAGCTCCTCCGGCCGGCCTCCCACGTCGGCGTCCCCGTGCCTGCGTGGCGGCTGACATGGCGCCACGCCAGCGCCACTTCATTCACTCCGTGCCCCGTCAGCGCCACCCGCCTCCCCCCTGCCACCTCAGCCGCCTTCTCCCTCCCTGGACCCGGTCCATGGACCGGGGCCCATCTGTCAACGTGACCACCCTCAGTGCTGACGTCATGCTGACGCAGAAATCCGGTTTTCCAGTTGGAAAATAATTCGGCTGAAATTAAATCCTCTGCTGACGCAACAATTCTGATTTTCGTTTAGAAAAATAATTCCAAAAATCCAGTTTTTCCTTTTTCCCTGATTTTAATCTTCCCGGAGCCCGTTCTTCTTCGTTCTAACTCCGATTTGGCCCATTCAAATTCCTAAATTCATCAAAAATTCCCCTCTATCCATTTCTAGCCTCAATTAAAATATTTGAAGTCTATTTGAATTTATTTTGAATTTATTTGAATTTGGTGGGTTATTTTGACGTGTAGACTTCGACGATTCGGGAAATTTCTTCGACGAAGATTCAAACAAAGTTGAAGAGCAAGGCAAGTCACACTCCTTGACCATGTTGATCCCAGATTGCAAATAAAATTATGTTGATTTAAATTATCTTGCATGCATAATTTTGTTCAATGTATTTCAATTCAGTTGTAACTTTAGTTAATACCTGTTTGTTAATACCTCCGTTGACATTGCAAATCCTTATACCTTGTCTCCTTAGAATCAAACTCTAGTTAGTACACTAGTATTGGCTAGAGAATTTTAAATCAAATGCTTAGCCCTGCTTAAACATATAATTTTGTTTTGGGATATATTTCACATAAAATGATAAGCCTTTGAACTGTATTCTTGACTTCGGTGAGTTAAGAAGGATTATGAAATATTTTCAAAATAAAATATAAAATCTGGTTTAGACTTAGGCTAATGGTTAGATGGTGGGTGCAGGCATGCACTGTTGTTCGGAGACACAGTGTTGATTGTCGGGCACAGGGGGTATGTGGTTGAGCCTAAGTCAAATTAAGGACCGGTTTGTGAGCTACTATTGCAAAGCCCTAATCGTACTACCACATGGCTGGTATGGGACAGCCCTGGCTGAATAATTTGCGAAGTCCCAACCTGAGCCATTTCGTAGGATGAAAGTGAGCGTGGCGTAGGCCATGAGAAGTCTCACTCGGCTCAAGAGGGGGTCCCGGTCTGGTGGATTCCTTACTGGGGTGAAACCTTAGAGTTGGCTTGGCCAGGTTGAAGGCTTTGCATTGTAAAGGCCTTGTCACGACTCCTCGCCGCACACCAAAGGAAGTGTGTAAACCGGTGGCAATATGGGATGATCGTGTCTTGTGGGTAAAGCTGTACAACCTCTGCAGAGTGTATAACCTATCCTGGATAGCCGTGCCCACGGTCATGGGCATGCTGAGTAAAGTTTTTCATGGATTAGACTTTGTTTTTCAAAAATGTTTTCGAAAACCTTGCGGATGGATGGAATCCGTGAGAGATTGAAATCTGGTGAATGGATGGAATTCATCAGAGTTGCGCAGTGAAAGCGTGTGGATGGATGGAATCCATACGTGATCTTTTGGGAAAAGATGGTCCGGGTGGGATGCCCGTGGATAGGTTGGTGTTTGGTCGGAGCCTGCACTGACGGTAATATTTTCAATTACAAGTATTGTTTTACTTATTGTATCAAGTTCAGCAATTTCAATCTATTTACTGTATTTCATTAAATGCTGTTTTATGCAAACTAACCCTATGAGCCTTCCATTGAAGCCTTTATCATTATATTGCATTTCTCCGTGTGACTTGCGGAGTACAAGTTTGTACTCATTGTTGCTATCTCCACACAGAGGAAGACGACTTCGACTACGGTGAAGACCAGAACGAGTAGGCCACGTCTTGCAGTTGTTTGCCTGTGGGCAGGCTTGGGCTTCGCCTTTTTCAGCTTCGCTTCCGCAGTTTCTTTTGCAGTTATTTTTGCCAATGTGCACTGATGTAAGCGCTGGCCATAAGGCCGTACACTTTAAATTAAATAAAAGTCATTATGCTTGGTATTTATCTTTGTTGTTCACTGTGTGCACTAGCTGATCCTGGACTAGTGCGATTTACACAGAGGATCCAGGAGTCGTTGCTCCGGGTTCCGACAAAGACCGATGTGATTATAAACTATGTGGTCAAGAATCAATAAATGGTCGACACCTCCATAGTCGATGCCCAAAGTGCGATCAGAAAACAATGTTGTCGAAAACCAGTGTATGGTCATAGCAATTAAAAATATGACTAGAGTGATCTATGACCATTGAGTGATCGAAACCAAGGTGGTCGAACCAAGCCGAACTTCGACCAGTGAACGGTCGAAACCAAAGTGGTTGGAGAACAGGAACTACAGTACTACTGCTACAAGGCTTGCGGTACTATTGTTTCCAAAGAAAGAATAGGGGAACATGATTTTTCAGCCCGGCCACAAGATCCAAATTTCACGTAACTTTTGATTGAAAGATCCAAAAGCCATGAAGCTAGTGTACACATGTATCTTAAGGTCTCAGGAAGCTATTCTATTCCTGGATTAAAAAGCCAATGACAAATTTGAGACCGTTTGCAAATTAAAACAGCGTACACAACTGAGATCTAAAAATGATGAGCAGATCTTACTCATGGGTAGAGAATATCCAAGAAGGTTTTGAGCATGATCCCACATGTCACAACAAAAAAGAATATCGAAAAAATCAAATCAAAACTCTTGGATCAAGAAAAGATTGAGAGAGAAAAGAACGAACTCAAAACAGAGCAGTCGTATGACGTGGTCAAGACAATCGAGCGCTCGTAACCAAATGCGGTCGTGAGCTACTCAAAAAAACAGATGTGGTCATAAATGACTAGATGCATCAGAGGAGGCGCATGACCACACTACTTAAGACCAATGAGCGATAAAAATCAGATGAAATCATGAACGACTAGAAGTATCGGAGAAGTGGCACTACCACACGACTTAAGATCATTGGATGAAGATCATATGTGGTCATGAACGACAAGAAGTAACAGATGAGGTGCACGACCACCAGATCTAAAAACATTTAGTGATCGAAAGCAAGTGCAGTCATAATTGACTAGAAGTAACAGAGGAGGCGCACGACCACCAGATCTAAAACATCAAATCCTTGATTAAAAGATCAAATGGTTGTGAAACTTTGTACACAAATTTCTTAAGGTCTCAGAAAGATAATCCAATCTTGGATTGAAAGCTTAGTAAACAAGTTGAGATCTTTTTACGATTTAACCAAGCGCGCACAAAACCGAGACTTCCAAATCGAAGAGATGAACAAACCGTGCTCATGGGAAGAGAATAGCCAAGATGGCTTCGAGTATGATTCCACACAATATAGCGGCGTTAGATCATTACAAAAACAAGCAAGAACAACCTCTCAGATCAAGAAGAGACATAACAGAGCAGAGAAGTAGAAAAGTGAAACACAGGAAGAACCGAATCAAGCCGAGCAAACTCAATCTAAGAAACGATACACAAATGGTAGATCAAAGATTGATGTATTTCTCACTGGAGATGATTGGTTTTTCAGCCACTCCCCTCAGGAGGACAAAGCTCTAAACCTAGCGCCCACACCTACTCTCCAACCTAACTCCCATGGGATGGAGGAGGAGCTAGCCACCACAAGGCCTAGCCAACCTTCTCAAACCTTAGCTTTTACCTCCCCCTCCTCTTTTTATAGGCTCCCATTAGGCCAAACCGGGGATAACCCGTAACCCTGCCTAACACCAGGTTTTACTCACGCACGCTTCTCAAAGCGGCTTGCACCATTAACCTATTAGTGAACCAACACTTGATCCACTTCACATTTTTAGCACATACAAGACCTAAACCACTTAGGCCAACACCGCGGTTTCACACACCGCCACTTTTCCCAATATTGGGCAATTTACCAAAATACCCCTTCACTGCCTTCGAAGCTTCCCGCTTCCTTTCCCACGAGGCTTCGCCCATGCTTCTCCACCTTCCATTTGGCCCCAATGACTTATCGTCAAGCCTCTCATGCGTCCGGATCCCACCAAACCATCCTCGCTTGCAAATGACCCAAGTCACTTGGCGCACCACGTGCTTCTCCTTGCGCATGACGGCACCCGGCATCCTCGACCGCACAGGACCTCGGCTCCTCCCTAAGCCTAGTCCCGATCCACCTTGCTGTTGCTCATCATGTCCACCGCCGGTAGCTCCCACTCCGGTTTCTCGTCGTCCCGGCTTGCAACCACCCCACAAGCCTCAGTCATCTTCGGTGTCTCCCTGACCATTCTAGACCGCAACACCACCTGTGCCTAGTCCCGGTCCTTCTACGCCTCACCATGATCTAACTTCAAAGTCTTGCAACCGACACCAACAAGCAAACCGTCACATAGCACCGTACAATGCACAAAGATCATCAATTTGCGCAATTTATCCATATAATGCACAATGCAAAAAGTATGCACTCAAATTACTAATTCTAATCCTAGAACCAAGCAATAAACTCATGTGCACATTAGTAACAAACACCCCGGTCAACCCTGATCAGAACACCAATAATTCCAGTGAACAATCTCAGCCCACCGACTGGTCTGATACGACTTATCAGTACTTGGATGCTCGGGGATGAGGTACTCATAGCCCACAAGTTCCTACCAGCAGCCTATGACCACATAATAGACGCTACGACCATCGAACGCACATGATATGACTACCACACAGATCACTACAATTATCACTCACATCGGCTATGAATATTGATCACACATGCTATGATTTCCACAACCGATTGCTACGGCTTATGACTACCGATCATGACCAAGCAGTACACTACGACCATCGATTACCAGTTATGACTATCGTTCACACATAGTCATTCAGCACTGAAGCTTTCAACCACCGTGTGGTCGTTCTGTCGATCGGACTATCTGACACAGTCGTAAATAGAGAACGCAACCGATTGAATCGATCGACTAGAAGTTAGACAGACCAAGAAGCGATCTTTTGCAAAACTCCTCAAAAACCAAATTCAACCTTAACACATACTCTAATTCAAAAGTCAATTGCTCATCACAACCATGGGATGACCTCCACATAGTCTCACAAGTGAAAAACAAATTCTTTTGTAAGTACGCGGGAACGGTTTCTCCTGAATGACCATCAAAACTAGCAAAAAGACAAAGCTCATGGCCTTTCACTTGGACGAGTTCAGCTATATGATAATCCTCCATAGGATGATTTGTTCTACCTCTTATGAGGCTAAACCCATAGCTAACTTTGACTTGCCCCTGACAGCCTTTTCCTTTACCACAGGTGGATGGTGAATGCCTGGTCAACTATATTTAATGAGAAGAATCAGCAAAGAAATAAATTTAACCTGGGAACTAAAGGCAATAAAATATGCTCTACTCAATCTCTCTCTTTCCCTCCATCTTTTCATAGAGAAACCTCATGAATGATAGAATGTACATAATATCAACTCTGATGCGTTTACTTTAGGCAAAAAATCGGTACACACATGCTTAGCATAAATTCTGAAGTGCAGTTACTTGGGGCTCAAAACATATCCTTTTTTGAGGTGTTCAAACATTTCTAATTGACATTAGTCATACAACAGTTGATGTCCCTCTTAAGATGCAGTGGACTAATCCTAGCCTTCCTATGCTAAGAAAATCCATCTTACATTCACACTTACAAATTGAAGGACCATGCGAGAAGGTCCAGGTTATTGCCGCGATGAATCATTGCGAATTTTGTAGAGTGGTTAAGTGATTTTGCAAAGATCGCACTTTGTCTAGATTGGTTTATTAATTTTTCAAGGAAACAGTGATACCGTTTTGGGCAGAAATTGAGGATTTTGATATTTGAGTCATAGATTGAGTTGGTGTTACCTAGGTCTTTGCATTAATGTTGCATGATGCATGTTTTGGCTAACGTGAGTCAAGTTGTGAAAAATTTATACCCGAAAATGATTTTTTGTCTTTGGATGTATAGGGTTGCTTGATGTCAACCATGGTCAATGGCGAGGATCGGGGCTTTGCTCATGAAGGAACTAAGGCTCAAAACAGTCGAGAATGCTGGATGAGATGGTGAGCTCAAGCATGGCACGAGAAAGATGGAAAATGTTGAAGGCAAGTTTGAACAGTGGGATTACACCATTTGGCTTGAACAGTCCAAGTAAGCTGTGGTTCATGGAACTGGGACAGAAGAAACTTGGCGACACGTGGCAATCTAGTGGTGCATTTACACATGGCAAGCATGCACTACTAGATTTTCGGCCTAATGCCACGAAAGAAATTGCAACACCACCAATTTGGTTGTAATAGGTAGGATTTATTGCAACGTTTTTCCAAAACGGTGGCAATAGGTGGACGTTATTGCCACTATTATATTGCATTGCGATATTCGTGAATGTCGTTGCAATAGGTAGGTGTTATCGCAACCATTTTGAAAAAGTGTTGCAATAGGTTGGATATATTGCCACGACACTATTCTGTTGCGTTAGTGTTGATTTTCGTTGCAGTTATTTGCTCCTATTGCAACCATATATAATTTCGTTGCTATTGGGTGATACTATTGCCACGATGTTTTTTCGTTGGGATAATCTTCAACGGCGTTGCAGTAGGTAGTTGCGTGTTGCAACGAAAAACTAAATCGATGCAATAACATATTTATATTGCCACGTGTAAATTTTGTTGCTATAGAGTAGTGTGTTTCGTTGCAATATGGTATTCTATTGCAACTCTTTTGATTCGTGGGTTTTTGTTTAGCTATCCAGTCATAATGGTTCAGCTGACCATTGCAAAAGCGGTACAATAGCTTTGTGGGCATAGGGAGCTTGAAACCAAGATCATCCTCTGCTGATTTTATCTGAAATTCGGAAACACCTTTACTAAGTTTTGAGTGCTTCAGGAAAGTTTTCAGACAACCAGCTTTTCAACGTACTCCAGAAATTTAATTGTTGGTCAGGTCCAGGGGCGGATCTACAGTAATTCATGGATATTCAGCTGAATACCCAACATTTTTTTGCAAAAAATCTGCTATATATTAGGTATAGTGTGTATGTGTGTGTGTGTGTATATATATATATTAGTAATTGGGTTTAAAATACAGAATCTACCCTACTCTATAATACACCAATTTTTTTTTACTAAATCCACCCCTTCAACCACCACCACAGTCATGCCAAATCTAAGTCCACCCAGATTTGTGTACCAAAATAATCCAACTTCATACAAATGAATGGCCTAAATCTTTTCTCAAGTCTTCTTCTCTTACTCATTGAAGATCGTAAGGCCCAAATTGTTTGGATCATGCGCATCATTGAGAGGCCCCCGAATCCGTGCCCCCCCGGGGTGAATCCGTGCGATGCAGCTGCCTCCCCAACCTCATTCTTCCGCCTCCCTCGCCACGGAGCCATCGCTCCCCGCCGCCGCGCCACCCTCGCCTCCTTCCCTCCCTCCTCCGCCGCCGCGCCGCCGTCGCCTCCTCCCTTCCCTCCTCCGCCGCCGCGTCACCGTCGCCTCCTCCCCTCCCTCCTCCGCGACACCGAGGCCATTGCGGCGGCCGAGCTCGAGGCCATCGCACGGGCCCTGGCCACGGACGAGCTCCCGGCCTTCGTCTCCGCAGTCTCCGACGCGCGCCCCACCGACAAGACCCCCCTCCGCCGCCACGCGCTGCGCGCCCTCGCGCTCGTCGCCGCCTCCCACCCGCGCGATGCCGTCGCACCCCTCGTCCCGCGCATCCTCGCGGCCGCGCTGCGCCGCGTCCGGGACCAGGACTCCTCCGTGCGCGCCGCGCTCGTCGACACCACTCGCGCGGCGGCGGCTGCGTCTGCCTCCGCGTCCGCCGCGCTCCACCCCCTCACGGACGCGCTCCTCCACGAGCAGGACCAACTGCTGCTTAGATCCACATATCTAGCCAGTTATTCTTATCATTTGGATTGAAAACCAAATATCTATGAAGTTGTTTGTGGTCCTTAAATATTTGCATTTGTCGGTTAACCTCATCTTCTGGATGGTAGACTTATTGAAGGATTAACGACAATGCAATATTAAAATCTGCTGCTTAGATCCACACACTGTTTGAAATTTCGCAAAAGTTTACAGTGTTAGTAGACCAGTTTGATCACTCAGTCCATGCCAAACCTCTATCATATTGTTATGATCTTGGTGAAAACTGCTGTCAATGTTCCACTTTGATTTATCCATGTTTCCTTTTTTTTGGCCCTGTTGGAGTCTAACATAGTGTTATGTGTGGATAAAGTGGACTCCTACAGGTCGCCGGCTTATTACTGGATCACAGAGTGGTGAATTCACCCTATGGAATGGGCAATCTTTTAATTTTGAAATGATTCTTCAGGTAGTTCCGCATTAGTTAGCTGGTAGACTTACTAATATGTCTGTAAACTTGACTTATTTTTTGGAGGAACTTGATAAATAGGCTCATGACCAAGCTGTGAGATCAATGGTTTGGAGTAACAATGAAAACTGGATGGTTACGGGCGATGATGG
The DNA here is from genome assembly GCA_017311315.1 of Dendrocalamus latiflorus. Classification (NCBI taxonomy): domain Eukaryota; kingdom Viridiplantae; phylum Streptophyta; class Magnoliopsida; order Poales; family Poaceae; genus Dendrocalamus; species Dendrocalamus latiflorus. The sequence continues at coordinate 31,595,561 of CM029640.1, read as the reverse complement.
TGGTGCAATCAAGTATGTTGGCCCTTTTTCTCTACCATTGCTGGACACCGGCCCTTAAAAATTACCATATTAATCTGTGCATTGTTTAACCTGTTAACTGCATGTTTTGAATTCTTTTGCAGGTATTGGCAAAGTAACATGAACAACGTTAAAGTGAATAAAACAGCTCATAGAGAATCGGTTCGTGACGTAAGGTGAGGACTGTACTATGTGCTTTTGTTACTTTAGCATACCAAGTTAGTGTTTATTCCCTATTAAAACACATACTTTAAACAGCTTTTGTAGAACAGACTTGAAGTTCTGTTCATGTTCTGATGACACAACTGTGAAGGTTTGGGACTTTGCAAGATGCCAAGAAGAAAGATCTTTAACTGGTAATGTTGCTAAACTTTTCTTATGAGCCCTGAACTTCTTGATGCTTGCATGTGTGAAGCTATTGTGTGTTATTACTTTTGTTATTTTTTGTCAAGTAACCTGTATTTGCCTTCAAACTCAGCCAGGCCATGGTTGGGATGTTAAAAGTGTCGACTGGCATCCCACGAAGTCTTTATTGGTTTCAGGTTAGTTGTTATTCTTGCTAATGATCTTGTAATGAAACAGGGAGTGCAAGTGATGGGCGATATCCAGCAGCTTCCCTAGGCTCAAATTCAGTTCAATCGGCCACAAGGAGGAACAGATTACCTACGAGTGCGGGTGCTGTCCGAATGTGAGGAGAGGATGATCCGATCTTACAGGCTGCAGCTGCAGAAGCGGCTCCAAAAGGTATTGCTTTTTTTGGTCTGCGGCCATTTCTTGAACGATACTACCTGTTCTGTGTATTGTGTGGAACCAATTTGTGCTGGTAATAGTAAAGCAATTTCGCTTTTTAAGTCTATAATCCCATGTTAAGTATGAGATTAAATCTTATTGTTGTCTTCTTTGGGACAATGTGTTGGAAATAGAATAGGGTTGACCAATTTGTGTAGTTTGTCTTGCTTTCAGTTGAGGTTCCGTGTTAGAATGGCCATTTGCTATTCAATTGAAGTTGTGATGGTGGTCTGAAAGGTTTTCAAGGGAAGCGTCATGTGGTTGCTTACTCTGCGCGGTCTGCGACTAACTTCTTGAAATGAACATGGAATGTTGCGTTGTTATTCAGCACTTAGTGAAATGTCTGCCAGTGCACTGCGCTGTTTTTTAATTAATGACATTATGTGATCATGTGATCATGACATTTTTTAGAAGACATATAGCATTCTCATGTTGTGCAAGCAATTACTAAATAATCCGGGTTTTTTCTTTGCAGGTATGATGAGTTGGCCAGCAAGGGCAATGTTGAATATATTGCCGGAGGTAATGTTTTCTTAACCTGCACGTGTTTTGTTTTTCAAATCAGGATTCTAGCCCCTAATTTTATTAAGAAAATTGTCAAGTACAGAGTTTTAACCAGAAACTTATTTCTTTTTCCAGTGTTGGGGGGTTAAGATGATGAATTAGCTTTTTATGTGTTTTGATGATTAATTTGCTTAGGCTGAACTTATACAAGCTCTTAATTCAAACAAGCTGTAGCATTTGACCTGGTTCAAGCTGTAATCATGCCTTTTTTTGGTTCAATTTTCTGCATCAGTTTACTACTGCTGACAATTGATGTTAGTAAACAAGTTTTGGCAGAAGTGTAGGGTGTAGGACACATCTGTAAAGTGTAAACATAGGTAGTAAATTTGTGATATGAGCTACCAAGGAATTCTAACAAAATTCAGACATCGAAGGAGACAGAACATGATTGATATATCTACTATAAAAGAGATATCAACACTAGCTGCGAGCAAATCTCCTAGAGCCTTTTGCAGATGTACTAGGGCTAGAGGTTCAGAAAACAGCATAGGCTCAATGAATTACGTGAAATTTTTTTTGTAACTTCGAATACACATTCCGAAATTCCTGGATCCGCCACCACAGCCTAAAAATCACAGCTGATCAGGCTGAAAGTATCCTTTGGCATGTGGATTAGTTGGAATGACTATTCTGGCTGATGGTTTAATTGTTTGGCCATGCTATATGGTATGCTCTGAATGACAAATTCTCTATACAAATGTTTCTTGTTAGTGCACTTCACATTATTTTTTTGTACAGGTAAAATAATCTTGTGGCTATAACTGTACTCTACCTTTTACTGCATATATATACCTCTACATATTGCTGAGGATACATGTTCTTGATTTTTTGGTTGGGTTATTCATCATCTACCTTTCTGGTGGTTCTTGAGCTTTACATATTTTGACAATCATGTCTATATCTCTAAACAGCTGCATTGATGCAGTAATGAACATATGTATTCATGTTATAAAAATTTATTCCATTTACAATGTGTTACTGTCGTGATGAGCTGAACAACTGATGCATATGCCATTTTGAATGATTTTATTCAGGAGGAAGGAACAAATTGAGTGCAGTGCTCAAGCCATGGGAAGCTAAGGTCAATTCAAGCTATTCAGCGAGGTCAAGGCAAGCTTCAATGCAGTGATAGCTAGGGACATTTTAGTGATGCTTGTAATACAACTTCAAATTATTGTCACAAATAAAGTTGGTTTCATTTCAGATATGTGTAGCAACAAATTCTATTTTGATATAATGATTTTACTACATCGGTTGATTCCTGTTGTGACAAACATTAATGGCGTTGCAATAATTCTTGTTGCTACTAAAGCAATACGTTGTAATATACACTATTCCCTTCAACTTTTGGCGTGGCAATATATGCTATAGCAACGAAAAAACAGCGTACCAAAAAAGTCTACAGCAACAAAAGAACAAGCGTTGCATTAGAAGCTATGGCAACGAAAATAGCAAGCGTGGCAATAGAGGCTGTTGCAACCAAAGTATGTGCGTGGCAATTGAATCTATTACCACGAATTCTTTGCGTGGCAATATCACTATGTCCTATTACCACGAATTCTTTACGTGGCAATAGTTGTTTTTGCCACGCAATACATTGTTGCATAAACTATGTATTGCAATGCTTTATTGCGTTGCAATAGGTAAACGTTATTGCAACGAACCGAAATATCGTGGCCCAAACTTTAGACCACGCAAATTCTTGCCACGCCTCCCAACGAAAAGTTAGCGTTGCAACAGGTGCTATTGCAACGTTTCGGCGCCGTTGCAATAGGCCCAAAAATTAGTAGTGAACGACAAGGGACCACCATCCACATCTTCATCCACGTGAGGACCACACCAAGACCACGGCAACAATCTTACCACTTCCAGCCTAACACAAGCAGGCCCACCTTCCCTCCCACAACGATTTTCCCATTTTGTTTTGGGTTCCACATCAAAAAGACACTAACAGATATGCATAGATGTAACACACATGAGGTAAAAAGTGGGGATCCATACCTTCAGGAGGAGAGGCGATGGGGAGGAGAGAACTCATTAACACATTGAACTTCGGTTCCAACACACATTAATAGATATAGATGAATCTATCACACATGAGGTAAAGAAGTGGGATTTGGGATCCATACATTTAGTTGGTCTACCGCTCCCAACCTACGATCATGCACGATGGTCAATGGCTTCCAACTTACGACCACGAGGTGTGATCAACGGGTTTCGGTTTACGACTACGAGCACTGGTCGGTGTGTTCTGACTTATGACCACGAGGTGTGATCGATGTCTTTCGACTTATGACCTCAAGCGCTGGTCGATGTGTTCCGACTTACGACCATGAGGTGTCCTGGATGGTTTCTGACTTATGACCATGAACGATGGTCGTTGGCTTCTGATGTATGACCATGGACCATTGTCGAAGGCTCCCGATTTAGGACCACGATCGATCGTCGATCACTGCCCACTTACAACCACCAGTGATGGCCGACCGCTCCCAACCTATGATCACGCACGATGGTCAACGGCTTCCGACTTACGATGATGAGGTGTGCTTGAGGGCTCTTGACCTAATACCACGAGGTGTGGTCGATGTCTTCCAACTTATGACCACGAGATATGATTGACGGCTTTTGACTTACTTGACGGATTTTTTTTTATTTCTGTCTTTTTGTTTTGTTTTGTCTTCTGGTTTCATGGATAGATCAGGACACGCTAGATTTGAAAAGAAAAATATTGTCGCTGCGGAGTACAATCATTCATCTCTTTTAATTGCCATCGATGATCCTACAAAAAGGCTCGCACCATGTCTGTGCCTTGGCGAGGTACCAAGAGCGGTAGACCAGCAAGACCACGTTTCGGTCACGCGCCACCGTGAGGAACTCGAGCACGCTCTTGACCACGTTATCAAGCACCTGGTCCGACGGCACCCACCTTCCGCCGTTCCCTCCCCTCAGATCTGGAACCCACATGTTGCCCCCGTCATCATCGAAGTCATCCTCTGACATCTACGACGACGGCGAGTCTGAGTCATCCGTAGCATTGTGCATGTCGGGCACGGAGAAGGAAGGGGAGGTGGAGCCGGAGGATGCTAGACTGCTATGGTTAGGGATCAGGGATCGGAGCAGAGGGGGAAGTGCTCATGTGAAACTGGAAAAATGGATTAAATAATGATTAGATCTGAGGAGGTGGACTGGGACTGAGCGAAGAAAAGCTTTTTGTTCGTCTCTCTCTCTCCTGTTCTAAATAGGAGTATTTTTCCCCCTTCGCTAACCATATATGGAGTAGCAGCAGCAATGTATCATGGCTTGTTTCTTTCTTCTCCCAGCTAACTTAACTCGTTATCAAGTACTAACTCCCATACTATGTCCGTCCTGGTATACTATGTCCGTCCTGGTACTGTCTCCAAGTACTAACTCCTATACTATGTCCGTCCTGCTACTGTCTCGGCATGAAACTTTTTTTTCGTCTTTGCAGGTTTGAAGTGTTACTCCATCTGGTTTGTTGGCCACTACTGGCTTAGGCCCCGCTCATTTCGGTTTCAGTTTCTGGTTTATTTTTCACTGTTCCTAAATTTCGTCTTTTTGTAGCTTTTTGGTTTTTTTATTTTTTTGCCGGTTCTTTTTTCCCATATTTGTTTGCATTGTCCATAATGGGCTAAACTTCTTTTTCTATTTTTAAATTTAATTATGTCAAATAAGCTACCATCAGGTACAGTGTAATTTTAGTTAGCTACATTACAATTTTAGTCATAACTCACATTTTTCAGCCAAATGAGCAGGCACTTGCACTTTATCCTCATGTTGATGTAGAGCTTGCATGATTGAATTTTGAGGGGTTTACAGCTCAGCAAATCTACCAAACGGATTACTTAGAACATCATTATAGAGAGATACTAACTATATTAAATCTGGGGATTCCCGCCCTAGCATGCCACCTCACTAGAAATACAAAGGGCCCTCTATTTTTTCGTAATTATATACAGGTCTTTAGTTTTTACAAATAGATTCTTATTTTTAAATTTTCTTTTACTTTAATTAAAGAGCCTAATTAATTAAAGTAGAATAGGTAAGTGTCAGTGTACTTTATACAATAAACCGCAATTGGCTAACAAGATCATGAATAGGTCCTTATTTTTAATATTTTTGCACATAGGTTCTTTCTTTTCTAAAAACCTTCTTTACCTCACGTCTGTGTTGGCCATTCGATCGGGTGGACCGCGCGATGCAAAACCTTTGGGTCAGCTCCGTGTGTTCTCGTGAATTTTCACACATCACTTTCATCGTGCCGCGTGTGTTCTCGCCAATCTTTGCATTGCTTTTGTTGTGGCACACTGCAAGTACCTTTTCCGCAGCTGCGCCCATGTCCTTCACTCTACTGCCCTCGCCTACCATCCCCTACCTCCTCCCCAGCTCCCCGCCCTCGCCCTCGCTTCCTTCCCTGCCATAGATGCTACCACCACTCCCTCCTCCCCACCTTCCATGTTGGCCGCCCTGTCCTCCCATTTGCCCGCGTTGCACCCACTGCCCCTTCCTCCCCTTCACTCATGCCACCCTCCGCCTCTTTGGCCGCGTCGACCCGTCTCTATATGCCACCTCCTCTCCTTCCTGTCCTCTCATTGGTCACGCTCGCTTCCTCCTCTGTCATAGTTGCCATCGCCGTTCCCTCCTGCCCACCTTCCACGCTGGCCGCCTGGTTGGGTTCTTGCTTTTTTGGTTCGTTCTCGATTTGTGTTCTCAGCCTGTTTATTCAGTTGTCGATTCCTCTCCATCCTCGATTCGATTTAACTTACTTTCAGTTCTTGAATTGTTCTTTCAGTGAAAGATTCCCCTCATTACGATTTGGGTTTTTGCTTTCTTGGTTGGATTCTTGGGTTCTTGCTTTTGTTTTGGGTTCTTCATTTGAGTTATAGGTATATTTGTTCAGTCGTGGGTTCCTCTATGTCCGTGATTTCATTTTCTCCTGTTTTTAACCACGACGCCAACCATGGGGCCTCGATCATGGCTTCGGTCCGTTTGTTCGGTCGTGGGTTCCTCTCCGTCCGTGATTCCATTTCTCCTACTTTCGACCACGAAGCCTCGAGCATGGCTCCGACCACACAACCTTGACCACGGTGTCGTGGTGCCTTGACTACAGTGCTTCGACCACAGCCTCAACCACGGTGCTTCGATCACAACTTCCTGTTCCACCGTGCCTTTCCTCCTTCCCTTTGCCACTCCTAATCCCCCACCCCCCCCCAACACACTCCCTGCCGGTCCTCGCTCACGGCGTCCTCTTGTCCAACTCATTCCCAACCAGGAGATGCTGCTCTTGCCCTGCTCAAGGCGCCACCGCCACCGCCCCTCTTCCAATCAGCCTTGCCTTTCCCTTTTTCCCAAGCCCTTGCTTGTAACATCCTGATTTTCAGAGTCAATTTGAAACTTTTAAAATAAAATTTACCATTTGAATTTTTCTGGAATTAATTAAAGCTTAATTGAAATTTTTATTAATTAAAAGGATTTAATATGATTAAATTAAATATTAACATTTGTCAAAAATATTTTATTTGAGTTCCTTGAATCTCAAAAAATTTTCTGGAATTTTCTTGGATTTATTTGCTATTTTCTAGAGCTCAAATGAACTTAGTTGAATTTCTAAAAATAGAAAATCCTTAAATAGTGTTGGGCTGAAACCCCTTTTCCCTCTGGCCCAGCCGCGTCGCCCTTGGCCACGCGTCGGCCATCAGCCGCTCATCGCTCGCATCTAAGCCGCCCGCTCCACCTTCGTTCTCCGCTGTCCGATCCCAGCTGTGACACATGTCAGGGATTTGGGCATGCGTGCAATGTTCATCTTTGACTTCCTCTCGGTTTCCACCGCCATGTTCATCTCGCTTTCCGCCGCCGCCCGTCATCTCCACCTCGGACTCTCCGCTGCTTCCGAGTCGGCCACAACGTCTACGCTTTAAATAGCTGGCGCACCCTCAATTTTTGCATCCCGCAACTGCTGTGCGCCCTCGCCGATGTTCGCCCGTGCGTCGTCCTCACCGAATTTGTCGAGCTCGTCGTGCGCCACCGTCTCTATTTTCGCCAAGATCCGTCCCTGCCAGTCGTCACCGTCTTCCCCGTCGCCGGCAGTCGCTCCATCGTGTTCACCATCTTCTCGCCAGTGAGACTCCACCCCGCTTCACCGTCTCTACTGAACAACCGCCGCCTCGCTGGCGCCTACCGCCCTTGGTCACCGCGCAACTCTGCAGCCAAAGCATCAACGCTTCGTCTCCGCCGACCAACCAGCGTGCTCCGCGTTCCCTCGTCCCAAGCCATCCGATCATCTATCTCACTATCCGATCATATCTAAGCTGATTGTCTAATCCAACAGTATAGATGAAGCCACGTGGTCGCCCCCCAGTTGTGAGATCTGCTTTACTGTCACCAAGCCAACTCAGCGTCCATCTCAGCCCTAGAGCACACGTGTCTGCCCAGTCAACCGCCACGTCATCCAAGCCATTGCACGTACACTGTTCCGTGAGCCGAGTTCACCGTAGACCAGCTTTCCCGTGAGCCAAATCTACAACATAGTAGCTTTTCCGATTTTCAGCCTTTGTCTCTATATTAGATTTTCTGAGAGTCTGTTTTCCTTCGTCCAAGCTCCGATTGTCCCGATTCTTTTTCTTAAATTCATTTAAAATTGAGCTCTATCTTTTAGTTTTGGTTTTGAAGGTTTTGGAGTTCATTTGAATTTGTTTTGTGTTTTATTTTGTTTTCTCTCCATGATAATTTGAATACCATGATTCCATTATCACCCTAGGATGGGAAATTATTTAGTGATGCAATACTAGTTATCACATGGGTTGTACGTTTAATTTGCTTAGCCATGCTTATAGTAACGCTAGGTTTATCATCGCATGTGATCAATTAATTCATTTTGACTTAATGATATATTGGAACGTGGTGGTAACCACAGTGATAAAATTTGTGTGCCATCACATTGGGGTGTCATTGGTGTCACTTGGGCAAATGATCGTGCAGTAAAGAGGGTGCAATTTGCACATTGTGATGTGGATGTTTCGCTTGGGTAAATCTAAGGACTTACCGTACAATCACATGTCTAATATGGGATAGACCTGGCTGGCTAATTTGTGAAATTTCAATTTTGATTCCGCCATTGGGATGAACATGGTCGCTGGTTTCCATGAGGCGCAAGGCGGGTGTGAGGTGAAACCCTAACAGGTGGATTTAGAATGGGATTGAGCATTGTAAAGGCCTTGTCATGATTTCTCCGTCGCACACCAAAGGAAGTATGTCAATCACGTGGCAATATGAGAACATCATGTCTTGTTGGTAAAGTTGTACAACCTCTGCAGAGTGTAACACTATTCGAATAGTCGTGTCCTCGGTCATGGACAATGCTCAGTGATTTCACACGAGGGGTAGAGTTTTCATAAAAATCTGGTTGGGTTAAGTTGGGAAGTGAATGATTAGTTCACCGGTGGTTCATTACGTGAATCTTGGTTCATGGGTGATTCATTGGAGTGAATGGTCAGTTCACTTGTGTTCGTCTCAATTCCTTTGATTAATTATTTATTGTTGTTTTGAAAGTTCACTTTTCAATCTAATTATTGTATTTACTTTAAATTGTTGCTTTCTGCTAATTAACCTTTCAATCATCCTTTGGTAAGCCTTGCATACTATATTGCATTCTTTGTTACAAACGACTTGCTGAGTACTCTATGTATTCACGACTTCATCCCCTATTTGCTCAGTTGAGGAAGAAGGACCAGACCAATAGGAGGTACCTGGAGGAGGATACTTCAACGACTTCACGGATTAGGACTTCTCTCCCTAGTCGATTGCTTATGGGCATGTCGAATGGCTACTACGCTTATTTTTGTTTCCTGCAGCTAGTTTCTTTAAGTCTTTTAGGCTGTTATCTGTAAGCTTGGCCATAAGGTAGCAACTCTGATAATTAATAATATTTGAGTCTTTTCTTAGTGAATCGTGATATATTCGATATTTCATCTTTGTTTATACTGTGTACACTAGCGTGATCCTGGACTAGTGCAGAATACACAGTAGAGTCTGGATTTGCATATTCAGGTCTCTACACTGCTGACCACTCCCTTGCTCACTCTCGAAGATTCCTTTCTCCACCACCACTGCTACCTCCTCGACACGGCGTGTTATGAGCACCAAAGCGAACCTATAAGGCTAGGGTTTTCCGTAGATGCGTTGCTTCCTCACCCTTGCTGCCCCACCATGCTCTCCCTCTTTTCCTAACCACAATGCTTGGACCACAGCTTCAAAAAAGTCTACTTTTTGTAATTGTGAATAGGTCGACCACATTGTGTCTATCACATTGTTTCAAACACGTTGGTCGACTATGTTGTTTTGACCACGTTGGTTGACCAAGATATTTCTAGCACGTTGGTTGACCACGTGTTGATCATGTTGGTCGACTAGTCGACCAAGATGTTTTGAGCACTTTGCTCAACCACATGTCGATCACGTTCATCGGCCACGTTATTTCGATCATAATGTGTTGATCTCATTGTCTTGATCGTGATGTCTCGATCATGTTGTGTCAACCATGATGTGTTGACCACATTGTCTTGCCACGATGTCTTGAGCATGTAAGGTCGACAACGTTGGTCGACCACGTTGGGTCGACCACGATGTCTTGACCATAATGGTTCGACTACGTTGGTCGACCACAATGTTTGGACCACATTTGATACCATGTTGATTCAGCCATGATGTTGTGACCACTTTGGTCAACCACGATGGTTCGCCATGATGTACCGACCGTGTTGTTTCAGCCACTTTGGTTGATGACGTGGTGTCGATCACGTTGTGTCCATCACATTATTTCGACCATGTTGGTCAACCATGTTGTGTCGACCACGTTGGTCGACCATGTTCTTTCAACCACGATGTTTCAACCACGGTGGTCAACCACAATGTTTCAACCATGCTGTTTCGACCACGGTAGTCAACCACGTTGGTTCGACTATGGTGGTAGACCACGATGGATCGACCGCGTTGTGCCAACCACGTTGGTCGATTACATTGTGTCGACCATGTTGTTTCAACCACATTCGTTCGACCACGATGTTTCCTCCACATGGGTCGACCATGATGTTTCAACCATGATGTTTTGACCATATTGGCTCAACCACGTTGTTTCAACCACGTGGGCTTGACCACATTGGACCATGTTGTTTCGACCATGTGGGCTTGACCTCGTTGTTTCGACCACGGCATTTCGACAACGTTCGTTCGATCATGATGTTTTCACCACAATGTTTCAGCCACATTAGTTGACCAGGATGTTTCAAACACGTTGGCTCAATTATATTCATTCGACCACCATGTTTCCACCACGATGTTTCGATCACGTTGGTCGACCAAGATATTTCGACCACGTTGGTCAACCACATTAGTTCGACCATGTTGGTTCGAGCACTTTGTTTCGACGACGTTGTTTGGACCATGTTGGTTCAGGCATATTGTTTTGACCACGTTGGGTCGACCATGTTTGATTGACCACGTTGTGCCAACCATGCTGATTCGATGTTTCGACCACCTGTGTTGACTATATTTTGTCAACTACGATGTCTCGACCACGTTGGCTCGACCATGATGTTCCATCATGATATTTCGACCACGTTGTTTCGTCCATGATATTTCAACCACTTTGGTCAATCGTGATATTTTGACCATATTGTTTCGACCATGTTAGGTTGACCACATTGTTTCAACCACAATATTTCGACTACTTGGGTCGACCACGTTGTGTCGACCACGATGATTCAACCACTTGAGTCGACCACGATATTGTTGACTACAATATTTCAGCCACTTTGATTGACCACGATGTTTCGACCATGTTGTTTTGGCCATGATAGATTGACCATGTTGTTTCGACCACAATGTTTCGACTACTTGGTTCAACCACGTTGTGTCGACCACGATAATTCGACCACTTTGGTCGACTATGACATTGTCGACTATGATGTTTCGACCATATTAGTTCGACCATGTTGTTTTAACCATGATGTTTCAAACACATTCATTCGATTATGTTATTTCGACCATGATGTGTCATCATGGTCAAAACATCATGGTCAACAATATCATGGTCGACCACGATGGTTCACCATGATGTGCCGACCATGTTGTTTTGACCATGTTGGTTTGACTATGGTGATCGACCACGCTGGCTCGACCACGTTGGCTGACCACATTGTGCCGACCATGATGTTTCAATCACGTCGTTTTGATCACGTTCATTCAACCATGTTGGTTCAACCTCTATGTGTTTCACCAGGATGTTTCGACCACGTGGATTTGGATACATTAGTCGACCACATTGTCTCAACCACGTTAGGCTGAACATGTTAATTCGATGTTTCGACCAGCTGTATCGACCACGGTGTTTCCACCAAGATGTTTCAATCACTTTGGTCGACCACTGCCTCGACCACGTTAGGCCGACCATGTTTATTCGATGTTTCGACCCCCTGTATCGACTATGATATTTCAACCACGTATGTTCGACCACATTGTTTCAACCAAAATATTTCGATCACTTTGGTCGACCACTGTCTTGACCACGTTAGGCTGACCATGTTGATTCGATGTTTCGACCACCTGCACTGACCACATTTGTTCAACCACATTGTTTTGACCATGATGTTGCGAGCACTTTGTTCGACCATTATGTTCTAACCATGTTTGTTCGACCATGTTGTATCGACCGCAATGGTTCAACCACAATATTTTTGAACAGGATGTTTTGACCACTTCGGTCGACCACGATGTTTTGACCACTTTTGTCGATTAGGATGTTTCAATCATGTTGGTCGACCATGTGTCGACGATGTTGTCTCGACCACATTAGGCCAACCATGTTGATATGATGTTTCGACCACCGGTATCAAACATGATGTTTCGACAATATTTTGACCATAATATTTTTGAACACGATGTTTTGACCACTTCGGTCAAGTACGATGTTTCAATCATGTTGGTCGATTAGGATGTTTCGATCACGTTGATCGACGATGTTGTCTCGACCTAGTTAGGCCGACCACGATGATTCAATGTTTTGACCACATTCGTTCGATGATGTTGTGTCGATCATGTTGTTTCGACCAAGATATTTCGATCACTTCGGTCGACCACATTATCTTGATCATGATGTCTTTACCACATTGGGTCAACGATGTTGTTTTTACCATGTTAGTCGACCACGTTGAGCCGATCGTGATGTTCCGATGATGTTGTTTCGACCATGATATTTTTGAGTAGGATGTTTCGACCACTTCAATCGATGATGATGTTTCAACCACATTGGTCGATTAGGATGTTTCGATCACGCTGATCGATGACGTGTCAACGATGTTGTCTCGACCACATTAGGTCAACCATGTTGATTTGATGTTTTGACCACCTGTATTGACCACAATGTTTCGACCATGATGTTTCAACTACATTCGTTCGATCATGTTGTTTCAACCATGTTGTTCCAACCAAGATGTTTCAATCACTTGGATCGACCACAATGTTCCAAAGATGTTTTGACCACATTGGTCGATTAGGACATTTCGATCACGTTGGTCGACCACGTGTCAACCACGTTAGACCCACCATGTCCACAAGCAATTTTTTGGCCACCTGTATCAACCATGATGCTTTGACCACGTTGTTTCAACTAAGATGTTTCAATTACTTTGATCAACCATGATGTTCCAACGATGTTGTTTTGATCACAATATTTTTGAACAGGATATTTCGACCACTTCGGTCAATTAGCATGTTTCGATCATGTTGATTGACCACATTAAGCCAACCATGTCCACGATCAATTTTTTGACCACCTGTATTGACCACGTTAGCCAACCACGATGTTTCAATCACATTTGTTCGATCACATTGTTTTGACCATGATCTTTTGACTATAATGTTTCAAACACGTTGATCAACCACAATGTTTACCGCAATTCGACCGCATTCCTTTGACTGCATTTTTTTACCATGATGTTTCGATCATTTTTTTGAGCCACAATGGTTTGACCATGTTGGTTCAACCACTGTGTTTTCACCAAGATATTTCGACCACGTGGACTCGGCTACATGATTAGGATGTTTCCATCACATTAGTCAACCACTTGTCGATCACATTGTCTCAACCACGTTAGGCCGACCATATGTTAATTCGATGTTTTGACAACCTATATCGACCACGATGTTTCGACCAAGATGTTTTGAACACATTGGTCGACCACTGTCTCGACCATGTTAGGCCAACCATGTTGATTTGATGTTTCGATCACCTGTATCAACCATGATATTTCAACCACATACATTCGACCACGTTGTTTAGACAAAGATGTTTTGATAATTTTGGTCGACCACTATCTTGACCACATTGATTTGATGTTTTGACCACCTGTACTGACCATGTTCGTTCAACCATATTGTTTCAACCACGATGTTATGATCACTTTGTTCGACCATGATATTCTGACCATGTTCGTTCGACCATGATGGTTCGACCACAAAAGTTCAACCATGATGTTTCGACCACATTCGTCGATTAGGATGCTTCGATCATGTTGGCCGATCACGTTTTGTTCGACCACGTTGTGTCGACTATGATGTTTCGATGATGTTGTTTTGATCACGATATTTTTGAACACGGTGTTTCAACCACTTCGGTCAAGCACAATGTTTTGACCACATTGGTCGATTAGGATGTTTCGATCACGTTGGTCAACGACATTGTCCTGATCCTTTCAATCAACCATGATATTTCAACCACATTGGTCGATTAGCATGTTTTAATCACATTGGTCGACCACGTCCACGATAAATTTTTGACCACCTGTATCGATGACGATGTTTTGACCACATCGTGTTGACCAATATGTTTTGATCACTTTGGTCGATCACGACCAATAAGTTTGGATTGTGCAAAACGACCCGTGTCCCTCCTTCATCTTAAGTCTCTTCTCCCCTACTCCATGGAAATGTCCAGTAGATGGTGAACACAAGAGCCACAAAAGTTTGTGAAGGGACATCTGAATCAGATCTCAACTCAAACCACACAGAGTAAGATCCAAACATATTTCTTTGCTAGCCCCTGTGAATCTCGAGGACGAGATTCTTTTTAAGCGGGGTAGTTTGTAACAGCCTAGCTGTTTATTTCAAAATTTTTAGTAAAAAATAAATAATTTAATTTAATTTAAAATAAAAACAAATGTTCTCTAGTTGCCTGAATTTGGAGATTTTATTTGCTAGTTTTTAGCTTTCAAAAGGCTTTTGTTTTCAAAACTAGATTAAGTAAAAGATGAAAATATTATTAAATAAAGGATATTTTGATATTTTGTAAAAATACTATTTGAAATTAATTATTTTAAAGCATTTGGCTTTTATTGGGATTTTCTGTGATTTTCTTCTCCTCGCCGCCGTCGCCGTCAAGCCCCTCGCCGCAGTGGGCGCCATGCTTCCCCCTCTCTACCCACGCAGTGTATGTGCTATAGCGGCTCTGGCGCCGTCCGACAACGCAATGCCCCCGCCACCGCCACTGCTCTCATCAGTTGGCTGCGCTGATGCGGCGCTGAAGTTCCAGCTCATCAGCTTGTTGCCGTCACCGCTGTCGGTCCTAGCAAGGGTGGTATGGGGGGACCACTCGCGGTTGTGTCATGTTCCATGGCGATGCCAGAGCTGTCGCCGAAGCTCCAGCTGCTGACTCGGTGGTCAACCTGCACCATGAGGAAGCACCCTCGCTGTCGCTGCCGCCATCAGTGTATGCGGGAGCGATGACGGCGGCCAAGGAGTGCTGGTATAGCATGTTCATTGCCCATTGCATGAAGAGGTTTGAGTCGTCCATGTCAATCGATTAATCCTTGCTCCCTGCTTGCATCAACAAACAAGCCATGAAGACGATAAGAACATTGTATAGAGTTTGGAAAAGGATGACGCCTTTTGTTTCTATTGTCTCGTGATTCAAATTAGCTTAATTCTGGTATGTTTTATATGATCTAAATTTTCATTGTCATTCATAACTTTCTATTATATCGCTAATTTTGATATGTTTTATACATAGGTGACTTATCGCTACTCTGCACTTATGGCGCTTCCTATTATCGAGGTACCTATTTTCTATTTCTCTATTTTTCATTGTTTGTCTCCATCCAATTTATAATTTATATATAAATTTGAAATTTTATGAGAGTAAAAGACTAATTTTGTATCAACGTAGTTTAGATCTATAAATAATTCAGTCCACTCTCAATTTCATTCCTGGCTTCGTCACTTACTAGTTTTATAAATACCGTGTGTAACCGTACCAAATCCGGCTTTGTCTCAACAAACATCACCAGTACTGACTGCCGTATATTAATTGATACTTGGTGGCACATCGTTGTGCACTGCTAATCACGCACAATAATTGTACGTGCGCCTCAGGCACACTGCGATTGGTTTCAGGCCTGAAGGCGTGATCTGAGAACAAGATGCTCTCTGTTCTGTGATGCCTTCAGGAATTTTTTTAAATCATCTATTTGATATAGCTCTAAATTATGATAAAATCATATTCTGCTCGAATTCTCTAAGGAATTTGATTTTGAGAGAATCGAGTGTGAACTCAAAAACGTTTGGTAGAAGGATGGCTCTGAAAATCCTCCTGTCTTCTTTTTCTCACCACTGGTCTCGTCGCTGTCGGCGCTGCCGCTTCCCCGTTACTGTTGGCCTCGCCACCGCCTTCTTCGTCACTACCGCCCTCCCGCCCCGCTGCCCACGTGAACGCTAGGTGAGCGCTTCTCTGGAGTCCTCCACTCCACTTCTCTCTTTGTGATTATAGACGCTTGCAAGAACGTATATACTCTGCCAGGCGTTGGAGCTGCCATGGCGATGCAGGCGGCCGGCGACGAGAAGCCTCACGTGGTGTTCTTCCCTTTCCCGGCCCAGGGCCACGTCACGCCGGCGCTCCAGCTGGCAAAGCTCCTCCACCACTGCCACTGCTTCCAGGTCACCTTCGTCCACACCGAGCACAACCGCCGCCACCTCCTCCGCGCTCGCGGCCCCGGCGCGCTCGCTGGCGTCCCGGGGTTCCAGTTCGCCACCGTCCCCAACGGCCTGCCCCCGTCCGAGGAGGACGCGGTGCAGGAAATGGCCGCGCTGTGGTCCTCCCAGGAGACCATGGCCCGGCACTTCAAGAACCTCGTCGCCGACCTCCCGCCGGTGACCTGCGTCATCTCCGACGTCGAGAACATTCTGCGTACCGCAAAGGAGATGGGGCTCCCCTGCGACACCTTCTGGATGAGCAGCGCCTGCTCCTTCATGGCGCTCCAGCAGCGCCAGCAGCTTGTCGACAAGGGTATTGTTTGTTAGACTAGTTCTTTAGGATCTCCTAGGTTAGATCTAGCGGGGTCTTTTCTCTTCTAGGGTTCGAGTTCTTGAGGGATACCGAGAGGGAGTGGGGTACCAACCTTCCGACGGCGTAGAGGAGGAGGAAGCCATCTCGGGTTCGGTGGTGAAGATCTGCGCACGGGCAGCGACGGTCGGGGAAGAGGTGCTGGGCTCCTCTGCGGCGTGTCCCGGGCGGCGGCGTCTCCCTGGCGGCGGTGAACGGCGCCGGTGGTGCTTCACGTCGGCTCAGCGCCCCCTCTAACAGATCGGTCTAGGGTTTGTCGGTGGGGTGACGGCGGCGCGGTCAACCTCGTGATGCGTGCCGCCCGGCCCCCACCTCTGTATTTATAGCGCTGGCGACAGGGGCCCACCAGCCAAACGGGCTGGGCGCCCCCGATCAGGGCGCGGTCAAGGGGTGGGCTTTGGCCGTTGGGCCAAAGCCCTGAGATCATTCTAACATTCTCCCCCTTGATCTCAATCTATACTTAATCTTTAATTACTTTTGACTTTACACATTCCATCACAGATTAGTGCATAGAACATGTCTCATCGTCACGGTCAAACGCCGATAGATTCAACAGCTACAGTACACCTCTCTGTTCTGAAATAGTTACTTTAATCTTTGGGCCATCTTTTAGTCCAGGAATCATAGGCTTTCCCTTAAACCCATGCCGGCTACATGTTCTCTGAACACGTTGGGTGGTAAGCCTTTGGTAAGCGGATCCGCTAACATCTTTGCGGTACTTATATGCTCTAGACTTATAATTTGATCCCGAACTTTATCTTTCACAACATAGTACTTTATGTCAATGTGTTTGGCAGCACCACTTGACTTATTGTTGTGGGCATACGTTACTGCGGGTTCATTATCGCAGTACAACTTAAGTGGTCTATTGATGTCGTCAACCACTTTTAAACCGGGTATGAACTTCTTTAGCCAGTTCACCTGCCCCGTAGCCTCATAACATGCTACAAACTCGGCATACATTGTGGACGATGTAGTGACGGTTTGTTTTGAGCTTTTCCACGATATAGCTCCTTTAGCGAGAGTGAACACATATCCGGATGTAGACTTTCTATCATCTCCCGCAAAATCAGAATATGTATACCCCACTATATGGAGTGAATCTGATCTTCTGTATGTCATCATGAGGCCTTTTGTTCCTTGCAAATAACGCAAGACTTTCTTTATCAATTTCCAATGTTCTATTCCAGGATTGCTCTGGAATCTGCCAAGTAACCCGGTAACGAATGCTAAGTCAGGGCGTGTGCACACTTGAGCATACTGTAAGCTTCCGACAGCTGAAGCATATGGAACCGCTTTCATTTGATCGATCTCATACTGGTTCCTGGGGCATTGAAAATCCCCATATCTGTCGCCCTTGACTATAGGTGCAGGTGATGGACTACTTTTATGCATACCAAATTTCTTTAAGACTTTCTCTATGTATGCCTTTTGTGACAGTCCCAATACCCCTTTGTTTCTATCTCGGTGAATTTCGATCCCTAGAACGAATGAAGCTTCACCAAGGTCTTTCATATCGAAGTTTGAGGACAAAAACTTCTTTGTCTCCAGTAGTAGACTAACATCACTACTAGCTAGTAGGATATCATCCACATACAGGATTAGGAAGATAAACTTCCCATCTTTAAACTTTGCATAAACACAGTTGTCCTCTACATTCTCTTTAAACCCAAATTTTCTTATTGTACTGTCAAACTTCAAGTACCACTGTCTTGAAGCTTGCTTTAACCCATATATTGATTTCTTTAGGCGGCATCCCATTCTTTCATTTCCTTCCACGACAAAACCTTTTGGTTGTGCCATGTAAACATTTTCCTCCAAATCCCCATTAAGAAATGCCGTCTTTACATCCATCTGATGTAACTCTAAATCATAATGTGCTACTAATGCCATTATGATTCTGAAGGAGTCTTTACATGAGACTGGAAAAAATGTCTCATTGTAATCAATCCCTTCTCTTTGCATAAATCCTTTTGCCACAAGTCGCGCTTTGTATCTTTCTACATTCCCTTGGGAGTCATGTTTTGTCTTGTAGACCCATTTACAGCCTACTGTTTTGGCTCCTTTAGGAATAATTTCCAAGTCCCAAACTTTATTTGTCTTCATGGACCTCATTTCCTCTTCCATGGCCTCAAGCCATTTTGAGGAATTTTCGCTTCTCATGGCTTCTTCAAATGAGGTGGGATCATCCTCCATTTGAAAATCCTCTGTATGATAAATCTGATAATCATCAGAAATAGCTGATCTTTTTACTCTTTGAGACCTCCTCGGGGCCTCCTCATTTGGTACATCTACTGTTTGAGGCTGCTGTTGCTCCCCCTCATCTGTGGCAATAGGTTCTATATGATCCTGAAGAACAGGTTCTTCATTCTCATTCATTGTTGCCACGGGAGGAACAATAACAGGTGCTGGCACCACAGTGTCTTGCACCGTCGGTGCAGCGACAGCAGGTAGTGTGAAGAATGGCTCTTGAATCATCGGAGTGGGCGCATACACCCGCTTCTCTTCAAGGTCAATCTCTCGAGCTACCATGCTCCCCCTCATCATTTCATCCTCTAAGAAGACAGCATGTCTCGTTTCTACAAACTTTGTATATCTGTTTGGACAGTAGAAACGATAACCTTTTGACTTTTCAGGGTAGCCAATGAAATGGCAACTTACTGTTTTGGGATCAAGTTTCCCAAGGTTTGGGTTAAATACTTTAGCCTCAGCAGGACTCCCCCACACACGTAAGTGCTTTAGTGAGGGAACTCTTCCTGTCCACAACTCGTACGGTGTTTTGGGCACCGACTTACTAGGCACTCTGTTGAGAATATGAATGGCGGTTTTCAACGCCTCCATCCATAAACTCAATGGGAGTGTGGAATAGCTCATCATACTTCGCACCATATCCATCAGGGTACGGTTGCGTCTTTCAGCTACTCCATTTTGCTGAGGTTCGCCCGGCATAGAATACTGGGCCACTATTCCATTTTCCTGTAAAAACCTCGCAAAAGTTCCAGGAACTTGTCCATATGGGGTATGTCGACCGTAGTACTCCCCCCCACGATCTGATCGGACTATCTTAATCTTTAAATCGTGTTGGTTTTCAATTTCAGCCTTAAATATCTTGAATTTATCCAAGGCTTCATTTCTTTCTTTAATTGGATAAATATATCCATAACGGGAGTAATCATCCGTGAATGTTACGAACGAGTCATAACCATCCACACTTGTCACAGGAAAAGGACCACAAATGTCTGTGTGAACAATTTGTAGAACTCCTGTGCTTCTTTTAGCGTCTTTTTTAATTTTCTTTACATATTTTCCTTTAATGCATTCTCTGCATTGCTCCAAGTCTGAGAACTCTAATGGAGGAAGAATATCATTCTTAACTAGTCTTTCTATTCTCCCCCTCGAAATATGGCCTAAACGACAGTGCCATAATTTCGACGACTCATCTAGAGTTCTCTTTCGTTTTCTGTTTACATTTGTAGACGAGGATTCAATCACTTTCTCGCACGCAACGTTCTCATTATCGCATACGACATTCACATCATCACACAATGATAACAAATAAAGCTCATTCTGTAATATGGCAATACCAACACATTCTTTATTAAACATTATTTCGCACTTGCCATTTCCAAAATTGCAATCATAACCATCTTTGTCCAAATTTGACACACTAATCAAATTCCTCTGTAAAGAGGGTACAAAAAGGACATCTCTAAGTAGAAGAGTGGAGCCATTAGCTAATTCTAATGAGAGATCGCCAACGGCTTCAACTTCAGCTTCGACTCCATTTGCGACTTTAACGCATCTTTCTTTTCTTTGCGTAGTCCTCGTCGAACGGAATCCCTGTAAAGAATTAGCAACATGAACAGTTGCTCCTGAGTCAATCCACCAAGTGGATTTCGAATATTTCACATACAGGCATTCATTAATAAAGGTAATAATGTTCTCACCTTTCTTAGCCATTATCATCTTTAAATAGTCAGGACAATCCTTCTTGTAGTGTCCCGTCTTCTTGCAGTGAAGGCACTGGTCTTTGTCTACAGCAAATTTGTTCTGTTGAGGCTGATGTACAGAGGCTTTGCCCTTGTTCTTTGAGAAGGGGTTACTGTTATAATTCTTTTTCTTGTTTTCCCTCACAAAGTTGATAGAACCACCATGTGAGGTTTTGATTCTTTCCTCCTCTTGCACGCACATGGCTATGCACTTTTCCATGTCCCATTTTTCGGGCTGCATATTGTAGTTGACAACAAAAGTGTCAAACTCTTTTGGCAAAGAAGCAAAAACCAAATGAATAAGGAACTCATCCTTGAGAGCCAAATCCATCGGTTTCAGTTTAGATGCCAAGTTGCTCATTCTAAGAATGTGCTCTCTTATGCCATTGCCACCGCCAGAATACCTCTCTGTTACCAGCTGCTTAATCAGCTGTGTAGCATAAGTCTTTGAAGAGCCAGTGAACTGACTCTTTATTTTATCAAGGTATTCAGTGACAGTGTCACACTCTGCAATTGAGCCCAGAATAGCAGGCTCAATTGTGTTCTTTATCACAGCCATACATTTCTTGTTGGCTGTGGTCCATTTCTTATGATCAAGGTCATAAGACATCTGTAAGGGGGCATGATCCCTCTGTCTTTTCTGCCATGCAGTGTCATCCTCATTCTGTTCCCTCACTGGCGCCAAAGGCTCAGTGGGACGTGCTGTAGTGAGGACCCAGTCCACCTCAGCCAAGATAAAAGCTAAATCTAACTTTTTCTTCCACTCTCCATAATTATCACCTTTGAGAGTGGGGATTTCTCTAATACAACTCATTAAGTTGTATCCTCCTGAAAAAATATTTCAAATACAGTGAGAACGTAACATCAAAATTATATGCCTTATTTCCAACGTTGGTCAAAAATACGACATACAATTTAAAAACAATTCTATCATACATTATATCTATATCACCGTTGGGCAGAAATAGAATTAATGCATGAAATCAACATTAAAAATTTATAATACTGTTATTAACAACGTTGGTCAGAAAATAACAATATCATAAATCTCTGGAAATTTTTATCTATTTTTCCAAAATTAAATTCTCCCGTTGGTTCGAATTTAATAATGAAAAATCAATCAATATTAAATTTTGCAGCGGAAACTGTAATTATCCAAAAAAAAATTCAATATTCAGAAGCATTATACAGTACACATTTAATCTCTGAGAAAATATACACGTTGGTGCAAAAAATTTTACAGAGATTTGGATCAAATTTCAATCAAATTCATCAAAAAAAAAGCTTCTGAAAATCAATAAAATCAATTTTCTTGATTTACTGTGCAAAACCGGCCATTTGGCCCGGCCCACGCGACCGCGGCCCAGCCGGCCTGCTCGGCCTGCGCTCTCCCCCTCGCGCGCACGACGCGCCCGCGGCCCACAGCGGCCTGCCTCAGCCCAGCGCCTCACCCGTGCGCGCGCCCGCGGCGGCCCACGCGCCTGCGGCCTTGGCGGCCTCTCTCGCGCGCCTCACGCGCCCACGCGCGCGCGGACGCCAACAGCGCCGCGGCCCATCTTATCTCAGCCGTCCACGCGCTATCCAACGGCCGGATCCTCGCGCTGCCGCGGCCTTCGGCGGACCGCACCGCGACGGCGCGATCCGAGCCGTTCACGCGTGATCCGGCGGCTCCCGTTCCGCGCGCCCGCACCGCAACCTGGGCCTGGGCCGGAATTTCTCTCGCCCGCCTGGGCCGGATCCCGCCCGCGTGCGCTCGGCGGGATCTCAGCCATTCGTCGCCATCCGACGGCTGAGCATCGTTTTCGCCCGATCAAAACCGGCGCGCGGCCGACGCCCCGTAACCCTAGGTCATTTCTCTCCTCCCCCCCTCTCTCGCCTCACGCCCGAGCGAAATCAGCGGCGGCGGCGGCGGCGACGTCCACGCCGCCGGAGAAGGAGATGACGGCGCCACCGCGGGCCCTCTCGCCGGCGTGCGCGCTCCCCTGAGAGGGAGCGCGCCGCCGTCGAGCGGCTCCGTGTTGGCGCCCTGTCCCGCACGTCGGCGGTGACCGCACGTGGAGCGCCGGCGAGCCCACGGCTCGGCCGATCCCCCGCACGCCAGCGACGACGACGGCCCGGCGACGACCAGGTGAGTCGGTTCTTTTCAGATCTAGGGTTTCCCCTTCTCTGTTCTTTCTTTCTTTTCCTAGGGTTCGGGGTTTCGTCCTCTTTTCTTTCTTTCCCGTGTAGATCTAAACGCTAGGTGCTCTGATACCATTGTTAGACTAGTTCTTTAGGATCTCCTAGGTTAGATCTAGCGGGGTCTTTTCTCTTCTAGGGTTCGAGTTCTTGAGGGATACCGAGAGGGAGTGGGGTACCAACCTTCCGACGGCGTAGAGGAGGAGGAAGCCATCTCGGGTTCGGTGGTGAAGATCTGCGCACGGGCAGCGACGGTCGGGGAAGAGGTGCTGGGCTCCTCTGCGGCGTGTCCCGGGCGGCGGCGTCTCCCTGGCGGCGGTGAACGGCGCCGGTGGTGCTTCCCGTCGGCTCAGCGCCCCCTCTAACAGATCGGTCTAGGGTTTGTCGGTGGGGTGACGGCGGCGCGGTCAACCTCGTGATGCGTGCCGCCCGGCCCCCACCTCTGTATTTATAGCGCTGGCGACAGGGGCCCACCAGCCAAACGGGCTGGGCGCCCCCGATCAGGGCGCGGTCAAGGGGTGGGCTTTGGCCGTTGGGCCAAAGCCCTGAGATCATTCTAACATTGTTCCCCTGAAACGTAAGCCAAGATATGTCGATCGATCTAATTGTTCTGCTATGAAATGCAACCTTGATCTACATAGATAAAATAACATCTGCTTACTTGATCGCTGATTTGATCAACAGACGCCGAGCAGCTGAGGAACGGATACCTGGACAGCACGGTCGTCGACTGGGTGCCGGGGATGCCCAAGGACATGCACCTAAGGGACTTCCCGAGCTTCATCCGCACCACGGACCCTGAAGACGCCATCCTTGCCATCCTCCTCAGCTTAATGGCGTGCAACCGGACCACTCCATCAGCTATCATCATTCACACTTTTGACGACCTTGAGCGCGAAGTCATCACCGCGATGTCAACCATCATGCCGCCTATCTACGCCGTCGGGCCTCTGCCGCTGCTCCTCAGGCAAGTCGCCGGTAGTACTGTCGACACGTTGGGTTCAAACCTTTCGAAGGAGAACCACGCCTGCCTAGAGTGGCTCAGAGGCAAGCGGCCGAACTCAGTGGTGTACGTCAACTTCGGGAGTATAGTAACGCTGACGAACGAGCAGTTTGTAGAGTTTGCATGGGGTTTGGCTAACAGCGGACATGAGTTCTTGTGGGTGATCAGAGATGACCAAGCGAAGGGCGCGGACCCTGCTGCCGTGCTGCCTCCGGAGTTCTTGGAGGATACCAAGGAGAGAGGCTACGTGACGAGCTGGTGCCCGCAAGATGCGGTGCTTCAGCACGAGGCAATCGGCGCGTTTCTAACACATTGCGGGTGGAACTCAATGCTGGAGAGTATCTGTGCCGGAGTGCCGATGTTGTGCTGGCCGTTCGCCGCCGACCAGCAACCGAATAGCCGGTACGCTTGCTCCGAGTGGCGCATCGGCATGGAGATCATAATATAGATCGGCATGTAGAAGCGTATAGTGGCTGAAGAAAGAGCGATATTTAATTTGGTGTCCTAATGTTTTGTGCCTGGTGTCAACTGTGTCATTTGGTGCATGCATGCTAGCTAGTTCCCCTCCAAATTCCGAAACGTCGTGTGGCTTGTTGTAATGTTTCTGTATGTTATACTCCCTTCCTCCCGCAATAAACGCTCTAGTGAAGCTAAGTCCATTATAGAATTAAAGATATAGTTATCATAATATTTTTATCCCATATATATCCTTTAATAGTGAAAAATAAATGAGTGATTATAGTATGATGTTTAATAGAATATGTATGCTTCAATAATATTAAATTGTTTAGATTCAGTATATCTTATTAGTCTATATATATATATATATATATATATATATATGGTTTTGGATTTATATTATGGGATAGAGAGTAAGGAGGAAGGCTCTAGATTGCATGTGTTGCATTTAGAGGTAGATTTTGTACCCACTTGAGCTTGTGCATTCGTTGCACGTGGTCAGAGTAAGCAAGGGGCTTGATTTATTACTTTTAGAGTTTGCCAACTCCTAGACGGTGTTGGAGGCATCGTGTGCGGTAATCTTCTCAAAGAATATTGTGAGGACTCGGCGAAGTGTGAAAGTTGCAGCTCACCTACCCGGAGCGGCAAAGAGCTACCACTAGTGGATTGAGGTGTTTCAACTTAATTCGTGGAGCCGATCCAATTTGTTTAGGCTAACCTCAACGTGGATTAGGGGAGACTGACTAGTCTCTGAACACCATGGTAAAAAGTAACCGTGTCAATTGTGGTTTGTTTCCTTGTGTTCAATTTATATTTAAGCAATTTACATTCATAGAACTAAATTGATTACTTGTCATCCTAGAATTGAAATCCTGACATAAGCTTATTTTTGTTGATGCATTAGGAAAACCTAGTTGATTTAGGCTTTATTTATGTTAAACCAAATTGAATTAAGTTTCCGTATTATAAATTTGGTTTTAACCAAATAGAAACAATTAATAATTAAAGAAAGATTTTTAATGAGCCCATTCACCCCCCTCCCCTCTAGTCGGCTGTCCTGTTGGTCTATTCAACGGGACCCACGACAGCTTTCATTTCTTCCGATTCATAGATTACTACAGTAGCAAATTATTTTTCTTTCTTTCTTTTTGTATTGTTTTGCCTTCTAGTTTTGTGGATAGGTCATGAGACACTAGATTCGAAACGAATACACGCGCGCACAGAATAGCGCTAGCATGTGTGTGTGTGTGTGTATAGGGCGCTAAAATGGGGCATCATGGTATCTGGGCACCGAACCTCTCTACCTTTGAATTGCTTTTAGATACGTGCTAGTGCAATGGTATATAATATATCATGCATGCTAAATCAATCATAGATGGAAAGTCTTAATCATGGATGGAAAGTCTCAATCACACTAGCACGCATCTAAAAGCAATCCAAAAGCAAGGAGGCTTGGTGTCCGGACACCATGGTGTCTCTGTTATTTACACTTACTATATATATATATATATATATATATATATATATATATATATATATATATATATATATATATATATATATATATATATATATATATATATATATATATATATATATATATATATATATATATATAGGAAAAATACATTTTACTCCCGGGTGTAATTACACCCACCTCTAATATACCACCTAAATAAATTTGAAATACTCCTTTATCACTTTAGGTATACTCATATACTAATGTGAACCACATGAAAAAATTGCAAGGGAGTCCATAGTTTTAAGCGTATTTTGTAAATACCTTTATATACGTACATAAAAAGGAGTATGTTGACAAAAATGTACATACCACCTCTGAAAAATTGTTCATACCACTTATATAGTCTTAAATACTCGTATACTACATGTACATACTCCGCGTTACGCGAGATATAGAAAAATCAAGAGAAATAAAACTATGGAAATCTACCTAATCGGCCACACCATCCAAAAAGATTTTCCCCAAACCTTTCGAGTGCATTTGGCAAGAAACTAAAGTGCCCAAACCTCTTAGCTTACCTCACCCTTTCCCTCTCCCTTGATTACAACCACTTGTAGTCATTGACGACCACGTCGGGTTTGATTTTGACTACGACCACCTTGAGTAGTCGTCTACGACCACGTGGGGTTGTTTGGATGTTTGCTTCGACCACTTGCTCGTAGTCGACATTGATTAATTGACCCGATCTCTGTAGCTACTCGAACACCGTTTGATTCTCAGTTGCTGACCATACACTGTTCGATCTCCGTAGAAACTCGATCACAGTCCCTAAACACTTTGCATTTCGAGTGTATACCTAAACAATCCCGTTTGGCCATCTCTCTTCGCTTGCTGATGTGCAGGGCCCGCTGGTAGCAATCGTCTTCCACCTCGAGTGCATGCGCTAGCTCCACCGTGGTCATGGCCTAATCTACCCTCAGTTTTAGACACCGCGCCTATAGTTTCTCCTCTGTTGCTGCCTACTCCTACCTAACCTGTCGCTCCAACACGACAGATCTCTTCCTGGTTGTCATCGACTTTACATCGCACTCCACGTAAGAACTCGAGACCGTCCCTATAAAACCCCTCCAACCGTACCATTTTCCCCTCAGCTCGCCCCCTTAGTCTCTTGCACGCATTCCTTGAGCATTCCGCTCTTTGGAACATCGAGAAACCAAAGTCGTACGTGACTCTAGCGAGCACACCACCATGCTCTAGCATCTCCGGTGAGCTTCTCTCCTCGACCCCACCTCAATGCGGTTTACCTCTCCTTTGAGCGCCCTACACATTTGTTTGACCCTTCACACAAAGGATCACTCGAGCCAGACCACCATCTTCATCTCTGACTAGACGCTGATCATAAAACTTTCTCTCTTCAGTGAGCCGTACCTTTATTCCTATCACCTGTACTTCCACTGTTCCACATGCATGCATGCAAGCTCGTGCGCACCTCTTTTTGTAGCTTCACCACTGTCGGATAAATCACCGTCGCCGCGGACCCCTTCACCGTCGACGAGATCTCTAATGCTAGCTTCTTCCACCTCTCGTGAACCATTCTCGTGAAATGTCATCACCTTCGGTGAGCTCCTCCTCCTTCATAGTTTGCTTAAGTTAAAAAAGAGTAATCATAGTCGAAAAGATAACTATGGTAATCAAGGTCGACAGGAGAACTAAAGTGACTATAGTCGAAAAGAAAACTAGAATAATTAAGTAATCATAGTCGAAAGGAGAACTAGAAGTAATCGTAGTCGAGGAAAGAACTAAAGTAGTCAAACTCTAAAAGGGAAGCGTAGTAGTCAAACATGAGGATAGAACCATAGTAGTTGAGGATGAAATCTTTGACCACTGCTATGTCGTAATCTTCAACTGCTGACATTGTTGAAATATTCAACCGCTCACGTCATCGAGATCTTTGACCACTCGCGTAGTCGAGATCCTTGACAACATGCATAGTCGAGATCTACGACCGCTAGCATAGTTGAGAACTTCAAACACTCGTGTGGTCGTGATATTTGACCGCAACCGTAGTTGACTTATTCAACCCCATGCATAGTCGGAACCACCGACTACAGTAGTCATAATCTTTGACCACTAACCATAATCGTAACCTCGTTTGATAATGATAGTCGATAGACTCGTAAGTCGTAAGTTACGATACCGGTCGATAGTCATAAGACGTGGTCGATAGTCATAAGCCGTGGTCGATAGTCGAAGGCCATGGACGATAGTCATAAGTCATGATCGTAATCGTAAGTTATAGTACCCGGTCGGTAATCGGAAATCTACAGAACCCAGTCGTTAATCGATAGTCGTAAGACGTAGAACCTGCTCGGCGCTCAGGAAACCTTTGTGGTCAAAGACCGGAAGCTCTGACTATGTGTGATCAGTACAACCAAAGTTGCGGTAGGACAAAGACCCTTGTAGTCGAAATGCTGTGGTCAGTGGAACAGCACTCGAAGTGTCTGAAGTTTGTAGTCGTAAATAGCTCTGTACTCACCGAGAAGGAATAACTCAAATGAGCCAAAACTCAAACTCTTATAACTTTTGTATACGAACTCCAAATTTAGTGATCTTTGTTTCTAAATTTTTATAAAAAAAGATCTTTCTGAATTTAGAAAAACATTTGAGTCTCATCTCTATTTATTTGGCTCTTATTTTCTTTTATCTGGATTTATTTACCGGTTAGATGACTCCACGCCAGATGACGCCGAGAATGCATCCGAAACATTCTCTAAGCAACAGGAATGGGGCAATCACCCCTTTGACCATGTTGATCCTAGTATTTTAATTATTGTATATAGTTTGCAAAATCTACTATGCATGCGCATATGTTCTGTTAAACTACTATGCTGTCAATTGGGAATACTACTTGAATATATGGTCTAGATGCTTAGACAAGCACTAGTTTATGCTAACTTTGAATTTCGAAAGAATCTTCACGTGGGAAAGATGGTTTCAAAAATGTTGCACTAGAGGGGGGGAACCTCTGTTACTTTGGTATTAAATAAAATGAAAACCTAGTTTTTAGATGCGGGTGAGCCATATGATAATATGTCAAATGTGAGAGGGACACTGGTGCAAGGTTAGGCCTAGATAACCTAAAGGCTTTAAGATAATCAACATTTGTCACACGCCAAAAGAATCGTGAAGTTGCCAATAGTAAAAATTTATTATCTCCTGTGGGTAAAGCCGTACAATCTCTGCAGAGCATTAAAAACTATTTAAATAGCAGTGCTCATGGTCATGAGCAAGTTTGGATGTAGCTACAAAGGATATAGTTTTCCTTTTCAAAACTACTTCACTGAACATATGGGATGGCATGAACGTCTAATCGTGTGCCATGCCCATGGGAGGGAATTGTGCGATGTTCACAGCCAAGGAGGGTTGTAGATGGTTTCGATCTACTGTTATGGAATTTATGCAAATGTTATTTCATTACGTGTTAAATGCCCTTTACAACTCCGCTTACAAATTATTACTTAGTGTTATTGCAAAATGAACCATGCCTCTTGCTGAAAGTAACTTAGTGTAGAACCTCATCCATTGACAACCTTGCATATATGTAAATTTTGTGATACACTGCAAGTCTTGCTGAGTACGTAATGTAGTCAACCTTGCTTAAATTGTTGTTGATCAGAGAATAAAGATCTCTTGCCCGACGATGCATATTTCGCCCCTGGCACCGGGGAATTTGACAAGGGATACTTTTAGGATTTGACCCCAGTCGGTTGCCTGTGGGTTATAATGGTGCATCACTGGATACTTCTATTTATTAGACTTCCGCTGCTTGTGTTCGAGACTCTGTTGGTCTTTTGGCCGGTCGGCCTTTTGTGTATGTACCATTTTATGGCCCGCAAAAATAATATTACCCCTTTTATGTAAGCTATTTATGTGTGATGTGTATGGATGTGAAACATGTGTACTAGCTACTAATCACGGGACTAGTACAGAACACATGCAATGACAACGGGCGCTCCTGCGCTTGGGGTCCACACAAAGAGAGCCAAAGCCAAGCACGAGGCACAACTACGAGAGGACATTATGGCAAAAATTAGAGATGAGATGCAAACGTTGGTCAGAGATGAGATGTAAAGGTATAGGAAAAATCAGCAAGAAGCCCCCACCGCTCCTGTGCTAGCAGCCCCCCAACTGTCGATTGAGCTGTGCGTCCAACCCAACCTCAGAAAGTGACCACCGATTTCCTGTTGATGACATCCTAATAATAATTATTATGTCTGGAATGCTCGATCCATTGATAGGCCTATTAGAATAGCTAATTTTGTATCATTATGTAGGTGGCTACAAAGTGTAAGCTGCAAGTAAGATATACCCCCGTTGCCGTGTGCGCTGCTTGGGGTAAGGCGTATCTATCTGGGCCTGGGGCCTTGGTGCATGGCATATCTCTGGCGCCAAGTTTCGCAAAAGTTAATGTGGACAGTGTTTATGCAATTTCGAGGTCGTCCCACTACAGATGCCCCCAAAGACGAGGTCATGACTCTAGGGCAAGCCATTGGAACATTCATCCAGTGGCCCAAGAGCGACATCTGCCTGGAGACTCCTGCACCTATGCCAAGTCCACAAGAGCCATCTGCAACAGTGCCAAGTCTACGAGAGCCAGCCAAGTCCACAAGAGCCATCTTCACCAGTGCTAAGTCCATTGAGCTACCTGCACCGGTGCCAGGTCCACTCAAGCTACCTGCACCGGTGCCAATTCCACAGGTGTAATTTGCACCAACGCTACCTGCACAAATGTAGCAAGGGTGTGGTGCATCTACATCTTGTGCCCGGTTGACTACCGTGAAGTCAACCTACAGCCGAGGTAGCAAAGGCAAACCGAAGAAGACAGATGATGAGATCCCTTACTTGCCATTGGCCCGAAAATTCATGCTAGGCGAGCCATTGGTCATCCCAGAAGAGTGTCTCCTACCTCTAGGACTATCTTGCCATATATTGCATATTTATTACATGGAACAGGCCAACAAGCCGGAGAAACAACGGCACTCAGGTGTCAACGTCAAGTTCATGCTGTATCACCTACAGCACAATATTCATAAGTACGTCTTCACAGTGACCTTTGATGACTTATTCCTTCTCTTCACACTTGACGCCCTCGACGCATCACTCATTTGAGGTTGGACAATATAAGTGTATATAATCACGACCTACATTTATGTAATGCTGATAAATGTCGTATATAACTCATTGCTTTTGTGTGTGTGTGTATAGACCACACGGAGGTGACCCCGTGTGTGTGATGAGTAATTGACATATGTTTTAGGAAAGTCAAGTTTTGTTTGTCTGGTTTGGACCATGTCGTTGCATGGTGCAATTGGTTTCGGTCGGACTTGGTCAAACTTGGTCGAAGTGCTCAGGATGCCTATTCTCTAGATTCGACAGGTTTTGGCTTTTTCATGCTTAAGATTTCTCTTAATGCTATTGTTGATCATATTATGTCGAGCGGTGCTATGTGATGTGTTTCTTATCTGTGATGGCTGCAGGACGTCGAGGCGAAGTCATGGTGAGGCACGGGGTGACCGGACTAGGTGCAGGTGGTGCCGAGGTCAAAGCGGTTAAGGTGTGCTAAACACGGCAAGGACTCGAGGTGGTTGCGAGGCTTGGACGGCAAGAAATGAGGAAACTTCCCGGAAGGTGCCGAAGGGGCGTTTTGGTGAATATGCAAAGCTGCACTAAAGGAAATGGGTTTTGGATAAAGCGTTGGAGTTGTTGGAGGCTTAATGGGGGTGCAGGAGGGGCGTTTTGGTGAATACGCAAAGCTGCACTAAAGGAAGTGGGTTTTGAATAAAGCGTTGGAGTTGTTGGAGGATTAATGGGCAAAGTATGTTGCAAACCCATTAGTGGGAGGCTGTAAAAGCAGGAGTGTCTCTTGCATGTTTTATGGCTTGGGAGATGGCAGAGGGTTGTTTTGCTTGTCTCCCGTAGGTTTCCTGTTCTTGTGTTCTTCTCTTCATGTGTGTTTGAGAGGGCATGAATTCTTGATCTTCCAATCATGTATGGGGATGAAGTGGTTGTAAACCTTACTCTCTTGTAATCATCCATCTCTATGCCTCAATATATGCTTGAGATGTTTTGGTTTCATGTGTTTCTCTGGTGGTTATTTCGTTTTATTCTCCCCGTTTCAGCTCTCTGTTCTTCTCCTCTCTTATGGATTTGAGTTTGTTTTTGCTCAAGAACTCCCAAAATGAGTTGCTCTGTGATGGGAAAATATTCATGGCTATATGATCTTTCCATTTTCTAGAGCATGTGGTAGTTTCATTGTCTCCTGTTAATTTTGAATCCTTCGTCAGATTTCCTCTGTTAAACACTGTATCTAGGGTTTTATGTCAGGGGTGTTTGATTCTGTTGATTCCCCTACATGAGATTGCTTGAGTTTCCTATTTGCGAGTCCTGAGATCATTGCTAATCTTTTTGCAAAAGATCAAGATCAAAAGATCAAAGATTGGCCAGCAATTTAGAAATCAGTGTTACTTTCTGTAACTTTTCAGTTTTTGGCTAAAATTTCAAATTCTTGCTCAGTTGATGAATTTCTCTGTTCCAAAAGAGCTTGATGCTATTTAGAACATATTCTTGCACTTCTGGATTGAAGAGAGCAGAGAAAAACCACAAATTTCATTGAATTGTTCAAGTCCTTGCAATTTTCAGGCTGTAGTCTGATCTGTCCTCGAGCCTCCCAATCAAACCGGAAACCCTAGAGGTCAGACCAGATTTTTGCCTCCGGTCAGACCGGACATTCAATGGTGGTCAGACCGGCTTCACCTGGGCGGTCTGACCAGTGGAGGCCTGGCAGTCAGACCGGCTTTAAGCCGGCGGTCTGACCGGCCATAACCCACCAGTCTGACTGGCCCCCTTTGCAGGCTATGCTATTTTCTTGGTTTTTCTCCGGTGTGCCTTCTAGGTTTTTCATCTTAATACCTTGTCTACTTCTCTAGCTGTTCTTCATGTTTTTCCAGTAACCACATGACCTTATTTTCATAGCTTCTAATAGCTATTGGAAAGAATCCGGTTGTGGATACTTTTAGGGGGGAATTTGAAAGCAACATTCACCCCCCTCTGTTGCCGATTTCGATCCAACAATATATATATATATATATATATATATATATATATATATATATATATATATTACACATGGTGGCTGAAGCCAGATTATCAAAATCACCGGTTGGTTTTTTCGACCCACGCTTGGTCTCCATAGATACCATCGAGGTGGATGCATCCTTCATCAAGAATTACATGACGAAGGCATTGGAGGCTTACCGCCGATATGTTGTTCCTGCCGATGAGAACATCAATGCCGGAAACATGGCTGATGTTGAGGTGAATGCTAAGGCGAGGAACATCATAATTCAGGGTCTGAGCAGAAGCGAGTTCGATCGCATCTCTCATCTGACGTCGGCCTTGACATCTGGGTGACCCTCGATGCATACCATGAGGGCACCACCTAGATCAAGATGGTACGACATGACCAGTTCAAGCGAGATTATAACAAGTTTGAAATGCTCGCTGGTGAGTCCCTCGATGAGTGCTTTGCACGGTTCCACAAGATTTTGAGCAATCTCTGAGCGGTTGGTCTCACATACCCCGACTCGGACAATGCTCGACAAATGCTCGCAACTCTAGATTTGCGTGTTTGGGAGATGAAGGTGACTACCATCAAGGACACCACCGATCTTTCGACCTTGACTCTTGACGCGTTGTACTCACGCCTCAAGACTCACGAGATTGACATAGTCTCTCGTAGGTCGAAGTCGTAGTCGATGGCTTTAGTCACCGATCCCAGTCTGGTTTCTGGACCATCTTCCGAGTCGATTTGTGGATTCTCTCTAGCTGCTCTCTATGACGCAATTGATGATCAGTTAGAGCAGCTACTGGAGGATCAGTTAGCCCTGCTAGCCAGAAAGTTTTCTCACGCGTACAAGAGGGTGAGAGATCGAAAGAGGAGTGGTCCGATAATTTGCTTCGAGTGTGGTGACCCCAACCACATTCGAGTGAATTGCCCCAAGCTGGAGAAAGGAAAGAACGACTACGGCGGAATAAGCAAGAACGACTACATCGACAAGAACTGCAACAAGAAGCCCCTAGCTCATGCCCAAGGTAAGAAGAAGTTTCACGACCTTGGCAAAGCCAAGAAGCTCTTCCACCGCGTCCTCACCGCCTTCGACGACCTCGACCTCAGCGAGGTGGAGGGATGGAGCGACGACGATGGGACGGGTGATCAAGAACTCAAGGATGGCGACGACTTCTCCGGCATGTGCTTCATGGCCCTTGAGGGCGAAGTGAGCGACAGCGAGCTCTATTCCGACTCCGATGAAGTATACCCCTCCTATGACTAGCTTAATGATGCTTTTCTTAAGCTAGGGAAATTCTATGCTAGGTCTAGAGCTAGGTGTAGCGAGCTGGAGAAGAAAGTAGATAGATTGTCACGGGAGCTGACTTCACTTATATCTGCTCCCTCCCGTGACGAATGTGATACATGCTCTGTCTTGCTTGATGACATGGAGAAATTAAGGACCTCTTATGATAGTCTATCTTTTGAGCTTGACATGCTTAAGGTGGAGAATGTTAGTCTCTTGGCTGAACTAGAGATGGGTAGGATTGTTACTCCTTCATCTACTATCGTTGAGACTACATTTTGCACCTCATGTGAGGATAAGGACAATGTGTTTAGAGGTCTTTATACCATGCTCCTTGATCTGCCAGAATCATATGAAAATTGCAATAACTTGAAATTGAACCTAAAAAGGGCAGATCATAAGATTGCTGAATTGCATGCTTCCCTGTTAGAACCTATTGTCTCTTGCACCAACTGTCCCAAATTAACTGCTGAACTTGAATCTGTCTCAAAACAGTTTCAAGACATGGTTGATCATAACAAGAAAATGGCTCAATATGCTTCTAAGGACCCTGTTAGCTCACCATGTAACAATTGTAAAAAACTAAAATCTGAGTTGATTACTTTGGATGAAAAATATGTGAAGCTAACTAAGCACCTTCTAGTGAAGCCACCAACTAATTGTGATGTGATTGCTGGTGTGGGGGAGAAGCCCAAAGGAGTAGAGACGCTTAGGCACGATGACCAAACAGCTAGAGGTAGGATTGTCCCTCCTAGTCCTTGCGAAGACCTCAATGTTGAGGCGGCTGTGCGTGCACATGCCATTCCTTCTTCTGTTGTTGGTTCTTCCTCTTCTCGTGCTGCTGTCTCCTCTTCCCCCTGCTCTTCTTGCACCTCTCTCTTTCGAGAGTGTCAGTATCTTATGAACACTCTCGAGAGGTTTGTAGGGGCAAGAAGAAGCTAAATCTTATTCTAGACCAGTCCAAGATTTGCAAATTCAATCAAAGTCTAGGATATGATTTTCTTGAGGAAGTTAGGAAGCATCCACCTACCGTGCTTAGACCCATAGCCGCAGGTGTGATCGAGGTCAAGCCCAGAACTGAGAAAGTTCAATTCAAGTCAGCGGGCTTTGTCCAAGAGATTTCTGACAGCAAGGTGATTTCACCTGTTGCTTCGGCCTCTCAAAAGGCGAAGCCTCATCGTGCTACTTCTACCTCTCAGAAGGTGAAGTATCATTGCACCTTCTGTCAGAAGGATGGACACTTGGTCGAGCAATGCTTCAGGCACACCAAGATTGCACGGAGAGATCGTGTTCACGATCTTAGGAGTATTCAGGGTCAGCCCCAGACCTTGAGTGCACTTAAGACCAACACGAGGTCTAGGGTTGATCACTCTAAGGGTTTTAGGCAGTATCGAGGACTTGGCTTTTCCGGTGTTTCTGATTTTTGTCCTCGATTTACCTCTGCTCATGATATCCGCCGTCCTGAGGGTAGATCTTGTTTCCCCCGTCGAGATAGCTACCCGCGGCATGATCAGCATGTTGCTGGTGTCTTGACTCGCTCCTCCGTAGCAGTCAAAGCCCAACAATAGCTTCAGGACTGCACACAGACCTTCTGGCTTGTTGAGCGACAGAGAGCGTAGGGTAGCTAGAGGTCAGTCGTGTGTGACTACTTCTTCTACTCGACGTGTTACTCAGTATTGGGTGCCAAAATCACTCTTGATTTACCCCAGTACTGAGACTTTACTCTCTCGTTGACTCAAGTTCGCCGAGTAGGGAAGAGAGAGGTTTGGCTCATTGACTCTGGGTGTTCTCGACACATGACCGGAGACTCTCGTTGCTTCTCTTCCCTAGCTCGTGCTCCAGGTGATGAGACGATCACCTTGGGAGATGCTTCGTCTGGGCGCGTCATCGCCAAAGGTACAGTGCGCGTTAATGAGTCTTTTATTTTGAAAGATGTTGCCTTGGTTAGTATGCTGCAGTATAATTTGCTTTCTGTTTCTCAGCTTACCGATGACGGTTTTACGGTGAGCTTTAAGAAAAATGCTTGCAAAATTCTTGATTTTTCGGGTAGTCTGGTTTGCGGGATTTCTCGTTATGGGAGGATCTTTCGTGCTGATTTTTCTGAGTCTTCTGGTGATCCTCTCCGGTGTTTAGTTGCTTCTGAGTCCCGTGACCATACTTTCTGGCATAGGAGACTTGGTCATATTGGATATGACCATTTGACCCGAGTTAGCGGCCACGATCTCATTTGTGGTCTGCTGAAACTCAAGATGGTCAAAGATATTGTTTGCGCTCCCTGCCGGCACGGCAAGATGGTTGCCGCTTCTCACCCTCCAGTCACAATGACTATGACCGATGCACCAGGACAGCTGCTTCATATGGACACAGTTTGACCAGCCTAAGTGCAGTCAGCAGGAGGGAAGTGGTATGTTCTTGTTGTGGTCGATGACTTCTCGAGGTACTCTTGGGTATTTTTCTTAGCCTCAAAGGATGAGACGTTTACTCATTTTTGAGGCCTTTTCAGTAGGCTTTCTGTTGAGCTTCCGGGTGCCTTGCGAGCGATCCGCAGTGACAATGGCACAGAATTCAAGAATTCCTACTTTGAGAGGTTCTGTGATGAGACATGTGTAGAGCACCAGTTCTCTTCTCTGCACATCCCACAGCAGAATGGCGTCGTGGAGAGGAAGAATCGTACCTTGGTCGAGATGGCTAGGACGATGCTTGATGAGTATTCTACACCTAGGAAGCTTTGGGCTGAGGCTATAACGACCACGTGCCATGTTTCAAACAGAGTTTTTCTTCAGGCACACTTGCATCGCACTTCCTATGAGCTGAGATATGGGCGAAAGCCCAGTGTCTCTCATTTTCGTGTGTTTGGTTGCAAGTGTTTCATTTTGAAGTCTGGGAACCTAGACAAGTTCAAGTCACGATCTTGTGATGGTATCTTTCTAGGTTACTCGACTTCTTTGCGGGGCGTATAGGGCTTGGAACTGCGAGTCTAGTAAGTTGGTAGAGACCTGTGAGGTGACCTTCGACGAGGCCAGTCCGGGGACTAGGCCCGATATCTCAGGTTCTTTAGAGCAGTCCGAGCCCATATTTGTGGATGATGAGGATGATGGAGATGAGGGTTGTCTACCCGATCCGGTTCCTCATCCTCCCCTTGAGGTGCCTTCTTCCACTGCACCTCCAGGTGATCAGCCTATGCCTTCTGCTTCCTCTGGAGCTAGTGGCTATGTTCCTACCTCTTCAGCTCATGAGGTAGAGGCCGCTTCTTCTCATCCAGGACTTCCCTGACATATCCAGAAAGACCATCCTTCTGAGCAGATGATTGGAGACCTTTTTGAGCGAGTCACACGCTCAAAGTCTGGCATGTCACATTTCTATCTCCATTCTACCTTTATTGCCTCATTCGAGCCCAAGGACGTTTGTCACGCTCAAAGTTTGGCATGAGGAGTTAGAAAATTTCGAGAGAAACAAGGTCTGGTTGCTTGTTGAGCCCCCTCGAGGTCACAATATCATTGGGACTAAGTGGGTGTTCAAGAACAAGCAGAGTGAGGATGGGGTAGTCATTCGAAACAAGGCTAGACTGGCAGCTCAGGGCTTCTCCCAGGTTGAGGGTCTAGATTTTGAGGAGACCTTTGCCCCTGTAGCTAGACTTGATGCCATTAAAATCCTGCTTGCTTTCGCAGCTTCTAAGGGTTTCAAGCTTTACCTGATGGATGTCAAGGGTGCTTTCCTCAATGGGTTTATTGAGGAAGTGGTCTATGTGAGACAGCCTCCAGGTTTCGAGAATCCCAAATACCCAAACCATGTCTAAAAGCTTTCCAAAGCCTTGTATGGACTTAAGCAGGCCCCTAGAGCTTGGTATGAGAGGCTTAAGTCTTATCTGTTGAGTCATGGTTTTGAGATGGGTAAGGTAGATAAGACCTTGTTCATCCGTAGGCATGGCACTGACCTACTGCTCGTCCAGATTTATGTGGATGACAACATCTTTAGCGGCTCTTCTCATACTCTTGATTCACAGTTCTCGGATGTCATGAGCACTGAGTTTGAGATGAGTATGATGGGCGAGTTGACCATCTTTCTTGGCTTTCAGATCAAGCAGACTCGGGAGGGTACCTTCTTGCATCAGGGCAAGTACACTCAAGACCTCCTGAGACGCTTTGATATGAGCGATGGTAAGCCGGTGTCCACTCCTATGGCTACATCAGCTTCACTCGACCTAGATGAGGACGGCGAGCCAGTTGATCAGAAGGAGTATCGCAGCATGATTGGCTCCCTATTGTACCTCACTGCCTCGAGACCAGACATACACTTCACTGTGTGTCTTTGTGCTCGGTTTCAGGCTTCTCCTCGCGTATCTCACAGCCAGGCGGTGAAGCGCATCCTTCGGTACCTTCGAGCTACCACTGACTATGGTATCTGGTACTCTTCCTCATCATGTCTTTCCCATAGAGCCTACTCGGATGCAGACTTTGCTGACTGTAGGATAGATAGGAAGAGCACTTCTGGCACCTGCCAATTCATTGGCATTTCTCTTGTTTCTTGGTCTTCTAGAAAGCAGTCCGGTGTTGCATAGTCCACCGTAGAGGCCGAGTATGTTGCTGCAGCCAATTTTGCAGCCAGGTACTTTGGATGGTCTCGACTCTGCGGGACTTTGGGTTATCCATAGACAGTGTCCCACTCTTTTGTGATAACACTTCTGCCATTAACATTGCTAAGAACTCAGTGCAGCATTCTCGGACCAAGCACATTGATATTAGATATCACTTCCTTCGAGACCATGCGGAGAAGGGTGACATAGTGCTCCAGTTTATAGAGAGTGACCACCAGTTGGCTGATATCTTTACCAAGCCTTTGGATTGCTCTAGGTTTTTAGCTCTGCGGGGAGAGCTTGGGGTGGTTTGTCCTTATGAACTGTTGTGAGGGGGAGTTTTGCGCTTCATGTTTTATCTTGTTTATTATGCTCTTACTCTTTTTTGTTGCATTGCATATGGGTGCATTGGGATTAGTCCTTCTAGCATAGATTAAAGTGTTTCTCTTATCTAGTTGTTTAGACTTCTTCTTCTCATCTTATGATTCTAGGATGCTGCTTATTAGCTGTTTCACTTCTCACTAGGTTGAGCTCACTCACTTCTTATAGGTTCTAGCGAGGGTTGGGCCACCCTCGGGTAGACGGGGTACGTGTTTGCTCCTTAGTGTGTTAGATGATCAGCTAGTAGTCCTAGAGTCATATGGGGTAGATGAGAGTCAGTCTGAGCTATAGTATCCTCTAAGTCTTATCTATGCTTTAAGGACTGCCTTCCTGATTTTCTTACCAGCTTCTCGATTTTATTGCTTTGGTTCAGGGGGAGTTCATTTGGGAACTTCTAGATCTTAATATTGACATAACTCAACTTGAACTAAAAAGTGCGTCTCATGTTGAGGGGGAGCTGGATTTTCTGCATTTCCTTTTTGCATTGTAATATAACTACATAGAGTCTTGATTATTATCCTGTTATGACATGTTTACAATGAATTACATCTTGCCATGATCTGTGCTTACTTGCTAGATTTATCATGACTTTATATGTGTAGTTTAGTCTTTGCCATGGTAGGTTGATTAAAATGCTCAACTTGAACTAATTCATGTCATGTTAGCTCTTGAGACTAGTATCTCTTTATTTATCCTTTTATGATTCATACCATGTCAAATAGGCTGAGTTGAGTCTTGAGTCTTTGTTGAGTTTTAGTTTGAGCTATGCTAGTTTCTTGATGAAGCATGCGTTGGTACAATTTTTAAGTAAGCAAAAAGATCTCTTTTGTGCAAAAAAAACTGATCTCATCAATTCTTTTTCATGAGACTGCTTGCCATTGCACTAGGCATGAACTCAGGGGGAGTTTTGGTTGACTAAGATCATTTCCTTAAGTTTCGTGCTTGGAGTGGTCGCATAAGGCTTGAGATCTAGCACATGACTACACAAAAATCTAGTTGGAAACAATCATGAGATTTATAAACAAAAACATGTCAATTGTGCTCAATTTGCTTAATTTCACAAAGAACAAATACTTAAACAAATGTCTCATTCTTGAACGTGTAGCACTCTAAATTGACTCAATACTAGCTTCTTGGTTCCACTTAGATTATTGACATGGTCTGCATCATCTTTGGATACCTTTAGCTAGACTAGTATCATGGTTGACTTGACATGCTAAGAAATTCGACTAATTTTCAGATTATGACTTACTTGGCTTAGCTTATCTATACATGTATGGTCATGATCTTGATATCATTCTTATATGTTATGGCTTGATGTAATACTCCACGGTCATTTTGGATAATCTTCATAGCTCTAACTGCTTTGATTGAATAATATTCAGCCATTCCATCCCTACTCGTGACCTTATTCTCTCTTTTGCATCCTTGATGATTTTATTGCCAAAAGGGGGAGAATAGCGGAGAAAAAGCCTTTTGGGAACTTTCTGGAGCTTTGGAGAACAATTTGCTCTTTCTTTTGTTGCTCCAGTGTTTGTTTTGTCGACATGGTCATGAGCTTCTTTGATTTCTTTTGGACCATGTTTGACTTTCTTGCATTTTCAAACTCAACTTTATGCTTTTTCTGTGTTAGTTAATATACTCATTAAGGGGGAGATTGATAGACCATGTGGAGGTGACCCCGTGTGTGTGATGAGTAATTGACATCTGTTTTAGGAAAATCGAGTTTTGTTTGTGTGGTTTGGACCATGTCGTGCATGGTGCAATCGGTTTCGGTTGGACTTGGTCAAACTTGGTCGAAGTGCTCAGGATGCCTATTCTCTTGATTCGACAGGTTTTGGCTTTTTCATGCTTAAGATTTCTCTTAATGCTATTGTTGATCACATTATGTCGAGCGGTGCTATGTGATGTGTTTCAGCGAAGTCGTGGTGAGGCACGGGGTGACCAGACTAGGCGCAGGTGGTGCCGAGGTCACAACGGTCGAGGTGTGCTGAAGACGGCAAGGACTCGAGGTGGTTGCGAGGCTTGGATGGCAAGAAATGAGGAAACTTCCCGGAAGGTGCAGGAGGGGCGTTTTGGTGAATACGCAAAGTGGCACTAAAGGAAGTGGGTTTTGGATAAAGCGTTGGAGTTGTTGGAGGGTGCAGGAGGGGCATTTTGGTGAA
This sequence comes from Dendrocalamus latiflorus, assembly GCA_017311315.1. Taxonomy (NCBI): domain Eukaryota; kingdom Viridiplantae; phylum Streptophyta; class Magnoliopsida; order Poales; family Poaceae; genus Dendrocalamus; species Dendrocalamus latiflorus. The sequence goes on along the minus strand of CM029640.1, from coordinate 31,554,163 downwards.
TACGCAAAGCTGCACTAAAGGAAGTGGGTTTGGATAAAGCGTTGGAGTTGTTGGAGGCTTAATGGGTAAAGCATGTTGCAAACCCATTAGTGGGAGGCTATAAAAGGAGGAGTGTCTCCTACATGTTTTATGGCTTGGGAGATGGCAGAGGGTTGTTTTGCTTGTCTCCCGTAGGTTTCCTGTTCTTGTGTTCTTCTCTTCATGTGTGTTTGAGAGGGCATGAATTCTTGATCTTCCAATCATGTATGGGGATGAAGTGGTTGTAAACCTTACTCTCTTGTAATCATCCATCTCTATGCCTCAATATATGCTTGAGATGTTTTGGTTTCATGTGTTTCTCTGGTGGTTATTTCGTTTTATTCTCCCCGTTTCAGCTCTCTGTTCTTCTCCTCTCTTATGGATTTGAGTTTGTTTTTGCTCAAGAACTCCCAAAATGAGTTGCTATGTGATGGGAAAATATTCATGCCTATATGATCTTTCCATTTTCTAGAGCATGTGGTAGTTTCATTGTCTCCTGTTAATTTTGAATCCTTCGTCAGATTTCCTCTGTTAAACACTGTATCTAGGGTTTTATGTCAGGGGTGTTTGATTCTGTTGATTCCCCTACATGAGATTGCTTGAGTTTCCTATTTGCGAGTCCTGAGATCATTGCTAATCTTTTTGCAAAAGATCAAGATCAAAAGATCAAAGATTGGCAACTAACTCACAAATTTAGCTATTGTTCTTGAACAAATTAATAGAATTGTAAGAATTTTTGAGTAAAGTACATACAAATCGGGTGGATCAAAGCCTTCTGTGGTCGGTGAGAGTGTGAGGCAACCAAGGGCAGCCAGTTGCAGCTGATTTCTCCCATTCTCTGGCAACTAGTTGGTGCCTGGCTGAGTGCTCTCATGGGGTGCAACGCACATCTACTGGCTCTTGCGATTGTGTGAGACGAATCGGTATTGAGGAGGGCTGTGACACGCTCGGCGCTTTTGTGTCGTTCAAATGGGCTCATACAGTCTTGATGCTCATGGGCTCCTTATGGGTTGATGCTGGTTGCCAGGTGCACCTAGTTTGAGCTGAAGGGTTCATACATAGACCAGAGATGCTGATTGCTAATAAAAAAATTTTAGACCCGGGGTGGGTCACCATGTCTCCACCCCTGCTTATCAGTTGAGCAAGGGACATCCAGATAGCACAGTAGTTGACTGGCTGCCTGGGATGCCGAACGGCAAGCGCCTGAGAGACCTCCCGAGCTTTGTCCGCACGACGGATCCCCAAGACCCCATGCTCCTCTTCTGCTTGCGATCCATGGTCCATGGAGTGCCTCTGAACCACCCCAACCGTCGTCATCCTTCACACCGTCGACGATGTGAGCTGTAATCCAGGCATAGGTGACGTGGAGGACATGAGGCCATGTCACTTGGGCGACAACAAGTTGCAGATTCAGAAAGTTATCTGCATTTTAATTTCTTGCTGTAGTCTTTCCCGTTTTCTGTAATTCGTGAGATCGTTTAGATCCGAAATTTGTGGATCGTGATTCTGCACGATTCCCAGTCTGTTAGACTATATTCTGTATGTTTTGCATTGTTTTGAATCAACAGAATACAGAGAAAATTGCCCCATTGCTGTCTCTCGGAAGAACTCTGAACTTCCGTTCCATTTCTCTGAATTTTACTGTTCACAATCTGAAAACTCCTGTCTTGCGCGATCTCTGAATTCTGGGCTGAAACCAACATCTGGTATCAGAGCTCCAGTGCAGAGATTGCTGCTCCTCGTCAAGGATGGCGTTAGCTCCACAGCAAGCGGCGAGAGAGGGCGGTTCAATGTCCTTCCAGCCGCCAATGCTCTCACCATCAAACTACCCAGTCTGGTCGATCAGGATGGAAGCAATCCTCGACGCACACGGAGTGTGGGAAGCGGTGGAACCGGCAGAAGGAGCTCAAGTGAATGCAACAAAGGATAAAATGGCTCGGGCGTATATCCTGCAGAGCGTCCCAGAAGGTGTTTTGTTGCAGATCGCCAAGAAGAAAACATCAAAGGAGATCTGGGACGCGCTCAAATTGAGGTATTTGGGCGCAGAGAGGGTGAAGCAAGCTCGTCTGCAGACGCTGAAGAATGAACTTGATGTCCTCCGGATGAAAGAGACCGAGACCATCGACGAATTCGCTGGTAAGCTCAGTGCAATTGCTAGCAAATATACCCTTCTTGGTACTGCACTTGAAGATGCAGGATTAGTCAAAAAGTTGCTAGACTCTGTGCCTGAAAAATTCATCAACGTTGTAGCCGGAATTGAGCAATTCTATGATCTGGCCACAATGCCTTTTGAGGAGGCGATTGGAAGATTGAAAGCATATGAGGAGAGGGCAACCAAATTGCAGAGCAGTACCACAAATTCCGATGGGCAACTACTGCTGACACATGCTGAGTGGCAGGCTCGGCAGAAGGGAGCTGGTGGAAGCTCGTCATCCAGTAGCAAGGGGCATCAGTCCTCTGACCGTGGAAGGGGACGAGGACGAGGCCGCGGCCGAGGGAGACGCGGCCGAGGAGGCCAAGAGAATACTGGCAACACCGGCGGTGGAGGCCGGGGAACCCGAGACAAGAGCCAAATCAAGTGTTACAGCTGTAGCAATATGGGTCACTATGCATCTGAGTGTAGAAGTAAGAAGCAAACAGATGAATCCAACTTTTGTGCTGTCGAAGAGGAACCAGCACTCATGCTGGCCGTGTCTCAGGAGGAGACACGCAGTGAGCAAGACAAGCAGGTGGCTGTTCTGCTCAACGAAGAAAAAGTGAAGCCAGACATGTATCATGGTGACAAATGTGAAAGAAGTGAAGACACTTGGTACCTAGATAATGGCGCAAGTAACCATATGACTGGTTGCCGAGAGAAATTCCAGGAGCTAGATGAGAAGGTCACAGGGAGAGTGAGATTTGGTGATGGCTCCACAGTCCAAATCATGGGGAAGGGGACAATTGGTTTTACCTGCAAAAATGGAGACCAAAAACTGCTCCAAGATGTTTATTACATTCCAAGGTTATGCAGTAACATCATTAGTGTGGGGCAATTGACAGAAGAAGGTCATGAAGTACACATGGCAGGAGATGTCATGAAAGTGTATGGCAGAAATAGCAAATTACTGATGCAGGTGAAGAGGACCAAGAACAGGTTGTACAAGATCTGTCTGAAAACAGAAAAGCCTATTTGTTTGCTGACAAATCTTGAGGAACCCTCATGGCTGTGGCATGCAAGACTTGGCCATGTGAATTTCCATGATTTAAAGCTTATGGGGGAGAAGCAGATGGTAGTTGGAGTCCCACAAATTTCCCAGCCAAACAAGCTTTGTGAGGCCTGTGTGATTGTTAAACAGGCCAGATTGCCATTTCCCAAGCAAACAAGCTTCAGAGCTGACAGACCACTTGAGTTGCTTCATGCAGATATTTGTGGTCCAATCACTCCCTGTACCCTTGCTGGAAATAAGTATTTCTTGTTGATCATTGATGACCACACTCGGTGGATGTGGGTATATGCTCTTGCAGCAAAAGGAGAAGCTCTTCAAGCCTTCAAGAAGTTCAGAAGACTAACTGAAAATAAGACTGGCTACAGTGTCAAGACACTGCGGACAGATCGGGGAGGCGAGTTCTTGTCCACAGATTTTGCACGGTACTGTGAAGAAGCAGGAATCGAGAGACATCTGACTGCTCCTTATACCCCTCAACAGAACGGGGTTGCCGAACGCCGCAACCGTACTGTGATGGCCATGGCCAGATCAATGCTGAAAAGTATGAAGGTGCCGGCAAAGATCTGGGGGGAGGTAGTTAGACATGCAGTTTACCTGTTAAACCGCTTACCAACAAAAGCACTCAGTGAGCGTACACCATTTGAGGCATGGGAAGGAAGAAAGCCGCATCTAGGCCACTTGAAGGTGTTTGGGTGTACTGCTTACATGAAGAACACTACTCCACACCTCAAGAAGTTAGAGGATAGGAGTACACCCATGGTCTATCTGGGAGTAGAAGAGAGCTGCAAAGCTCACAGGCTGTACAATCCTCAGAGTGGGAAACTGCATGTTAGCAGGGACGTTGTTTTCCAGGAGGACCTCGAGTGGAAGTGGACTGCAGATAGTGGTAAAGAAGAAGAGCAACTAGTTATTCTTGATACCTTGTTTTTGGACATATTGCATACTGCAACCGAAAATACAGCTACGGCAACAGAAGGTGTCCCAGTCACAGGTGAATATCAAGGAGATACTTCACCTACTGCAGCAGGAGTCGGATCAGCAGAACCATCCTCCACTGCTGAAATGCCGAGCCCCTCCACACCTCAGCTGAGTACAGGGTCTGCAAAATCCACTCAGGTACTGTCATCACCTGAGTCAATTGCCGGACCAGTGAGGTATCGTTCACTTGCAGATGTCTATGCCAACTCTGAAGTGGTAGCAGTACCAGAAGAGGAAGAAGAGGAGGAATTGATGTTGGCATTGTCTGAGGAACCTGCAAATTTCCAAGAGGCATCTACAGAGAGCTGCTGGCTTGAAGCAATGAAGAGTGAATTGGAGTCAATTGAAAAGAATGGGACATGGACTTTGACTGAACTCCCTGCAGGACACAGACCAATAGGTCTAAAGTGGGTGTTTAAGTTGAAAAAAGACTCAAGTGGTGAGGTGGTCAAGCACAAGGCAAGATTGGTTGCCAAAGGATATGTGCAAAAGCAAGGCATTGACTTTGAGGAGGTTTTTGCACCGGTGGCAAGGCTTGATACAATTCGGGTAATCCTTGCTCTTGCTGCAAATTACAGTTGGGAAGTGCACCATTTAGATGTTAAATCAGCCTTCCTCAATGGAGAATTAGAGGAAGAGGTTTATGTCACTCAACCAGAAGGTTTTGAAGTGAAGAATCAGCCGCATAAGGTGTATAAATTGGCAAAAGCCCTTTATGGCTTAAGGCAAGCTCCCCGAGCTTGGAACATTCGGTTGGATAAGAGTTTGAAGGGGTTAGGCTTCAAGAAATGTGCACAGGAGCAAGCTGTTTATACCAAAGGAGTAGGAGCTTCAAGGATCATCATTGGTGTGTATGTGGATGATCTAATAGTGACTGGAAGTAGCACTGCTGAAATCCAAAAGTTCAAGACTCAGATGATGAATGAGTTTGGAATGAGTGATCTGGGATTTCTCTCCTACTATTTGGGTATTGAGGTGAAACAGCAGGATGGCAAGATTGAGCTCAAACAATCTGCATATGCCAAGAAGATCTTGCAGCAATTTGGAATGGCTGACTGCAATCCAGCAAAATGTCCAATGGAGCCTAAGTCCAAGCTGCACAAAGACTCTGAAGGAACCCCTGTGGATGTTAGAGAATACAGAAGTGTAATTGGATGTCTCAGATACCTGTTGCATACCCGACCGGACCTCTCTTATGCAGTTGGTTTGGCAAGCAGGTATATGGAGAATCCCACCACTCTACATCACAAAGCAGTGAAGCAGATACTTCGCTACCTGAAGGGAACAATCCAGTTTGGTTTGTCGTATGTGAAGGGAAACACTGAAGAATACATTTTTGGCTACTCTGACAGCGACCTGTCTGGCGATATGGATGGAAGAAGAAGTACAAGTGGAATGGCATTCTATTTGGGAGAAAATCTGGTAACTTGGAATTCCCAGAAGCAAAAGACAGTGGCTTTATCCTCATGTGAGGCTGAATTCATGGCGGCTACTACTGCAGCCTGTCAGGCGCTATGGCTGCGAAGTATTATCAGTGAACTGATGGGAACCGAAGCAAAACAAGTGACGTTGTTTGTAGACAACAAATCAGCAATAGCATTGATGAAAAATCCAGTTTTTCATGGGCGTAGTAAGCACATTGATACAAGGTTCCATTTCATCAGGGACTGTGTGGAGAACAAGTTGATCCAAGTGGTTTTTGTCAGCTCCGGCGAGCAGCGAGCAGACTGCCTGACAAAGGCTTTGTCAGGGGTGAAACTGGGAGAAATGCGTCATTTGATTGGTGTTCGTGAGCTGCATACATGCCAGGATTAAGGGGGAGAATGTGAGCTGTAATCCAGGCATAGGTGACGTGGAGGACATGAGGCCATGTCACTTGGACGACAACAAGTTGCAGATTCAGAAAGTTATCTGCATTTTAATTTCTTGCTGTAGTCTTTCCCGTTTTCTGTAATTCGTGAGATCGTTTAGATCCGAAATTTGTGGATCGTGATTCTGCACGATTCCCAGTCTGTTAGACTATATTCAGTATGTTTTGCATTGTTTTGAATCAACAGAATACAGAGAAAATTGCCCCATTGCTGTCTCTCGGAAGAACTCTGAACTTCCGTTCCATTTCTCTGAATTTTACTGTTCACAATCTGAAAACTCCTGTCTTGCGCGATCTCTGAATTCTGGGCTGAAACCAACAGACGAGCTGGACCATGAGTTCATCGATGCAGTTTCAGCCATCGTGCTGCCCGTCTACGCCGTGGGGCCACTGCCACTGCTCGCCGGGCACATCTCCTGCCGTCACATGGACACGCTAGTCTCCAACCTCTCCGTGGAGAACCATGGGTGCTTGCAGGAGGCAAGGAACCCAACTCTGCGGTCTACATGAACTTCGGGAGCATAGTACTACTAACGAACGAGCAGTTGGTGGAGTTCGCGTGGGGGTTGGCCAATAGCGGCTATGAGTTTCTGTGGGTGATCACAAACGACCAAGCGAAGGGTTCGACACCTACCCCCGTGCTGCCTCTCGAGTTCTTGGAGGAGACCAAGGAGAGAGGCCACGTGAAGAACTGGTGCCCGCAGGAGGCGGTGTTAGGAATAATCAAGATTGTTTGCACGATGGAGTATTGAGTTGTTTTGTTCCAACAGGATGTACGTGCACACGCACGAGTCCTTTGTAGTTCAAGGCTTGTTATGCGTGCGTGAGACAATCAAACAGCAAACGTGCACGTGAGTTGCGGCAGCCACTTCGAGCCGTGTGTTGATGTCTCGCATGCAGTTAGCTATCAGTTAGACTAGCTGAGTGCCTGTGTATTACTATGAATTTTTAAATTTTATTATACTATATGTTTTAAAACTCATAGGTGTTAAAAATTTTTAGAATATGCATACAAACATGTTCTAAAAGTTTTTAAATCCATCAAGTAAATTGGAAGCCGTCGATCACACCTCGTGGTTATAAATCGGAAGATATCGACCACACCTCGTAGTCGTTGGTCAAAAGCCCTCGAGCACACCTCGTTGTTGTAAGTCGAAAGCCGTCAACCATCGCATGTGATCATAGGTTGGGAGCTATCGACCATCGCTGGTGCTTGTAAGTTGGCAGAGGTCGACGATCGATCGTGGTCCTAAATCGGAAGCCTTCGACAATGGCTCATGGTCGTACGTCGGAAGCTGACGACCATCGTTCGTGGTCGTAAGTTGAAAGCCATCGAGGACACCTTGTGGTCGTTTGTCGGAACACATCGATCAACACTCGTCGTCGTTAGTCAGAAGACATCGACCACACCTCATGGTCGTAAGTCAGAACACAACGACCAATGCTCGTGGGCGTAAATCAGAAGCCATTGATCACACCTCGTGGTCGTAAGTTAGAAGCCGTCAACCATCGCACGTGATCGTAGGTTGGGAGCAGTCGACCATTGCTGGTGGTCGTACGTTGGCAGGCCTCCGGTGCACTTGTGTCCTGTCGCCCAACTACTGGCGCTAGCCTGCTCAGCCCTGACTTCGACCACGGCCCTTCGACGTCAACCACGGCCCCCCTTCGACAATAGCCCCCTTCATCCATGGCTCTGACTTCGACCATGGCCACAACTTCGACCATGCCCCCTTCGACTTCGACCACTGCCCCTTTCAACCACTGTCCCCTTCGATCACGACCCTTCAACGATGACCACTTTCCCTTCGACCACGACCCCCTTTGACCATGGCTTCGACTTCGACCACGGATCTTCGACTTCAATCAACGCTCGTGGTCGTAACTCAGAAGACATCGACTACACCTCGTGGTCGTAAGTCAGTACACATCAACTAGTGCTTGTGGTTGTAAATCAAAAGCCGTCGATCACACCTCGTGGCCAAAAGCATGTTACAATCCATGGGGAGTATAAGACCTTGTGGGTCTTACCGTCGAGGGTGGGGAGCTCAATCTCAAGGGTGACCTAGGGGTAGGCGATGGGGATATCCAACTGCAGGGGGAACTTGTAGCGATGGAGGTTTTGGACGAACCAGCAGGTGCCCTTCGGGTTTGTGCTACGACTACGACCATGACTACGTCCACGGGCACTATGACTACGACCATGACCGCTATGACTATGTCTACGGGTGCTACGACTATGACCATGACTGTGACTTCGACCATTGTCCCCTTCAACTTCGAGCACTGCCCTCTTCGACTTCAATCACTGCCCCTTCGACCACGGCTCTTCGACGTCGAACACTTCCCTCTTCAACCACAGCTTTGACGATGACCATGGATCTTTGACTTCAACTATTGGCCCCCTCGACCACTGTCCCCTTCGACCACGGCCCTTCGATGATGACCACTTCCCCTTCGACCACAACCCCCTTTGACCATGGCTTCAACTTTGACCAAGGATCTTCGACTTTGACCATGAATCTTCGACTTCGACCACAGCCTCCTTCGACCATGATCCTTCGACGTTGACCACTTCCCCCTTCGACCACAGTCCCCTTCGACCACGGCTTCAACTTCGACCACAGATCTTCGACTTCAACCATAGATCTACGACTTCGACCACTACCCCCTTCGACCACTATCCCCTTTGACCACGACCCTTCAACGACCACGGCCCTTCAACGTCGACCACTTCCCCCTTCGACCACCACCCTCTTCGACCACTGTCTCCTTCGACTATTACATTTGCACGCATCTAAAAGCAATTCAAAGGTAGGAAGGTGTGGTGCCCAGACAATATGGTGCCCCATTTCAGCGTCCTATATATATATATGTATATAAATATGTATACATATATGTGTATATATGTGTATATATATGTGTATATGTATGTGTATATAGGTGTGTATGCATGTCTATATGTATGTGTATTGTATGTGTATATGTATGTATGTATGTATGTATGTATGTATGTATGTATGTATGTATGTATGTATGTATGTATGTATGTATGTATGTATGTATGTATGTATGTATGTATGTATGTATGTATGTATGTATGTATGTATGTATGTATGTATGTATGTATGTATATGTATGTATGTATATATATATTTGTATATGTATATCATGTATATATATATATATGTATAGATATATATGTATGTATATATATGTGTATGTATATATATATATGTATATATATATATATATGTATGTATATATATATATATGTATATATGTGTATATGTTTATATATGTGTATATTTACATGTATATACGCGTATATATACTTGTATATGTATATATATACATATACATGTATACATGTATGTATATATATACATATATATACATATAAATTGATAATCACGAAATAATTATTAGCAGGTTGACAAATCTCTGGATCATTAGTCTTAGTGACCATAATTTCCTCCATATGATGGCAAACATAGAATCCATATACATTGCTCTTTAGCTATTGATGGCACTACAAAAATAGAGTTACATACACAGATATTGTCAATTCTAGAGGCATTATTACGAAGTGTGATATAAGTTTGTTGTGTTATAACGCATACCAAAAATCATGTCCTGTGTCGCAGTGTGGCGCTGGATTCCTTATGTCTCTCTCCCCAGGCAATGTAAGCGCTGAACAACCTATGTGAATCCAAAAAGTTAGCCTCAGCTATTGCAAACAAAGGGAAGACTACAATAGAGTTATGTATAGGGGAAATGAGTTTACCTGTCAATTGCTTATTGCACACGAGTAATGTCGTGGTTGCTCCTAAGTAGGGAATCAAGGTATATTACCTTGCTCCACTTTAGTACAATCACAATCAGAATCCAATAAGACTTAATCATGTATGTCACTATAGTGATTAATCCTAAGTTCATGTTGTGTATAAATTAAGTACAAATAAAACTTGTATGACAATTAGTGAAGCATTTACCCCTGGTTGAAGGGTATTAGGATATAGTCATTGTTACTATGAACAAGCAATCCTGTCGTTATGTAATTTTGGTTGAAGAATGCGTCTTCATTGATAGATTGCTCAGAGACTAAGTGTGGGACGAGAAAACCCACCGGTTGTCACCATTGTCGGACTTGTTGGATCATGGGTCCATACATAAGCAATGAATTATGACATTTATCGGTATTATATGAATGTAGAGCTTAATTGTACAGTACACTTAAAGTGTCCAACATTATAGAAGTGAGCTGTCGAGTTCGTCGAGGTTGAATAATAAGAAAAAGTCTTCGAAGGTCACAACGAAGTAGCCCGAGTCATGGAGGAAATGCGCCTCCGTGTATTTCATGGTAAATCCACTTTGCCGGTTTGGCTTACTATTGGATCTCTACATGTACCAGGTATGCAAAGTCCTGCAAACTAGTCCAAGGCTGGGTAATTGTAACTTGGTGACCAACGACACTCCGAGCTTGTACTTCCATTACCTGAGAGGCACCTTAATATTCTTTAGTTTGGCCTTAGCATCTCGCTTGCGATACATTTTCGACGTCATCTACATGGGAGCTGATACGCTAGCCTTCTGAAGAGGAGCTTGAGGTGAAGTCAAAGAGGGTTCTGTTTGATTACCATGGTCATGTGGAGATTGTAGCACAGAAGGGTCTCGGGTGATGTCCCTCTTGGGCCACTGGATGAATGTGTGGACAGCATCCCCTAGTGTCATGATTTCTCCATTTGGTGGCCTCTCTAGCGGGACAGCCCTAAAAAGTCATTAATCATGTCCACCTGGACCTTCACAAAATTAGTCTGTAGTTGGGCACTGTGCACCAACATCCCTGGCAGGTGTTGATACGCCATCCCGCTCAGTGTCAATGGGAATGGAGCCAACAAGCCTGACTTTGAGGATGCATGGCGTGGGACCCTACATAATGATACACGATGAGCTAAGGCTTCCACCAGGTCTATCTATGTAGCATTCGAGAGATGTATATTACCTGGTTGTCGTCGATAGATAAGTGGATGTCGCTATGTTCAGAAAGTGGCATGGATGCACAGCTATTCTGATGTTGAGGGGGATTGGGTATCGTAATAACGAGGGTGGCTTGTGAGTGGTTGTGGACTTCTCTCAGTTCTTCCCTCAATGAATCAATCTCTCCTCGAAGTGAGGTGGTTATCTCCTCAAGTTTTCCATGAAAGTCTTGTTTCATACATTCCTCGCGCTTGGCCTTAGATCTCTTTCTACTCCTATACGCCTCGGAATCATTTGGGAATTCGTGCCTCCAAGATACGTAAACCCCTAGGCCTCGCATGCGACCTAGGTGCTCCTTGCTTCCTAAGGCCATGGATAGTATATCCCTCTCCCTAACTACTTGGAAGGAGTCTTCAGAAGATTTGATAGTTAATATTTGTTGCAAGAGACAATCATGCTATTTTAGATACCTATGATCATGCACGATGGTCAATGGCTTCCAACTTACGACCACGAGGTGTGATCAACGGCTTTCGATTTACGACTACGAGCACTGGTCGGTGTGTTCTGACTTATGACCACGAGGTGTGATTGATGTCTTTCGACTTACGACCTCGAGCGCTGGTCGATGTGTTCCGACTTACGACCACAAGGTGTCCTGGATGGTTTTTGACTTATGACCATGAACGATGGTCGTTGGCTTCTGATGTATGACCATGGGCCATTGTCGAAGGCTCCCGATTTAGGACCACGATCGATCATCGACCGCTGCCCACTTACAACCACCAGCGATGGTCGACCGCTCCCAACCTATGATCACGCACGATGGTCAACGGCTTCCGACTTACGACGATAAGGTGTGCTCGAGGGCTCTTGACCTACGACCACTAGGTGTGGTCGATGTCTTCCAACTTATGACCACGAGATGTGATCGACGGCATTTGACTTACTTGACGAATTTTTTTATTTCTGTCCTTTTGTTTTGTTTTGTCTTCTAGTTTCATGGATAGATGCGCTAGATTTGAAAAGAAAAATATTGTCGCTGTGGAGTACAATCATTCATCTCTTTTAATTGCCATGGATGATCCTTAAAAAAGGCTCGCACCATGTCTGTGCCTTGGCGAGGTACCAGGAGCGGTAGACCAGCAAGACCGTGTTTCGGTCACGCGCCACCGTGAGGAACTCGAGCACACTCTTGATCACGCTATCAAGCACCTGGTCCGACGGCACCCACCTTCCGCCGTTCCCTCCCCTCAGATCTGGCACCCACATGTTGCCCCCATCATCATCGAAGTCATCCTTTGACATCTATAACGACGGCGAGTCTGAGTCATCCGTAGCATTGTGCATGTCGGGCACGGAGAAGGAAGGGGAGGTGGAGCCGGAGGATGCTAGACTGCTATGGTTAGGGATTAGGGATCGGAGCAGAGGGGGAAGTGCTCATGTGAAACTGGAAAAATGGATTAAATAATGATTAGATCTGAGGAGGTGGACTGGGACTGAGCGAAGAAAAGCTTTTTGTTCGTCTCTCTCTCCTGTTCTAAATAGGAGTATTTTCCCCCCTTCGCTAACCAAACATGGAGTAGCAGCAGCAATGTAGCAAGGCTTGTTTCTTTCTTCTCTCAGCTAACTTAACTCGTTATCAAGTACTAACTCCTATAGTATGTCCGTCCTGGTACTGTCTCCAAGTACTAACTCCTATACTATGTCCGTCCTGCTACTGTCTCGGCATGAAACTTTTTTTCCGTCTTTGCAGGTTTGAAGTGTTACTCCATCTGGTTTGTTTGCTACTACTAGCTTAGGCCCCGCTCATTTCGGTTTCAGCTTCTAGTTTATTTTTCACTATTTCTAAATTTCGTTTTTTTTGTAGCTTTTTGGTTTTTTTTTAGCTTTTTTGCCGGTTCTTTTTTCCCATATTTGTTTGCATTGTGCGTAATGAGCTAAACTTCTTTTTCTATTTTTAAATTTAATTATGTCAAATAAGCTACCATCAGATATAGTATAATTTTAATTAACTACAGTACAATTTCAGTCATAACTCACATTTTTTCAGCCAAATGAGCAGGCACTTGCACTTTATCCTCATGTTGATGTAGAGCTTGCATGATTGAATTTTGAGGGGTTTACAGCTCAGCAAATCTACCAAACGGATTACTTAGAACATCATCATAGAGAGATACTAACTATATTAAATCTGGGGATTTCCGCCCTAGCATGCCACCTCACTAGAAATACAAAAGGCCCTCTATTTTATCATAATTATATACAGGTCTTTAGTTTTTACAAACAGATTCTTATTTTACTTTAATTAAAGAGCCTAATTAATTAAAGTAGAATAGGTAAGTCTCAGTGTACTTTATACAATAAACCGCAATTGGCTAACAAGATCATGAATAGGTCCTTATTTTTAGTATTTTTGCACATAGGTCCTTTCTTTTCTAAAAACCTTCTTTACCTCGCGTCTGTGTTGGACATTCGATCGAGTGGACCGCGCGATGCAAAACCTTTGGGTTAGCTCCGTGTGTTCTCGTGAATCTTCACATCACTTTCGTCGTGCCGTGTGTGTTCTCGCCAATCTTTGCATTGCTTTCGTTGTGGCACACTACAAGTACCTTTTCCGCAGCTGCGCCCACGTCCTTCACTCTACTGCCCTCGCCTGCCATCCCCTACCTCCTCCCCAGCTCCCCGCCCTCACCCTCGCTTCCTCCCCTGCCATAGATGCTACCACCGCTCCCTCCTCCCCACCTTCCATGCTGGCCGCCCTGTCCTCCCATTCGCCCACGTTGCACCCACTGCCCCTTCCTCCCCTTCACTCGTGCCACCCTCCGCCTCTTTGGCCGCGCCGACCCATCTCTATATGCCACCTCCCATCCTTCCTGTCCTCTCATTGGTCACACTCGCTTCATCCTCTGTCATAGTTGCCATCACCATTCCCTCCTCCCCACCTTCCACGCTGGCTGCCTGGTTGGGTTCTTGCTTTTTCGATTCGGTTCTCGATTTGTGTTCTCAGACTGTTTATTCGGTTGTCGATTCCTCTCCATCCTCGATTCGATTTAACCTGCTTTCAGTTCTTGAATTGTTCTTTCAGTGAAAGATTCCCCTCTTTACAATTTGGGTTTTTGCTTTCTTGGTTGGATTCTTGTGTTCTTGCTTTTTTGGGTTGGGTTCTTCATTTGAGTTATAGGTATATTTGTTCAGTTGTGGGTTCCTCTATGTCCGTGATTTCATTTTCTTCTGCTTTTGACCACAACGCCAACCACGGGGCCTCGACCATGGCTTCGGTCCATTTGTTCGATCGTGGGTTCCTCTCCGTCCGTGATTCCATTTCTCCTACTTTCGACCACGGAGCCTCGACCATGGCTCCGACCACACAACCTCGACCATGGTGTCGTGGTACCTTGACTACAGTGCTTCGACCGTAGCCTCAACTACGGTGCTTCGATCACAGCTTCCAGTTCCACAGTGCATTTCCTCCTTCCCTTCGCCACTCCTAATCCCCCACCCCCCCCCCCAAACACACTCCCTGCTGGTCCTCGCTCACGACGTCCTCCTGTCCTACTCATTCCCAACCAGGAGCCGCTGCTCTTGCCCTTCTCAAGGCGCCACCGCCACTGCCCCTCTTCCAATCAGCCTTGCCTTTCCCTTTTTCCCAATCCCTTGCTTGTAACATCCTAATTTTCAGAGCCTTTTCGAAACTTTTAAAATAAAATTCATCATTTGAATTTTTCTAGAATTAATTAAAGCTTAATTAGAATTTTTATTAATTAAAAAGATTTAATATGATTAAATTAAATATTAACATTTGTCAAAAATATTTTATTTCAGTTCCTTGGGTCTCAAAAAAATTTTCTGGAATTTTCTTGGATTTATTTGCTATTTTCTAGAGCTCAAATGAATTTAGTTGAATTTCTGAAAATAGAAAATCCTAGAAGATCCTTAAATAGTGTTGGGCTGAAACCCCTTTTCCCTCTGGCCCAGCCGCGTCACCGCTGGCCACGCGTCGGCCATCAGCCGCTCACCGCCCGCATCTGAGCCAGCCGCTCCACCTTCGTTCTCCGCTGTCCGATCCCAGCTGTGACACATGTCAGTGATTCGGCATGCGTGCACTGTTCATCTTTGTCTTACTCTCGGTTTCCACTGCCATGTTCATCTCGCTTTCCACCGCCGCCCGTCGTCTCCACCTCGGACTCTCCGCCGCCTCCAAGTCGGCCTCGACATCTGCGCTTTAAATAGCTGGCGTGCCCCTCAATTTTTGCATCCCGCAACCGCTGTGCGCCCTCGCCGATGTTCGCCCGTGCATCGTCCTCACTGAGTTTATCGAGCTCGTCATGCGCCACCGTCTCTACTTTCGCCATGATCCGTCCCCACCAGTCGTCACCGTCTTCCCCGTCGCCGGTAGTCGCTCCATCGTGCGTGTTCACCATCTTCTCGCCAGTGAGACTCTACCCCGCTTCGTTGTCTCTCTACTGAACAACCACCGCCTCACTGGCGCCTACCGCCCTTGGTCAACGCGCAACTCAGTAGCCAAAGCATCAATGCTTCGTCTCCGCCGACCAACCAGCGTGCTCCGCGTTACCTCGTCCCAAGCCATCCGATCATCTATCTCGCTATCCGATCAGATCTAAGCTGATTGTCTAATCCAACAGTATAGATGATGCCGCGTGGTCGACCCCCAGTTGTGAGATCTGCTTTACTGTCACCAAGCCGACTCAGCGTCCATCTCAGCCCAAGAGCACACGTGTATGCCTAGTCAACCACCACATTATCCAAGCCATTGCACGTACACTGTTGTTGGATCGAAATCGGCAACAGAGGGGGTGGTGAATGTTGCTTCTTTAAAAATTTGTCCCCCTAGAGTATCCACTTGTGAATTTTCCCACCAAAAGCTATAAAAGCTATGATGAGAAAGAACTCATGCACACTAGAAATTCAAGTTGAACATGAACACGAAAGATCAACAAATAAACCAACAAAGAGAAGAAGTTGGCAGCAAAAAGTGCTCAGAACACTAAAGAACTATCCAAAGCACAAGATTCTCACATTGATATTGATACGGAGACAAGAATGCTTACAAAGGTTTGTTCACAGCCATCTCTTACATCAAGAACACACAGCACAATGAGTCCCCATACGCAATTGCAGGAAAATCAAGAACTCGAACACACGCACGGGAGACTGGGCACACACATTGGTACTCTCTCACGCAGGAGACATGAGCAACAAAGAAAAGCACCCTCTCATGCTTTCTCCAACAACTAAAGCACAAAGAAAAACAAACTCTAACCCCTCTCTCAAGCCATACCACATGCAGGAGACACTCTCCCTATTTATAGCCTTTCATAATGGGTTCACATTTGCTTTGCCTTTTAAGCTTTTGCGCTTTACCCACTAACTCTAACCAAATCCACTTCTTTTAGTGCAGCTTTGCGTATTCACCAAAACACCCCTCCTGCACCTTCCGGGAAGCTTCCTCATTCCTTGCCTTCCAAGCCTCGCAGCCACCTCGAGTCCTCGCCGTCTTCGGCACACCTCGACCGCTTTGACCTTGGCACCACCTGCGCCTAGTCCGATCTTCCTGTGCCTCACCACGACTCCACCTCGATGTCCTGCAGCCATCACAGACAAGAAATACATTACATAGCATCGCTCGAAACCTGTAATCGCAATTAGCATCAGAGAATCGTACTCAAGCATGAAATTGCCCAAAAGACCAATCGGGAAGAAGAATACACCTCAAGACCGTCTAACCAAACCCGACTGCGCCAAGTGCCGACTTGGCACGAACCACACAAACCAAAACTCAATCTTTCCAGAACACTCATCAATTACTCATTACAAACATGGGGTCACATCCACATGGTCTCTCAATCTCCCCCTTGATGAGTATATTGACAAACCCAGAAAAAGCGTAAAGATGAGTTTGAGTTTGAGAAAGAAAGTCAAACATGGTCTAAGAAGGAAGCAAAGAGGAACCAAGACCATGTTGGCAACGGGAACACTAGAGCGAAAACAGAAAGAGCAAATTGTTCTCCAAAGCTCAAGAAAGTTCCCAAATGGCTTGCTTTTTCTCCGCTATTCTCCCCCTTTTGGCAATAAAATCATCAAGAGGCAAAAGAGAGAATAAAGCATGGTGTTGGATGAAATGGCTGAAGTTGATTTATTTTAAGCATTTAGAGCCATGAAAATTATCCAAAATGACCGTGAAGTATTACATCAAGCTATAACATATAAGAATGCTATCTAGATCATGTCAATACATGTATAGACAAGCTAAGCCAAATAAGTCATAATCTGAAAAATTAGTCGAATTTCTTATCATGTCAAGTCATCCAAAGATGATGCAGGCCATGTCAATAATCTAAGTGGAACCTAGAAGCTAGTATTGAGTCAATTTAGAGTGCTACAAGTTCAAGAATGAATCATTTGTTGAAGTACTTGGTCTTTTTGTGTAATTAAGCAAATTTTACACAATTGACATATTTTTTTCTTTACAAATCTCATGATTATTTCCAACCAGATTTTTGTTTAGTCATGAATCATAAGAGGATAACTAAAGACAGACTAGTCTCAAGAGCTAACATGACATGATTTAATTCAAGTTGAGCATTTTAATCAACCTATCATGACAAAGACTAGACTACACATATAAAGTCATGATATATCTAGCAAGTAAGCACAGATCATGGCAAGACGTAATGCATTGTAAACATGTCATATACGGATAATAATCAAGGCTCCATGTATTTATATTACAATGCAGAATGTTGAAATGCAAAAAAATCCAACTCCCCCTCAACATGTGATGCACTTTTTAGTTCAAGTTGAGTTATGTCAATATTAAGATCTAGAAGTTCCCAAATGAACTCCCCCTGAACCAAAGCAATAGAATCGAGAAGCTGGCAAGAAAATCAGAAAAGGCAGTCCTTACAGCATAGATAAGACATAGAGGATACTATGGCTCAGACTGACTCTCATCTATCCTATATGACTCTAGGACTATTAGCTGATCATCTAACATCCTAAGGAGCAAACACGTACCCCGTCTACCCGAGGGTGGCCCAACCCTCGCTAGAACATATAAGAAGTGAGTGAGCTCAACCTAGTGAGAAGAGAAACAGCTAATAAGCAGCATCCGAGAATCACAAGATGAGAGGAAAAAGTCTAAACAACTAGACGAGAGAAACACTCTAATCTATGCTAGGAGGACTAACCCAAAAGCACCCGCATGCAATGCAACAGATAGGAGCATGAACATAATAAATAGAGTAAAATAGTAAAGTACAAAGCTCCCCCTCACAGCAGTCCATAAGGACAAACCACCCCAAGCTCTCCCTGCAGAGCTGAAAACCTAGAGCTATCCAAAGACTTGGTAAAGATATTGGCCAACTGGTGGTCACTCTCCACAAACTGGAGCACAATGTCACCCTTCTCCACATGGTCTCTAAGGAAGTGATATCGAATATCAATATGCTTGGTCCGAGAGTGCTGCACTGGGTTCTTGGCAATGTTAATAGCAGAAGTGTTATCACAGAAGAGTGGAACACTGTCTATAACTAACCCAAAATCCCACAGGGTCGAGGACATCCAAAGCACCTGGCTACAACAACTGGCAGCAGCAACGTACTCGGCCTCTGCAGTGGGCTGTGCAACACCGGACTGCTTCCTCGAAGACCAGGAAACAAGAGAAGTGTCAATGAATTAGCAGGTGCCAGAAGTGCTCTTCCTATCTATCCTACAGCCAGCAAAGTCTGCGTCTGAGTAGGCTTTGAGGGAAAGACAGGATGAGGAAGAGTACCAGATACCATAGTCAATGGTAGCTCGAAGGTACCGAAGGATGCGCTTCACCGCCTGGCGGTGAGATACGCGAGGAGAAGCCTGAAATCGAGCGCACAGACTTCAAAATGAAATACTTGCAACCAAACACATGAAAATGAGAGACACTGGGATTTCGCCCGTATCTCAACTCATAGGAAGTGCGATGCAAGTGTGCCCGAAGAAAAACTCTGTTCGAGACATAGCACACAGTCGCTATAGCCTCAGCCCAAAACTTCCTAGGTGTAGAATACTCATCAAGCATCGTCCTGGCCATCTCGACCAAGGTACGGTTCTTCCTCTCCACGACGCCATTCTACTCGGGACGTGTGGAGACGAGAACTGGTGCTCTACACCTGTCTCATCGCAGAACCTCTCAAAGTAGGAATTCTTGAACTCCATGCCATTGTCACTACGGATCGCTCGTAAGGAACCTGGAAGCTCAACAGAAAGCCTACTGAAAAGACCTCAAAAATGTGTAAACGTCTCATCCTTCGAAGCTAAGAAAAACACCCAAGAGTACCTCGAGAAGTCATCGACCACGACAAGAACATACCACTTCCCTCCTGCTGACTGTACTCGGGCTGGTCCAACTATGTCCATATGGAGCAGCTGTCCTGGTGCATCGGTCATAGTCACTGTGACCGGAGGGTGAGAAGCGGCAACCATCTTGCTGTGCCGGCATGGAGCGCAAACAAGATCTTTAACCATTTTGAGTTTAGGCAGACCACGAATGAGATCATGGCCGCTAACTTAGGTCAAATGGTCAAATCCAATATGACCAAGTCTCCTATGCCAGAAAGTAAGGTCACGGGACTCAGAAGCAACTAAACACCGGAGAGGATCACCAGAAGACTCAGAAAAATCATCACGAAAGATCCTCCCATAACGAGAAATCCCGCAAACCAGACTACCCGAAGAATCAAGAATTTTGCAAGCGTTTTTCTTAAAGCCCACCTCAAAATCATCATCAATAAGCTGAGAAACAGAAAGCAAATTATACTGCAGCTTACTAACCAAGGCAACATCTTTTAAAATAAAAGACTCATTAACGCGCACTGTACCTTTGGCGATGACGCGCCCAGACGAAGCGTCTCCGAAGGTGATCGTCTCATCACCTGGAGCACAGGCTAGGGAAGAGAACCAATGAGAGTTTTCGGTCATATGACGAGAACAACCGGAGTCCACCAGGCAAACCTCTCCCTTCCCAGCCCGGCGAACCTGAGTCAAACAGAGAGTGAAGGCTCAGTACTGGGATAAATCAAAAGAGATTTTGGAACCCAATACTGAGTCACACGTCAAGCAGAAGAAGTAGCCACACACGACTAACCTCTATCTACCCTACGCTCTCTATCGCTCAAAGAAGCAGAAGGTCTATGTGCAGACCTGAAGCTGTTGCTGGGTCCGACTGCTATGGGAGAGCGAGTCGGAGCACCGGCAACATGCTGATCACGCCGCAGGTAGCCATCTCGACGGGGGAAACACGATCTACCCTCAGAACGGCAGAAGTCACAACCAAAGGCATATCGAGGATGAAAATCAGTAAAACCAGAAAAGCCAAGTCCTCGATGCTGCCCAAACCCGTCAGCTGAAGCAACTCTCGACCTCGTGTTGGTCTTAGGTGCACTCAAGATCTGGGGCTGACCCTGAATACGTCTAAGAGCTGCAACATGGTCTCTCTAAACCAGAAAAGCCAAGTCCTCGATGCTGCCCAAACTCGTCAGCTGAAGCAACTCTCGACCTCGTGTTGGTCTTAGGTGCACTCAAGATCTGGGGTTGACCCTGAATACGTCTAAGAGCTGCAACATGGTCTCTCTGCGCGATCTTGGCGCGCCTGAAGCATCACTCGATCAAGTGTCCATCTTTCTGGCAGAAGGTGCAATGATACTTCACCTTCTGAGAGGTAGAAGTAGCACGGTGAGGCTTCGCCTTCTGAGAGGCCGAAGCAACAGGTGGAATTACCTTGCTGTCAGAAATCTCTTGGATAAAGCCCGCTGACTTGAATTGAACTTTCTTAGTTCTGGGCTTGACCTCGATCACACCTGCTGCTATGGGTCTGAGAACAGCAGGTGGATGCTTCCTTGTCTGTCGTCATGGCTCTAGAGACCGGTTAAGATCTATGTGGAAGAGCTAACCGGCTCTGATACCAATTGTTGGATCGAAATCGGCAACAGAGGAACAGAGGGGGGGTGAATGTTGCTTCTTTAAAAATTTGTCCCCCTAGAGTATCCACTTGTGAATTTTCTCACCAAAAGCTATAAAAGCTATGATGAGAAAGAACTCATGCACACTGGAAATTCAAGCTGAACACGAACACGAAAGATCAACAAATAAACCAACAAAGAGAAGAAGTTGGCAGCAAAAAGTGCTCAGGCCGGTCTGACCGGTGTGCGTTGGCCGGTTAGACCGCCCGCACACAGCCGGTTAGACCGCCCTGGAACCGGTTGGACCGCCGTAGCCTGGCCTATCAGATCGCTACTGTTTGGCCGGTCTGACCGCCAGCATATGAGCGGTCTGACCGCAGGTATAGAACCGGTCAGACCTCCCCTGGTTCGAGCAGGAGCAGAGTGCCCGACTGAAAACCTGAAATGCTGAAATTTCAGGATTTTGCTTAAAACAAAGAAATTGATGAAATGATTCTAATCTCCTCATACCAAAACCTCAAGAACTTGTTCCAAATAGCATTAGGACCTTTGGGATCCAAGAATTTCACCAAGGGCGCTAGGAATCAAGAATTGAGCATAATCTGAACAATGAAATGGAAGATAGCACTATTTTTCAGATTTCTCACTACTCATCCATCCTTTGCTTAAGCCCTTTTTGCAATCGATTTAGCAATGAACTTTGGACTCTAAAACTCAAATCTTAAGTCATCTCAAGAAGGGAAATCAAGGAAACGAACCATCCCCTGACATGAAACCCTAGTTTTCTCAGAACAGAGGAAATGGATGAAAAAGGAATATTTGATTCTTCTGTTGTGCTCTTGGGGGTTTAATTGACCAAATGGTCTTGAGGCATCTTCTCATCACTGAGCAAACAAGAACCAACCACTTGATCAAGAAATCAACTCAAAAAAATAGAAAAGAGAGCAGTCATGAGAAGCAAACACTGAAGAACAATCCAAAGCACAAGATTCTCACATTGATATTGATACAGAGACAAGAATGCTTACAAAGGTTTGTTCACAGCCATCTCTTACATCAAGAACACACAGCACAATGAGTCCCCATACGCAATTGCACGAAAATCAAGAACTCGAACACACGCACGGGAGACTGGGCACACACATTGCTACTCTCTCACGCAGGAGACATGAGCAACAAACAAAAGCACCCTCTCATGCTCTCTCCAACAACTAAAGCACAAAGCAAAACAAACTCTAACCCCTCTCTCAAGCCATACCACATGCAAGAGACACTCTCCCTATTTATAACCTTTCATAATGGGTTCACATTTGCTTTGCCCTTTAAGCTTTTGCGCTCCCACTAACTCTAACCAAATCCACTTCCTTTAGTGCAGCGTTGCGTATTCACCAAAACGCCCCTCCTACACCTTCTGGGAAGCTTTCTCATTCCTTGCCTTTCAAGCCTCGCAGCCACCTCGAGTCCTCGCCGTCTTCGGCACACCTCGACCGCTTTGACCTTGCACCACCTGGGCCTAGTCCGGTCTTCCCGTGCCTCGCCACGACTCCACCTCGATGTCCTGCAGCCATCACAGATAAGAAATACATTACATAGCACCGCTCGAAACATGTAATCGCAATTAGCATCAGAGAATCATACTTAAGCATGAAATTTCCCGAAAGATCAATCGGGAAGAAGAATACGCCTTAAGACCGTCTAACCAAACCCGACTGCACCAAGTGCCGACTTGGCACGAACCACACAAACCAAAACTCAATCTTTCCAGAACACTCGTCAATTACTCATCACAAACATGGGGTCACATCCACATGGTCTCTCAACTGTTCCGTGAGCTGAGTTCACCATAGACCAGCTTTCCCGTGAGCCAAATCTACAGCACAGTAGCTTTTTCGATTTTCAGCCTTTGTCTCTATATTAGATTTTCTGAGAGTCCATTCTCCTTCGTCCAAGCTCTGATTGACTCGATTCTTTTTATTTAATTCATTTAAAATTGAGCTTTAACTTCTAGTTTTGGTTTTGAAGGTTTTGAAATTCATTTGAATTTTATTTGAATTTGTTTTGTGTTTTATTTTGTTTTCTCTCTTGTTAGATCATGCGTTCGAAGGTGCTGAAGCAAGTTTCGAAGGCCAAGAGACATTAACTGAGCAAAGCCAAGGCAAGTCATGTCCTTTGATCATGTTGAACCTAGTTTTCAAATCTATTATTTATTATTTTGTTTTAAATTATCATTCATCACTACTTTATTATAAAACATTTGTACCTGATAGCTACTATCCAAATTGGTTAATTCCTCCTTGATAATTTGAATACCATGATTCCATTATCACCATAGGATGGGAAATTATTTAGTGATGCAATATTAGTTGTCACATGGGTTGTACATTTAATTTGCTTAGCCATGCTTATAGTAACGCTAGGTTTATCATCACATGTGATCAATTAATTCATTTTGACTTAATGATATATTGGAACGTGGTGGAAACCACAGTGATAAAATTTGTGTGCCATGACATTGGGGTGTCATTGGTGTCACTTGGGCAAATGATCGTGCAGTAAAGAGGGTGAATTTGCATATTGTGATGTGGATGTTTCGCTTGGGTAAATCTAAGGACTTACCGTACAACCACATGTCTAATATGGGATAGACCTGGCTGACTAATTTGTGAAATTTCAATTTCAATTCCACCATTGGGATGAACATGGTCGCTGGTTTCCATGAGACGTAAGGTGGGTGTGAGGCGAAACCCTAGCGGGTAGATTTAGGATGGGATTGAGCATTGTAAAGGCCTTGTCATGATTTCTCCATCGCACACCAAAGGAAGTATGTCAATCGCGTGGCAATATGAGAATATCATGTCTTGTTGGTAAAGTTGTACATCCTCTGCAAAGTGTAACACTATTCGAATAGTCGTGTCCTTGGTCATGGACAATGCTCAGTGATTTCACACGAGGGGTAGAGTTTTCATAAAAAAAACTAGTTGGGTTAAGTTGGGAAGTGAATGATTAGTTCACCGGTGGTTCATTACGTGAATCTTGGTTCATGGGTGATTCATTGGAGTGAATAGTCAGTTCACTTGTGTTTCGTCTCAAATCATTTGATTAATTATTTATTGTTGTTTTCAAAGTTCACTTTTCAATCTATTTATTGTATTTACTTTAAATTGTTGCTTTCTGCAAATCAACCTTTCAACCATCATTTGGTAAGCCTTGCATACTATATTGCTTTCTTTGTTACAAACGACTTGCTTAGTACTCTATGTATTCATGACTTCATCCCCATTTGCTTAGTTGAGGAAGGACCAGACCAATAAGAGGTACCTAGAGGAGGATACTTCGACGACTTCATGGATTAGGACTTCGCTCCCCAGTCGATTGCCTGTGGGTATGTCGAATGGCTACTACGCTTATTTTTGTTTCCTGCTGCTAGTTTCTTTAAGCCTTTCAGGCTGTTATCTGTAAGCTTGGCCATAAGGTCGCAACTCTGATAATTAATAATATTTGAGTCTTTTCTTAGTGAATCATGATATGTTCGATATTTCATCTTTGTTTATACTTTGTACACTAGCGTGATCCTGGACTAGTGCAGAATACACAGTAGAGTCTGGATTTGCATATTCAGGTCTCTACACTGCTGACCACTCCCTGCTCACTCTCAAAGATTCCTTTCTCCACCACCACTGCTACCTCCTCGACACGGCGTGTTATGAGCACCAAAGCGAACCTATAAGGCTAGGGTTTTCTGTAGATGCGTTGCTTCCTCACCCTTGCTGCCCCACCGTGCTCTCCATCTTTTCCTGACCACAACACTTGGACCACAGCTTCGAAAAGTCTACTTTTTTGTAATTGCGAATAGGTCGACTACATTGTGTCTATCACGTTGTTTCAAACACATTGGTCGACTATGTTGTTTTGACCACGTTGGTTGACCAGGATATTTCTAGCATGTTGGTTGACCACGTGTTGATCATGTTGGTCGACTAGTCGACCAAGATGTTTTGAGCACTTTGCTCAACCACATGTCGATCACGTTCATCGGCCATGTTATTTCGATCATAATGTGTTAATCTCATTGTCTTGATCGTGATGTCTCGATCATGTTGTGTCAACCATGATGTGTTGACCACGATGTCTTGAGCATGTAAGGTCGACAACGTTGGTCGACCACGTTGGGTCGACCACGATGTCTTGACCATAATGGTTCGACTACGTTGGTCGACCACAATGTTTGGACCACATTCGATACCATGTTGATTCAGTCATGATGTTGTGACCACTTTGGTCAACCACGATGGTTCGCCATGATGTACCGACCGTGTTGTTTCAGCCACTTTGGTTGACCACGTTGTGTCCATCACATTGTTTCGACCACGTTGTGTCGACCACGTTGGTCGACCATGTTCTTTCAACCACGATGTTTTAACCACGTTGGTTTGACCACGGTGGTCAACCACGATGTTTCGACCATGCTGTTTCGACAACAGTAGTCAACCACGTTGGTTCGACTATGGTGGTAGACCACGATGGATCGACCACGTTGGCCGACTACATTGTGTCAACCACGTTGTTTCAACCACGTTCGTTCGACCACAATGTTTCCTCCACATGGGTCGACCATGATGTTTCGACCACGATAGCCGACCACGATGTTTTGACCATATTGGCTCAAACACGTTGTTTTAACCATGTGGGCTTGACCACATTGGACCATGTTGTTTCGACCATGTGGACTTGACCTCGTTGTTTCGACCACGACATTTCAACCACGTTCGTTCGACCATGATGTTTTCACCACAATGTTTCTAGCACAATGTTTTGGCCACATTAGTTGACCAGGATGTTTTGACCACGTTGGCTCAATTATATTCATTCGACCACCATGTTTCCACCACGATGTTTCGATCACGTTGGTCGACCAAGATATTTCGACCATGTTGGTCAACCACGTTAGTTCGACCATTTTGGTTCGAGCACTTTGTTTCGACCACGTTGTTTGGACCATGTTGGTTCAAGCATATTGTTTTGACCACGTTGGGTCGACCATGTTTGATTGACCACGTTGTGCCAGCCATGTTGATTCGATGTTTCGACCACCTGTGTTGACTATATTGTGTCAACCACGATGTCTCAACCATGATGTTTCCATCATGATATTTCGACCACGTTGTTTCGTCCATGATATTTCAACCACTTTGGTCAATCATGATATTTTGACCATATTGTTTCGACCATGTTAGGTTGATCACACTGTTTCGACCACAATATTTCAACTACTTGGGTTGACCACATTGTGTCGACCACGATGATTCAACCACTTGAGTCGACCACGATATTGTTGACTACAATATTTCAATCACTTTGATTGACCACGATGTTTCGACCATGTTGTTTTGGCCATGATAGATTGACCATGTTGTTTCGACCACAATGTTTCGACTACTTGGTTCAACCACGTTGTGTCGACCATGATGATTCGACCACTTTGGTCGACCATGATATTGTCGACTATGATGTTTCGACCATATTAGTTCGACCATGTTATTTTAACCATGATGTTTCAACCACATTCATTCAATTATGTTGTTTCGACCATGATGTGTCATCATGGTCAAAACATCATGGTCAACAATATCATGGTCGACCACGATGGTTCACCATGATGTGCCGACCATATTGTTTTGACCACGTTGGTTTGACTATAGTGATCGACCACACTGGCTCGACCACGTTGGCTGACTACGCTGTGTCGACCATGATGTTTCAATCACGTCGTTTTGATCACGTTCATTCAACCATGTTGGTTCAACCTCTGTGTTTTCACCGGGATGTTTTGATCGCGTGGATTCGGATACATTAGTCGACCACATTGTCTCAACCACGTTAGGATGAACATGTTAATTCGATGTTTCAACCAGCTGTATCGACCACGGTGTTTCCACCAAGATGTTTCAATCACTTTGGTTGACCACTACCTCGACCACGTTTATTCGATGTTTCGATCCCCTGTATCGACTATGATATTTCGACCACGTTGTTTCAACCAAGATGTTTCGATCACTTTGGTCGACCACTGTCTTGACCACGTTAGGCCAACCATGTTGATTCGATGTTTCGACCACCTGTACTGACCACATTTGTTCAACCACGTTGTTTTGACCATGATGTTGCGAGCACTTTGTTCGACCATGATGTTCTAACCATGTTTGTTTGACCATGTTGTATCGACCGCGATGGTTCAACCACAATATTTTTGAACAGGATGTTTTGACCACTTCGGTCGACCACGATGTTTTGACCACTTTCGTCGATTAGGATGTTTCAATCATGTTGGTCGACCACGTGTCGACGACGTTGTCTCGACCACATTAGGCCAACCATGTTGATATGATGTTTTGACCACCTGTATCAAACACGATGTTTCGACGATATTGTTTTGACCATAATATTTTTGAACACGATGTTTCGACCACTTCGGTCAAGTATGATGTTTCAATCATGTTGGTCGATTAGGATGTTTCGATCACATTGATCGAGATGTTGTCTCGACCAAGTTAGGCCGACCATGATGATTCGATGTATTGACCACATTCGTTCGACGATGTTGTGTCAACCACGTTGTTTCGACCAAGATATTTCAATCACTTCGGTCGACAACATTATCTTGATCATGATGTCTTTACCACATTGGGTCGACGGTGTATGTTAGTCAACCACGTTGAGCCGATCATGATGTTCCGATGATGTTGTTTCGACCATGATATTTTTGAGTAGGATGTTTCGACCACTTCAATCGATGATGATGTTTCAACCACATTGGTCGATTAGGATGTTTCAATCACACTGATTGATGACGTGTCAACGATGTTGTCTCGACCACATTAGGTCAACCATGTTGATTTGATGTTTTGACCACCTGTATTGACCATGATGTTTCAACTACATTCGTTCGATCATGTTGTTCCAACCAAGATGTTTCAATCACTTGGATCGACCACGATGTTCCAAAGATGTTTTGACCACATTGGTCGATTAGGACGTTTCGATCATGTTGGTCGACCACATGTCAACCACGTTAGACCCACCAGTCCACAAGCAATTTTTTGACCACCTGTATCGACCATGATGCTTTGACCACGTTGTTTCAAATAAGATGTTTCGATTACTTTGATCAACCATGATGTTCCAACGATGTTGTTTTGATCACAATATTTTTTGAACAGGATGTTTCGACCACTTCGGTCAATTAGCATGTTTTGATCATGTTGATCGACCACATTAAACCAACCATGTCCACGATCAATTTTTTGACCACCTATATTGACCACATTAGCCAACCACGATGTTTCAATCGCATTTGTTCGATCACATTGTTTTGACCATGATCTTTCGACTATAATGTTTCAAACACGTTGATCAACCACAATGTTTACCACAACCATGTTGGCCCAACATAGTGCTCAAACACGTGGATTAGGCTACAATATTTATCAACCACGATGTTTCGACCTCATTCCTTTGACCGCATTTTTTTGACCATGATGTTTCGATCATGATATGTGAACTACAATGGTTTGACCATGTTGGTTCAACCACTATGTTTTCACCAAGATATTTCGACCACGTGGATTCAGCTACATGATTAGGATGTTTCCATCACATTAGTCAACCACTTGTCGATCACATTGTCTCAACCACGTTAGGCCGCCTATGTTAATTTGATGTTTCGACAACCTATATCGACCACGATGTTTCGACCAAGATGTTTTGAACACATTGATCGACCACTGTCTCGACCATGTTAGGCCAACCATGTTGATTTGATGTTTCGATCACCTGTATCAACCACGATATTTCAACCACATACATTCGACCACGTTGTTTAGACAAAGATGTTTTGATAATTTTGGTCGACCACTATCTTGACCACATTGATTCGATGTTTTGACCACCTGTACTGACCATGTCCGTTCAACCATATTGTTTCAACCACGATGTTGTGATCACTTTGTTCGACCATGATATTCTGATCATATTCGTTCGACGATGATGGTTCGACCACAAAAGTTCAACCATGATGTTTCGACCACATTCGTTGATTAGGATGTTTCGATCATGTTGGCCGATCACGTTTTGTTCAACCACGTTGTGTCGACTATGATGTTTCGATGATGTTGTTTTGATCACGATATTTTTGAACACGATGTTTCAACCACTTCGGTCAAGCACGATGTTTTGACCACATTGGTCGATTAGGATATTTCAATCGCGTTGGTCAACGACGTTGTCCTGACCCTTTCAATCAACCAAGATATTTCAACCACATTGGTCGATATTTCAACCATGATATTAGCATGTTTTGATCACGTTGGTCGACCACGTTAGGCCGACCACATCCACGATCAATTTTTGACCACCTGTATCGATGGCGATGGTTTGACCACATCATGTTGACCAATATGTTTCAATCACTTTGGTCGATCACGACCAATAAGTTTGGATTGTGCAAAATGACCCATGTCCCTCCTTCATCTTAAGTCTCTTCTCCCCTACTCCATGGAAATGTTCAGTAGATGGTGAACACAAGAGCCACAAAAGTTTGTGAAGGGACATCTGAATCAGATCTCAACTCAAACCAAACAGAGTAAGATCCAAACATATTTCTTTGCTAGCCCCTGCGAATCTCGACGACGAGATTCTTTTTAAGGGGGTAGTTTGTACCAGCCTAGCTGTTTATTTCAAAAAATTAGTAAAAAAATAAAAAATTTAATTTAATTTAAAATAAAAACAAGTGTTCTCTGGTTGCCTGAATTTTAGAGATTTTATTTGCTAGTTTTTAGCTTTCAAAAGGCTCTTGTTTTCAAAACTAGATTAAGTAAAAGATGAAAATATCATTAAATAAAGGATATTTTGATATTTTGTAAAAATACTATTTCAAATTAATTATTTTAAAGCATTTCGCTTTTATTGGGATTTTCTGTGATTTTCTTCTCCTCGCCGTCGTCGCCGTCGGGCCCTCACCGCAGTGGGCGCCATGCTTCCCCCTCTCTTCCCAGGCGGTGTATGTGCTATAGCGGCTCTGGCGGCGTCTGACAACGCAATGCCCCCGCCACCGCCATTGCTCTCATCAGTTGGCTGCGCTGACGCGGCGCTGAAGTTCCAGCTCATCAGCCAGTTGCCGTCACCGCTGCCGGTCCTAGCAAGGGTGGTATGGGGGGACCACTCGGCGGTTGTGTCATGGTCCATGGCGATGCCAGAGCTATCGCCGGAGCTCTAGCTGCTGACCCGGTGGTCGACCTGCACCATGAGGAAGCACCCCCGCTGTCGCCGCCGCTATCAGTGTATGCGGGAGCGACGACGGCGGCCAAGGAGTGCTGTTGTAGCGTGTTCATTGCCCATTTCATGAAGAGGTTCAAGTCGTCCATGTCAATCGATTAATCCTTTCTCCCTGCTTGCATCAACAAATAAGCCATGAAGACGATAAGAACTTGGATAGAGTGTGGAAAACGATGACGCCTTTTGTTTCTATTGTCTCGTGATTCAAATTAATTTAATTCTGGTATGTTTCATATGATCTAAATTTTCATTGTCATTCATAATTTTCTATTATATCACTAAAAGGTGACTTATCGCTACTCCGCACTTATGGCGCTTCCTATTATCGAGGTACTTATTTTCTATTTCTCTATTTTTCATTGTTTGTCTCCATCCAATTTATAATTTCTATATGAATTTGAAATTTTATAAGAGTAAAAGACTAATTTTGTGTCAACTTAGTTTAGATCTATAAATAGTTCAGCCCACCCTTAATTTCATTCCTGGCTTTGTCACTAGCAAGTTTTATAAATACCGTGTGTAACCATACCAAATTCAGCTTTGTCTCAACAAACATCACCAGTACTGACTGCCGTATATTAATTGATACTTGGTGGCACATCCTTGTGCACTGCTAATCACGCACAATTATTGTACGTGCGCCTCAGGCACACTGCGATTGGTTTCAGGGCTGAAGGCGTGTTCTGAGAACAAGATGATCTCTGTTCTGTGATGACTTCAGGAATTTTTTTAAATCATCTATTTGATATAGCTCTAAATTATGATAAAATCATATTCTGCTCGGATTCTATAAGGAATTTGATTTTGAGAGAATCAAGAGTGAACTCAAAAACGTTTGGTAGAAGGATGGCTCTGAAAATCCTCCTGTCTTCTTTTTCTCACCACTAGTCTCGTCGCTATCGGCGCTGCCGCCTTCCCCGTTACTGTTGGCCTCGCCACCGCCTTCTTCGTCACTACCGCCCTCCCGCCCCGCTGCCCACGTGAACGCTAGGTGAGCGCTTCTCTGGAGTCCTCCATTCCACTTCTCTCTTTGTGATTATAGACGCTTGCAAGAACGTATATACTCTGCCAGGCGTTGGAGCTGCCATGGCGACGCAGGCGGCCGGCGACGAGAAGCCTCACGTGGTGTTCTTCCCTTTCCCGGCCCAGGGCCACGTCACGCCGGCGCTCCAGCTGGCAAAGCTCCTCCACCACTGCCATGGCTTCCAGGTCACCTTCGTCCACACCGAGCACAACCGCCGCCGTCTCCTCGGCGCTCGCGGCCCCGGCGCGCTCGCTGGCGTCCCGGGGTTCCAGTTCGCCACCGTCCCCGACGGCCTGCCCCCGTCCGAGGAGGACGCGGTGCAGGACATGGCCGCGCTGTGGTCCTCCCAGGAGACCATGGCCCGGCACTTCAAGAACCTCGTCGCCGACCTCCCGCCGGTGACCTGCGTCATCTCCGACGTCGAGAACATTCTGCGTACCGCCAAGGAGATGGGGCTCCCCTGCGTCACCTTCTGGATGAGCAGCGCCTGCTCCTTCATGGCGTTCCAGCAGTGCCAGCAGCTTGTCGACAAGGGTATTGTTCCCCTGAAACGCAAGGTTTCAAATAGCCGGCTAAGACATTTAGCGGATGGGTTCCGCAGAGGTTACAAAGGCTATAGCGGGCTATAGCCTCAAATAGCCTCATTTAGCGGATTAGTAAAACCTCTCAATCTCTGCACTAACATGCTAGCTATTCAAACTAAAACCTCTCAATCTCTAAAGTCTGAATGGAGCAAAGGAAGGAAGAAGAACACTGGAACAGAGGAGAGTAAAAGTGTAAAACTTGCCTTGCTGTTGCTCTGGTTGGGACATGGTCTTCCTCAGCTGCCGCCACCGACGGGATCTACTCACCTAGGCGATGGGGATCTGCAGCAAGCAAGGATGGTGTGCGTGAGCGCATGCGGGCGGCGGCGGCTGGGCGAAGTCGCACGAGCGCGCCGTGCGGGAGTGCGCGCGGTCAATGATTAAGGCTCGGTTTTTAGAAATTAGAAGGAGGTGATTCAATTTTTTGTTTGGCAAAAACCTAATGAAATCCCTAAGAAATCCCACCACCCGGATCACTAAAAACCCTAATGAAATTTTAGATCGGCGGCAAACAAATAAACAAAAATTTAGATCGGGAACTTACGGTTTTTTGGGCGTGACCGCCAATGTCACCGTCGCCGACGCCGCCTTGCTCCACGCGGGCGCCGCCGCCGACGCCATGCTGCCGCGCCGCCGCTGCTACGTGCGGGGGCCGCCGCCGTCGTCGCGCGCTGCTGCTCCAGTCGGGTGCCGCCGCGCGTCGCCGCTCCATGTGGGCGCCGCCGCCGACGCCATGGCGCCGCCGCTTCGCTAGCTCGTGCCGCCGCCGCTCCGGGGGAGCGCGCCACCGCCTCGCGGGCGCCGCGCGCATGCCGCCGCCGCTAACGCCGCCCGTGCCCGTGATTTTCGGAGGAATCGGCTGAAATGGGATAGGGTTAGGGTTTTTCGGGGGTGTTATCCCCGCTGCGCGCGCGTCTCGGTCGTCCGATCAGATCGGACGGCCACCATTTTTGTGGGCTGAGGAATTGATGGGCTAAGACATTTTTGCGGCGGTTTGGGCCAGACGGCCAGAATTCGGCCCACTTCAAGTTTTTTTCCCTCCTTAGCGGGCTAAATAGCAGTCCATTTAGCGGATTTAGCGGGCTAAATCCGGCTAATAGCGGAAAATCAGGTTTAGCGCTAAAATTGATTTCTCTTAGCCTTTAGCCTTCCCAAAGGCTAAATCCGGCTATAGCGGTGGCTATAGCCGGCTATTTGAAACCTTGCTGAAACGTAAGCCAAGATATGTCGATCGATCTAATTGTTCTGCTATGAAATGCAACCTTGATCTACATAGATAAAATAACATCTGCTTACGTGATCGTTGATTTGATCAACAGACGCCGAGCAGCTGAGGAACGGATACCTGGACAGCACGGTCGTCGACTGGGTGCCGGGGATGCCCAAGGACATGCACCTAAGGGACTTCCCGAGCTTCATCCGCACCACGGACCATGAAGACACCATGCTTGCCTGTTGGAACCGACCTCGACGAACAGGTCGGCGCGAACGCTCTGCTGCACGGTGCTTCCTCTTCCTTGAAGACGCGATGAACTCGACTTAGAACAGCGCAACGAAAGCTAGCTAGCTGGCTCAAACACACACGCGAGAATAGAATTGGAATAGACACAAGGATTTGCGACAACACATGCCCCGGCGACGGACGCCGTTTTTTTGTCCTCTGTATTTTTCTACTGCACACATAATGCAACTGAGTACATGGCTGTTTATAGCCCAACGACACACTGCTGAGCACCAACTGGAAGGCCGGGTCTTATGCACGCACGAGCACACGTCGACGCACATGCACGGCCACTACCTCATGCACAACTCCCACTCGTTCCACACAGGAACTGGTCCTCCTAATTGCCAGCCACATCTCCCTAACTACTCTTCACAAACTAATGCCTATCTAGTATCTAGTGCATGCAAACTACTAGATAAGTCCTCCACGAGAACACATCTCGTGTCAGCTACATGCAGACTCAGAATTACGTGACACACACATACTCTAACAAACTAACAAACATGACGTACATGCAAAGACTCAAACTAATTCAAGTCATGATTTTTTTCCAACATTGCCTCCCCTAATCTTGACTTGCAAGGTCGCTTCATAGGAGAGTCGGCTCATCATCTACCGTCGCGAGAAGCGCCTCTTCCTTCTTCGGTTTGCGGCACTAGCTACCAAAGTGCCCACGAAGTCGCAGTTGTAGCACTTGCCTTTCTTGCCCTTCGACTTGCGCTCGCCATTCTCGGAGTAGACACTGCTGCTTCCGTCGTCGTCACGGCCACCACTACGGCCACCGCCATTGTCGCCGCCGCCGCGCTGACGTCGATGTGCCTCCCACTGCTCCTCCGTGAGCAGTAGGCACTGGACGCCGTCCGCAGCCTCCTCAACGCCGCCACAGCGCTCCTCCGCCACGCGAAGCCTCCCGACGAGCTCCTCGAGCGACATTGTCTTCAAATCTGCAAACATCTCGATGGAGCACACGATCTGATTGTACCTCGCCGGCACAACCCGCAGCATTTTCTTCACGACGCGCTCCTCCTCCATCTTCTCCCCAAGCTCGTGCAGTTCCGTGGCGAGGGAGCCGATCCGCTCGGCGAAGTCATCGATCGTCTCACCGTCCTTGAACGTCGCGTTCTTGAACTGCTTGAGGAGGTGCTGCGCCTTGGCCTCCTGTACGCGCGAGTCCCCCATCCGCCTCGACTTGACCGCCTCCCAAGCCTCCTTGGCGGTCTTCTTCACGGCGAGGCCGCCCTTCAGCTCCGGTGGCACCGCGCGCAAGATGACGGCCAACGCCCGCCGATCCTTGGCGCGCTCGGCCTTGCCCGCCTCCACAGCATCCCAGAGCTCCATGCCCTCCAGGTTGACTTGCATCACGAGCGCCCACTCGTGGTAGTTCGTCTTCGTCAGCATCGGGAGCTCCGTCACGCCGCCGATCACACGCTCCATCCTGACGTCCTGAGCAGCCTTGTCGCTGGTGCTCATCTTCACAGTGTCGATGGCGTGTTGCTGTGCCGCCTCAACTGGCTCTGATACCAAATGTTGGAACCGACCTCGACGAACAGGTCGGCACGAACGCTCGGTGCTGCACGGTGCTTCCTCTTCCTTGAAGACGCGATGAACTCGACTTAGAACAGCGCAACGAACGCTAGCTAGCTGGCTCAAACACACACGCGAGAATAGAATTGGAATAGACACAAGGATTTGCGACAACACATGCCCCGGCGACGGACGCCGTTTTTTTGTCCTCTGTATTTTTCTACTACACATATAATGCAACTGAGTACATGGCTGTTTATAGCCCAACGACACACTGCCGAGCACCAACTGGAAGGCCGGGTCTTATGCACGCACGAGCACACGTCGACGCACATGCACGGCCACTACCTCATGCACAACTCCCACTCGTTCCACACAGGAATTGGTCCTCCTAATTGCCAGCCACATCTCCCTAACTACTCTTCACAAACTAATGCCTATCTAGTGCATGCAAACTACTAGATAAGTCCTCCACGAGAACACATCTCGTGTCAGCTACATGCAGACTCAGAATTACGTGCCACACACATACTCTAACAAACTAACAAACATGACGTACATGCAAAGACTCAAACTAATTCAAGTCATGATTTTTTTCCAACATTGCCATCCTCCTGAGCTTAATGGCGTGCCACCGGACCACTCCATCAGCCATCATCATTCACACTTTTGACGAGCTTGAGCGCGAAGTCATCACCGCGATGTCAACCATCATGCCGCCTATTTATGCCGTTGGGCCTCTGCCGCTACTCCTCAGGCAAGTCGCCGGTAGTACTGTCGACACGTTGGGTTCAAACCTTTGGAAGGAGAACCACGCCTGCCTAGAGTGGCTCAGAGGCAAGCGGCCGAACTCAGTGGTGTACGTCAACTTCGGGAGTATAGTAACGCTGACGAACGAGCAGTTTGTAGAGTTTGCATGGGGTTTGGCTAACAGCGGACATGAGTTCTTGTGGGTGATCAGAGATGACCAAGCGAAGGGCGCGGACCCTGCTGCCATGCTGCCTCCGGAGTTCTTGGAGGATACCAAGGAGAGAGGCTACGTGACAAGCTGGTGCCCGCAAGATGCGGTGCTTCAGCACGAGGCAATCGGCGCGTTTCTGACACATTGCGGGTGGAACTCAATGCTGGAGAGTATCTGTGCCGGAGTGCCGATGTTGTGCTAGCCGGTCGCCGCCGACCAGCAACCGAATAGCCGGTACGCTTGCTCCGAGTGGCGCATCGGCATGGAGATCGGCGGCAACGTTGAGAGAGATGAGGTGAATTCAGTGATAACTGATAAGGGAGGTGATGGAAGGGGACAAAGGGAAGGAGATGAAGAGAATGGCGATGGAATGGAAGGAGAAGGCAACTGTGGCTGCACTGCCAGGTGGTCCTTCTTGGGTAAATCTGGAGAGGGTGGTCAATGAGGTCCTTGCAGTGTCCCTTGCGGAGAAGCATTAGTCGCCGGGAAGAAATGAATAATTGAATATACGTAGTACCTACTCTGATGCAGAAGCGTATAGTGGCTGAAGAAAGAGCGATATGTAATTTGGTGTCCTAATGTTTTGTGCCTGGCGTCAAGGGTGTCATTTGGTGCATGCATGCTAGTTCCCCTCCCAATTCCCAAACGTCGTGTGGCTTGTTGTAATGTTTCTGTATGTTATACTCCCTTCCTCCCGCAATAAAGACTGTTCTTACCAAGCAATGTCGTATAATATAAGTCTATTATAAAAATAAAAATATAGTTATCTTAATATTTTATCATATACGTATTCTTTAATGCTGAAAAATAAATAAGTGGTTGTAATATATCGTTTAATAATAGAGATATACATAGTTCAATAATATTGACATTTTTTAGATTTTGTATATCTTATTGGTCTATGTATGTGGTGTGTTTTAGACTTGGCATGTTCTTTTCGGCTTTTGAAACTAGCTTTTGGCTTTTGCTATAGTATGTAACTTTCAAACAGAGTATTTTTTCAAGACGATGTTTATGTAGAAACACGCATACGCTACGCTAGCGCAGAATAAAATTTTCTACCGCGTAAACCAGGAAGCCAAGCAAGTAAGAGATCGCAGATTGTTACCACTAGACGCGTAGTGCAGCGGAAGTATCGTTGATGCAGCCGATTCAACGAAGCGCGCGTCGATGTAGCAGTAGTAGTCGAACGTTCTCCGTCCAACCGTGTCCTCCTCGTGATCGTCCCGCTTAGCGCCGCAGTCACAGCAGCGCCTCTACCGAAGTCCACACGTCCGGGATGGAATGCCGTGCGCTGGTGTGCTAGCACCGTGCGCCCGGCTAGGGTTTCGGGATACGGCCGAGGGGAGGTGGCGGCCAGGGTTTTCAACACAATAGTCTCTCAAACCTGCAGCCCCACCTCCACATATTTATAGAGCATGCTAATGGGCTTCCACGTTGTAGGCCCATTAGAAAACCCTAATCCCAAATGGATCAATATCCCTTTTGGCCTATAAAACCGAATTGTTTATGATTGCCTCTTGGACACATCACTAATAGTTTACAAGTTAATTGTAGTTCATATTAAAAGTCTAACATATGTACCATCTAAAATCGTAAGTGAGTATTTCTTTTCGTAACCTCTGTTGTAAACATATACACCAGCGATGGTTTGCAATCGATGACCGTGCTTAAAACGTCATTTCTCACAAGGGGGCACACAACAGTACAGCTTCATACAATCATAGCCATAGGCTCGTAGAGCGATTAATTATACCATTTGACTGGCCTTCTGATAAAATAAAAACACTGAATGCTCAAGATCACCGTCAAGAAATTGACGCGATCACTTCCGCTACCCATATAATGTGCGATCCGGCAATCGCAGCGTCGACACCCTCAGAATGCTTTTCATACCAGTGCGTCACACAGTGACATATCAAGATGGGGAAAAGTTCCGCATGAGTATGCCTTACTCCATAAGGTAAGTTTTGGCTCCTTCGTTTCGACTCCTCACTTCTATCTTTTAGCTTTTCTACAGTAACTAATTTTTAAATAAAGTATCTTTTAAGGTGGGGTCTATAGTTAATTATAGTAGAAACTATAGCAACTTCATCTGTATCGGTCAAAACCACACGCAAGTGTCTCCTCCTCCGTACTCTCTCTCACGAAGCAGCCAAAAGCCACCAACTGCAGCCGAAAAGAACCCACCTTTTTTTAGCATATGGAAGGGGCTTTATTCCATGCTAATGTTAAGTGGTACAGACATATGATTAACTCATAATGTCGGCCACTACACACTCCCGTAGGCGTGCGATGAAGAAATCATAACAAGGCCTTTGCAATGTAAAGCTGTCAACCTGACCACACCTCCGATAAGATTTCACCCAATAAAGAATCCACTAGATCGGGGCCCCTCTTGCGTCGTGCGGACTTCTCGCAGCCTATGCCACGCTCATATTCAATCTATAGCGGGACTCAAGTTGGGACCTACATATTAGTTAGCTAGAACTGTCCCGTACTCACCTTGTGGCAGTACGATAGTGAGAGACCATGTGGAGGTCATCCCATGTGTGTGATGAGTAATTGACATCGGTTTAGAAGAGTCGAGTTTGATTTGGTTGGTTCAGACCTTGACGTTGCGTGGTGCAATCGGGCTCAGTTGGACTTGGTCAAACCTGGTCAAGGTGCTTAGGTTGCATATTCTGCTGTTTCGACAGGTTTGGACTTTATTATGCGTAGGTATGACTTACTGATGCTATTTATGCTTTCATATATCGAGCGGTGCTATTTGATGTGTTTCTTGTTTGTGATGGCTGCAGGACGTCGAGGCAGAGTCGTGGCGAGACACGAGGTGACCGGACTAGACACGGGCGGTGTCGAGGTCAGAACGGTCGAGATGTGTCGAAAACGACGGAGACTCGAGGTGGTTGCGAGTCATGGACGACAAGGAATGCGAAAGCTTCCCGGAAAGTGTAGGAGGGGCGAATTGGTAATTTCGCGAGGCTGCACAAGCGGGAGCGGGTTCCGTTGGATTTAGCGGGCGTAACGGGGTGGAGACCCGTTAGCCAAAGGCTATAAATAGGAGGGAGTGGCTGCATGCCCCCTCATGGCTTTGGGAGAGAGTTAGGGTTTGCTTTGGTCAAAAGAGTCTTTAGGAGGTGGTTTTGCCTTTGAGGCTTTAGTTGGTGAGAGTGGGTGGAGATGGACAGAGGGTTGTCTCCTTCGTAGCTCCTTCCTCCCTGTGTCTGTTCTTGTGTTCTTGAGAGGGAGAGGGAGAGGATGGATTGAGAGTCTTGTAATCATTCCTCTTGTTCTAATGTCCATGCGTATCGGGACTCCTCTGTAATCTGTTTGCTTCCATGAATGAAATCTCTGAAGTTTCTCCCGTGTCCTGTGTTCTTCGATGCTTCTTTGGTGATTTTTGAGCTTTCTTGTTTTTGAGTTGGTTCTTGCTGGAAAGGTCCAAAAATGGGTTGCTATGACATGGGAGATGCTCAAAAGCCATTTGGCTAGGTGATCCTAAGAGCAAATCAAGTT
The DNA here is from genome assembly GCA_017311315.1 of Dendrocalamus latiflorus. NCBI lineage: Eukaryota > Viridiplantae > Streptophyta > Magnoliopsida > Poales > Poaceae > Dendrocalamus > Dendrocalamus latiflorus. The sequence continues at coordinate 31,514,712 of CM029640.1, read as the reverse complement.
TAATTTCAATTCTTCCTTTTGGAGCCTTCTCTGTTCTTCATTTGCATTTCTAGGGTTTTTGTGCTGTTCTTGATTTTCTTCGTGTGATGGTTTGAAACTTGGTTTCTAGAGTCCTGAGGCTATCAATTAGCTTCCCTCAAAGTGTCATGGCCAGAGGATCAAAGATTTGTGAGGAATTTGGATTTTGGTGAAGGCTCTATAGTTGTTCAGGTTTTAGCATTTCTAGGGTTTTCAGGCTTTTCTTGTTTCCCTCTTTGAGATGGCTTGAAACTTGACATGTAAAGTCTAGAGGCTATTATCTTGCTATCATCAAAGTCTCATTGCCAAAGGATCAAAGTTGTGATGGGAATTTAAGTTTTTGTGCTGCACTCTGAATATTTTCAGTCTTTTGCCAAATCCTAGATTTCCAGTGTTTGAGTTGGTCTCTTTTTGTTCTCTAGACTCCTTTGGCTATTTAGGTCTTTGTCTTACATTTCTGGGCAGAGAAATCCAAAAGGGAGCTTCAAATTTCTTCATAATTTGAAGTTCTTGGTTTTCCCTGAAAAATTCAGCAGCTGTCTGCTCTGAACCCCGAGGAGCGATCAGACCACAATTGAACAAGCGGTCAGACCGGGGTTTGAATGGCGGTCGGACCGGTGTGTAGCCGGCAGATAGGGCTTTATAGCGGTAGCTCACAGACCGATCATTAATTGACTTAGGCAGATTTTTCACATGCCCTCGTACCAAGCACCCACGTTGAGCTCTTGAGCAACAACGTGTGCCAGCAAGCACCCACCACCTAACCATTTGGCTAAGTCTAAACCAAGATTTTACATTATATTTTGAAATATTAATTGCATATACCTTCTTGACTCACCGAAATCAAGAATACATTTTAAAAGACATCATTTCATGTGAAAAGCTATCCCAAGCCTAAAGTTATTTCTAGGCATATCTAAGCATTTGCCACAAAAGTTCTCTTGTCTATACTAGTATACTAATTAGAGTTTTGTTCTCGGGTGACATGGTATCTGCAAATGAGGCACTAACAAGTAGGCAGTAACTAAGCTTAAAACTAAATTGAAGTACGTTAAATAAACATAAGCATGTAGGATAGTTTAAAACAACATAATTTTGTTTGCAAATAGGGATTAACATGGTAAAGGTGTATAACTTGCCTTGCTCCATAGATTGGCAAAATACATCGAAGTAGAACTCCTCAGAAACGTAGCAGTCCACACATAAAAATAACCAAACAAGACAAATTTAAATAAAATTCAAATAAACTCTAAAAATTAAAAAGGATGGTAGAAATGGGTAGATTGTGATTTTATATAAATTTAGAAATTTGAATGGGTTGAAAAGGAGCTAGGACAAAGGAGAATGGGCTCTCAGAAGTTTTAAAACTAAGAATCAGAAAGAAATAATAAATTAGATTTCTAGAATTATTTTCCTAAAGGAAAATAGATTTATGACATCAACAAGAATTATTCATATTGGTTGAATTAATTTCCTAAAGGAAATTTAGAGTTATTGCGTCATGATGACTCCAGCATGAATTATTGAATTATGGCCAATTTAATTTTCTTAAAGAAAATTAAACTACGGAGGATGACATGTGGCCCTGGGTCCATAGACTAGGTCCACGACTAAGCCTTGTCCACCTACGGCTGAGTTGGCGTGGGGAGGCTAATCGGGTGGCTCATGCGCTAGGTTGGTGCACGCATGGCAGCTATGCGATGATGTGGCACACACGCGGATGCCACGTGGTTACCACGTTGTACTGTGTGATGACATGCCTCGTTGGCGTGGTGGTGCTCATGGAAACTGAGGGTCATTGGCGGTACGGGGCACGACGAGGGTCAATGTGGTGCGGAAAAGAGGTAGGGGAGTGTGGTGGTTCATTTTCACCTTCTCCTGATGCTTGGGGACAAGCGGAAGTGACTGACGGTGGGAAGAAGTGGTGGCGGGGCTTGGCTTGCGGTTGCAATGGTGTTCTAATGGTGGAGGAGCACAGAGGAAGGTTCAGCGAGGTCAGTGCCAGTATAGGGAAGGTGATGGCATCGATGCCGAGGCTCGGGCAGCTCCGGTACAGAGGTGATTGCTTGCCGGAGTCATGCCGAGGGCCGAAGCGGCGAGCGCACAGTGCGAGGATTCTCGAGTGCTCAAGAGATAAGGGGGGTGAGGGTTTCGGTGTCAGGAGGAGCGAGGGGGCTTTGAGGGTTATTTATAGCCTCAAGGAAGGACCACCGGTGTGGTGATTTCTCGCCGAACTAACGGTGGCGCAAAATTCGTTCGAATGGATATGGAAGAATGGCGAAGCACGGAGGAGAAAACCGCTGCAAGATTCCCGTGATTCGCATCCCAGCAGGGTTTATCCCCTTTGCACTTGTGGCGAGAAATGGAATGTGGAGGGAGAATCAGAATGGCTCGGCCATGGTGGCGGCGTAGGGAAAAGAGAAGAGAGGGAGTAGGAGGAAGAAGAAGTAATGGGCCCTAACTGTCAGCGAGAGAGGAAAGGAGAGAGAGAGAGAGAGAGAGAGAGAGGCGGGTGAACGGGGATGGCGAGATGGTGACATGTGGCGATGGAAAGCGCGGGCACAAGGAGATGCGGCCGTGTGGTAGCGGGGAGGGATCTGGACCAGATAGGTGTTGGCCTAGGAGGAGTTTTGGAAGTTTATATCCTTTTTCTTTTTAAATAAAGGCTAGTTAAGTGGAAAATGGCTTAGAAAATAGTAGAAAAGCTCCAAAATCCTAGGAAAATTCTCAAAAATACTACAAGGCAAGGGGAACTTAGGAAGAATAAGATTAACTCAAATTGGCTGCAGTAGAACATAGGTTTCTATAACTAGCTCTAGGCTTCAAATAAACAAAAAGAAAAAAGAATATTAAAAAAACTCAAATAAACCAAATTAAATAAATTCTAGAAATTTGGGATATGACAACAGTGGTGTCCGAGTGAGTTAGGGTACTAGGAATTGTGTTCCTTTTTTTCAAATAGAAAACATAGAGGTAGCCTAGTGAAATTTCTACTTGATGGAGTAACATAAGTGCTTAAGGCATCTAGGATGTTTACATATTCTAAAAGGATCCATTTTTTAGTTTATGGAGCATCTATGAAAAAAGTGATTAGTTAAGCAATAAAACAGTTATAACATAAGAATGAATTTATTATTTGTTCATTGAGCGACACGCTGCATCCAGCCATTGAACAAGGGCCGAGTGACAAAACTCTAGCGGTGTGCGGTGACAACCTGTACATCCGATGAGGAAGTGGCACCTGGCGAGGCAGTGACGAGCTGCCATACTAAAGATTTAGTCTTGGATCCACCATTGACCATGACATTACGTGGTTGAATATCAAGAGCCAAATATAGAGCTTCATTACCTGCTGTTGCCTCCAGGGATGCCGGGTCAATTAGACCATCAAAGACAACAACAAATGCTGCCTAATATACTCCATTGTTGCTTCTGCAAACAGCATTCACTTCTCCTTTATCTTGTACCAAAGAAACCGCTACATCAACATTAATTTTAGCAAATTCTCCTATCGACGGTGCCATCCACTTCTTGGGTTTAACTGGAGACTTATTTCTCGTGATCTTAGCTTGTTTCATGCTCACTAGTTCTAGCTCATTGAGGAAGCTATTTGTAGGACCAAGAACGTGACTAGAATGGGGTTGAATAGATGCATCGCAAACAACAACCTTTTCAAAACTGTTTCGAAAGAGAAATCCATGCTCTTTACTCTAATAGCTATTGAAAGCTATCAAGATCAGAGACAAAATACTCGCAATAAAAACTCCAAAAAAAATCAAGCAAAACAAGCCTTCATACCCCTGAGCAATTTAACCACCCATGCAAACTATTCTAACCTCCCTTACAAACCAGTTAGACCTGTCTCCTCCGGACAGATTTCAAAACAACAGCTCAATCCAAACCAACATAGACGCAACCTTCACACGGAGACTATAAATGACTTCAAACTTGGACCAAAGCTAGATCATAGCCTTAGGAACGTATTCCAACAAGGGTTTTACAAAAATCCTACCAAAGTTTTGATCTTTTTCGAATTGAAGATAAGTTGCACCAAAACTTGGTCAAAGAAGAAAACCACGATCTAGGCTTGCTCATGTATTCTAGATGATCAAGATGATCTTGGATGGGTTCATACATGTCACAACAAGCTAAACTACAACAAGATTTGAGCTCAAAATTCCTCAAGAGCAAAACCCTCAAAATCACCCTTTTCAAGCCAAAATCAAGCAAACCAAGGCAAACACCAAGAACTTGCTATAAGGTTTCCTAGATGGATGAAATCTAGCCTCTAAGAGGTTCTCCCATCGTCCACACATCCTTGGAAACCCGCAAGATCAAGAGGTGAGAAGGGAACATCAAAAACCAAACCAAATCAAGATTTCAATACTTGAGCAAAGCGGAAGAAGACCTGGACGACTTTTGGATACACACACACACACTTAGAGATTAATGTTTATAGCCACTTGACCTACTAATGGATCAACACTTGATCCACTTAGCATTTTCAGCATATCCATGACCTAAATCACTTAGGCCGTAGCCGCGGTCTCGTACACCGCCACTTTTTTGTATTGGAAAAATTACCAAAATACCCCTCTATCATTCGTCCATGAAGTTTCATGCTTTCTTTGACTTGAGGCAACCCCGTACTTCGTCTTCAACTCTGTGTGGCTCCAATGACTTGCTGCCAAGTTTCTCATGCGTCTGGATCCTACCAAACTATCCTCGCTTGCAAACGGGCCCAAGTCAATTGATGTGCCAAGCCTTTCCTTGCACCATGACTGCACTCGGACTTACCCGACCGCACGGACATTAGCTCCTCCTTGAGCTTAGTCCCAGTCCCTTGCCACTGTCTGTCATGTCTACCACCAGTAGCTCTCGCTCTGGTTCCTCGTCATCTTGGCGTGTAACCACTTCGCTAGCCTCGATCATCTTTCGATGGTTCCCTGATTGTTTTGGACCTCAGTGCCCCCAGCTTAGTCCCAATCTCTTGACCGCTCAGGACCTTAACTCTTCTAACTTAGTCTCGGTTTTGTCTGCTTCACCATGATTTAGTTCTGGAGTTATATAACCAATAACAACAAATAAATCATCACGTAGCACCACATCATACATAAAATCATCAATTGACACAATTAATGAGCCAAGTCTACTTACTTTCAAAGCTTTGCTCCTAGAAGCATCACCAACCCACTAAGCCATCTCATGGCTCACAAAGCATCATGTGTATCTCTTTAACTCAACGGTCTTTGCTCAAACTCTGCTGTCAATGGTTCATATCCATCTTGCACCTTGCTTGAGTCCAACCATCACACCCAGCATCCATGACTGTTCTGGACCTTGGTTCTCTAACCATGGTCCCAGTACTTCTCACCATTGATCATAGTTGACTCCAAACTACACAACAATAGACCAAGAAACTATTTTTGGGTACAAGTTCTTCACAACATGAGCCATTAGTCTAAAACAATGTACATGCAACACATACCCTAATCCTAACCCCCTAGGACCAAACGTCATCAAAATGCATTATTTTAGCACCAATTCGTTAAAAGCCAATCTAACCACCATTACTTGGCTGATAAGACCTCTATGGTCAGTTTGACCATTGGTACCATGCCAATCAGACTGCCATCAGTTTGTCTACCAGCATTTGGCTGGTCTGACCGCTTAAGGGCACCAGAAAACACTCTCTTTGGAGTTTTCAGTTAAATTCTCTAGTTTCAGCTCAGAACTCCAAATTGAGTGACACCTAATGCAAAGACATCATCAAATATACCTACACAAGTGTTTAGTGTCTAACTTTCAAAAGGCATATGGCCGATCTAAATGCTCCACATTTGTTGGTTTGACTGCCTTTGCCAGGTCGGGCCGACCACCGTTGCCAGGTCGGTCAGATCAGTTAAAACTTGACAACAACTCTGAAAATTGCAAACTCCCAAAACCAAACTCAAACTTCGATAACAATTGCATAACAAGGTCAAATGCTCATCATACACTATGGGGTGAACTCCACATGATCTCATAATCTCCTCCTTGGTGAGTAATTTGGCGAACACGTAAAAAGCAAGAATTTGAGTTTGTTTTTTAAAAGGAAAGCAAGATAGTTGCAAAACTACACATGGTCCATTTGAAAGAGAAACAAGCAAACATAACCAAAGTGGCAAGAAGTAGAATGGTGCTAAGACCAAGAAGAGTAAGTTTTCAACAAAAGCTCCAATCCATACCAAAAGCTTCTCAAAAAGCAAAATCTTGCTCATAGTCCAAGAAAAAGTGCAATTACTCAACATGACAATTTTCGTAGCAAGACAAAACACCAAAAGAGCAAAAGAGAACAAATGCAACGCAAATGAGCATATCTTCAACTCAAGTTCTCATTTATGGCTCAATATACATTTTTCTCACTCAATAGCTCCTTTGCTCTTTTTTCAACCACACAATACTCATTTTCACATTTTAGTTCATTTACCATTTGAATGAGCATTCACCCCCTTTTAAGATCATTCTTAATATTTTCCCTATTTTTGACTAAAACCAAAATATGCTTAATCATTCTCCCCTTTTTAGCAAAATAGTCATCAAGGGTCAAGAAACTATACAAGCTAACTAAAACTCACCTTTTCTAATTCTCCCTCTTAAATGATGCTTGCTAATAAGTAAAGCACAAAAGAGCAAAAGAAAGAGCATATATGTATGAATGAAAATGCATAACATAAAAGATCTTTAAAAATTATTCAGAGTGGGGTTCAAATTAAAAAGATACCACTTGAAACCATAGGATGCATACAAAGCTATCCTTTTTTTATGAAAAACAATAGGAGAGCCTCCTACCGTGGTATATTAAATATAATAATGTACAATATGTACAAAGAGAAAACTTAACCAGATTGTCAAATTTCTTCTCGAAAGCTATCCTTTACTCTGTGCAAATGCAGAGTAACCTCTAACATGAATCTATACTTCAAAATAGCTAAACTATAAGGACTATGCTCAAAAATAAACTCATTGTGTTGCTTTAAAATATGCCAAGCAGCCATAATAAAGATCTCCATGAAAAAACACTTGCCTGAAGCTAAGCTGGACTGGTAAACTATACACAAAACATCTGCATCCAAAGTCCAAGTGATTCCAAGGGCACTCCAACATTGCAGTCTAAAAGGACAGTTAAATAACAAATGCCATGAAGTTTCTTTAGCCGCACCATCACAAAGGACACTGTGAACACTCCCATCAACATTGAAATGCTTCCACTGTAGGATATTACGGGTATTCAGTCTATCCATCATAAGTAGCCAGGAAAAAACATTTAGTTTCATCACACATTTACTCTTCCAAATGTGTGGATAGATCATGGATACATGTAGCTGACTGGACTAATGAGCATAGAATCACCGGGAACTATAAATAGAATTACCCCAGATATAAGTCCAATGATCGGTCTGCTGCGGCTGAATAACAAGATGTGTCCAAAACTACTGTAACGCCAAATACTCCTGATGTGCTTCCTCTGAGAGAGGTAAATAAAACAGAGACACAAGAGTACTTTCATTCATAAACTCCTTAATGGAAATGTCCTGATTTCTAACATAAGAATAAAGTCTAGGGTACTACCGACAAAGGAGATGCCCTTCCCAATAATCCTTCAAAAAAAGAATATCATGTCCATCTCCCAGCTTCCCCATGGCAACCCCTTGAAATAGAGAAACAATCTTCATGACATCGCACCACCAAAAAGAGCAACAAACACGCGCAGCATGAGGAACTACATTTGCATAATATGTATCCCAAATAAGACGCACCCATGGAATATCCTGTCGTCCAAAAACTTTTTGCAAATATTTCATGAGCAATGCATCATTTTCCAAAGAGTTGCATCATTTTGCGTCTAAAAAATCCTTGCAAACATGTTGCTTACAAAACTTCCTCTGAGTTCATACCAAATACAATGGCAAGTTGTCTCATAAAGAAGAATTGTTGAGATTCATGATTAAGCACAAAAGAGATCATTCATTCAAGTTAGGCACTAGTTCATTGAACAATAATATAATTCACCAAAAAACTAGCATAACACTAAGTAAAGCTCAATTTAGAGTCAAGATTCAACATAGTATTTTTGACATGACTTATATTATAAAATGATAACTAGAGAGCAAAATAGTCAAATGATCCATCCTTGCAAATTAAAAGATACCAATTGCAAAATTGATATCATTTATGAATTTTAGTTCAATTTTGCAAATTAAGCTATCATGGCAAAGATTTAATCATACGTACAAAAGCATGAAGCTAGTTGAGTAGGCATAATACAGCAGTGAGCAATATCAAATTAGAATTACATCACAATTGAATAATAATCAAAACTCACATCTAAATGCATATCTCATAATGAAATGCCATGTATGCATGATGAAAAAGGAAGCTAGAAAATAAAACTACAACAGGATACCACTTGCAAGAACAAAAATGATAAAGCACTTCCTAGACATAAGCTAAGAAGAAATAGCTGAAAGCACTTCCAAAGGATCAACTTGCAACCAAAAACAACACTTAAACTCTCTTCTCACATGGGATGAGACTAGATGCATCTAGAAGATAAGAGAATGGCAACCAAAGCTATGGGCTTCGCACACTCTACCACTAGGAATCTCTTAATACACATGGTCTCTAGGGAAAGGATCTGTCACAAATAGAGAGCAAAACAACAACACTAGCTATTGCAAAAATCCCTCTAGGACAATTTGCCAAAAGCCTACTAAAAACTAGTGAGTGATGGACAAGCTCAATCTAGATTGCAAAAGATACATTCTAGAAGACCACAAGATAACAAAAGTGCCTAAGGAAAGACACATGATAGAGATGTTCAGTCCATCTATTCCATGCCAAATTCCCCCTCAAACTAACAAGACTCATACAAGATGCAATGAAAAGTAAAAGTACCAAGTAATTTGCAGAAATAAAACTCAGAGTATCATAAGCTATAATGAGACACATAAGTAAGCAAAAGCATAAATTCATGGAGCATGCCAAAGAATGTATCGTGGATGAATCGTGCTACCTAATTATGATAAAGATCAAGAATAATGCATGATAGTGATAATAAGACAAAGTTCATATATCCACAATTAATATATCATAATACCATGCAAATAGAAAATATGACATAAAACATATCATGAAAATATATGGTACAAGAATATCAAGAAGCAAATGGATATATATAGAGCGATATACTAGCAAAAGCATGGTAAAAGTTGTTCCTAGAATAACACATGATCATAGGAATAAAATAAAACTCATACATCTATAAATCATAAACAATAAGCTAAAACATGGATACATAAGCAAAATACTTCCAAAGGCATGACAACGAGTATAACGAGAGAAATACATGCCAATATGGTATAAGTGAGCATAAATATAAACACAACATGCTAAGAGTGGATCATCATGTATGTAAAGGCATGAAGATGAAAGATCACTTACAAAGTAGGTAAAGATGTCATACATAAGAACACATGCTTCTTGGAGGCCATCAAAGGGAGTGGAGAATCATATAGTATCCCGATCACATGATGAGGAAGAAGATTGAAACCAATCAAGCTCGTGTTCTTCATCCCATATCCCGGTACCTACACATGAAAGAAACAAGGTGCCCAAGTCTTGGATTCCAAAAGGTTAGTGAGCAAATACTTTAGAGCCCAAAACTTGGACATACAACCACTAGAAGCATTTGAACCATTATGTGAGTTAGCATGGTGCAAATGATGATTCATACAAGAAGATCTAACAATATCCTTGGAGGCACGCCATGAGTAGACTGCTTGATGAGGAAAATGAGAGCCATATCGAGAAAAGTGGCGATGTCCTTGCTTGGAAGCAAGACGATGAGAACCAACACAAGCACTAAAATAACTCACAAGTCCTTGTCATGAGTGCGTACCTCGATGGGAAAAACAAGGTACACCACTTCATAAAAGACAGAAATCCTATCTCAGGAAAACTTGTGGACTAAAACCAAATCCCTAAAAACCAAGTCCATGTCAAACACCACTAGAAAAGGTGTCAAAAAAACCATCAACAAGATAAGCCTTCATGTTAGACTCACAAATGTTCATACCATAAGAAAGACAATGACCACTCAACACCTACATTTGACACGCTGAAAGCAAAAGTCTACATGATATCTATCATTCTCATAACATGAGCAATGGTATAAAGGTATATTAGGAGATACGGTCTAAGAGGACAAAGTACTATTGACGCTCGCAGGAGAAGTCCCTTGAGAAACTCTTGAAGAACCAACAAAGCTACTCAAGCTCGTGTCGACACTAGGTGCACACCTGCCTTGAGAAGGGCGATGTGTGTCCCTAAAAGCTCAACAACGTACTCGACACTCGTACTTGACACGGGGAAAGCAAAACTCAATAATGTACTCATCCTTCTTACAAAAGGTGCAAAAGTACTTCTCTTTATGAGATAAAGTACCACGAAAGGAAGAATCCAAATTCAATTGTAAAGAAGCAAGATCAACTCTTAAAATATCAGTCTCAGATTAAAAAGCAACATAAGAGTTACAAGACTTAGCACTCATATCATCGTGCACTCTCTTCAAAGACTTAACCTCATTTCTCAAAGAAATACAAGATATGAATGATGCATTCTTAACAAGCTTACAATTTAATGCATCAATTTTAACTTGTAACTTAGCACAATTTGCACAAAGAAGATTCTACCAATTTAGATGCATTTAGGACAGGTAGGTTTTCTTTCTCACATTTGTCTAGGAAGATCCTATTGAAAGCATTCAGCTCAGTTGTCAATTTAGCACAATTATCATAAGAGACTAGACTATCTTCAAATAATTTATTATTAGTTATGCAAGATACACAATGAATAGAATTTAGCTCACTAATTTCAGCCCTAGCTATCTCTAATTGCTGAAGACAATTGGAAAAACTTAAATTTTATTTTTCATTTTCAGCTCTGGCAAGTTCAAGTTGTTCCACGTATGTGGAATGAGTCAATTTTAATTTTCAATTTTAGCAAGTATGTCTACATAAGAATCAAGTTCATTCCTAACCACAGACTTAAAATTGTCTATTTCTTGTTTAGCATTATACACAATGAGTAGGATTTGCCGCCTCATCAATTGATTAGCTCATCCCTTGACAAAGTAGCTTTTTGTGTGATATGGATATAAGCCCCCCCCCCCCCCTCAAACATATTATAGATATCTATCTCTTCTTGAGAGAGAGAGAGAGAGAGGATGTAGATATCAATCCTGTTAGATAGTATCTGTGCAAGTTTATCATGTTTACCTTGTATTTAACTATGTTTATCATGTTTAGTTGGTACGATGACGCAACAAGTTCACAGTCCAATGGATGATGAAAAGGCAACTGCCGCTGCTTCATTTCGCTTTTTGCTGATGTTGTCTTTGGCGCTTTGTTCATTCTTCAGAACTCCTGTTTACATGTGTGGATCCAGATTTTTCAACTCAGAATCCTCTGTGATTTATTGTTATATTCTCTGGACCAGTAGATAGTGTTCACAAATACAGTACTAAACATCAAAAAATATATCATACGAAAGCGTAAATATAATAGTAGACTTACTCATAGGCCGATCAGGCCGAAATTAATAAAATATTAATGCAGCAGCAGAAACGAAGCACACAGGTGGGACCCTCAAGACATGCCCACAGGCAGCCAACTAGGGTTTGCGATCTAGTTCTTGACATCTTCATCTTCTTCACCATCATGACCTAGCGTATTGCTGAAGCGTAGTGATCTGACTCCTAATTCTGGATTAATTGAGTGAGCGAGGGTGAGCACAAACCACCATGCTCTGCGAGTCAATATACAGGATGCAAATAGATAACATGCATGGCTTATCAAGGAAAGGTTCGGGTTATTTTATTTGGCATAAATTGGTTTTAAAATATGATACATAGAAATTTCCTGAGACCACTACTACAAAAGAGACTAAACTGGACGCTTACATCATAGACGGTTCCTAGGAACCGTATATACTGTAAGTATCACAGACGGTTTATACGAATAACCGTCTGTGGTATTTTCACAGACGGTTATTTATATGAACTGTCTGTGATAATACAAGACATCACAGACGGTTCTTATTAATAACCGTCTGTGAATTATCACAGATGGTTCTTATCATAATGGCAAACATCATAGACGGTTTTTTATTTAAACCGTCTGTGATACTTCACAGATGGTTTGTATTAAAAACCGTCTATGATATATTTTCCGCCTCATAATTCCCCAAAATTTCATAATCTCCCGTCTGAGTCCGAGTAGGATTCAGTTTTGAGCACCTTTAGTAAAACGGGCATAACTTTTGCATACGATGTCCGCTTTTGACGTTCTTGTACTTGTTGGAAAGCTACCGATGAGCCCGATTGAAAAAACCAACTCACTTGCACCAATCGCCCTCAAAGACCATCAAAATCAGCCATCATTAGCCTCAAATTTGTGTTTTAAGTTTTTAGTTTTTGTTTTTGCCAAAAAAATTTATCTTCCCTTCGGAATTTGAGTTTCGTCTCAACTGCAAAGTTATAGATCTCATCGAAACCTTTCATATGAGTATATATAAGCCATATTAAATTTTGCTATTTTATCTTTTGAGACTAGCTATTTATATTGTACCGATATATTGTATTTGTGACGCCATTATCATCGACTGTTTTTGTTATGAACCGTCTGTAATATCTCCTGTTATCATAAACAATTTTTGTTATGAACCGTCTGTGATATCTCTATCATAGACGGTTTGTAATCCGAACCGTCTGTGATGTCTCGCCACGTCACCAATCCGCAGCATAGCGGCAAGGGTGGCGAAAATTTCACTTGAAGCAAGCTGAAAAGGAATAAGGCAATGGCAAATCTACACTATTCTAAGTCACTAGTATAAAAGCTGATGATTTTATCATAGAAGCTGAAAATGGTGTTTGTTGCCTTTTTATTTCTACTACTTGAAAATTTTCCCGCATCACTTGTTTTAGATTGTAGTTTAATAAAGGATGTGTAAGTCTAGCTTGCATTAGCCTAAAGTTTCTTGTAGTGTAAGCATTTTTCTGAATTTGTAGCCGTGAAGCTTATCTCTGTAAAATTGTAAGTATTCTCTTGTATATGCAGTGCTATGGGTAACCGACTCAATATCTTATGATGTTGTAATGGTGGATTCTAATCTTAATGGAAATAAAATGTGTTGCTATGTTTGTTGCTGTGTTTGTTGCTATATTTGCTTGTTTTCAGATGATATAGTTGCTAGCCAAAAATTAGAAAAAATTTAGGTATAGAATAAACTATCACAGACGGTTTTGTAGTATAAACCGTCTGTGAAGAATTATCACAGATGGCTCAAAACAGAAACCATCTGTGATGGGGAAGTATCACAGACGGTTCTATATACCAACCGTCTATGATACTCACACATCACAGACAGTTGGTAGCTAGAACTGTCTGTGATGTGTGAGTATCACAGACGGTTGGTAGCTAGAAACGTCTATGATAGTGTTTTTCACAGACGGTTCTAGTTATGAACTGTCTGTGGTGTATTTATCACAGACGGCTCACAAACCATCTGTGATAACCTCTTATTATCACTGACACATAAATTCAGACGGTTTAAAAAACTTTCTGTAATGACAATTTTAAACCATCTATGATGACCCTTTTAGTAGTAGTGGACCTAGCAGTTTGAACTAAAACATAATGTGTGAAAGGATACAATAATAATAGTGATTCAGATTCCATCCAACGTTACATGGGTTCTGCACCATATGCTAACCTTTCAGCATTATAACCGCTTACCTTATCACTAGGCGACACCCAGGGCAACACAAATCAAGGCTTTTCACTGCCCATCACTTTTTCAATTCCACCCACAAAGTTTTTGAAATAGAACTATATCTGATTAAGTTCCCATGTTCGCCCTTGACCGTGGGCATGACTATTTGAATAGTTTTCACTCTGTAGAGTTTGTAACTTTACCCACAAGAGACAATCCACTCGTTGCTCCACACGATTCCTTAGTCATGTGGTTGAGTAAACTATCATAGTAACTTTTCAAAATATCTGGCCCCTTTTGTCATCTCACCCTATGGGCTACTTTCACTTGCGGTGGGTCCCATACGTTGCGCGGGATGTAATCACGGATACTAGCGCATTCGGACTCCACCCTCCACAACGCTAGCATGACTAGATACTTCATCCTCCTTTCGATTACCTTTAGGCCTCCCCTTGCCATTGTAATATTCCACTCCTTTCCACTACCAATGAGATGAGTCTGAGGGTTTCGATAAATTTACTTAGCCAAGTTGCAATTTGCAGACTTGTGGTTGTACTGTTTTACATAGAAGGTCATGAAAAGATTCAGTCCTTAGGGTTATTTGGGTGGTTCTACCACAATCCACACATCGTGCTTCCATTGCACCACACACCAACCCTCATACCATCCGCCCAACTATTTAAGCAAGTTGGGGTTTTTGGGAGCATAAAATAACCATGTCAAAATATACCAGTCATTTCCACCCATGACTTCCTAAATCAGTTTCTCATGATTAAAAGTGATGCTTGGGGCATTTTGGTGCCCCCGAGTATCTAAGTAGTACTAAGCATGGCATATAATTAAGGACTTATTTTTGAAAGTTTTACCAATATAATTTTGCTAGGGTGACAAGGCTCATATATTTAAATGTTCCAAAAGAGTGTAACACTAGAATCTTGAAATCAAACATATATTTGCACATGAAATAACAACATGCAATTTAATAATTTAAAACGGAAATAATTTACAGAAAATGTAGGTTCAACATGATCAAAGTATTGACTCGCCTTACGCGGTTTACCGCGGTCTTGAGCTCACTCAAAGCTTCCTCATTTGATAGTCTTAAGTTCCTAGTCTTCATCTGGATCCTGGCCTCGCTTGATCCATTGAATCTTCAGGACTCCAATTTCTAATTACGCGCTAAACAACTAAATCCAAATAAAGGCAAATAACTCAAAAGATCCAAATAAATCCAATTAAACTTGATTAATTTTTTATTATGTTTAAATGGGTGATTTGAGGTTGGGTTGATTGGGCACGGAGTATTGACGGAGTCAGAGGGGTTGGAGCAAAGTGATAAATGACTGAGGGAAATTTGCCAAGATAGATGTTAAGGAAGGTTCATGATAAAGGAATATTCACGAGAATATCCCACTTAGAACTCGGAAATGGCTTGGCATAGCCAATGATAGAATACCATATCTCGATCTTTTAATTTAGCAACTTCTTTTGGGTATTTTTATATTTATTAAGGAAGTTCCATGAATTAGGTTAGACATACGGACAAGTGTATGAATTTAGCGGAGCATTATTTTGTCAAGCGTTAATAATTAGGGCATATGTTACATACGCGATGTATGTGATTTTTGGTTTATCAAATTATTCTTATGGTTCATATTTCTAGCAAGTTCGAGATATAGTATGTTATGGGGTTCTAATGGCCAATCGGTTGAATGAGGTTAGTCTATTAGAGCGTGATGTTAATTAATATTTAGTTTGACAGACTTAAGACAATTATTGGCACTTTTACATATACTTATAATATTTTGAATGAGTCTTTGAATTATTTTAAGGTTAATGAATTCCTTTTATTGGAAAGGTTACAACCCAACATTGTCATCAGATTTTATTGTAACTTGATATGTGCATGATTTAAACAATGGTCAAGCTTTATGTTATAAACTAATCTCCATTTTCTATCCCGATGATTCGACTAAATTTATATGTTATCTTCTTGCACTTGATTTCGGTATGTTAGCCATATTTTATGATCTTTAAAGAACCACCCTTATTTATAGTTGTTGTTTGACTTTATTATTTCATGTGTGAATTGGCTTAACAATTTAATTTTGGGAGGCCTATCTAGGAATTTATCCCATAATGACACTTTTATTTAAAATCTTTTATTTAGAGATGTCCCCTAGATGGAGTATCATTGGCATTTTTATGTACCTTCAGCTATTATCTATTATAGTTTTAATTCTAAGTGAAATCTATTTATGTGGGTCTTAGCTTGATATATGCATTATATTTCAATATCATTACTAATCAAATGTACCACTAAGATTTAATTAGTTAATCTTGATTTGACACGCAATAATCCAAGGCTGAATCTCTATTGTTTTTTACTTTGCATGAATTTTAAATCTAGGATTTAACTTAATTTATCCCTACATTATATTTTATTTGTGTTTCATATAATAATTTAAAATCACACATTGTTATTTTCTAATTGAAAAGTTAATCATGGCATTTGTCAGTTACCAATTATGCTATAGAAGGATTTCAAGTTAAATAACCCATAGCTCATTGGATCAGCTTCTATTAAGGGAGGAGGGCCCACTATCATGGAAAGGAGAGAGGGAGGTTGTGGGCAACAAAATAAAACAGAGGAGGAGGCAAGCCAGTTCGGGGGAGTGGCGGCCAAAACAGAGGAGGCAGGTGGTGCACAGTGGGTGATGGCGTCGCCAGCGAAGAGGCAGCCAGAGCGAGACGGCGACCAGTAAAATGGGATGATGGGAGCACAAGGGAGCCAAGGAAGGCGCTAGCGTGAGCTGAGGAGCTCCGAGGTGGGCTAGCGACGAGGCTCAGCGGCCGGAGGCAGGGGTGCAACGGGGCGCCGGCGATTGGGAGGCGGAAGGGGAGAATTCGTGCGTGCATGAGCTGTAGGGGGTCAAGGGGAAACTTACTGAGTGGTCGGCCAAGCTGAAGTAGGTCCAAGGCGAGCTGGCAGTGGGAGCCCACGGCGGCATGGGGTGGCCTCAGGTGCTGCCAAGCTGGGGTGGTTCGTAGCTCTGGCCGGTGGCGGGGAAGGCTAGGACGGAGTGATGCTCCAGTCCCGTGCAATCAAGCCGGAGTGCAGCGAGCAGGAAACGGAGGCGGTGGTGGCGGTGTTGGCTAGCAATGGGGAAGAAGGGCGGCGTGATGATCCTTGGTGCACAGAACTCTGATTAAGTCGGAAGGGAAAAGGATGGGGCTTGGAAACACCAGGTTTGGAAGAGGATGATCGGACTGACCGGAACAATCGTGGGTTACAGTGGCCGGTGCACGGCTTGGACACAGCGGAGCTTAGAGGGGAGAGGCGCGGGGAGCAATGGGAGGAGCCAGGGTCCTTTTATAGCCGAAGGAGAGGCACTACTGCCGATGACCGGGGTGGAGTGGCCGGGATGGGGCAACGACGCTATGGTCGACGCAAGCGGCGCACGGCTAGGCGACGTGCCCGCACAGGGTGTGGCGCTGGCGTGGGGATGGCAGGGCGTGGGCGCAAGGCATGACGATGGGATGGCTGGCAGGGGAACGCAGCAAGTGAGGTGATGGCCGACACGATGGAGGCAGGTGGCGAGGCGACGGCTGCAGTACGTGGGGGCGGCAAAAGAAAGGAAGGGGGAGGGAGAAGTAAAAGAAGGGAGGGGGCCAACGGCAGAGAAGGAAGAAAGGAGGGAGATAGAGACGAGAGAAAGGGGTCCTACATGGAAGTGAGAGGGGAGGGGAGAAAGAGAAAGGTAATGGGCCCAACTGCAGGGAAAGATGAAGAGAGAAGGAAGAAGAAAAGAGGACTAGTGGCAATTCAAAATTTGAATTTTCACTTAAGTTTTGTATTCAATTTTTGGATTTTCAATTCAAGTCTTGGTTCAAATATCTAGATACAAAAGCTAACATTCCTCTATTTTTTTATTTTATTTTGTTCTGAATTGTATATAAATTTTGAATATCCAACCTTGGGTTTTGTTTGCTAATTGAATCAAAAGAAGGAATTTTTGGTTTAATCATTTAGAGATAGAGCCTAATATTCTTTTGGTTTTATTTTATTGACTTGAATTTGAATTCAAGATTTTGGTATTTTGAATTCATGATCTGTAATGTCACTTTTCATTTTTATTATTTACATGACCATTATTCAATGTTCAAGAAGGCGCTAGGCGCTAGGCGGGCGGCGAGGTGGGGCCTAGCGCCTAGAGTGCCTAGGCGGGGCCTAGGCGGTGGAATTAAAACTATGGTTTATTAATTTTTATTTTATTTTTTCCCTAGCCTATTTAATCTTTAGGACTATTTATACATATAACCAGCCCACCAGCCCATTTCCACCAGCCTTTGCCTCTCCTCTCTCTCCCCGTTCACTTCTCAGTTCTCACCGCTTCACACGCCCGGCCCCGCGTTCTCCCCCCGTTACCTCTTCTCTCTCTCCCCTCGTTCTCACCGCTTCTCTCTTTCTCTCCCGCACGCGTCCCCTCCCCTCACCTTTGCTCTCTCCCCCGCTCCCCTTCTCCAGTGTCGTCGCCGCCGCCTCCCCTTCTTCCCAAGCGCCACCTCGCCTTCTCCCCCGACGCCGCCGCTGCTCCAGTGGATCTGGCGGCATCGATAGCAGATCCGGCAGCATCGACAGCGGATCCGGCGGCAGCGACGGTGGAGGCAGTGGATCCGGCGGCGGCGACGGCAGATCCGATGGCGGCGACGGCAGATCCGACGACGGCGACGGTAGATCCGACGGCGGCGACGGCAGAGGCAGCAGATCCGGCTGCGGCGACGACGATGGCTGACAACACGTGAGCTGACAAGACATCTCCAGGTGCCTCTCTCTCTCCCCCTAGAACACCTTCCGTCTGCCCTAGACCCCGCCTTTGACCCCGCCGATGGCCGCCTTTGACCGTCGACGGCCGCTTAGGCGGGCTCGCCGCCTAGCTCACCGATTTTGGGCAAAGCGCGGCGGCGGGGCTCCGCCCAGCGCCTAGGCCCGCCTAGGCGGCCGCCTAATGCCGCCTTTTAGAACACTGCCATTATTTGCACTTGGGATTATTCTTTGGTTATTAATTTGCATAGCACGAAACTTAGAAAATCTCAAATAAATGTTCAGAAGGAATTTGAATGTCAACAAAATGCAAGAAAAAGTTTTAAAATTCTATATTTTTGAACATCCGAATTTTAGGATGTTACAATGTGTCTTCACGGTTATATGAAAAACAACTGCAGGGACCCATTATAAGGTTGGAATACATAGCCACTTCTTATACACAACAGTAGCCTTTAAATTGGATTAGAGTTTATGTGATACGACATAAGCGTTCACGGTATCAAGAATAAAGATGATGAATCTCATAGAGAGAACCAAAATAATAATGTTGAAACAACCACGATGAGAAAGAAAAGATTTAGCGTAACCGACCACAAATTCCTTAAACACAGCCTCAAAAGAGTATAAGCGATTGTCGCTTTCTCACAACTCTCAAGAATCTTTTAGGACCGATTGGATCTTTGTCCTATACAAGAATCTAGTGCTAAAAAATAACCTAGTCTCTAAACCTCTTGTACACATTTAACTTTAGATGAATGGCCTCTTTGTTTTGTTACTTTTATTGCTTGGATTCTCCATGATCACCCTTCATGGTTTTGTATAGTTTTTCTAGACTTCCTCTAAAGTGAAGTAAGAATCCTAATCCTATTATAATTTATATAGAACTCTTTATAGCACATATTTACATATTTTAAAAGATTGAGATGTAAGTTACCGTCCTCAACAGAATATATGCACTCAATCTGGAGGGGAAAAAGAAAGGCACACTAGCATATGATATGAAAAACCATATTCAGTCAAGCCGTCGGATTAGAAAGGTGGAGCTTAGATGGACTACCATGGAAAAACAAGGCAACATTTGCTAGGTTGCATTTGAGCCAAGGATCGATCGATGCTCACTTCATCATCCTTTTATCTGATACGAAAACAAGCATACCGTGACAAAACTAACCCATTTGCTATTGTTTTTCGACTTGCGAGTTGTCATGCCAATGGTAGCCCGACACATCGATCGCGGTGACCATTTCAGGGACGTCCGCTGACGAATAATTTATGTGCTGACTGCTTCGCTACTGGACCGCCTAAAACTACAAATTGATCGTGGTGACGCGCGGCAGTTGGCGGCTTTCGCTTGTAGTTGGCATCGCCTGAACCTAGCTTAGGACGTGCTATTTCGAGTGATCGATCTAAAATTTCTAGCTATGCAAAACGCCTAAGAGAATGACTAAAAAATGATCCAGGTTAAGAGCAAGTACAATAGTATAGTCAACTAGTGACTATAACATTTGTCTATTTTATCTATAGCCTTCAAAAAAATAGTTCATACAATAAGGTAGCTATTACAATAACTATTTGGCCCCACGTGCAAGAGAGTGAAATGCATATTTTTACGTGCTATAGCTAGCTGTAATTTAGTAGCCAACTTACTTCTCTCTCTTCCTTTCTCTCTCTACCACGTAAGATTTGGTTGATATTATATTTGCTATAGCCTGCTGACTAAACCTTATTGTACCTGCTCTAATAAACTAGACGGGTAGACATTCCCCTGAAGCTGAAAGACCGAGTAGCACCCCCTCCGTTGGATCACGCGCGCGTACTAGTAGTAAATTCGCATGGGATCACACGCAACGGTCCAGATCAAGCCGCTGTCTCTTTCTTTCACCTGCTCCATGCTCTCCAAGCGAAGCAGCTCAATTAGTATATACGAGTAGCACTGCAATTATTCTGTGATCTTACCATTGTTATTTGGTTGTTGATTTGGCATCTGGTCTAAACAACAGTTGGTTGTTAATTTCCATGCGTCATCTCCTGCCTCCTCCAGTCTTGTTTCTAATGTATAATCCCCTATAAATCTGCTGTACTCTAGTCCGGATTCCGGCACAGCCTGTGGCAGAAAAAGAAAACGCCAGCTCTATCCCGGGGTGCGTCGCGTCTGCCGCGGGCGCGCGACCAGATGCTGCCATCCAGGCCGAGGTGAGCGTCAAGATCTTTAAGTTTGTTAACGTGGCGAGCATTCCGAGCTGATGAGTGAGTGAGCGTTCGCCGTGCAGATCTGGGTCGTGGGGAGGTGGGCCGAGGACTCCTCCGGCTTCCAAACCGAGGCCTCGGCACGAGCGCAGCAAGTCCACCGCCACCTACTCACCATTAGAGGTGGCCTCCCCACCATCTTCCGAGGTGCGTATGCATGCCGCAAAAGCCTCGGGGTTATACGTGCATGCAAGTTTGATGGTATAAACTCAACTCACTGCAGCGTGACGATAGCGGCGGCGGGGGCCTGATGGAGCATGTGGTGGCGCAGCTGGAGGAGGAGCTCCGGGCGGAGAGGGAGGAGAAGGCGCGCGCGGTGCAAGAACTCATGGAGGTGCAGAGCAACAGCAGCAGGACGAGTGACGCGTCGGAGAGGGTGCAGCTTCTGGAGCGGGAGGTGGCGGTGGCGAAGGAGACGGAGATGAAGATGCTGGAGTCCCTGATCCAGCAGACCAAGGAGCTGGAGCAGGCCAAGATCGCGCTCGAGGAGGCCAAGCTCGAGACCGCAACGCTGCAGCAGGGCGCCGCCGCGGAGCCCGCGCAGTGGAGCGTCATGGACCTCATGTTCGGCGGCGTCGACGAGGAGATCAACGGGCTGAGGGGCAAGCTCCGGGCCGCGGTGCTGGCCGAGCAGAGGAGCCGGAAGGCGGCCGACGACCTAACCGTCGCGCTATCCGCCGTGACCATGGAGGCCAAGCAGGTGAAGGCCTGGTTGTCCGACGCGCAAGCCGAGCTGGAGGGCGCCAGCACCGAGGTCGAGCAGCTCAAGGGGTTGCTGTACACCGCCGAGGCGGAGCTGTGGTCGACGACCGAGCAGCTCGACAGCATCACGTCCGAGTGGAAGGAGGCCGCGGCCGCGTGGCGCGCCAGGGAGAAGGTGCTGCTCGGACGCGTCCAGACGACCGAGGACGAGGCGGACGCGGCTCGGCAGGAGAACATCGAGCTCGCCGAGCTGCACCGGGTGGTCAACGACGAGAACGGCAGCCTGCGGCACGCGCTGGAGAAAGCCGTTGAGGAGGCTAACGCGGCAAACGAGTCCTTCGAGCTCGCAAGCTGCGAGAACTCTAAGCTGCGAGACGCCATCGCCGAGAAGGAGGACGCCCTGGAGAACCTGCGGCAGGAGAACGAGAGCCTCAAGGCCCGCGAGGCCGCGGCGCAGGGTCGAGTCAAGGAGCTCGACGGGCAGCTCGCGGCGGCAAGGAAGCCCACCGATGGTGCCGGCGAGAAGGCAACGGAGCTGCCACTGGAGAAGTGGAGATCAGGCGAAATGCAGAGCAAGCTCAGCGCGGCGTTCTTGGACTCCAGCAGGGTGATGGCGAGCCGGAAGGACCGGATGTTCGCGTCGCTCAGCAACATCGCCGAGCTCAAGTCGGCGGCGGCCGCGGCGGCAATGGATGATTTCGACTACGAGTTCGATCACTTCGACGTGGGCCAGTACGGCGACCTGGAGCACGCAATGAAGCACAAGAAGAGGAGGTCGATCCTAAAAAAATTCGGGGATTTCTTCAGGAGGAGAAGCTTGTACAAGCGGGACTTAGCACCAGTGCTGCACTACTAGTAGAATCTAGAACTCTAGATAGATGTTTGTGTGATGCTTGCAGTGTATTTGGTTGATATCAAATGGACGCATAATTATGAAAAGTATGTTATCGGATCATAGCCTCCAGTTCATGTTTTTGGTGCTGAAAAACTCGATTGTCTACTGAACCGTTGCCTGCCCGGCCGGAGGATAGGATGGGAGAATGGGGACAAGTGATGTGACAAGAGTAGGAGGGAGATGATATTGTTTCATGTGCTTTCGGCAATGTCAGATTTGCATTGTATAATCTTGCCGGTGAGTAAAATTGTAGTGATGATGATGCAAGTGCATTTGTCGATTGCTTGAACCTTTTCTTCTGTAAAATGATCGGTGGACTTTGGTATTAAATTACGTACTTGGATGTGCTGGAGCATTTCGATTCCACGTAATTTGAGCAGACCCAGATCCAGGACATACACGTGATACATCCATCAAGTGGTGGACGAGACATCACTCCATTCAGAGGAACCCTGACATGCTATATTCTACTACAATTTGCAAACATAGCCAGCTGAATGTCTTTCGGCACGATGGCCACACGCTAGGCGTGGATGGCACAAAGGTTGTCCTCAAAGAGGCCGACGAGGTAAGCCTCTGCTGCCTCCCGGAGAGCAAGAACGGCATGGCTCTGGAAACCCAGATCAGCCTGCGCCGCAACATGAAAAGGGGTAGTGAGGGCATTCCTAATGGTAGACATAACATAACAATGTCTATAACATCCATGTCATATAGATATTATAATAGACACCGCAATCTCAATGTATAGTTTCTATCGGTGAACCCAAACAATAAATTAGTCTCTCGATCTATCCGCCCATCCGTCTCTCTCGGTCTCCTCCTCCCACACGCCTCCCTCTGTTCCCCTCCTCTCCGGTGGCCACCCGCCTCCTCCCTCAGCCATGGCAGCCACAGAATCGGCGTTCCTCTCCCCTCTGGAGGCCGGATCTGGCGCCACCTCCCCTCTTGCGGCCCCTGCCCTCTGGCAATCGGATGCGGTGTTCCCCTGCCCTTCGGCGGCAGGATCTGGCGGCCCCCACCCCTCTGGCATCCTTCTTTCCTCCGGTGATTGGATCCGACATCCCCCTCCCCTCCGATGGCCTCCTCCCCTCCTATGGCAAGATATGACGCCCCCTCCCCTCCGGCGGCCTTCACAGACCACGCCTCCACCCATCGCCACCATCCACGGTGTGGGGCGGAGCTCAGCGAACAAGCGGCTCACGTGTAGCCGCTTCGGTGAGGAACACGACGTGTGGCTTGACAACGAGTAGCCTGGCTGGATCTAGTGCCATCTCCCCTTGGGTGGCCGGATCTACCATCCCCCTCCCCTTCGGCGGCCACCCGCCTCATCCCTCGGCAAGCACGTGGCAGTGAGCACGGCGGCCGACGCGGGGCGGCACAGCGTGTTGGCAGCCGCACGATTGGCACAGGTAGTGTGGTGCGTCGGCATGGGTGACATGGCAGCGAGTGCACAGGCTGCGCGGGCGACACGGCAAGGCGACACAGTCGGCATGTCGTCGAGCGCACGGGCAGCACGGCGGCGAGCGCGCGAGCAGCATGGCACAGTGGCGCAGCGGCGCAATCAAAGCGTCGGCGAGTGCAAGGGCGATGTAGTCGGTGAACACTACCGCCAAGCGCACCGTGGAGTGGACCAAATAGCACTATGGGACCACGAATTGTGTTGGCTGTTGTTCCCAAACAGTATCTTGCATGATACACTGTTTCTCTCTCTCTCTTCTTTAATTTCCTCTCCACCTCAGTATAAATCTTACTTGACAGGTTAATTAATGCCATAGATATTGCTGATGTAGACCCATTGGGAGTACTTTGAGAAAAAACATAATTGACCAATTGCATACTACAATACACTGTTTTTTGTTTAAAAAAACTCTAAAATAACGATTTTGCTATTCCATAAGTTGCCTGATTTTTTTAGTTCATGACAATTGGATTTGTATGGAAATTGATGTGTTATATCCAACGGATAAAAAATGTTACTTATGGTTACGAAAATTTTAGTCAGCTTACAAACACATAACCTTAAAAATTATGGCAATTCGTGCCTGCAGTGTTAGAAATTTCAAAGACAGGCCCTTGCGTAAATTGACAGAACCAGTTGGTGACAAGCGAACTATCCATTTCTTGGCATCACTGATACATCATTGCCATTTTCTTAAAATATATGTATGCAAGATATGTAAAATTCTATAAATTAGTTTCAAATACTATTTCGTAACTAGCTAAAGCACAACCAGAGCAAACCATAGCTGGCAATGTTCAGTAGAAGCCACACTTTGAAATCCTGGGCGATCTCCCTAACAAGCCTCTGGAACGGCAGTTTCAGTATGAGTAGCTCGGTGCTCTTTTGAATCTAATCAATTTCATTCTGGTACCAGCCGGAATGCCCTGTTCCACCACACAAACCGGCACAAGGAAGGATGTGACCATCTGGAATTTATGAAAAATAAAACAGAAGAACATAATCAAAAGAGACTTTATCGATATAGACAAAAAGAATATTACAGGAACAGAATCAATTTGTTTCGGGGGCACATAGACCATTCTATTTATACCTATTTGCGGTGTAGCAGTTTAATATGGCTAAAGACGTCTTTAATCCTCACGTACGTGTCTTTGCTAGAGTCCCGAACTGTCACGTCCTTGATCAACCGTGTAAGTTGCCAGATGTGCCGTATGAGAATATTGACGCGGTCAAAAAAATCCTCGTCCGGATGCATTCCGTACCGGCCCAAATGTCCAGCCGGAATTGAGCATACACCATGAATTCCGGTACCGACCAAAAATACACAACTAATATTTCTTTCCAATTCAACTCAAGATCCAAATGCATAAATCAAACCAAAATGCTTAGATCTGAGAAGGAAAAAAGTAAATAAAGAAACCCAAATAAATAAAGAGATCCTAGCCGCATGAAGTTTGGGAGCTGCGAGAAATTGAGCAATAACAGGGAGGCAAGATCACGAACGACGGCTTCGATGGCGGACGGGCCGGACGGCCCCGCCGGCGGCTATCAGCGTCCCGCAGCAGCTTGCCCTCCCTTCTCCCCCTCCTTATGTTCTTGTGTTCGTTGAATTTGTGTGGTGGCGGCCAGGTTAACAATTTCAATGAAATTTTGGATTTTTCATCCGTTTCAGTGGCCAACGAAAGAAATATCATTCGATCATTTTCTTCGTCGCCATTTGAATTTACAGCCCGGCTACATACAGCCCAACACCCCCACTCCCACAGTCCACAACGAAGCCCACACAGCCCAGCTACCTTGGTCCCAAACTCCCAATGACCGATCCCTAACCCCCTATTTCCCCTTCGGCAGCGCCGGCGTAGAGCACTCCTCCCCCAATCAATTCGATGGCGGCGCAGCTCCCTCCTCCCCGATCGATTCGACAGGGAGCTACTCCAGTCACTGCACGGGGAGTTGCGGGTCTGTGTGCAGATGCAGTTGTAGTTGAGGTTTGTTCATCTATCAGCTGTTGCCCATTCAAAAAACTATCAGATGTTCCTTATCCGTGTGCAGATACATCATGATTGATTTGTTTCTTGTTAATTTCTCAAACATCAAGAAACTAATTGTTTTCTTTAGTTCTTTACAGTTTCACTGAAGGAGGCCAGTCTCTAGCGGCAGCTCAGGCTTCATCGCCGTGGGCCAGTGCCGCCGATAGGACAGACAGGGCATCGTGGGCCGTGCTAGTGGGGTGCTTCGCAGCGCTGGTGGGGCAAGAGAAGGAGCGATCATGATTAAACAAGCTGATGTTTGAATATTTGCCCAAATTTTGGTTAAAATTTCATCAAAATGCAAATGATGTTTGAATATTTTGTCCGAAATTTTAGCTGAAATGATGAAATTTCATCTATTTTGTCTCTTTCGCTGCCCACTGAAAGTTTTTGTAAATCCAAAGATTTTCCCTAGTGGCGGTGTTGTTTTCTTTCCCTACCCGTCTTCTGCTGTTGTGCAGCGTCAGCGTGTGCGTGTAGCATGTGTAGCATCCCCTTTTTTTTTGTTGGAGACGAGATAGCAGAATTTTTTGTACGGATAATCTATTTTTTATTCGAAATTACAGAAATATACCTGCAGAAATTTTTTTTACAAAAATAGGCTTAAGTCGCCCAATAGTTGGGCGACTGGAGCCTTTCGCCCAACCCAGCAGCGACAACTGGAAAACCGTTGGGCGATTAATTGCAGTCGCCCAATCAGGTCCCCCGTGAATGTTTTAAACTTTTACAATTTTGTAATTTTAAACTGGTAAAAAATCTGCTGGAGTCGTAATAAAAGTTTATGTTCATTGTATATTGGAGATGTGTAAAACATTTTGGGAAAATTACAGAGAAAAAGAGATAGAAAAAAGAGAGGAAAGAGTCTATCTTTGCCGAAATTTGGAAAATGCATCACATCTTCGCCAAAAATAGTGAAAATTGGTGGAGCTGTTCTTCATACATCCAAAAGCTTCTAGAAAAAAATTTGAGCAATTTCGGCCATAGGATCAAAAGTTATAGCAGTTTCGATTGAGGTCGAAACGAATTCGAGTACGTTTCCGACACACCTTCAGTAAAACGGGCATAACTTTTGCATACGGTGTCCGTTTTCGACGTTTTTGTACTCGTTGGAAAGCTAACGACGAGCCCGATCCAAAAAAAATGACCCGCTTGCACCAGTCGCCCTCCAAGACCTCGAAAATCTTTCATCTTTGGACCTAAACCCGCGTCGCAAGTTTTTGGTTTCTGTTTTTGCCTTTTCTCTTGGTCTTCCCTTTGGAATTTGGATTTTACTTCAACTGAAAAGTTGTAGATCTCATTGAAACCTTTCAAATGAGTATATATAAGCCATATAAAACTTTGCTATTTTATCTTTTTAGACTAGTTGTTTATATTATATCGGTATATAAAACTTGTGATAGAGAGTATTACAGACTGTTTGTATGTACCGATCGTTCTACCGATTGTCTGACCGCTGGGCCCGTTGATCCTCCTCAACCCAATCCTAGCCCAAAGACATGAATTCTCAGTAACATCAAAATATCACTTACCATCGTATGTACCGATCGTTCTACGGTCAATCGTTCCTAAATACACACCTACAACATACAATGAACATAAACTTTTATTACAACTCCAGCAAAATTTTTACCAGTTTAAAACTACAAAATTGAAAAAATTTAAAACATTCACGGGGGACCTGAGTGCAGTCGCCCAACCATTGGGCAACTGCATGAAAGTCGTCCAACCATTGGGCGATTGCAATTAATCGCCCAACGGTTGGGAGATTTTCCAGTTGTCGCTGCTGGGTTGGGCGAAAGGCTCCAGTCGCCCAAGCATTAGGCGACTTGAGCCTATTTTTGTAAAAAAAATTCTACGGGTATATTTCTGTAATTTCGAATAAAAAATGGATTATCCGTACAAAAAATTCGAGATAGCATAGGAGCAAGGGTGGTTGGGTCTTTGAGGCCTTGAGGCTTGACTACTTGGGCCAGCCAAGTAACCGTGCGCTATTCTTTTAGGCTTTAAAATTTATTAGGCAGTAGGGTTCTACTCTAATATATATATATATATATATATATATATATATATATATATATATATATATATATATATATATATATATATATATATATACACTAGTTGAATGTCTGTGCGTTACTACAGATTTTTTAAATTTTAGAATATACATACAAATATGTTCTAAAAGTTTTTAAATCCGTCAAGTAAGTTGAAAGCCGTCGATCACACCTTGTGGTTATAAGTTAGAAGACATTGACCACACCTCATGGCCATAGGTCGAGAACCCTCGAGCACACCCCGTCGTCGTAAGTCAGAAGCCGTCGACCATTGCGCGTGATCGTAGGTCGGGAGCGGTCGACCATCACTAGTGGTCGTAAGTTAGCAGCGGTCGACGATCGATCGTGGTCCTAAATCGGGAACCTTCGACAATGGCCCATAGTCGTACATCGGAAGCCGACGACCATCGTTCATTGTCGTAAGTCAGAAGCCATCGAGGGTACCTCGTGGTCATAAGTCGAAACACATTGACCAGCGCTCGTAGTCGTAAGTCGAAAGACATTGACCACACCTCGTGGTCATAAGTCAAAACACATCGAGCAGTGCTCATGACTTCCATAAGCTCATGCATATTGTTTTTCAGTTTTATCTTATAAATAATAACAGTTTATAACAGTTTATAGAGAAGGTTATAGAAAACACTCGTGTACGATTTTAACCAATACAAATAAAATCACTATAGTATATATTATAATCGACTAGTAGACCCTGTTTTAAAAAGACACTCTGTTTGAAATCTATATACTATATAAAAGTATCTCTTAGAAGCCCATATGAACAGGTGTGACCATTTTATTGACTAGTTACATGATATTTTATTCCCATTTGCCCAAAATAAATTTATTTTTCTATTTTTCAATATCGATTTGACGATTTTATTGACTTGTTACCATGATATTTTATTCCTATTTGCCCAAAATAAATTTATTTTTCTATTTTTTGATTTCGATTTCATGTATTTTTAATCCAAATGCTGCTATGAAATTAAGCTCTTATTTCTCAATTCAAACGACCCAAACGTATTTTGTGATGCCAAAAATAACAATATCAATTATGTTCGAGTTACACCACGATAAAGATCACAAAACTGAGGAAAAAAGAATGCAGACAACTTCTCCAACTTCAGATTGTTGTTCTTGTACACAGAAATTGCCCGGTGTTTCCAGCCTTCAACATTCAGTTGAACGTGAGGCACGTCCAGCTCTTCAATTTTTTTTAACATGAGGAACTAATATCAATGATGTGCATAACAGACTTTTGCTGCAATTAACACAAACCGACAGGTGGGAACTGGGATTGATTGAACGATGGGATTAATATTTGCTCGTTAAAATGTTATCATCTACTCGGCCATTCCGCTAACAGCCGACATTCGTAAGGATTTGGCGATTTCACAGCATCCAACCAATTCCCCAAACCCTAATTAATCACCTTCAACGTATATTTCATAAGAAAGCGAGAAAACGAGAAGGTAATTGATGACCAAATAGAGCGTCTACCTTTAGGCAAAACCAGAATGACGCAACCGGGGGGGGGGGGGGGGGGGGGTCTCCACTTACCAGTTCACCACTCTTCGCCTCGTCCTATTCCTTCCGAATTCGCCGCGATCGATCAACCGGATAACTGTGCTTCGTGCCTTCGAAAGACAGGAGCGGAGGATATTTTATAGATGGGCTGCTGCGGCCAGAAGCAATGGCCAGGATTGGACTCACGTCTGCCCGGTCAGTTGGAACTGGACGGCTGGATCGAGCCGAAGAAGATTTAAGGCTGCGCTCCAATCTGCTTAAGTTTTTAACTTATTTTAGTTTCCGATTTATTTAAATTAAAAATTATTTAAAACATATCGATTTTTAATTTCGGTTTATTTAATTTTTTTATGTCTTTTGCCTTTTTTGCATTGTTCGGTATATGGTTTTTTTAATTTTTGTTTTATATAATTGTTTGTATGATTTTTTATTTAGAAAACTATTAATTGCTACAGTACAAAACTATAAGATAAAGGCCACAGCCAGAAACTTCCGTAAGTTGGAGCGGCAGTGCGCGATGTACGCAGCGCGGGGTGTCCGTTTGGGGACAACTGCAGGGCGCCGGGGCACGCTTCTGCGCGTGGGAAGAGGCCAACGCAAAGATGCTACCAGCAGCACGAGCAACTGACGATCTGAACAAGCCTTGGGCCTGTTTGACAACGGCTGTAATTTATGGCTGAAATTTTTAAATTTTAACTATTTACGGTTCAGATTACAGAGAGATAGATACTCACTTGCGATTTTAGATATACAGATGTTGAGCTTTTAACGTGTAAATAGTTTAACTTGTAGACCCCATCTTGAGAAAATACTCTGTTTGAAAGTTAGGTACTGTAGCAAAAGTCAAAAGCCGCTAGCTTCGGAGGAAAAGAACCGGGCTTGTGAGCATGGAAAGGGACGATCATCATATCGAGAGCACAGTAGGTAAATTAGCCAACAAGACGACGCAGAAACCTTTTAACACAGTTCACACCATCAAATCCATCGGAAGTTGCAATCTAACCCAAGACACGCATCCATCAACTGGTGGATGTGATACCACAACGTAACTCAAACCCACGAAAATAAGCCTGTTCAACATGCGAATGACCAATAGCACGGACATGCTATGCTACTACAACTGAATTAAACACATCAGTATATTTCCACACAAAAGCTACGCCAAGAGACGAAAACATAACGAGCGCACAGAGCTTTTCCCGTTGGCAGGCTAAGCCCTCTCACCACGGATCCTCCTTGCCAGCTGAATGTCCTTGGGCATGATTGTCACACGCTTGGCGTGGATGGCACACAGATTGGTGTCTTCGAAGAGACCGACAAGATAGGCCTCTGCTGCCTCCTGAAGAGCAAGCACGGCATGGCTCTGGAAACGCAGATCAGTCTGCACACGAGTTCAGAAAAGAAAAGTTAGAACACATACAAATAAACTCAATGCATGCAAAGATGATTGGATAATATAGATAGCAAGTACAGGATTAGCGCTTTCACCTTGAAATCCTGAGCAATCTCCCTAACAAGCCTTTGGAATGGCAGCTTCCTTATGAGCAACTCGGTGCTCTTCTGATACTTGCGGATCTCACTGCGTAGGTAGGTGGGAGAGATGAGACAGTCCATCGCATAATATCTTGAAGCCAAACAACTCATAACATCAATAAACAAGAGTAGTGTTGCACATACCGTAGAGCAACAGTCCCTGGGCGGTAACGGTGAGGCTTCTTGACTCCTCCAGTTGTAGGAGCAGACTTACGGGCTGCCTGTCACAACAAAACCAGAAGATTCTTTCTCAAACAAGGGAGTTCTACAAAGCAAATTCTATCATGTAGCACAGGCAGTACAGGAAAAAAACACAAGGAACAGCAAACTATTGATATTTACAAGTCCAAACCTTGGTTGCAAGTTGCTTCCTAGGAGCCTTTCCTCCAGTGGACTTGCGAGCAGTCTGCTTAGTACGAGCCATCTAGCAAATGATATCCTACATGTAAGACCAATGAGAAATTCCATATAAAAGCAGCATTAAAAGAGCATGTCCAATGAAGCTGCTGCAACAGATCAAATTTATCCAGGCAAATAAGGTATACAAGTACAATCACAAAACAATACTGTTGCAACAGAAGTTTGTATTGCTGTATATACAGAGCATATGTTACATGATCGATATAAACTAGCAAGAAACGATTATTTGAACTTTTGAGAACAAGATCCAGATATAGCACACAGTATGCGGCGCGTATTGTCTGACTTAGCTTCTCTAAGCCACAGATCTGGCGATGAACGGTGAGTTTTTTTTTTATTTTTACTTTTAGTTTTTAGTTTTTTATTTTCATCTTTTTTTATTTTTTATTCTTTTTATATTTATTTATATTATCTGTGTTAAAATAACATATTTTTTATTTATAAAAAATAGGTTATTTTAACACAGATAATATAAATAAATATAAAAAATAAAAAATAGAAAAAGATGAAAATAAAAAACTAAAAACTAAAAATCAAAAAAATCAAAACTAAAAAAACTCACCGTTCACCTTACGATCTTTGGCTTAGAGAAGCTAAGTCACAGCGTGACTTACTTCTCTAAGTCAAAGAATCCCGCTCGCACAGTATGTTACATGATTTCAAATACCATCAAGTCATATTTTCCTAGTTCTGCATTAAATTGCCCAGAAACAAGTAAGCTAAGGCATACCCTAAGAAAAAAGCTATGTACATTTGAAAACATTTGATGCAGCTTAGTAAACCTGAATATGATAGGCTCATGATTTTCCAAATAAAAACAGGGAAAAACATAACAATTCACCAAATCAATGAAACACAACATTTCTGTATTAGTGTCAGCTTTTCCTAAACCAATGTTTCCGAACCAATTTATCAGGTGATGCTCTTTTAAGTCAACAAAAGGGGTACAGGCACATATATAAGCTAACAGGATGTAATCAAAATGCATCAGCCATTAGCCACCAGTACCATTAAGCAATACAATTATGTTATGTTATCAACACCAACAATAATTCTGCAGTGTAATATATATATCAACAGCAATACCAAACAGCAATCTTGCATAGACAATGCTAACTAAATACATACCTCGACAATAAATAAACCAGATTATACAGAGGAGCATGTGATTTGGTCAATGCTATCACACACACTGTTTTTATCACAACATTTTCTGCTTGCGGAGCCAATTCAGATGAGTTGAAAAAAAAAATACCAATCTACATATCTAAAATTTGTGCATTAATCCACGAAGACAATGAATTACATGACCAATATCCGGTTACCAAAAAATCAGATACCTTCACATCTGTTACAATGTGTACTTAGCAACTGCAATCATAAGCTTCAACTAGTAAATATGGAGCACACCAAAAAAATTGGTTAAAAATTTGACCAGTTACCATCATGCAATGCAGGATTACCGTAAATAGAGCCATGAACCTACTATTCACCAAACTGTAAGCTAATTTCTGTCCAAACATCCCAAACGTCCGAAGTCACCTCGACAAACCTAAAGTTTCCGCAAGTCACAGAAAATGCAGCTTCATATCCAAATTGCTTGCAGAACAATCATGCACTCCAATTAAAGCACGTATACAACAGCAGCATCCAATAATCCTATATTCTGTTTGAACGATTTGTAACACGGAGCTACTGCCGCCAGTGCTACATGTAAACCAACAACCAAAGTAATAACCCGCTACCCGCACAATGCAGACGTGCTACCCCCCCCCCCCCCCCCCCCCCAATCAAATGACTCAAGCTAAACAACCGCGATGTGACAAACCAGATAATGGCAGGAACTACAAATCAAACAGGAGGTAAAGCTAGACGGGAAGCTTTACTGCCATGCCAGAACGTGAAGACTAGCAGCCGCAAATAGCTACAGGACAAACTAGTACAAAAAAATCTCCCACCGAATTATGACGAAAAATCCAACTCGGTAAACCTAACATAATCAAGTGATTCAGGCCGAGTCGAACCAGAACCACCACCGAAAAACGCCCACACGGGGCGAAATCATGAATTTGATACTTGAAACAACTCGTTAGACGGCGAATCACAAGCACCAGAACGAAAAATTGCACGGCAACGCGAAAATTAGCAGCTATCTGCATGCATAGCAAAACAAACGCAAGCCGCAACGCGCGCCAAATCCTCGGTCCCTGCCATCACATGATTCGACCGAAACCATAACCCCCAACACGAGCGGCGGCTAAACGAGATCAACGCCACGAATTCGAAGTTGGAACACCGAGAACGCGAAGGAAAAAAAAATACCAGAAGGGCACGGCGACTCACCTCTCGACACGCTCCGCCTCGCTCGCTCCCTGGATTCCCAAATCTGCAGCAACAAGCCGGAAGAGGAATTCGCTTTGCCCAAAGGAGAGAGAACGGTCGGCCGCGGAGCCGCATTTATAGCGGGCGACAGGCGCCGGTGGCCCGAGCGGACGGCCGGGATGGGGTGCATGTGTGTTTGTCTTGGCGGATCGGGCGGCCAGGGCCGCTCAGCGTGGCAGCGGCACGGATCAAGGCGTGCGCGTGGTGCCCTGCGATTGGCCAGCGGGGTGACGACGCGGATCGTTGAGTGGATCGGCGGAGGCGCTTCTGGGCTAAATACGGCAGAACGGACGCAACTTTTGCTTGCTGGGCCTACAGTATACGTTCCATTATTTTACGGCAACGGCCCACATATGCAAGGTCTGTGCGCGCAGAGGTTGGCCCACTCGCGTCAAGTCAAAATAACGAGCCTTGCAGGGCTGTGGACAGGGATGTATGAACACATCTCAGGGCTGCGCCCATAGATTATCGGTGAAGCCGCAAGACGGCGAGAGCAGTCGGCCCGGTCCATCCCTCTCTTCGAATTCTGTTCCCATAAAATCATTTGATTTTTCCAACCGCACGGTCTCAATCCGACGGTCCTGCTCCTTCCCCATTTCTATACAAGGCAACCCCTTAACCCTAGCTCCCGAGTCCCGATCGAGCCACCTCCCCTCCGCTGCCTTGCCGATATAATCTCCAACGCCAGTGACGCCCATTGACAACCCCTTTCCCCTCTGCCGCCGCCTACCTCATCCGCCCTCCCTTGCGGCACCTATTTCCTCCTCACCCTTCTTCCTCGTTATCATCGCCTCCTAATGCTCGTCGATTCTTGTCGCACACTACCCTCCTCCGACCCCACGGTAAGTGATGCCACACATCGCCAATAGGCGGAGCATAGCAAGGACAGCCACGCGAAGTCCCGAGAACAAAAATAGCTCTTACCGGCAGAATGCCGACTGGCACTTGCATCAGGCACCTCGCCTTTATCCTGAAGAGGCTCCCCCAGGGGGCATCGCCGCTCAAAGCACCACTGAGCCAGCCAGAGGGGGGTGGCGATGCGCTAGCCTCCAAACTCGAGTCTTCGTCTGGCACTCTTGGGGCAAGGCGAAACCCTTCTGGGCCCACCAAGGGGAACTCATGCGTGCACGCTTTTCTAGACAACTCGCCGATGCCATTAGAGCACGCAGCATCATGGGCGGCAAGGCCGCCTACATGCCCGATGAAGGCCCCGAGTTCCTTGCTTCAACAGGGCCCGTTGTACCAGACGCACCGACAGGCTAATCTTCGCGCCACACCTGCGTGGAGTCTGCTACATCGATAATGTGCACATTGTCCTTGTCACTAGTGCCACCTGTGTTGTCGTCGTTGTCATCATCACCATCCTCCTCCTCACTCTTGCCACCCTCTGCCTTGGAGTCACCAGGCTCATCTAGTTCGTCCAGGTGGGTCTCCGACCCAACGGGGCCGGGAGGGGCCGAGGAGAGAGGCATGGCTGCGATAGCCGAGGCTGAGCCCCCCACTTGTTCGGATCCTCGAGGTCGGTGGCACCTTCGCCATCCTGGGCGCCCACACCATGTCCACGACCGCCACTGGGGCCAGGTATGGGGCGCTTGGGCACGGCAATCCCAGAGCGTTGCACACACGATTGATGCGTGGACACTGCGATCGTTGAAGCTCGAAGGTCATGCTCCTTAAGGATGTACGGCCCCAAAAACATACATGAGGCATGCTCCGCCTCCGCCAGCGACAGCACTACGAACACATGGGATTAGGCAGAGCAAGAACAACACAGACCGATGGAATTGCCAGGACGCATAGCGGCTTACCAGGACCCGTAGGCTTCGCCAGCGTCATTAGCGAAGGGTGGATGCCATCCACCCTAGCAAGGCCTATCCACACCTCTCATCGACGAGCCAGTGGGGACAGGCAGAGCATGCAGAACTCTTCAGTACAGTCCCACATGTTTAGCCGAAGGACAATGGTGTGGACTCTCTAGAGCCGCGTCTCATCGTCTCAGTCAAGCACCATAGGGGGTGATTGGACGAAGTCCATCAGGGTGAAGCGGAGGCTGCTGTCATGTTCAATTTTGTGGTAAAACCACTGCTTCATCCAATGAGATTCCCACTTTGTTCACATTGAGTTCAAAGAGAAGTCCCTTGAGGTAGTGCCACGGAGCTGCAAGCTGACGCTGCACAGATTGGAGAATTCGCCCAGGAGTAGAGATGCGAAGACTATTGCGTGGAGTTGAGTGCCCTCCAAACGGGCCACTCAGGAGTAGACGGCTAGGTGCGCGATGGTGTTTGGCGTCAACTACTGGACCTCCAGTTCGTACAGCCGTAGAAGGTCACCGACAAAGCGTGCAATCAGGATATGGAGCCCAGCATCGAAGTACATGGCAAACATTACCATCTCACCCTCCCATCACCGTGGCTCGACCTCCTCATCACCAGGAAGGTGCACGAATTTTCGAGACACGACCTTGCTATTGCGCACGAGGGAGTCCACCAGCTCCTCTGTAGGAATCGACAGACCAAGCGTGTTCACGAACATGCTGTCAGATTTCCGCGATGCCTTCCATCGCTTCCCAACCACCACCTCTATACAGTCGTCCCCACTAGCTTAGCTGCTCGACAGAACCGATGTCGCACTATGGCCACAGTAGTCAGTAGTGCACATCGTTGCGACAACCAAGAGCGCAAATGGTAGGGAGAGTGTGGGAAAGAGGCAACAACAACAAACAATGGCAAGCAACAGAAAGAAAATGAGAAA
Organism: Dendrocalamus latiflorus; assembly: GCA_017311315.1. Lineage (NCBI taxonomy): Eukaryota > Viridiplantae > Streptophyta > Magnoliopsida > Poales > Poaceae > Dendrocalamus > Dendrocalamus latiflorus. Next base: position 31,478,048 of record CM029640.1, on the reverse strand, counting down.
GGGAAGAAAGAAGCAAATAGGGGAAAAGGGCGTCGACCACACGCTTAAGAAGACAACGCGACAACGCCATTTAATGCAACGGCAGTGGGCGTGAGAATCAAGGAGATGCTGTAGGGACCCAGATTTTATAATCCGGATTCTACTGTGTTTAGCTGCACTATTCCCTGGATCAGTAGATAGTGCACACAGTTACAGTTATGGACATCAAAATACATATCATGCGGAAGCGTAAATATAATAGTAAACTTACTCATGGGCCGATGAGGCCGAAATCATTAAATTGCAGCAGCAGAAGAACGAAGCACACAGGTGGGACCATCAGGACATGCCCACAGGCAGCCAACTGGAGGTTCGCGACCTAGCCCTTGACATCTTCATCTTCTCGGCCAGCGTGTCCAATCTTGTTGCTGAGGCGAGGTGATTTGATTCCTGATTCTGAATTTTGTCGCAAAAGCGAGTGTGAGCACTCCAACCCCGTGCTCCGCGAACCAATACACAGAATGCAAATAAATAGTATGCATAGCTTATCAAGGAGATGCTCGGTGTTGTAGGGGTGGCCCAACCCCCCGTGACTGGGCCGTGCAACTAGTCCAACATGTAATAGGCCCAACAGTGTAGAGGAATATACCAATGTAAATATACCAATGTACTCTCATCCCTTGTAAGTGCTAAGGGGTAGAATGGGGATTTCCCATTCTACCCCACTCATATATATAAACCCCCAGGAGGGGCAAAGGGGACACATCCTCTCATTCTCACCAACTCTCCCACAGATCTAGCTCTCCTCTTCCTCTTCTACTAGTCCCCTTCTCTACTGTTTGGTCTGTAGCCACAACAGATGGCGCCGTCCGTGGGGACTGAACGAGAAGCTGCGCAAGGGCGTTAGAGATGGCTACCTCCGAAGGAGTTTCCTAGCACGGAATGGAAGTACCACAGATAAGTTTATCTTGTCGATGTTTTCTTTCTAGATCCAGATCTAGCGGATCTGGTCGTGTAAGGTGTACGGGATCTGTCCGTATGCTTTGCTATTTTTTGTAGAGGATGAGTTTAATAGATTCAATCGAGTCTTACGTCGCCTGTCTTCTCTCGCGAGCCTCCGCAGTGAGCGACGTCCAGATTAAAAGGAGGCCAATGAGAGCTTCACGGGTGCATGCAGGAGTTGATGCTACGCGTGTGTGCAGGGGATACCCGTGAGATATCCATCCGCACGCGTGCATGCGAGCTCCCGGAGCCTCCGCGCTGCTGAAGACGGCCTCCGCGTCGAGTCTTCGCACGACGTTGAGCCTCCGCGCAGACAACACGACTGTGCCTCGGACTCCGCTCCGACTCCACGACGCCGGGCTTCCCGAAGACGGCCTTCGCCACGTCGTGTCTACGCGCCGACTCCGCCGGACTCCGCATCAGGACACCAGGCCGCGCCACGTCAAGGTCCTCGTCGAAGCGAGGTCTCCGCGCACTGGCCAAAGGCCCCGCAGGGTGCAAAGTCGGACGGAGTCTCGTATGCACGCACGCAAGTCATCCATTCGCGTACCTGTTCATGCATGCATTCAATATAGCCATCCATGCATGGCATGAGCCCACGTTGCACATCTATTCACGTGTCCATACTTGCATGCACATCCATTCATGTTTGTGCAGGTGTATCCATACATGCATGCACATAGAGTATCTATTCAGCATGCATGCAGCTCAGCCCGGGAGCAATGTACGACACCGGGGCAGTGTATAAATAGGAACGTTGTTTGCTTGCTAACCCTCCGCCTACGCCTCCAGCCGCCCCAGCTTGCAGACCGTCGTGCGGGCAGCGATGACCCAAGCCGTCGGCAGCGGGCGACGGATCGGCGCACCCGGGCTCAGGCCATTCTTCTACGGCTGCCTCGCTCACGCGCGTGCATGAAATAGCCATCGGTCCATGCAGGGCACATCCACCTGCGAACTTCATGCTTGCGTACAGCTTAAACACCCAGGTATCCATCTTGGTTTTTGGCATGCAGGTGAGGGACAAGCCGAGCCTCCTCTGGGCGTGCGTCAACCACTCCGACGCGCCGTGCTAGGCGGGGTCTGCCTCGTGGCACTGGACTCCGTGCCATGGAACCGGAAGCTGCAGTCCGAGGTTGACCACCCAAACAGACCATTCACGGCATCCGGCGGGGTCTCCTCCGAAGCAGCCCACGCCTCTACGCCCCGCCCCGCCATTGGCGAAGTCCCGGTGATGTATCCGTAGTTGGCCACGTGCCTCGGCGAGGTCCCGGCGAGGCCTCCTCCGAGCTCCGCGTCGGCGACGCCCCGGGATGACTTCGTCGGCCCTCGCTCGGCTCCACGACGACTTCGTCGACCTTTGCCCGCAGACTCCGGCGACCTTCGCTCTGCAGCGATTTCGCCGGCCCCCGCTTGGCAAGGCCTCGGAAGGGTCTCCGGAGCAGGCCAGGCTCCTTGTCAGCGAGGTCCTGTGGACCCAGCCAGCCCGTCCCCCCGCACGATGCGTCGCTTTGGCGAAATCCACGTGAGGACTTCAAAGCTCAACGCATGCATACATGCTCTCTACCCATGCATGCACCCAGGTAGGCAGCCGTGGAGCATCCATCCAGATGAAGCTAGGCCTCCACGAGCTAGACCTCGCGCGCACAGCTCGGGGAGCTCACTCGGCGTCTGTCAGGATCTCCGTGCTTGCGGAGCTTACTCCGCGCCGCCGCTACCCCGTCTGGTACGTACTGCATATGGTTACGTGTGGGGCTTTAATGATCGCCGCTGCATTCCTTGCGTGCATGGCTTTAAGGAAGCGGTTGTGCATCATAGTTATTGCGGCTGCAGTTTTATTCTGAGAGCATTTAATTTGGCCGTGCGTAGTGCCCTCGGCCTACGCCGTACGCGCCCGCTCTCCGCGAGCACTGTTTTTGAAGGTAGGGGAACGGCGGCTTCGCCTCCCTACATCGGCGTGCGTAGTGCCCTCGGCCTACGCTGCAAGCGCCCGCTCTCCGCGGGCACTGTTGTTGAAGGTAGGGGAACGGCGGCTGCGCCTCCCTACCTCGGCGTGCATAGTGCCCTCGGCCTACGCTGCAAGCGTCCGCTCTCCGCGGGCACTGTTGTTGAAGGTAGCGGAACGGCGGCTCCGCCTCCCTACCTCGGCGTGCGTAGTGCCCTCGGCCTACGCCGCAAGCGCTCGCTCTCCGCGGGCACTGTTGTTGAAGGCAGGGGAACGGCGGCTCCGCCTCCCGACCTCGGCGTGCGTAGTGCCCTCGGCATACGCCGCAAGCGCGCGCTCTCCGCGGGCACTGTTTTTGAAGGTAGGGGAACGGCGGCTTCGCCTCCCCACCTCGGCGTGCGTAGTGCCCTCGGCCTACGCCGCAAGTGCCCGCTCTCCGCGCGCACTATTTTTGAAGGTAGAGGAACGGCGGCTTCGCCTCCCTACCTCGGCGTGCGTAGTGCCCTCGGCCTACGCCGCAAGCGCCCGCTCTCCGCGAGCACTGTTTTTGAAGGTAGGGGAACGGCGGGACGGCAAGGCTCCGGCGCAGGACTTCGCCGTCCGCCTCGTAGGCATTGCCTCGGCCGGGACAGCACGTCGTCGGCGCAAGGCTTCGCTGTCCGCCTCGTAGGCATCGCCTCGGCGAGACGGCACGGCTCCGGCGTAGGGCTTCGCCGTCTGCCTCGTAGGCATCGCCTCGGCCGGACGGCATGGCTCCGACGCAGGACTTCGCCGTCCGCCTCGTAGGCATCGCCTCGGCGGAACGGCACGTCGGCGGCGCTCGACTTCGCCGGAAGGCACGGCTCCGGCGTAAGACTTCGCCGTCCGCCTGTAGGCATCGCCTCGGCGCGACGGCACGGCTCCGGCGCAGGACTTCGCCGTCCGCCTCGTAGGCATCGCCTCAGCCGGACGGCACGACTCCGACGCAGGACTTCGCCGTCCGCATTGTAGGCATCGCCTCGGCGGAACGGCACGTCGGCGGCGCTCGACTTCGCCGGACGGCACGGCTCCGGCGTAAGACTTCACCGTCCGCCTCGTAGGCATCGCCTCGGCGCGACGGCACGGCTCCGGTGCAGGACTTCACCGTCCGCCTGGTAGGCATTGCCTCGGCCGGACGGCACGGCTCCGGCGCAGGACTTCGCCCTCCGCCTCGTAGGCATCGCCTCGGCGAGACGGCCCGGCTCCGGCGCAGGACTTCGCCGTCCGCCTCGTAGGCATCGCCTTGGCGGGACAGCACGTCGTCGGCGCAGGACTTCGCCGTCCGCCTCGTAGGCATCGCCTCGGCGCGACGGCACGGCTCCGGTGCAGGACTTCACCGTCCGCCTCGTAGGCATTGCCTCGGCCGGACGGCAGGCTTCGGCGCAGGACTTCGCCGTCCGCCTCGTAGGCATCACCTCGGCGGGACGGCCCGGCTCCGGCACAGGACTTCGCCGTCCGCCTCGTAGGCGTCGCCTCGGCGGGACGGCAAGGCTCCGGTGCTGGACTTCGCCGTCCACCTCGTAGGCATCGCCTCGGCGGGACAGCACGTCGTCGGCACAAGACTTCGCCGTCCGCCTCGTAAGCTTCGCCTCGTCGGGACGGCACGTCGGCGGCGCAAGACTTCGCCGTCCGCCTCGTAGGAATCGCCTCGACGGGAGGGCTCAGCTCCGGCGCAGGACTTCGCCGTCCGCCTCGTAGGTGTCGTGTCGGCGGGACGGCAAGGCTCCGGCGCAGGACTTCGCCGTCCACTAGGCATCGCCTCGGCGGGACAGCACGTCGTCGGCGCAGGACTTCGCCGTCCGCCTCGTAGGCATCGCCTCGGCGAGACGGCACGGCTCTAGCGCAGGACTTCGCCGTCCGCCTCGTCGGCATCGCCTCGGCCGGACGGCACGGCTCCGGCGCAGGACTTCGCCGTCCGCCTCGGCGGGATGGCACGGCTGCGGCGCAGGACTTCGTCGTACGCCTCGTAGGCGTCGCCTCGGCGAGACGGCACGGCTCCGGCGCAGGGCTTCGCCGTCCGCCTCGTAGGCATCGCCTTGGCCGGACGGCACGGCTCCGACGCAGGACTTCGCCGTCCGCCTCGTAGGCATTGCCTCGGCGGAACAGCACGTGGTCGGCGCTTGACTTCGCCGGACGGCACAGCTCCAGCGTAAGACTTCGCCGTCCGCCTCGTAAGCATCGCCTCTGCGAGACGGCACGGCTCCGGCGCAGGACTTCGCCGTCCGCCTCGTAGGCATCGCCTCGGCCGGACGGCACGGCTCCGGCGCAGGACTTCGCCCTCCGCCTCGTAGGTATCGCCTCGGCGGGACGGTCCGGCTCCGGCGCAGGACTTCGCCGTCCGCCTCGTAGGCATCGTCTCGGCGGGACGGCAAGGCTCCGGTGCCGTGCTTCGCCGTCCGCCTCGTAGGCATCGCCTCGGCCGAACGGCACGGCTTCGGCGCAGGACTTCGCCGTCCGCCTCGTAGGCATCGCCTCGGCGGGACGGCTCGGCTCCGGTGCAGGACTTCGCCGTCCGCCTCGTAGGCGTCGCCTCAGCGGGACGGCAAGGCTCCGGCACTGGACTTCGCCGTCCGCCTCGTAGGCCTCGCCTCGGCGGGACAGCACGTCTTCGGCGCTAGACTTCGCCGTCCGCCTCGCAGGCATCGCCTCGGCGAGACGGCACGGCTCCGGCGCAGGACTTCGCCGTCCGCCTCGTAGGCATCGCCTCGCTGGACGGCACGACTCCGGTGCAGGACTTCGCCGTCCGCCTCGTAGGCATCGCCTCGGCGGGACGGCCCGGCTCCGACGCAGGACTTCGCCATCCGCCTCGTAGGCATCGCCTCGGCGGGACGGCAAGGCTCCGGTGCACGACTTCACCGTCCGCCTCGTAGGCTTCGCCTCGGCGGGACGGCACGTCGTCGGTGCAAGACTTCATCGTCCGCCTCGTAGGCATCGCCTCGGCGAGACAGCACGGCTCCGGCGCAGGGCTTCGCCGTCCGCCTCGTAGGCATCGCCTCGGCCGGACGGCACGGCTGCGGCGCAGGACTTCGCCGTCGCCTCGTAGGCATCGCCTCGGCGGGACGGCGCAGCTCCGGCGCAGGACTTCGCCGTCCGCCTCGTTGGCATCGCCTCGGCGGGACAGCACGTCGGCGGCGCAAGACTTCGGTGTCCGCGTCGTAGACGTCGCCTCGTCCAGATGGCACGACTCCGGCACAGGACTTCGCCGTCCGCCTCGTAGGCATCGCCTCGGCCGGACAGCACTGCTCCGGCGCAGAACTTCGTCATCCGCCTCGTAGGCATCGCCTCGGCGGGACGGCCCGGCTCCGGCGCTGGACTTCGCCGTCCGCCTCGTAGGCATCGCCTCGGCGGGACGGCAAGGCTTCGGCGCAAGACTTCGCCGTCCGCCTCGTAGGCATCGCCTCGGCGGGACGGCACGTCGTTGGCGCTCGACTTCGCCGGATGGCACGACTCCGGTGCAAGACTTCGCCGTCTGCCTCGTAGGCATGGCCTCGGCGGCACTGCACGTCGTCAGCGCTCGACTTCACCGTCCGCCTCGTAGGCATCGCCTCGGCGGGACGACACGTCGTTAGCGCTCGACTTCGCCGTCCGCCTCGTAGGCATCGCCTCGGCGAGATGGCACGGCTACGGCGCAGGACTTCGCCGTCCGCCTCGTAGGCGTCGCCTTGTCGGGACGGCACGGCTCCGGCGCAGGACTTCGCCGTCCGCCTCGTAGGCATCGCCTCAGCGGAACGGCACGTCGTCGGCGCTCGACTTCGTCGGACGCACGGCTCCGGCGCAAGACTTCGCCGTCCGCCTCGTAGGCATCGCCTCGGCGAGACGGCACGGCTCCGGCGCAGGACTTCGCCGTCCGCCTCGTAGGCATCGCCTCGGCCGGACGGCACGGCTCCGGCGCAGGACTTAGCCATCCACCTTGTAGGCATCGCCTCGGCGGGACGGCACGTCGTCGGCGCTCGACTTCGCCGGACGGCACGGCTCCGGCGTAAGACTTCGCCGTCCGCCTCGTAGGCATCACCTCGGCGAGACGGCACGGCTCCAGTGCAAGACTTCGCCGTCCGCCTTGTAGGCATCGCCTCGGCGGGACTGCACGTCGTCAGCGCTCGACTTCACCATCCGCCTCGTAGGCATCGCCTCGGTGGGACGGCACGTCGTCAGCGCTCGACTTTGCCGTCCGCCTCGTAGGCATCGCCTCGGCGGGATGGCACGGCTCCGGCGTAGGACTTCGCCGTCCGCCTCGTAGGCATCGCCTCGGCGGAACGGCACGTCGTCGGCGCTCGGCTTTGCGAGACGGCACGGCTCCGGCGCAAGACTTCGCCGTCCGCCTCGTAGGCATCGCCTCGGCGAGACGGCACGGCTCCGGCGCAAGACTTCGCCGTCCACCTCGTAGGCATTGCCTCGGCGGGACGGCGCAGGATTCAGCATAGGAGTTCGCTGATTTCTTTGTAGGCATTGCCTCTGGGGTCTGCAAGCTACCAGTTGCATCGGCTCACCACTCGGCACCCTCGCGCTTGTTGTCGGGGAACGGGGGGCTGGGGCGGTTGATCGCGTCAGCTCGCCCATCGGGACCTCAGCCCTTGCTGTCGAGGGAGTACTGTTGTAGGGGTGGCCCAACCCCCCGTGACTGGGCCGTGCAACTAGTCCAACATGTAATAGGCCCAATAGTGTAGAGGAATATACCAGTGTAAATATACCAATGTACTCTCATCCCTTGTAAGTGCTAAGGGGTAGAATGGGGATTTCCCATTCTACCCCACTCATATATATAAACTCCCAGGAGGGGCAAAGGGGACACATCCTCTCATTCTCACCAACTCTCCCACAGATCTAGCTCTCCTCTTCCTCTTCTACTAGTCCCCTTCTCTACTGTTTGGCCTGTAGCCACAACACTCGGGTTATTTTATTTGCTAAAAATCGCTTTTAGTAGCATGATTATTAAATCATAGTGTTATTAATTCTACCCAAACTTCACACGGCGATTGCCATAATTGACTAATCCACCAAAGACACACTTCCCTTACTGATTGCTGTCTAAGACTCCAAACAGCGAATATCATCAATTATTCAATCCACCAATCACATGCTGCCTAATCCTCAAACAGCGAGTATCATAATGTATATAATCCACCGAGCAATTACTGCCTAAAACTCCAAGCAGCTAGTGACATTATTTATCTAATATCACTTTTTTAATCCACCAATATCTTTTGTATTCTAAATTCCTAACAATCCAATCCTTTTATTATTGATCCACAACCATAATTTGCTTTTCCAATAATCAATCTTATTTTTCCATTATCTATCTCTAACTAAATCCTGAGTATACATCCACCAAGAATATCATTGATAAAGTATATGATTCACTAGTATGTATCCACCAAGAATATCATTGACCAAGTATACGATTCACTAGTATAAATCCACCAAGTATATCATTGATTAGGTCTACGATTCACCAGTATTCATCCACCAGGAATATCATTGATCAAGTTTATACTCCAGGAATTATTATCACACCCCAAACTCCCAAGATTGATTCATCCATCCAGGACTTGTTCAAATCCTAATAATCCCAATATTGTCAACATCTCCCAAGAATTATAAATATTAGTGTTGTAATCCAACCATTACCTTTGTATTTCCTAATACTCCAAAAATCATATAATTCATCTATCTAGTCTATAAATTCATTTGGGCTCCACCAATTTACTTCTCCTAGAATCCACACTATTGTCTCCTATTTATGATCGACATGAATCCCTCAATACCTTTATATATTTACCACACATCTCCTCTACCCATGACTCTATATATTCCTCCATATATTTCATCTTGTAAGAAGGGAAAACATTTTATTTTTGAATTATGGTACATAAAAATTTCCTGAGACCTAGCAGTTTTGAACAAAAACATAATGTTCAAGAAAATGCAATAATAATAGCGATCCAGATTCCATCCATCATTACATGGCATCCGCACCATATAGCACCTTTCAGCGTTATAGCCGCTTAACTTACCACTGGGACGACACCCAGGACAATTCAAATCAGGGCTTTCCACTGCCCTTCCACTTTTCCATTCCCATTCATAAAGCATTTTGAAATACAACTATATCTGGTTAAGTTCCCATGTCCGCCCTTGACCGTGGGCACGGCTATTCGAATAGTTTTAGACTCTGCAGAGTTTGTACACTTTCACCACAAGTGACAATCAACTCGTTGCCCCACACGATTCCTTAGTCATGTGGTTGAGCAGACCATCACAGTAACCGTTCAAAGTACCTCGCCCCTTCCATCATTTCACCCTATGGGTCGCTCCCACTTGCGATGGGTCCCATACGTTGTGCGGGATGTTCTCCTTCTGAACGTCTAGCAGCTGGCTACGTCCCCTGCTAGCCCGCCACAGCAGAACTTCACCCTCTGCGAGTGTCCCATTCAAGCCGTCACACAGACTGCCGCTTGCACTACCCCACACCTCCTCCTGGAAGGATGACTTTCAGGGTCCGGTAAATCTACTAAGCCAAGTTGTATTTTACAGACTTGTGGTTGTACTGTTTTACATGGGTTGACATGACAAGATTCAGTCCTTAGTGGTATCTGGGCGGCCTACCACAACCCACTTTGTGCATCCACTGCACTACACTCATACCCTCGAACCAATCCGCCCAGATATTTAAGCAAGTTGGGATTTTTGGGAGCATAAAATAATCATGTCAAAATATACCAGTCATTCCCACCATGACTGTCCAAACCAGTTTCTCATGATTAAAAATGATAATGAGGTTTGGGGCATTTCAGCGCCCCGAGTATCAATGCAATACTAAGCATAGCGTACTCTTACGGACTTATTTTCGAAAGATTACCGTTATAATTTTGCTAGGGCGACAAGGTTCACATAATCAAATATCCAAAGGAGGTGTAATATTAATCAAGTCAATAATGGGCCTATAACTAGAATATTGAATTTATCATGTATTTGCATATAAAATAACAGCATGCAATTTGATAATTTAAACCAAAGTAATTTGCAGAAAATGTAGGTTCAACATGATCAAAGTATTGACTCGCCTGGCGCGGTTTACCGCAGTTTTGAGCTCACACAATGCTTTCTTGAGCTTCTGGTCTCTATCTTCACTTTGAGCTTGACCTCTCTTGATCCACTGAATCTTCACGACTTCCAATTTCTAATTACGCTACAACCGACTGAATCCAAATAAAAGCAAATAACTCAAAAGATCCAAATAAACCCGAATAAACTCAATTTAGTTTTATTATGAGTTAATGAGTGATTTGGGTGATTTGAGGCAAGGCCGATGACAGAATACGATGACTCGATCTGTTGATTAATATCTTTCTTTTATTATCTTTATATTTATTACGGAAATTCCACGAGTTAAGTTAGACCTATTAATTAGAGTAAGAGTTTAGCTGAGCATTATGTTGTCGAGCGTTAATACCCAGGGATTATGTGATGTATACAGTTTTTATTTTACCAAATTAACACTAGAGCCCGGGTTCTTAGCAGTTTATGGTGTGATATTTTATGTACACTTTGTTGTCACTAGACATGATTTATTTTGGATTAGGATCCGTTTGTTTGTTCGGGGCCTAACTTGCCATATTTAGTTATGTCCATTATTACCAAATCTACACTAAAATTTAATTAATAGTACTATTGATAATTTGCCTATACTTTGGTAATCACTGGGCTTAGCTCTATTTAATTAGATTTATTTATCTAGGCAGAGATTTTTGTACGATGTAGTATTTCATTATTGCTATTTTAATAGGATACATCCCTGAGATTTATTAGGTGACAGCATGTTAAATGTTGAACATATGTTTTAATTATGGTTAAGAGCATCTGTACTAAGTTTGGATATTTAGCCAAGGTGGTCTCTCTTTATCAATGCCTTAACTAATATGCAGGTTTAAGATAACTAATGAGAGCACAAATTTTTGCATATGTTAATCCATCATTAGCATTTTATGGAGGTCATTAATCATTGATTAATAGTATTAGCAGTAACCAGTTCTTGCCTGTTCATTAATTAAACTCATTTACCCCTAATAAATTTGGTATTACTCGTTAATTAGTTTATAAATTTGCTCTACCAAATTTATCTTTTCTATTACTACTCGGCAAAAACATTAACTAAAATCCTAATCTAATATCGCAGAGGGGGGGTCGAACTCGGGCCGGCGGGGTGGGAGCGAGCGTTGCTAGCCACTCAGCCACTCGGTCTTTCGTGACTCACTAGAGGAGCGATGGCAGTTAAGCTGAGGGGGGTGGTGTCGCAACCAGAGGAGCTTGGGGGCGGCAGTCTGGCGGCGGCGTTGCCGGCGGGTGGCGGTCGGAGGGAAGCCGGGGTGTACCAAAATGGATCACTAGGAGCGTGGGGGTGCCGAATGAAGTGGCGACGGGGACCGGGGAGCGTCGAGGCGGGCCGACGGCGTGCGGTGGCGGCGATTCGGAGTGGGACGTCGACGCCGGCGAAGTACGGCCGACGAGAAGCTTGGGGAAGGCCGGGGGCGAGTTCACGATGCTCTGGAGACGGTGTGGGCGAGAGGGATTGAGTTTTGGTGGCTAGAATCAACGGGGAGCTCCAGCGGCCGGAGTTGGGGAAGAAGCACGGCCGGCGAACTACGGGGAACGAGAGTCTAATTGTGCACTGTGGGAGAGAGTAGAAGACATGGGGAAGGGTTTTACGGGCTCGGCGGTCCTTATAGTCGAGCGGATAGGGCTGGCATCGGGAGGTGCCCGCGCGGTCACTTCCGTGAACGGCGGGAGCAGCGACGGACGCAGGCGGCGGCAGAGCAGAGGATCTCGCAGGAGGATACGGTATGATGGCCTGCGCTGCGCGTGGAGTGACAGGAAGGAGCTAGCGCCGCGCGCGTGATGAGACCGGGCGGAGCGTGGCAATGAAAAAGCTGTCAGGGGCGGCCGGGGGGGCCTGCTAGCGCGGTCGCAGGCGGCGGCGACCGCTGGTCCGAAGGTGTCGGTGACCGTTGGTCCGGGCGCTGGCACGGAGGCAGGCTGGGGCGACGGGTGGGGCTGCGGCGGTGAAGAAAGGCCGAGGCAGGGCGAAGGGGGCTTCGGCCCTGTCTGGGCGCAGCGAGGAGGCAGGGGGAGGAAGAAGGGAGGGGCGGTCCGGCTGGGCTGGGGAGCACGAGTTGGGCCGGGCCGTTTCGGCCGGCCTGGCTCTTTTTCTTTTTTTCCTTTTGCATTTGTTTTCGTTTTCCTTTCCTTTTGTTTTTGTTTTAGCAATTGTGTATATGTATATGTGTGTATACATATATATTTAATTCCAGTTTTATTACTTTCTTTCTTGTTTCCCCATAACTGTATTTACCATTTTTAGACATTAATTCTATAGGGACTATTTTCTTGTTATGCATAGTTGTATGCATATATGTGTATATTTATAAATGTTAATATTTTTATTTTGTTTACCCCTTAACTATTCATACCATTATTCTTAGACATGAGTGTTATATTTAAATACATTTCCCTTTGCAACTATTTTGGATCATCTTTTCAGATTCTTAGTTTAGATTTTAACTTTCTAATATTTAAACATGTTTGTTTCCTCTTTAGCTTTTGGAACCTTTATCAAATTTTTCAAGAAAATCCCATAAACTCTAAATTCAAATAAAATTCATTGCAAAAATTAATTCAAAAACTTAACATTTCCAGATTTAAATTTTTAGGATGTTACATATGCACACCATGCCCGGATGACACCGAGGCTTGTCTCTAGTAACGGCCGTAGGAAGGAAGCAAGCAAGCGGGAGGGAGGGAATCCGTGGAAGCAACAGCAGTTGCGGGGAGTGGAAGCAAGCAAGCAAGCGGTTGGGTTTGGGCGTGGGTTTTGTTGCGCATTTGGAGTTTGTCTCGGCGACACAGGGTAGGAGGGGAGGATATGAGGACTAGGCGGCGAGGAATGAGGAGCGGCAAGGAGCGGCGATTGGAGGAAGTCGGAACGGATGGTGGCGGAATGAGGAGTGGCAAGAAAATGAGTCGTAAAGGATCACGGATGGCAATTGGAAATTTGGAGCAAGTCGGAGACGGATGGCGGCTGCTGGGAATTTTGGTGGAGCCGAGTGCCCGAGCTAGTGAATACTGAATAGTGACTTAGGGTTTACATTTTTCACGGGTAAATGGGCGAGACGGGTACGGGTAGAGCTCACCCATACCCGTACCCGTTTACCCGATGGATAGAAAGTTCCCCCATTTTTATACCCGTGGGAAAAGAATACATCCCATATCCGGCTCTATTAGGGTATTTACCCATAGACACACGGGTAAACGGGCACAATTTCCATCCCTAACCCAGCATGTCATCACGCCAGTTGCCAGGCATGTCCGGTAGGGAAGCAGCCTCTCCCGCAATGGGCAGGCCGAGTAGCAGCGTGATGTCTTGTAGAGTAGGTACCATCTCCCTAAATGGAAGGTGGAAGTTGTGTGTCCCAGGCCACCACCGGTCCACTAGAGCTATAAGTAGTGACCAGTCGAATGGGAGCCATCGTGACCACTCCAAGGCGACCTAGGCCTCCCTGTCGTCGTACACCAGGGCGTTGTCCTCGTCGGTGGCCTCCACCATCCGCTAGGCTGAAAGGCTAGTCCGAACCACAAGGTCGCGAGCCATACCTGCAATTAAATTTGAAGTTTAGCAATTACAGCATAATTAGTGGTTTAATTATTTATAACGTAGCTCCAAAAATTCTAAAAATTTATTTGCATTCTTGCATAAACCACATAATCCTCAACATATATAGCCATAGCCGCATTTCGGTATTAGGATTTTAGGGTTTACTATTTCAAGGTTCAGGGTTACGGTTAAGGGTTAGGATTAGGGTATGGGGTTAAGAGGTTAGGGTTAGGCTATAGACATAGCGGTATTATAATTATTAACAACTGAATTGACATTACTTCTACGACCACTATTTACAACTATTAACAATATGCGACATATCTGACACAACTACACTACAATGATTTTAGTTGCTAACATACCATGGTTTTCAAAGTACAACTATTAATAACTAAATTGACATTAGTTCTATGACTACACTATTTATAACTATTAACAATATACGACGTAACAGACATAACTACACATATAATAATTTTCATTGCTAGCCTACCATAGTTAGAAAAGTACATCTACAGGAAGACCTGACACAACTACACATCTAATAGTTTTAGTTGCTATCCTATCATGTTTCAAAAATAAATCTACAAAGAAGTACATGGGATTCATCGTCGTCGATATGTGGACCTCTCCTCCTCTCTTCCCCTCCTGCTCCTCTCCTCTCCTCTACTCCTCTCCTCTCCTCTTCTCCACCTCCTCTCTTTTCCTCTTAGGAGACATAAGTGACTGGCGCTTGGCTGGTGCGCGGGCAGTATATACCCTCTAGTCGCCTAACGGTTGGACAACTAGGAGCTTGTCGTCGAATGGTACAGCGACTAGGGCCAAGTCGCCTAACGGTCGAGCAACTTGGGCCTAGTCACTCAACAGTCGACTGTCTTTCCATGTGTCGCTCAATCGTTGGGCGACTAGCCAAAGTCACTTAACGGTTGAGTGACAAATAGTTATTACTGCAAAAGAAAAAAATACAAGTGTATTACTGTAATTTGGGATAAAAGTAGATTATTTAAAAAAATCCGCTGTGGTTAATGCAATGCAGAGATGCTAGCTTAATGAAACAAGTTTCCTCTCTGTGCTGTTGCTTCTTTTCCTCGTTTCTGGAACAGGAGTTATAGGGTCTGTTCTTTTGTGGCTATAGCTTATGGTTTTTGGCTGTGGCTTGTTGCTTTTGACTGTTCGTGTGAGAGATTACAGAGTAACTGAAATTCACGTGCGGCTTTTGCCGATATAAATGAAGTCAGTACAGTATGTACTACAATTAGGCCCTGTTTGGCACAGCTTCACCAATAGCTTCATGAGCTGTTGTGAGCTGTTTTTTTGCCAAACACCCTTTTTGCAAACAGCTTCATGGGTGAAACTCTTTTTTTCTGCTCTCACAAAGGAATGGGGAGAGGTGAAGCTGAAAAAAGTAGCTTTTCACATCTCTCTCCCTTAGGCCCGCAGTCCTAGGAACCCACTACCCCTCTGGTTCACCAAAATTACACGCATTTGCCACTAGTCCATCCCGTTCACCTCTCCCGTTCACGAAACATAAACAAGGCACTAATATTGCTTCCTAATGATTTTAATTTTTTTTATTTTTTATTTTAATGTTTTAATT
Organism: Dendrocalamus latiflorus; assembly: GCA_017311315.1. NCBI lineage: Eukaryota > Viridiplantae > Streptophyta > Magnoliopsida > Poales > Poaceae > Dendrocalamus > Dendrocalamus latiflorus. The sequence continues at coordinate 31,462,862 of CM029640.1, read as the reverse complement.
CATACTCATTCAAATATATTATTTTTTAATTCATATGACCATATACAAACATACAACTCCAAATGTTAGAACAAGTCAGGTAGACAGGGGCATCTTGGACAATTGCCCTCTCTCAGCCATGCATGAAGCTGTTGGTGAAGCTGTTTTGCCAAACAGTTTTCTAAAACAGATTTAGCTTCATCGGTGAAGCTGCTCGTGAAGCTGAAACAAAAAAAACAGCTTCACTAGTGAAGCTGAGCTGTGCCAAACGGGGCCTTAACTAATAGACCATATTTTGAAAAGACACTCCGTTTAAAAGCTAGTTACTGTAGAAAAGCCAAAAACTGAAGTCAAAACCACAAAAGAACAAGCCCATATTATGTCTATTATAGTGCCAAGGAAATTAAAACGCGCGGGTCCACGGGGTAAACACAGTACCAGATGGCATTTGCTGAAATTGAAACGCAGGGCAATACGCGAGGTAGAATGATCCTTTCGCAAGGCCAAATGACGAAAAAAATCATTATTTCGGGGAAAATAGAAGTAATGGTATTTCATAAATATAAATTTCTTTGGAGTGGTATGTGATATAAGTCAATCTTTAGAACGGTATTTTGGGCTAAACCAATGTTTGGAGTGATATATACTGATTTTCCCCATTTTTCTATGGTGGAGTTTGTCAAATTATTTAACTCCACATATTCCATGTGAATCATTTTTGGGAGGTGACAGTAGGTTGAAAAATGGCTAATGATAAAAATCGTCCCTTCATTTTTCTTGTAATTCTGAGCTATCACCGAATTATTACTGTAAATATATACATAAACAGCTCCCGTTATAGACTCCAGATCATATCTGGAATCGGAAGGCTTGGAGAATATATTTTCGATATAAAGCCATTGCAACATGAAGCCATCCCCTGGTAAAGAAGATTTTAATTCTTAGAATCGTTGTGTTCTCATGTAATTGTCATGCGCGATACATGCTGCCGGAGCTGTCATATATGATCCGTAAGTTGTTACCAAAATCAGAAAGAAATCTGTTCTTCCCTCCGAAAGTTTGCTTGATTGCAACTCACAAGGCATAGTATCCTTTTGTTTTTAGCTATTTAACGATGTCTGCTGGATTCAAATCCAGCGGACACCGTTTGCGACCGTCCGATCCTGCTTTGATGCGCCCGCAGCCGTTGTATGCAAGGACAAGTCTAACACCGTTGTGCCCACAGACCCGGCCATCTGACGCGCGCCCGCGCCGCCTGCATCAAAGCACGTCGCCGTTGCTGCATCCGTCGCCATGGGAACCGCCGGCTTCTTCGTCTGACCCCAGGTGAAAGTTCATCAAATCTCGCGTTGGAAGTTTCCCTGTAAACTGAGTCTTGCGTAATGTAAGTGGCTGCCAAACTGTTGGAGCTGCTTGATCAAAGCTACCATCTCATAGTAGAGCATAAGACAAGCTGATCGGCTGGGTTTTTGTTGCTTTGGTTTTAACTTCTTATCACAGTAACTAGCTTTTAAATGGTACGTTTTTTTTAAAATAGTGTCTACACGTAGATTGTAATAGACACTGTACAAAGTTTAGATATATCAGCCAAAATCACATGCGACTGTTTTCCTCTGCGTACTATATATCGTGAACAGCCAAAATTCAAAAATCATAAACCAAAAGTCAAAGTCACAGTAAAAAAACAACTCAATAATAGAATTCGAACGATGTCCTACCGGCCGTCCACACGCAATCGGTCAGCCTAGGGGTTGTCCTAACGTAGTTTCATAGGTGTTCGATTAAGCACCCAAATTTTTTAAAAGAACATGTTGTATTTAGTAGGCATATTAGTCATATATATTGATAAACTGATCTAAATACTTTATATTTATACTTCTAATAGATTTTAATCCACTCCCACACCTCCTTTCCTAATTCGTCTAAAAAATTGAAGCCCAACTGAAAGTTCAAGGAGGTCGGGTTGGCAATCTGAGTTTAACGAGCTATTATCGAGCTTTGTTAGAAATTGACATCGGCTTCAAATCATTTTATTTGTCTTTTATGTAGTTATTTTAAATTCGAGCCAATGAGTCACTATCTAGCCGAGCCTCATTAATCTTTTTCACTCGAAAATTGACTCATTTCAACTGTGAACTCATTAACTCTGTAGTCATATCAATTTTGATTCGAACCCAAACAAACTTTTTTGCAAGTCGACTAGAAGAGATGAATAGATAGTGTAATTTTTTTTAACCAAAATTGAGTTTTATGCAAAATTTAAATGCAAAGTAGCTAGTGAGAGCGATGAGCGCAAAGGAGGGCCAACCATGCTGCCAGGAGCCAGGGTCCCAAGAGAAAGCACGTAACGGCAACAATTGGGGCACTGAGGACAGCAAGGCAAGCAGCACACGTCGACAACAAGATAAGTGCATCCTTATTTCTAAGTCTCAAATCCCATATTTCAATTCAATAAAAGTTTCTTAATTATTTTGTAATTTATCTAAATTATTTGAGATGTTATCTCTAGTATAAAATAATTATACTTTAATTTTTACTACTATAAGACGATCTTGACTTTCTTCATTAAAATAATATCTAATTAATTTTAAGGGACTGTCTATACAGAATTTGACTGTTTTTTATCGTCAAAACAGTCAAAATCCCAACCGCACAGTTAGATTTTTAACGTACAAGATTATCCACTACAAAAAGCTGTATAAGACAGCTTAACGGGCCCTCAAAAGGAAAAACGGGTCTGCTTTATTTGTGGGTTTTATTCATGGCTTTGGTCAGACTCCGAACTGGGCTTTGTGCCCCGTTTTGTATTCACGTTGAACGCAAAAATAAAAGTTTAGATCTCTGTACAAAGCCCACGATTACAAAAGCCACGTTTCTCACGGTCTAAAGTTGTACAGAGGCCCACAAAAACAAACCTTTATACAAGAAAACGTTTACATAAATGTACAGAATCAATACAAAGCCCATGATTGTAAACTTCTCACAGAACAATCAACTTGACACCCAAGTAATATATAAAGACTCGTCGAGGACGTGATCCAGTGAAAGGGGGAAAAAAGGCAAACTAGAAGAACAAAAAGGAGAGAACAAAACAGAGGGTTCTCCCCCAGATGCAGAGACCAGCTGATTGAAGAAAAATCAACACATCAGGAGGGCTCAGCATGCATCAAGACGATGTGTAGACGCTGTCTGAAACGGAGCAACAGCAGGACGATCAAGGAAACCGAGAGAAATTAAAAGCAGAAAAGGGGGGCCAAGAACAAATGCAAGGTACATTGGTGAACCAACCTTGATTTTTTGCTTCAATTTGCTTCAGTTTCGTTTACATGGAGGTGGCACAGATTCCCCCCCTGTGTATCATCATTCAAACTTGGAAAAAAAGGGACTACAGTCCCAATTGTCTACTGTACTGGCTGCAACATTTACTTTCAATTAACGCCTGCAAAAAAAAACCCAGCAAAAAAAGTTAGTAGTCAATTAGTCATCTAAAAATTCCACATGCACTGAACATCTGAAGATAGTAGTCAATTAGTCAACTAAACTACAGATCTGATGATTCTGACCACGAAAAAATGTGACATATATATAGAGATGCAATAAATACACAGTGAACCTACAAAAAAGATGTATAGAGGGAGATAGACATACCTCAACATACAAATAAAGATTGGTGGTACTACCAAAACTTCCATTGTAAAAATTATTATGAACAACTGTTTCCATGAAAAAAAGTAGATAACCTAGATATTATATACAGCAATAAAAAACATATATACTAGTATATAGTTTCAACAACATGTATTTCGTTATTGCTCTCAGATGTAGGGTTGCTTAAGATTCCAAAACTCTTGGCCGTCCCGCTACTTTGGTCTATACTCATCATAAATTGAGTATGATAAAAGTGACTTTCAAAATTTTGAGCTCTAAACAAACAATTTGTCAATCTCAACTATTGACTGTCACAAAAAATATACTCTCGGTTAGCAGATGAATAAGAGCCAAGTGATAACATATACAACAATTAAAAATCAGACGAATTAACTTGACAAGCTTCCAGAATTTTGGAATATAATTTTAACAAGTTATCCAACAAAGCCAAACTGACTAATCAAGGTGCAGACAACACAAAACTAGTGATCACATCATATACAAACTCTCAAAAAATCTTACTGTTGGACAATGGGACAAATGACAGCAATAAGCGAAAAATCTAGAGCTCAAAAATTGAATATCCAATTTCAGTATAGACCACAATTATCCTCATCGAGCATATGACAAAAGCCCACTATCATCTCTTCCTATCGCAGATCACAGATTAACAAAAACAAAAAACAAATCAATAATCACCAAACAAAAAATCTTGGGAAGTTTAATCAAACCAGGCCAAACAGAACTACAACTGTACTTCCTATAAATTTTTTTTGATGTCAATCTTTACTAGCTCCTTTATATGCTCTAGGTTATATTAAGACCTGCAATACAAAACCAGCGGAAAAAAGTTAGTGGTCATCTAAATTCTACATGCACTAAAAATCTGCCATGCAAAAAAAAATAATCACAGTGAAAATGTATAAAATCTGCATGAAAATATCCAATGTTCCACAAAAATAGTTGAGACCATAAACAAAAACAAATGGCATATGCTCAAAACAACCCCCCCCCCTCTTTAGTTGAATAAATAACTAATGTACCTTTCAACCATATGCTCTAATCAAAACTTCTGTACACACAGGGATTCAAACTGACGACACGTTGGATCAAGTACTGACGACACAAGACAAAACTGAAGACACATATCTAACATTTGATGAATTGCAACTCTTGAATTATACTTCGGGAACAGTAAGTATATGAGAACAGTAAGTAAGTATATGAGCTCAAAAATTCCCTGAGTATGCTTTTAACTATTATTTGCTTGTCGAAGGGAGTGCATGTACCATTTACGACTCTGATGCAGCAAATGATTAATAGCACTCAATCAAATTACTCAAATCCCCAGGTGAGAAAAAACATCCTAAAAAAATATAAATGTACTTTGAGTAACCAGTAACAATGACACAACAAACTGACCTGCATTCATATTGTGCTTTTGCAGGATGGATTAGGGACTTGCAATCCTTTTTTGAATGCCCCTATCGGTTTTCAGGTACTAAAAATGTATTCTTACAGAGACAAAATTTGACACAAAGAACATAACATTTATGTTCTCCATGTCATTACTGACTTGAATCATGTATGTATCCAGAATTCAATGATAATGACAAGTAGCAGGATAAATGATGACTACACAGTTGCACAAATAGGGCAGACAAAAAATTGTCAGGACATGCATGTAGACAGTGAAGATGAAACTCCCCATTATTGGTCTTTGGATACGTTAAAGACAATGCAAAATGGAAAGTTATGCTATTCATATAGAAAATTTTATCTTCTGTGCATACTGAAAAACATATGTAACAACCCTATTAATCCTTGGATGAAACATTGCTTTGCAGGGACCAGATGATAATGATGATATTACATATGAACAAACATTTGATATGACCAATGAAGCACGCCAGTTGGGAGACATAAATCAAACAGAACATGACGGACTGCTTAGCGAAGATGACATTGAAAATTTCTTGATTCTTGAAGAACAAGCATCAAAACAGGGCAATAATGTGCAAATAGATAGCAAGTACACTCCTGCAATGGGGATGCAATTCAGAACAGCAGAAGAAGCACACCACTTTTTCAATTTTTATGCTTTTCTATCAGGTTTCTCAGTGGTCCTTACACATACCTATCACAGCACAGGCAAAAAGAAGGATAATGGGGTCACAAGAGTCACATTCAAGTGCAATAGGCATGGAGTTACAAAAAAGCAACATCAGGAGGAAGTAACAACAGAAAGAGACACAAATGTCCTGATAAAGACCAATTGTGAGTGTGTGATGGTTGTGACAAAAACAAATGGGATATGGTACATAACAAGACTTGATTTGGACCACAACCATGACCTGAGTCCAAATTCAGAAACAAGATTCATGAGATCGCACAAGTACATGACACCAGAGGAGAAGAGATTGATAAGGACATTAAAAGAGTGTAACATACCGACAAGAAACATGATCTCGATTCTATCATTCCTGCGTGGAGGCTTGACATCATTGCCTTACACAAAAAAGGATGTCAGCAATCTTCGAACATCAATTAACAGAGAGACAACAACTAATGACATGGCGCAAGTTCTAGAATATTTTAGCATGAAACAAAAAGATGATCCTAGGTTTTATTATGCTTTTGATCTGGATGAGAACAAAAAGGTCAGAAATATATTTTGGACAAATGGTAGATCAAGAGAGTATTATGCTCAATATGGGGATTGTGTTAGCTCTGACACAACCTATCAAACCAATAGATATAATCTACCATTCGCACCATTCGTTGGAATCACAGGGCATGGAAACACATGTATATTTGGCTGTGCATTCATACTAGATGAAACTGTGGACACATTTAAGTGGTTGTTCACAACATTTTTAACAGCCATGGGAGGGCAAGAGCCATTGACAATAATAACTGACCAGGATGGAGCGATGAGATCAGCGATATCTCAAATATTTCCAAACACAACACATAGAAATTGTCTGTTTCACATACTGAAGAAAGCAGTTGAGAAGGGTGGGAAATGCTTTTCTAGGAACCATGAATTGTTTGAGGATTTTCAAGACATTATACACAATTGTCTAACAATTGATGAATTTGAGAAGCTTTGGCAAGAAATGATTGAAAAATATCAAATACAAAACATCAAGTATTTCCAGCAGATGTGGCAAACTAGAGAGAGGTTTGTTCCAGTGTACTTTAAACAAAACTTCTGTCCTTTCATAGAAAGCACCGCGCTCAGCGAAGGCACAAATGCAAGATTCAAAAGGAATGTTGGTCCGCAGTACAGTGTTACAAGTTTCCTCAAAGAGTATGATAGATTGATAGATACAATTTTCACCACTGAGGAAAAAGACACCCATGAATGCAGATCCAGACAACCAAAACAATTATGGTCTGAATACTACATTGAGGAGCAAGCTATGCAGCTTTATAATAGGAATATATTCAAAAAGTTCCAAAAACAACTCAAAGATACCACGAGACTTCAGTTGACAGAACTAGAACCATCCAAGGTTTATGAGGTTTTCCAAGCATTAAATTACAGGAAAAAGGAATGGAGACACAGGAAATACATTGTACTAGTAGACTTACCCAGAGAGGATCTTAGCTGCATATGTGCCAAATTTCATAAAGATGGTATATTGTGTTCACATATACTGAGAGTGATTCTTTACCTAGACCTCACAAAAATCCCAGATAGATACATTATTGATAGATGGAGGAAGAAAACCAATAAAGTTGTCAGAATTAATGCAATGAATACAGATGCAGAAAATTCGACCTTAAGGTTTAATGTCCTTTCTAGAAGGTTTGCTGATTTGGCATCAAAAGGTTCGAAGTCAGGTGCAACATATAATTACCTCATGGAAGAGATATCAAGGATTGAAACCCATCTAAACATAGTTGAAGCCGACAAAGAATTGCATGAACAGTCACATGGACAAAGCAACACTGACAATATTGCAAATGATGTTGCAAGAGATGAAAGTTCGGCATGTGCACAAAACAATCTTGTAGATCCAGATGTTGCCCAAACTAAAGGGAGACCGTCAACAAGATTTAAAAGTTTAATTGATAGGATTAAAGAGAAAGAAATATACCACTGTAGTCACTGTGGAGGTACTGATCACAACTTTGCAACATGCAAATTGAAGCACATTGAAATTGAACTACCCAAAAAGAAGAGGCTAAACATGAATAAAGCAAACAAACAAGGTAAATTTGCAAAAAAAAATATTTTTTTAAAAAAACATATGCAAATGTTTAAAAACTAATGTTTGTATTTTGAATTTCCTTTAGGAGGGCAGTCAAAAAAGAAGGCCAGAGAGCATGCAACACTCAAGGAGATTTAGAGCACACTGAAGAAACAGAAGCCTACAATGCAGCCAGGAGAAGATTAAAAAGAATACTTGTCTGACATAATAGGAAAAAATATGACATTTGTTTTTTATAAGTATGTTATATAAGGACACTACTGGAATGACATTTGTAAGAAAAGCCTATTGCAGGATGGAATAGCACTATTATTCTCTTGCAATCATCTAGCTCCTACAATTTCTTACAGCTACATTTGTAAGAAAGACTATTGTAATATCAACATTTACAAATTGTGCCTTTCCTATAAGTAATTTTGATGTTTTTTTTCATGTTAGTTTACATTTATACAATGAAAACCAAAACTAACAGGTTGGCAAGTATAATAAAACATAACTTTCAAAGAAATGACACTCACTGTGAACCCTAAAACATAACAGGTTAGCAGTGTGACTACTTACAGTATAGCACTTCCGAAAATGGTTGAAGCCTTAGCAAAAAAATGATCAGATCTATCATGTGTTCAACAACATGTATTGTGTTATTGCTCTCAGATGTAGGGTTACACAAGATTTCAATCTTAGCCGTCCCGCTACTTTGGTCTATACTCTTCATAAATTGAATATGACAAGTTAGATTCAAATTTTGAGCTCTAAAAAAACAACAATTTGACCAATCTCAACTACTGACTATCACCAAAAAAATATATACTCTTGGCTAGCAGAGGAATCAGTGCCAAAAAAGTGATCGCATATAATTTTAGCAAAAGTTATGCAACAAATCCGAACTGACTAATCAAGATGCAGACAACACAAAACTAGTGATCACAACATATACATACTCTCAATCAAAAATCTAACTGTATGACAGGGAGACAAATAACAGCAATTCAAATATCCAGAGCTCAAAAATTGAACATTCAATTTCAGTATTAGACCACAATTATCCTCATCGAGCATATGACAGGCCCACTAGCATCTCTTCCACTGCGGATCAAAGAAAAAGAGAAAAAAAGAAATGACACTCACTGTGCAGTGATATTCGAAATCACTTGAAGTAATCGAAAAATAGGCAAAGGCACACGATTGCGCTGTCCCCATAAAACCAATGACATGTCAGTTATTTGGTTATACAAAACCAAACCAAAGAAAACATATTGATATACTGAGGTTTATCAAAACATAGCATTCAAACTTCCATAACAAAACATATTGGGATGTTTCACCAAACAAAACATATTGATATACTAACCAAACAAAACACCTTGATATACTAACAAACTTCAAAAAAGATAACAATATGTTTGGGAAATTTAACAACAAACATAATGAGGCTAACAAACAAGCAGTACATCTTGCGAAATTTAACAAAACAAAACATCTAATACTGCATAACAAAACCAGTACACCAAGTAAACTAACAAAACATCTTGCAAAATTTAACTTGACAAAACATCTAATACTGAAAAACAAACACAGTACATAAGTAAAAAAAAACACAATTCAAACCAAGTAGACAAACAAAACAACTTGTGAAATTTCAAAAAACCTCTTTGGCCTTCCATCTAAACAGAGACATGAAAACAACGAATGGTTTCGAGATATTCTAGGCTAGAAAACAGGATGAGCCCCCTCTTTCTGAATGTTTGAAGCAAACTGCCTCTGTTTTGGCTTGTGGCCATTCTAGCACCAAATCCTGCGAGATAGCATGATGTGTGAAAGGAAACATTCACATACGGGTATACTTTAACTCTTGCTTAACTTATTTTGTTTACAACATCCCTACTAATGTAAATTGCAACTGGAGTAAATTTCTTAAATCTGCAAGTATTTTGGCATAGTAGTCAAGAACCTACAAGTTTCAAGATGAATTTTGCTAAGCTGTAGATACTTTGGACAAACCTTTCAATAAACTACACATCCGTCAAAACCTGTTAAATATAAGAGACTGTCTATACATCAAGCAGTACATCTTGCGAAATTTAACAAAACAAAACATCTAATACTGCATAACAAAACCAGTACACCAAGTAAACTAACAAAACATCTTGCAAAATTTAACTTGACAAAACATCTAATACTGAAAAACAAACACAGTACATAAGTAAAAAAACACAATTCAAACCAAGTAAACAAACAATATGTCTATACTCTTCATAAATTGAATATGACAAAGTGAGATTCAAATTTTGAGCTCTAAAAACAAAACTAGGCAAAGCTTCCAGAATAACTTGACAAGCTCCATATTTTGGGATTATAATTTTCGCAAGTTATGCAACAAAAGCTGAAACTGACTAATCAAGATGCAGCTTAGCAAACAAACAATATGTCTATACTCTTCATAAATTGAATATGACAAAGTGAGATTCAAATTTTGAGCTCTAAAAACAAAACTAGGCAAAGCTTCCAGAATAACTTGACAAGCTCCATATTTTGGGATTATAATTTTCGCAAGTTATGCAACAAAAGCTGAAACTGACTAATCAAGATGCAGACAAAACAAAACTTGTGACCACAGCATATACATACTGTCAAAAAAAATCTAACTATAGGACAGTAAGACAAAATGGCAGCAATGCAAAAGAACTAGAGCTCAAAATTTGAACATTCAATCTCAGTAGTAGACCACAATTATCCTCATCGAGCATATGTCAGGCCCACTAGCATCTCTTCTCCACCGCAGATCACATAAAGAAAAAAAGAGATGACACTGTGCAGTGATATTCGAAATCACTTTGAAGGTATAATCTACCATTTGCACCATTTGTTGGGATCACACGAAACATAAATCAATTCTTCAATTTACAGGAATACACTATTTCATTATTAGCTGAGACCAAAACATAACAAAACATATGCCTACCTAAGTGATTACGTAATCAGCCTTTCAAACATATGCTCTAATCAGAATTCTGCATACTAGAATATTGCACATCAGAGGAGTTGTGTTTATGGCAATGTGACTACTTGCATTTCATCATAAATAAAGTTCAAAGAGACAAACTAGGCAAATAAAAAACCTTAACTATTATGCTAACCTTGTAAGAACCAGTACAGAATCTAACCTTCTAAGATAAGGTTTACCAAACAAAAGATCAAAAAGGATAACATAAGAAAACATATGTCAATGCTTCAATTTACATGCATATATCCAAACCAAACAAACTTCAAAAAAGATAACACAACAGTTTGGGAAGTTTAATATATGGAGGTTAATCAAACATAGCATTCAAACTTCCAAAACAAAACAGCTTGGGATGTTTGACCAAACAAAACAACTAGAGATACTAACCTCCTAATAAAAAGGATAACAAAATCAACCCAAACAAATTCAAACAAAATAACAGTTTGGCAAGTTTAATATATGGATTTTAATCAAACATAGCATTCAAACTTCCAAAACAAAACATATTGGGATAATAATAAAAAAAGATAACCAAATCAACCCAAACAAATTCAAACAAAACAAAACTGACCTTCTAAACCTTCAAAGGGATAATTCACGAAACAAATAACATCTTGGAATGTTTGACCAAACAAAACAAACTCCAGGAAACATAACAAAACTTCAAGGGATGATTCACAAAAAAAGAAAAAGCTTTTTAAGATCAGTACATCGTTCGTATAGTATATCTAAAAGCAAAAAAAAATGGTCCACATCGTTCGTATAGTATAGTATGCATCCTAACAATTGAACTGGTTGTCATACAAGGCTATACACATAGCAAATGCATAAAACCATTGGAGATGTCCGAAAACAGCTAAATTTGATGTCCAACGTGTTGGAAGTCACCCTACAAATAACAAAAAAAACACAGTGATACATTACTTTGTACAATAAACAGCCTGGAAAGAATAAATATATGAAAAATGCAAAATAATGACTAACCTTCCCAACTAAACATTGAACACAACTCAAATCTACCAAGTTTTGGTTGCTACGCAACATACGGTTAAGAAGTTGAATCCTTATCTTTGGCAAATCATCGACAGTGAAACGAGCTTCCAACGCAACTCTAGGGTCCCAAATATCCATATATTTCATAACAAACACACCAGAGTCTTTCCTGGGAAAACAAATATGAACAAACAAACCATCATAAATGAGAAAAGAAAAATGTTTGCTGGTAAACAAATCACACATAAGAAAAAAAGGGGGACTTACTTCCACTTTTGCCGATGAGGTGATAGCTGATCGATGTCAAAATCAAGAGGATTGACTGATGTTCTTTTGGCGGTTGCAAAAAATGATGCTGTGAAATTCCCTATCTACAAAGACCAATAAATTGTAGAATAAAAGAATTAAATATACAATAAGATTACAAATTGGTTGATGGTCATAGCAAAAACACAAAAATATATATGGATTTATCACAGAAATAAGGGATAGTACAACAAACAAAAGGTGGACAAAACAAAATAAAAGGAAAGATATAGCATACATACCAGATTCATCATGGTGGTGTCGTCGTACGACCTCCCGCCAACTGCCGAATCAAGGAATACAAACTTCTGGTCTTTTATATCGACAACAAAAAGGAACCAATGATCCTCTTTTAAAATAGGGAATAGAATCTAGTACACAACATACAAAGCATAATACATAGGTTAGCAAAAAATACAAAATGTTGAAAACAAAAACCAGTAAAACAACCTAAAAAATACATACAAAAGAGGATTGTAGTGACCAGTTCACAAGATTGTACTAACCAGTTCACAAGATTGTAGTGACTTTACTTTGTGGGCAATTTCGAATTCATGCTTGACATTTGCAAATCTGAATTCTGATTCTGGCTTCAGAAGTTGTTGCTTCAAAAAAAGAAAAAGATCAAAATGTATGAACTGAAAACAACTACAAATTTTTATTTAGATGGTGACATACTCCAACTGAGTTGAAAAAAAGTGCTTCTTTGACTTTGTGGGATGATTCTCTTGAAAAAGAAGCTGACAGAAGCAATTCACCAAAAAATTGTCAATCTTGCCTTCGGGCCTGAGAGAGTACCCTAAGCAGCTATATGTGACATATGTTTTGCCATCTGGTTTCACTGAGATTGCCTTGGAACTTAAAAAAAATACCAAATTACATATGTGCAGAAGTAATGGCAAAAACAATGCATGCATAAAAAAATGTGGGTGCATAAAAACACTAACCTGCCATGTTTTCCTTTTGACAAACTAATTACTGCTTGATAATATGCCATATCTTCTGAAGACACGACAAATCTATTAATTGGACTAGTGTATGGGTGACCAGTGTATCTACTGCCCCTCACCTGCCTTCTCTTTCCATAAGCAGGCATCTTGCAAGTGGATGACCCACCACCTCCGCTGCCACCGCTGTTCACAACATTGACATCGATTGGTTGAAGTACGTTAACAACAGTTTTCTGTGGAGTGATTGAAGAGAACACAATGTCTGGGGAGACCTGTACACCAAAAAAAGAGACATCATTGTTATCTTTATATAAAAAAATGATGCAAAGATATATAGTAATGATAAACCAGCATGCAACAACAGGGGGAAGAAAAAAGACATGAATAAAACACAAAAAATAAAAAGTTTGTTTACCATATTGATGACATTCATAGAAGAGACACCTTTTGCAAATGGGGTGGTCTCTGTAGGAACTTGAGACTTACTATTATCAGTAACAATGACTCCTCCCTAGGTTAAAAACAAACAGATGATAACATTACAAAATAAAGATACATAAAAGGCATAACCAAAAAATAGAATTCATAACTAAAAATTTTTTAGAGAAAAAGGCTCTGCTCTTTTATACACCTGATTATGATTCTCTGGATTATTCAAGACTTGGGCCCCATTGACTCTATCAATGTTTGAAGTGCGGATGTCCTTCAAAAAAGGAAGTTATTTTCAAAAAGATAAAAGTGTTTAACAAAAAAATAGTTAGTGGTCATGTAAATTCCACATGCACTCAAGAATCTGCCATACAAAACATAAGAAATAACTCAAAAGAAACAACAAAAAAAAGACTGGTAAAAGTTAAAAATACATGGTGCTAGGATCTATCAAAAAAAGAAACTCCTAAAAAATGTTTAGTGGTCATGTAAATTCCACATGCACTCAAGAATCTGCCATGCAAAAAAAATATAATCACACGAAGGTATAACCTTCTTGAAAAAACCTGATAACAAACATATATCAATGCTACATTTTACATGGATATGTTCAAAAAAAAAGTTTCAATCAGGAATATATTCAAGAATCTGCCATGCATATATACATTAGGAAGTTTAATCTGCCAAGCACATTTTACATTTTTATCTACCATTCACATTTTACATTTTATATTTTGCATGGATATATTCAAAGAATCTGCCATGCACATATACATCAGGAAACTTATATCTGCCATGTACATTTTACATTTTACATGGATATATTCAAGAATCTGCCATGCACATATACATCAGGAAGTTTAATCAGGAAACTTATATCTGCCATGTACATTTTACATGGATATATTCAAGAATCTGCCATGCACATATACATCAGGAAGTTTAATCAGACAAAACCTGATAACAAACATATATTTTACATGGATATATTCAAAGAATCTGCCATTCACATTTTACATTTTATATTTTACATGGATATATTCAAAGAAACTGCTATGCGAATATACATCAGGAACTTAAATCTGCCATGCACATTTTACATTTTACATGGATATATTCAAGAATCTGCCATGCACATATACATCAGGAAGTTTAATCAGACAAAACATTTAGAGAATGTACATTCTAAATGCAATATCCTGAAGATGAAGGATGTTTACCTCTTTTACATAACTGCCTCCTGTGACACCATGAACAGAATGTGGAAAGATTGTATCTGGTTGACTCCGTATAATATGCACATCATCATCCTCAATGCCAAGATCAAAGGAAGGCACCCAGTTAAACAACTCCATAACCTTTGGACTATACGGGAACTTGAAGTATTTGCTTATCCTATCATTTGCCCCTATATTAGCTTGGTTTTGGCTTCCTGGAAATTATATCAGATTAAGTATACAAAAGAATGGGGGGGGGGAATTGGTTTAGTAAATGGTATACTAATTGCAACAGCGTGTTAATGCATGCTGCCTCCTTATTTAACAAATAAACATTGGCAGTGATAGTACTCTGTATTTAGATATGATTCTAAGTAAAAGATTAGAAAACAACAAAAAAACACATCTTGCAACACTGCCAACACATGTAATCAAACATAGCATTCAAAAAATAACACAGAACATCTATTGAGCTGTTAAAATACTCTGTAATAACATATACTTCATAGGTTGCATGCATATATTAACATTTTTTTTAAAAAAAGTTAGACAATGGTTATGGAAAACAACAGAAGTGTTTGGGGTACCACGACCATCGCCTAGTGCATCGCCCTTTACTAAAGTCAGAACTGTGATAAAAAAAAAGGAAAAAACAATAAAGCAAAAATGATTGTGCTACCTTGGATAGAAGGAATGATTCTATCAATAGAAACGCAGCCGTGATCATTTCCAAAATCCTCACCTAGTGCATCAAGCGTGGTTCCCTTTGCATACGAAAAAATCCAAAAACAACATACAAACTTGTGTTAGATAACCAAAAATAACTTCATGTACATAAATTTATAAAAAACTTTTTTTGCACTAAATTATATAAGAAAACACAAAAAAGAAATTCGAGCATGTATGAACCTTGCCATGTAGAAGACTAACTTGATCAGCAGCACAAAAACCTTCACACACACAAAAACATTTAACCACCATCAACAAAACAAAGTCGGTGAGCTTCAGCAAATATGGCTTGCATTTCGAACTTCATCTTGGGTTTTTGGACTTCAGTAATATAGTATAAAACACGACAAGGTAACAAACCTGCTTTCCTGGTGCTATCAAATTCTTGGCTGCTACATGTCCTCTTTCTTTTATTATTAGTTGAAAGATCTAAAAAACAAATGAAAAAACCGAGTATCATCAAAACAAAGATAGAAAAATGCGCTGGTATGCAAGCAAGCAAAAAAAATAGCTCAAAGAGAGAAAAACACACAGATAATAATGACCTATTGAGCTATATAACTTTTGTGTCGGTTGGACATCACATTGTCCTGGTGTTGCTTCTGACCCAGAATTGAGTAGCTTTTGAGTCTCCTCTTGATCGCAATCACCCACTCAGATTGACTCTGATAAAAAAATATTAGAAGACAGATGTAAAAGCAATTTAAAAAAAAGAATATATAAACAAAATACAAAAACAGATAGACAAAATGGCTGGTATGCATATAAAAAAAAGATCAACAAAAGAAATAAGACAGAAAATTATTTCACCTGTTGAGCTAGATAACTTTTGTGTCGGTTGATCATCACATTGTCCTGGTGTTGCTTCTGACCCAGAATTGATTAGCTTTTGAGTCTCCTCTTGATCGCAATCACCCCCTCGGATTGACTCTAAATAAAAAAATATTAGATGACACATGTAAAAGCAAATTTAAAAAAGAGGAGTATATAAACAAAATACAAAAACAGAAGGACAGAAATGCTGGTATGCATATAAAAAAAGATCAACAAAGAAATAAGACAGAAAATTACTTCACCTGTTGAGCTAGATAACTTCTGTGTCGGTTGATCAACACATTGTCCTGGCGTTGTTTCTGACCCCGAATTGGGTAGCTTCTGAGTTTCCTCTTGATCGCAATCAGCATCATCACATACCCCAGTAGGACTAAACCCTGTTGGACCAACAGTACAGTTCTCTCTCGAACAAAGAACTGTGGCTATACCCGCAGCCAAACATTCTAACCCATGATGTAACCTTATTGTCTGTTCATGCTCAAATTGATGAAGCATTGACGATAATGTCTCCTTAACCTACACAACATTGAATATCAGAAGCAGCTAAGTTAAAACTGATACATATTATGCTTTAGAGCACCCAAATAAAATTAAAATATAAAAAATACCTCATCAAACGACGGGTTTTGAACATGGTGATCAAAAATGGATTTGAACTTTGATTTCATTTGAGCAGACATTTATGAGGATTGATAAAAAAACACCTACAAAAAAACATAAATAAAAAATGACTACAAATAAATATTCGCAAACAATGTATTC
Source organism: Dendrocalamus latiflorus (assembly GCA_017311315.1). Taxonomy (NCBI): domain Eukaryota; kingdom Viridiplantae; phylum Streptophyta; class Magnoliopsida; order Poales; family Poaceae; genus Dendrocalamus; species Dendrocalamus latiflorus. The sequence continues at coordinate 31,445,791 of CM029640.1, read as the reverse complement.
TAGGATTGGATACTTGTTTGTGATATGAGATTACAAACGCTGCTGATTAAAATGAAGCTTTCTTCTCAGGTAAGATGACAGAGTTTTAGACTTTCAATTTCTATAAATTTACCAGGTTACCAAAAAAAATTTGCAGAGTTTCATTTTTTTAAGCTATGTGCACGATAATATATGTTAGTTTCAGCAGCTATATGCAGGATGATATATGCTAAGTTTCAGAAAAAAAATGTGCATTAAAAATTAAAGTATGCATGATGTCAGAACAGCAGCAGCAATAGCACCAGTACAAGAATCATATAGAAAAAAAATGGAGAGGGGTATGTTATCATATACAAAAAAACCAATCTAGAGTACATACTAACATGGCAACAGAAAATTCAAAAAGTCTTAGATGAAAATAATGCTTTCCAGATCTAGACAAAAATGATGACATTTCAAATGAGCCACACATTTCATCAATAAAAAACACATTAGAACAGCAGCAGCAAACAGCATCAGTATAAAAAAACATCAATATAGCCTTCATCTAAACTACAAATCTGAACACAACAAATGTGATATATGTACAGAGATACAGTAAAAATACACAGAAAAACTACAACTTGCAGGCACTGTGCAAATCGCACTAAACAACTTGCACCGTAGATATTTGGCATAGCTACTTTTATATCTGTCATTTGCAGAAAATTTCGTCAGTTAAGTAGAACTAAATATACGCTTTATCCGGCAAGAACAGCTAGCGCTAGGATGCATCTTTCCGCATACGTCTACAGATTATTTGTTTTCCAATATGTTCATTCTTGAAAAAGGTATAACCCTAACATATTTGTACTGCCAGTAAATTAAGACAGCAAAAGCAGCTCGTAAAAGAATGGAAAAACTGAAATCAAGTGAAATTTCCAGATAGCATTGGCAAGGGGATAGAGAGAGAAACTTTTGACTGAAAATTTATCTCTAAATTAAACTGGTCAGCAAAATGGATCTCGTGTGGGATGCATTGAAAACAATAGCAGAACCTAGAACAACATAACTCTAAATCTAATGACATTACACATGAGACATGACCAGCATGAACACCAGCAACAAACAAACAAACAAATAAGAGCAGAAAAATCATTGGAATCACTGCATGCGAACGGCAAAACTTGCGTGTAGATCTGTCCGCAACCAACAGTCGGTTGAACGAAACATAAGCTATCGAGCCCCCCAAAAAAGTTGAGATATTTATCAACCGGCAACTAATTACACACAGCCAAAGAGGGCAGACAAAGGCGCTCTAATCCCGCACGGGAAGGGGATTGGTGCCAACGTTTCAGCAAACATAAACACCTACAAAAATGGATATGAACTTTGATTTCATTTGAGCAGACATTTATGAGGATTGATAAAAAAACACCTACAAAAAACATAAACAAAAAATGACTACAAATAAATATTCGCAAACAATGTATTCTAGGATTGGATACTTGTTTGTGATATGAGATTACAAACGCTGCTGATTAAAATGAAGCTTTCTTCTCAGGTAAGATGACAGAGTTTTAGACTTTCAATTTCTATAAATTTACCAGGTTACCAAAAAAAAATTTGCAGAGTTTCATTTTTTTTAAGCTATGTGCACGATAATATATGTTAGTTTCAGCAGCTATATGCAGGATGATATATGCTAAGTTTCAGAAAAAAAATGTGCATTAAAAATTAAAGTATGCATGATGTCAGAACAGCAGCAGCAATAGCATCAGTACAAGAATCATATAGAAAAAATGGAGAGGGGTATGTTATTATATACAAAAAACTATCTAGAGTACATACTAACATGGCAACAGAAAAATTCAAAAAGTCTTAGATGAAAATAATACTTTGCAGATCTAGACAAAAATGATGACATTTCAAATGAGCCACACATTTCATCAATAAAAAACACATTAGAACAGCAGCAGCAAACAACATCAGCACACAAAAAAAAACCTCAATATAGCCTTCATCTAAACTACAAATCTGAACACAACAAATGTGATATATGTACAGAGATACAGTAAAAAAACACAGAAAATCTACAAAAAAAGATATAGAGAGAGAGCTAAGCATACCTCAACATAGAAGACGCCGCTTGACGAGGTCTCCACTCAGCTGGAGGACAACACAGAGAAGACTGCGATGAGATCTGACGGTTATAAACAAAACAAAGTTCCTCCCCTACACATTAGAACAGCAGCAGCAATAGCATCAGTACAAAGAATCATATAGAAAAAAGGGGGTATGTTTTTATATACAAAAAACTATCTAGAGTACATACTGACATGGCAACAGAAAATTCAAAAAAAGTCTTGGATGAAAATAATGCTTTCCAGGTCTAGACAAATATGATGACATTTCAAATTAGCCACACATTTCATCAATAAAAATACACATTAGAACAGCAGCAGCAAACAGCATCAGTACAAAAAAAACTGAGGCCAAGAAACAATAGAGGTAGTGCAATACAATAGGCATGGAGTTACAAAAAACAAAAACAGGAGAAAGTAACAACAGAAAAGAGTAAAACAACATAGCCTCAACATGATCTCATGCACAAACAAGGATATAATACAGCAATGTTTTCAATCAAAGGAGCTGAATATGAAAGATATCTTACTAATTATCGATGTAGAAACACTGAATCATGCTACCATTTCCACACCAATATCAAAATACTATTGACATTTCTTGTTTAAAATGTAGAGAATTTACTAGCCAATCAACTAACAAGATAATAGCCAATAGGCATATACCAGTAGGGCAAGTGGTCAACATCCATTTACAAGCTGAATCATTAATTACTGCACCATACAATTTTTAAAGGTGTAAGGTGCAAGAAAAAGAAGCGGTAAGAAAAACCAAAAGTAAGATACCATACCAGTGACAACAACAAGAGTGAGAACATTCCCAACTTTCGAGACCTGTTTCACACTGTTCTTGTAAGATTTGAACCTCTTCAAAACAGTATCATCCTCTAAAAGCTGTGAGTCAATATTGAAGAGTCAAAACAAACTAAATGGAGGAAATGACAGCACTTCTACAGATAAAATAGCTATATCAGATAGAAACTCGCAAAATCAGAAACTATGCCTAGACAAAACTAACAAAATGTAAAAAATAATAAACTAAACACTACTTTGCAAGGTGTTGTAGACTTTTAGTATTTAATAACAGCAACAACAAATGAATCTTCCTAACACAACTAGCCTTCATACCAAAAACCCAGTTTATGCAGAAAAAACAATATGCTTATCTGAAAAACTAAGCTCCAACTGAAATGCCAGTTCAAATATATTCCACAGCTACATACAAAGTACCGTTTTCCACAAAAGGCTACTAAGGGTGTGAAGGAACTATCTAGACTACATTAGAACAGCAGCAGCAAACAGCATCAGTACAAAAAAAAGATACCTCAAATATAGGCTTCATCTAAACTACATATCTGACCACAACAAATGTGATATATGTACGGAGATACAGTAAAAAAACACAGGAAAAACTACAAGAAAATATGTAGAGAGAGAGAGCTAAGCATACCTCAACATGTCTGTCGGAGGACAACACGGAGAAGACTGCGATGAGATCTATCGGTTAAAGTGACAAAACAGTAAACGTAGATACAAGAAGTAAAAAAGAGCGAGAGATCCAGAGCTCATGGGAGAAAAATACACCCGCGCGCGCAAGGTGGAACTCACCGGAGAAGACGCATGCGACGAGATCCCCCGCTCAAAACTGAGAAGGCGACTAGATTCTCCCGCTCCGCGACGAGATCTCCGCTCAAACGGCTCTCCCTCGGGTGCTCCGCACCTCGCCTCTCTCCCGCTCCGGCTCCCGCTCCGGCGACGATATCTCCCGCTCCGGCGACAAGATCTCCCCGCTCAAAACTGCTCTCCCCTCGGGTGCTCCGCACCTCGCCTCTCTCTTCCCTCGGGTGCTCCGCAGACTCTCCAGCGCACCCCGGCTCTCTCTCGAACGAGTGGGATTAGGACAGGCGCGTAAAACGAGGAAAAAACAATTCAAACAAAACCCGTCCGGACAGGAAGCTTCATGATGCCGGGTCTGGGGAAATAACGGGTGCATTTCGCAAATCCGGTAGCGTCCCCCCACATCTTGCGTTCATCCCGAGCACCAATCTTAAAGAAAACGGACGGCTGACGCATTGACTGTTTGGGGTAAAAAAAACAGCCGACTGCCGTTTAGTACTTCCGTAATTTTAAACACCTATTCCAAAAATTTCGGACCCTGCACTAAGTCTAGCGGGGCCCCTCCAGTCCAGCCCAGGCGACCGAATTTTTTCTATTTTAGCCCTTTTTTTGAAAAATATTCACATTTAGACCCCTGGTAGTTTTAATTCCGTTTTTGGACCCGGAGCTCGGCGCCGTGACTCATGGCGCCGAGGTAAGACGTCTCGGCGCCGTGATCCACGGCGCCGAGGTGCCAGGCCCGCACCACCGTGGCGGCCAACGTGGCGCCGACGTGGCAGAACCTCGGCGCCGTAAGTCGTGGCGCCGACCTCGGCGCCATGGATCTTGGCGCCGAGCTCGGGGCACTTACCCGACCCGAGGGCATGCCTGTTCATTTCGCGTCCCCTCAGCCTCCCCGCCGCCTCCCCGCCGCCTCCCCGGCCCCCGCCGCCTCCCCTCCCCGGCCCCCGCCGCCTCCCCTCCCCGCCTGCGTCCCCGGCCGCCCGCCTCCCCAGCCGCCCGCCTCCCCGGCCCGGCCGCCTCCCAGCCGCCTCCCGGCCGCCCGGCTCCCCGCCGCCGCCCCCTGGTGCCGCGCGCGTCCCCGGCCGCCTGCCTGCGTCCCCGGCCCCCGCCGCCTCCCCTCCCCGCCCGCGTCCCCGGCCGCCGGCGTCCCCGGCCCGGCCGCTCCCCGCCCGCGTCCCCGGCCGCCCCGGCTCCCCGCCGCCGCCCCCTGGTGCCGCGCGCGTCCCCGGTCGCCTGCGTCCCCGGCCGCCCGCCTCCCCGCCGCCGCCCCTGGCAGGTATGATATGTGTATGATATGTGTTTGATATGTGTTGATATATGAAGTAGATGCTTACTTCTTACGTAGGAGTAGCATTGTGTATGATATGTGTTGATGATGAGGAGGTTTACAATTATGGGAAATGTGATCTTTGCAGCCTTGATTTGGATTATGATGGGCTTGCATTAGGTTTTGCTTGATGCCCTTGCTTGTGTGTGCTATGTGTTCATGGTTAGATAGTGTGATTGGTCGTTGAAATGGGACAGAGGAAACGATGCTATGGCCTGTAGGATGGGCCTGTAGGACGAGGGTGGGAGACTGTGAGTATGGTAATAATATCCTAAGGCGATACCGCAATAGAAAACCTGGCATGTTTGGAATGCAGGAATTTTGAAGGAAACAATATAATTCCTACTTGCTCTGGATGCAATGTCAGATACTATACCATCATACTAATTGAATTTTTATCATGTTGAAGTTAGCTTGTTGGTAATTTTCTTTTTACAATGTTGACATTAACTTGTTGGCTTGAAGTTAGGTAGCATTTAGTTAGTGACTAGATACTTATTAGTTACTATCTAGTATCCAATTTCGATTAAAGGTATTAAGTTTGGTTTTCTGTATGAACTAGATGGACAACCTAGTGACCCTATATCATGGAGGCAGTGTGACAAGTGATGATTATGGAAATGTTCAATTTGTTGAAATGCAAAGGGTGCCTCTGATATTCGGTGATCGGCCGTCGTTTAGTGAGTTGGTTGCTAGGGCTCGGGAGAAGCTACATTGTCATGCAAACGAGGAGAGCATCACAGTTGAGGGGTTACTTCACTTCGGTTCGAAAGACCTAGTTCTCAGGCGGTTGATCTTAATTGGTTCAGAGGATGAGTGGGACCAATATGTCAAATTGGTTATGAGGAATGAGTTAAAATGTTTGGACGTTGTTGTGCGGAAGGTGTCCATTGATCCCACCCCTCACGGTTATTCACCAGAACTAGGTGATCAGGCACCCTTTGACCCTCCGTTACCGGATCTTGCGGTGGATGTGGAAGAAGTGCCTGAGGTGCCCGATGCTCTATCTTCCCCGAACGAGGTTCAGATTTCTCAACCAGTTCGAGTTGAATGTCGGACTGATGATGTCGTGGCGGCCCCTCAGGAGATGGGATTGACCCAGAATCAGCCCAGTAAGTGTCGAGCAACACTTTAGCCTTTTCCCGTCATTCCTTTGTTTTGTCTCAATCCCATCGTTGTCGTGCTTATGATGCAGGAAACATTCTTGGTAATGTGGTTGTTCCTCCCGTTGCTCCATCTGGCAACGTTGAAGAAGTCTGCAGGGACTCCAACAGTGAGATGATTCAAATTGTGGATGATCTGGAGCCTTACGAGATCGCAAGGGCCGTTGATTCTGATGATGACCGCCCTTTTGGAGAGCTGACCGAAAGTGATATTGAGCTGATCAGGCGTTATTGTCCTGGCCGGGATCCATCAGTTCATGAATTCAGCGATCTTAGGCATTCTCATGGGGCTTATGCAGAAGGAAGGGATGACGAGTTGCTAGATGCTCCTGAGGCCGGGTCAAGCATGACAATTGAGAAGGGCATGGTGTTTGAGGACTTGTCTGCATTGAAAAGGTGGCTGCAGGAGTATTCAGTGATCCGTAAAAGGCCATTCAAGGTGAGACATTCTTATGTGGAGCGGAGGTACACAGTTGTGTGCGAGAAGGAGACATGTGAATGGAGGGTTTGTGCTAGCAAACAGAAGGTCACGGGAAAGTTCAAGATCACAAAAATCGTTGGCCCACACACTTGTGCCGAAGCAGAGCTCAAACAGAAGCATCGGCAGTTGACCTCTACCATTATTGCCAAGTCACTGTGTCACATAGTAAAGGGAGAACCCAATATGAAGGTGAAGACACTTGCTGGGATTGTTAAGGAGAAATTTGGATACGAGATAAGGTATGGAAAAGCATGGAGGGCAAAGCAACGCATCTGGAAGATGATATATGGGGACTGGGAAGATGGGTACTTGCAGTTGCCAGCACTCTTCAATGCAATCAAAGCGGTTAATCCAGGCATGCATTATGAGTACGTCCCGAAACCAAACGAATGGACTCAAGATGGGATGCAGATATTCTTCCGTGCTTTCTGGTGCTTTGCTCAGTCCATCGAGGCCTTTCGGCATTGTCGTCCCGTCTTCGCTATTGACGGTACGTTTCTTCTTGGCAAGTACCAGGGCACACTTCTGATAGCCATTTCCTGTGACGCAGACAACGCGTTGGTTCCTTTGGCGTTTGCTTTGGTTGAGAGGGAGAACAAAGACAGCTGGGGATGGTTCTTGCGGCTCGTTCGGAGGCACGTGGTCGGCCCTGGTAGGGAGGTTGGTGTCATTTCTGATAGGCACCAGGGCATACTTTCTGCCGTACAGGAGCAGATACCGGGGTATGCAGCTTTGCACCACCGTTGGTGCACTAGGCATCTTGCCGAGAATCTACTCCGTAAGGATGGTGCGAAGGATAACTTTCCTCTGTTCGAGGAGGTCGCTCGAATGCTTGAGGTGAAGATCTTCCAGGAGAAGTTGGAGCAGCTTAATACTGCAACAAACGCAGAAGGTAGACAGTGGTTGACGGGATTGATGAGAGATGTCGACAAATGGACAAGGGCTCATGACGACGGTGGCTGGAGGTACGAGTTTCAGACAAGCAACATGGCCGAATCCTTCAATAGTTTGCTTAGGGGTATACGTGGTATGCCCGTCAATGCTATCGTATCCTTCACCTTTTACAAGCTTGTTGCCTGGTTCAACGAAAGACACGCACATGCAATGGCGCTACAAAGTAAACAAGTGAGATGGGCGCCAAAACCGAAGCGCCACCTTGAAAAGGCAAAGGCTAGGGCTGAGGCACATGAGGTACATTGTTTTGACAACGCCACGGGCACTTATGAGGTTGTAGAAAGGGGTGGTACAACGACCGATGGAGAGCTCCGGCCGACGAGGAGGCATAAAGTTGTCCTTATTGATTTCTCATGCACATGTGGTAAACCGAGGCAGTACCACTTTCCATGTTCTCATTATGTGGCAGCAGCGAGGCATCGCAACTTTGACTACGAGAGCAAGATACCTCGGGAGTTCAGTGTTGACAACCTTGTGCTTACGTGGTCTCCCCATTTCGAGCCTTACCGGGATGAGGGAGAGTGGCCACCGTACACCGGGCCCAAATACATTGCGGATCCGGGTAGCCGTTGGAACAAACGTGGAATCAGGAAAAGGACGAGACACAAGATGGTTATGGATCAGCTTCCAGGAAGAACGAGGCGAGGGAGATCAACCCCCTTTCTTACTAACCCCGAGCAGAACCAATGTAGCAGATGTGGTAGACTTGGCCACAATTCACGCACATGCCATTGGCCACTTAGTCAGGTGCGAGTGCTTGTTATTCGTTATGTTTCATAGTTCGTGTAGTTGTTTTTTCATATGTAATTTGCTATGTTTCTTGTTTAATTTCTTATTCTTTCCATATTGTATGCATGTTCAATATTTTGTTTACTTGTATGTTGGACTGACAAATTCAAATTTTTTTTTAGGATGGCGCAATTCCACCTGCTAGACCCGTACTACGAGGAGAGCCACAGAGGACGGCTCACCGCGGAGGGGAGGGTATTGCCTTCATCACTTCCTGTACAATTTGAGTTTATATTGATGCATTAACTAAAAAAATTGGTGTATTCTATACAGGAGCTGCCCATCCTTCGTCCTCGAACCCATGAGGAAGAGCTTCAAGCTCGTGAGGCGGCTCTCAAGACCAAGTGTGACAGGAAGAAGGATGCAGCGGAGCCATCTTCAGGGCGCGACAGAAAGGGGAAACAACCACGCTACACCCAGTAGACAAGATGTAATAGACTCGGTCCACACGAGAGGTCGTACGAGCAGTTGGGTAGATTAGTCGGATATCATGCTAGCATGTAATAAAATTGTACGCGCCATGTTCGTCCCAACTTCATAAGCTTATTATCTGGGCTTTTCGCATGCAATGATTCCCACGTGTCTTATTATCACTTCCCCTCCTTTCGTCCAATTGTTCCTATCACAGTTGTCATACAAAATAATTCAAAAAAATCCTTCCAATACAACAACATAACATGATCAAAAAATGTTATTGCCAGTTCAACATATTTTTCACGGTCAGCATTGTACAAAAATCACAAATACACTAATCGTTACTTCACACATAACTCGTTCATCAATCCACAAACAGAGGGGATGGGATTGACCCAGAATCATCCCAGTAATTATTTCCCCAAGTGTGTAGTAACAACTGAACAAAAGGAAGAGGAGAGTTGCTTGTATGCCACATGTCGCCTCCCCTCTGTCTTGCCCGCAGCATCTCACGGCCCGCAGAACTTCACACAAAACTCGTTCGTCACGGCCTGCATAATTTTATTTTTCAAAAACCATTACCAACGTACCATAATGTTTTTAAAAAAATCTACACGAATTTTCCTACATGTATCATCTGCAATACATAACGAATTTTCAAAACATACGTCGTATTTTTTGCTCTCTATAAATAAATAACTAACTATATTACATAATATTACTATCATTAAATAATCCAAATGAAAAATACAACTAATAATTCATTTTGCGAAAAAAAGGCTGATCGGTGCAAACCCTAAACAGCGGCGGGGACAGAGGGAGGAGGATGCGAATGAACGAAGCCCGCGTGCTCGGTGCTGTTTCAGAAGCCACATGCTCGGCGCCACGAGTCACGGCGCCGAGGTCGGCGCCACGAGTCACGGCGCCGACCTCGGCGCCACGTCGGCGCCACGTCGGCGCCACGACGGCCGCTACGCTGGCGCGGGGCTCACACCTCGGCGCCGTGGTCCACGGCGCCGAGACGTGTTATCTCGGCGCCGTGACCCACGGCGCCGAGCTCTGGGTCCAAAAACGGAATTAAAACTACCAGGGGTCTAAATGTGAATATTTTTCAAAAAAAGGGCTAAAATACAAAAAAATTCGGCCCAGGCGACGACAACTGACAACGCCCGGCACCCGTCCCAAGCCACGCACCGCAACCGCGCGCGAGTAATTTTCCCACGCGCACATTGTCAAAATATATATTCCACGCGCACCGCGACGCTTGACTTCACCGGCCACCCCTCGCCACCTACTCCGTTTTACTAGTCCACGCCTTCACGGCCGCGCCCTCGTTTCCTCCACTCTCCCAAAGGCCAAAATCTTACGTAACAAACAAGCGGAAGCAACCTAGCTCCCGCGTCCCCGTCTCCCCTCCTCCCCCGCAATGGTACCGGCGCCGAAGAAGACACCCGGCGCCTGCGGTGAAACGACGGAGTCGTGCTCCTCACCTCCTCCGGTCCCCCACTCCAGCCGCCGCCTCGTCACCGTATCCATCATCGCCGCGTCCGTGCTCGTCTTCCTCGGGCTCGTCTCCCTCTTCGTTTACTGCTTCATCCGCCGCAGGAGACGGCAGCGCCGGCAGCAATCCCTTCTTGCCGCGGAGGCTGCCAACCCCGGCGTCGAAGGGGGTGGCCACGTGATGGCGGCCCCTGCACCCGGCGTCGAAGGGGGCGGCCCCGAGCAGGGCGGCGGGGAGGAAGCCGTGCACCACGCGTGGCACATCCGGACCGTCGGCCTCGACGAGGCGGCGATCGAGTCCATCGCCCTCACGCGGTACCGCGCTGGCGCAGGCATGCTCGGCGCCGCCGACTGCTCCGTCTGCCTCGGCGAATTCCGGGACGGCGAGCTCCTCCGGCTGCTCCCCAAGTGCGGCCACGCGTTCCACGTCCCCTGCATCGACACCTGGCTCCGCGCCCACGTCAATTGCCCGCTCTGCCGCGCCGACGTCCTGGACCCCGACGCCGCCGCCGGCGACTCCGACCCACCTGCCGGTGCTAACGCCGGTACCGTCGCCGAAGAAGCTTCCAGCAACATTGATGAAACCTTGGATCACGAACAGGCGGGACCGGGTCAACAGCAGAACGAGCAGCAAGAGCTGCGCGTACAAATCGATCAGCGCGACCACCCAAGCTCGCCGGAGCCACTGCACCGGCACCCCGGCTCACAGGTGCAGAAATTTCGGCGCGTAGCTTCCATGGACTCATCGCTAGCGCCAGCCACGGAGTCTCCTGAAGACGAGCTGAACAGTAAAGAGAAGCAGGGGAACGGCGGTGATACCGCCTGTTTTAAGGTATCATCAGGCTCCGGCCGTTCGCACCTCATGAAACGGTCTTTGTCCGGCGGCGGCCGGTGGTCTCTCGCGTCGCGGCATTGCCGCACGCGCAGCTCGGTGCTGCCGTTGTGAACGCGCGGAAATCTTAACGTGCCATAGAAAGACGGAATTGTACCTGTAATCGATCATGCTTGCTAGTATGCCTATTCTTGAGCAGTGCTAGTTGTGCTCTGTACAGTTGTATGGTCTGTTCTTTTTAGCTGCGGCTTATAACTTTTGGTCTGTTCGTAACTCATATGCGGTTTTTGCCGATATAAATGAAGTCAGTACAGTATGTACTACAATTAACTAGTAGATTCTATCTTGAAAAGACACTCTATTTAAAGAGCTAGTTACTATAGACAAGTTAAAAGCTAAAACCAAAACATAAAAAAAACATGCCCGTCAGCTCAAAACAGGGGGCAAATATTAAAGGAGCCTCTCCTTGGTGAATCATGTATGGTTTTATAGATATAGTCCTACTTCGCTTTGTGTTGTGTTGTTCGTTATAGTTGCAAATTGCAATGCCGTTTGTCTCAACCTTGCGGTAGAATGTTAGCAAAGAACTCCCAAGTGTTGTTCTTGACTTCGTTTCATTAGGTAATTCCGGTTGGTGGAGAGCAGGAGCGCATAATGTCCTGCATATTGAATCATTTCCCTCTCCTTATTTTAAGTTTTGTTTTTTTCAGAGGACTGCTGCCATAGTGCCGTAGCTAGGGGCATATGGTCAATTTTCAATTTAACTTGTTACTCTTTTTGTGAATTGAAAACCAACTTGTTACTTTTCTCTTTGGATCACTGCAACTATATTCTCAAACCTTTCATATTGCACACCAAGCCAGTGAGTTTTAACTGAAATCCCAACCGGTTTTGAAAATTATCCATTTGTAAATAGCAATCCTTGATAACATTATTTGAAACGATCAGAAGAATGTTGGTCTGTGACAGTTTTACTGAAATTCGTTTGGTTTATGGTCAATCGCTACTACTACTACTACTACTACTACTACTACTACTTTTTTGTGTCTCTTGTCCAGGAGGACTTGGACCCAGAACAGAATGTACTCCCTCTCCACGCTAGCTGTTGGGCTTGGCCTACTTATGTTCACTGATATCCATAATCAATGGTTTGCACACAAGTCAGTGGCGGATGTAGGAATTTTAGAATGGGTGTTCGAAGTTGTACAAAAAATTTTCAGTACAAAACATAAAAATCTACAGTAGCAATAGTTAACATACAATAGTTTACAGTAGCAAAAGTACTCACCGGTCATCGGTCGCCGGTCGTGCGGCGCAGAGCCGGCGGAGCGGATGGCCGAAGGCGTGGTCGCCGGTCATGCGGCGCGGAGCCGGAGGTGACGCGGTCTGCGGTGGTGGCGGAGCGAAGGGCCGGAGGGCGGAGGCGCGGTCACCGGTCATGCGGCGCGCCAGCGCGGAGCCGGACTACCGGAGCCCATATCCACCCTCCAGGCGGTGTCGTGGACTCGCGGTGCCAGCGGAGTGCCGAAGCGGCCGGAGGGCGGAGGCGCGCTCGTGGTCGTGCCGGAGGGTGGAGCGGAAGGCTGGAGCGGAGAGCTAGAGCCCAGATGGCGGTCGCGCGACGCCGGCGTGGAGCCGGAGGCTGGAGGCGCGGACCACGCGGTTGACGCGGGGTCGCAGGCTGCTGCTCACCTGCACGGGCAGCTCGGCTAGGGTTAGGGATTGGGTAGGATAGGAATCGGATGGATCGGGCCATCGGGGAGACGAGGACGCCGTTTCTATCATGCGAATTAGTGGGCTAGGCCGCAGGCCGCGGTGCGTTTCCGGTCGAGCCGGGCAGCTAGTTGAATAATGATGGACTGGAGGCTAGAAATAGTTATTTTGGCCAATTAAATATATGTATATATATTATGTCTTGTATGTACTAGGTTTTTGGTCAAAAAATTTGGGTGTTCAGCTGAACACCCATGACCTACATTACATCCGCCCATGACACAAGTGATTTTCAAAAAAGAAAAGTTTGCATGCAAGTGCATTTAAATGCTTCCTCTGAAAAATGCATCCAGATTCTCAATTAAAAACATTCCTTAATACTGAAATCGGGGGTATTCTTCCATCCATGTATTCCTTGTGTTAGGAAACTAGGCCCATGGCCAGAGTCATGACATATTTGGGCACCCCACCGTAGACTATAAATAGTGAGCCATACCCCCTCATTATGTACACCTGATGCAATTGAAAGCAATAAAGAAAGACCAGGAGCTCTCTCTACCTCTCTGTGTTCAATATATTCCTCTATGATTCTGTGATTGATTCGTTCTTGTTCTAAGCAGAGAAATCGCTTGGACTGGTCGCCAGCGACGGTTCCTCAACACATTATCAGCACGACTTCGCTCCGGTGAACGAGGTAATCATTGAAGCACAGATTGAATTTTCTAGATCGCTTTTGAATCTGTATTTTCTTTTCGCGTTCTAGATTGAATCTCTACGGTGCAAATCCGCCCTAATCTACTGCGAGCAGACTTGAAGTCGCCGGCACAATGCCGATCGGTAGATTGTGAAACGGGGTAGATGTTGATTGCACTATAGATTAGAACGATGCAAATCCGCCCCAAATCTACCGCGAGTAGATCTGAAATCGCCGGCACAATGTCGATCGGTAGATTGCGAAATAGGGTAGATGTTGATTGCATCGTAAATTGGAAACGAAAATTTTTGCATGGGTTTTGTTTGATTCTGCATGATCACTGTACGAAAAATTGGCATCACTTCTTCTGTTTTGCTCTGCATGGCATCACACAGAAAAAGAAAAAAGGCACTACGCCAGAATGCGTGTGCACCGTCGGCCTGAAGCCAAAGTCCACCCGAAGCCACGCATAGCACCCGACCTCGCCGCCGGTCTCGGACTGCACGCGCGCACCACCCGGAAAGGCTCGGCCCGAAGCCAGCACCGCTCGTGAAGTCACGACCATGCCGCTACTGGAGCCCGCGCCCGTACGCGCCACAGCCGGCCTTCATGCGGCCACGTGCCCGCGCCACCTTCCCACCGGATCGCCCAAACGCCGGCCTCGGTCCCGTGTGGCTGCGCCGCCTCATCGGCATCTCCGTGCCACCCTCGCGCCCGCATGCGCCCAGCCCCGACTGCGCCCGCATGCGCCCCACCGAGCGCGCGCCCCGAGACGTGGCTGCCGCCGCCCGAATCCGACGCTTCGACCTTCCCGTGCGCGCCACCGCCGCCGTGCCGACCCTCCCATGTGCCTTCCGACGATTGCGCCGGCCTCGCCGCCAATCGCGCTGGCCCGCCGTTGGGCACCCGAGCCGCTTCGCCGCAACCCGCCGCCGCGTCGCCTCACCATAGGCCGCTGCCCAGCGCCGGCCTGCAGCCGCGTCGACCCGCCTCGACTTACGCACCAGCACGCGTGCGCCGCGCCGCCGGCCAGTAGCCACGCCGCACCCGCTCCGGTCTCCGGTCCACCCGCGCCGCCTTGCCTTGACCGATCGGCATGTTGCGCCCGCAGCCAAGTGCTGCCGCCGCCACTGAGGTGAGTGGGTAGGGGAAACCCTACCCCTCCAATGGGTTATGCGGCCGGACAGGCCAGATGGGCCAAATGGGCCGAGCGGATGTCCAGCCGAAATAAAAACGGGCCCGGCTGGGGGAGGTGGCGGGAAAATTACAAAAAAGGCCCTGAAAATCATGGAAATAATTGATTGGCCCTTGAACGTTAATATAAGTCTCGAAATTTTGCACAGAGGCCTTAGTAATTCCAAAAATTACCGATAGGTCCTTAAATTTACGAGCGGGTCCAGAAATTTACAAAAAAAACCCCTCGATAAATCAGAAAATTGCGTGAATTTTTCTCTGAACTGAAAATTTGCGTAGAAACCCCCAGAAATTGCAGCATTTGAAGCTTATTTATTGATGCCATTATTATTTTTAGCATTTGAAGCTTATTTATTGATGCCATTATTATTTTCTGTATTTATTTACTGTTTTGGTTAATTGTATTTACTAAAAATTGCTTTTAATCACTGAATTAGCAGTAAAATTTATAGAAAATGCATAAAAAATTCTGAAACATTGCGAGAACCTTTTGTACCATTTATTTACCCGTAGTGAATTATTCTGTGCTTGTCTACCAGCAGTAGACTTATACACATTTAGATGACTAGCATCACGAACTGGGAATTCGAGGAGCTGGCCCAGCATGGCCAAAACTATCTGACGTAGGCATCCGATGTCGAGATTGTGCTTGGAGCCAGGAAGCTCCGCGCTGCTATTGGGATTGGCGGACTGAATGACGCTCAACCCAAACCTGAGGAGAATGATCAGACATTTCATTTTCTCAGGCACCATCTCTGCCTCACTCTCAAGAATGAGTATATGGCGGAGAAAAGCGCGCTAGCACTCTGGACCGCACTCAAGAAGCGGTTTGAGAGGCTCAAGTACACCATTCTTCCTCAAGCAGAGCAAGAGTGGATCAGACTGAGGTTTGCCGACTTTAAGACGGTCGGGGAATACAGTTTTGCCTTGCACAGGATTTGTACCCCAATACAGAAGATTGAGAAAACCCTTCCACTCAAATGAAGTACAATCCGCACGCAATTATCGTCAAGGCGGCTATGAGGAATATGCCGAATTGATTGATATGATGCAAGTTGCGGAGGCTCAGGACAAAGTTCTCTGCAAAGAACTAAGTCACTCAGCCATCTGGGAGCTCCACTGGTCGTGAAGCCAACGCCGAGAGCAACAAGGTGTGAAAACCCTTGATAGAGAAAAGGGGAAGGAAGGGTAAGGCCGCAGCCCAGAAAGGCGAATCAGATGCTCCACGAAAGAATAAGGCCAGCAAGCCAAAGCGGGATGGCAAAGGGCAGCATGAAACCCACTTTGCATCGGCTGAGGGGGAGAGTTCGGAGTAGCTGCCTGCACTAGTGAAGGTTGAAACCATCACGACAGCAGCACTCTCTCTCGACCTAGAAACAGCCACCGCCATGATTTCTCTTGAAGAGAATGTCACCCCTGAGAGAATAGCAGAAGAAGTCTAGTGCACAGAATGCATTTAGACTTCAATTGTCACTTATTTTGTGTGGAAGAATATGTAAGAATTTGCATGGATGGTACTTAAGAATTGTTATTTTCTCATGATAGTTGGATGATATTTAAAGAATTTATTCATTTATTCAGTTTATAATGGCATGATATGTTCTGATATTGAGTATTTTATTTATGTGTTGATTGCCTTCTCATACATGTTAATAAATACCCTATATTAGAACACGTGTAGCGCCCTATGAAGGAAGTGTGCTTAGCTAGCAGCGGCACAACGCATATCATCTTAAGAGAGATTGAGTATTTTCAGTCGATTCGTAAGAGCACTGGCAGCCTTACGACAATCGCTAGAAGCGATGCATGTATAATTGGTTCGGGAAGAGCCACAATGGGCACAACTTTGGTTATTGAAGAAGCCTTATTGTACCTAGAATCGGCTAGAACTCTCCTAAGTTTTAAGAATATTTGCGCCAATGGTTTCCACGTTGAGACTAAAGAAGAGTGCGGTAAGGAATATCTACTCATTATGAAGTGCGAAGAGAATGGAAAAGTGCATTAGAAAAACTTCCTTCACTAGAAAATGGGCTATATTATACCAACATTAAGGCAACCGTAGCCTGCACTATCCCCGAAGACAGTGTTTAGAAGCTCTGAACTCTTCTGTCTCTAGCATGATAGATTAGGCCACCCAGGTCTTAGGATGATGAGAAACATAATTAATAATCCAAGGGCATAATATTAATGTGAAGAATTTCTCGAATCATGAAGATTTTGTGTGCCCTGTATGTGCCACCGGGAAACTAATAACTAGACCCTCCACTCTGAAAGTGAAGGATGAAATACCTGCATTCCTGGAACGCATCCAGGGGGACATTTGCGGTCCCATTCAGCCCATCTCAGGGCCATTCAAGTATTTCATGGTGCTCATTGACGCTTCATCGAAGTGGTCATATGTGGGTTTGTTGTCCACAAGAAACCACGCTTTTGCAAAATTGATCTCGCAGATCATTCGCATCAGAAATATGTTTCCTAAGCATCACATCAAGTTCATCAGAATGGACAACGCCAGCGAATTTACTTCAAAGGCATTTGATTATTATCGCATGGCTATGGGAATTGCAGTCGAGCACTCGCTACCGCATGTCCATACCCAGAATGGTTTGGCAGAGCCTTTAATTAAGAGAATTAAATTTATTGCCCGACCCCTCTTGCATAATTGTAATTTGCCAGCTACATGTTGGGGACACGTAGTCCTACATGTAGTGAATCTCATCAACCTTAGACCTTCGGCCTACAACAACCATTCACCTATGCAACTAGCGCAAGGGTCACCACCGAAAATTTCCCAACATTAGGGGGAGGAAATCAACCCCTTGATGAAGAATGTCGGGAAATTACGTGGCAAACCACGGGAATCCATGCAGATGACCCGCGCACTAGAGAAGTATAGAAGACAAGAGAAGTCCAGAAGACAATCGATTTGCAAGAACTAGCAAATCAACTGCCTGATCACTTTAGTGATTTGAAGAGCGTGACTAAGTCGCATGTGCCTGCACGCACTACACCGGAGAGGGTTGAAATACCAAATAAAGCAGAAGGTATCCCTAATCTCGTCCAGAGGCCTTAGAAAAACAAAAAAGAGGACGAGAACTCTGGTTCCTCGAATCCTTAGTAACTGGGGACGCCTGGTGAAGAAGGATAAGAAGGACTTACCACAGCCTATCACTGAAGTCCCCAGAATGAGAAGGGGAGCCAATTGAGACCTGGCACAAGTATGACACCTTCAGAAAAGGGCATACCGGATCTGAACATCCCCATCGGCATGGATGTGTGCGCACACATCGGAGCTGAAAAACTAAAGGAACTTGCCACCGCAATTGAAAGAAGCGATGCACAAGGTGAAGCTCCAGCAGAAGCAATCGCTCCAGAAGAAGCAACTCATGAAGAAATAGCTATAAATTATGTGCACACGGGAGAGTCCCTGAATAGGACAACAGCTAATATCGATATCTACTTCGCAAAAAAAAAATTGCCTCCATCATTGATCTTGATCTCGAGCCTGTATCGCTCGCTGAATGTAAGAAAAGATCAGATTGGGAAGATTGGAAGAAGGCAATAGCAACTGAATTGCTATCTCTGAACAAAAGAGAGGTGTTGGGCCCGTATGCAGCACGCCTCCCCATGTGCACCCTTTTGGGCACAAGTGGATATTTATTCGAAAAAGAAATGAAGTAGTAAGATACAAAGCAAGGCTAGTAGCCCAAGGTTTCACTCAACGTCCTGGAGTTGATTATGAAGAAACCTACTCCCCAGTCATGAGTGGAATTACCTTTAGATATTTGATCTCAATGGTAGTGAACGTGAACTTAGAAATGAAATTGATGGATGTTGTGACTGCATACCTTTATGGCAACTTGGATTCGAATATTTATATGAAAGTCCCTGAAGGAATACCTCTCCTGAACCAAGACAGAGCAAATAGAAATCTGTACAGTGTGAAACTTAGAAAGTCATTGTATGGACTGAAACAATTTGGAAGAATGCGGTATAATCGCTTGGGCGACTTTCTCTGCAAGAAAGGCTACACGAACAATGAAGATTGTCCTTGTGTATTTATACGGCGATCCCAGAATGGATTCTGTATAATCTCTGTGCATGTAGATGATCTGAACATCATTGGGACGGCAGAAGATATCAAAGAAGCAAGCTTCTACTTGGAGTCAGAATTTGAAATGAAAGATTTAGGCAAGACCAAGTTTTGCTTAGGCCTGCAGCTCGAGCATGTCCCTGAAGGAATTTTGGTGCATCAGTCAACCTACACCCAGAAGGTGCTTGAAAGATTTGGCTTCGAGAAGGCATTTTCCTCGAAAGTACCGATGGTCGGTAGGTCTTTACAGCAAAAAAAAGATCCTTTCCGACCTAGGGAAGAGGGGGAGTAAGTCCTGGGACCGGAGTTCCCATACTTGAGTGCAGTGAGAGCACTCATGTACTTAGCAAACTATACTAGACCGGACATTGCATTTGCCGTGAACCTGTTAGCAAGGTACAGTGCAGAGCCCACCAAAAGGCATTGGTAGGACATAAAGGACACCTTCCGATATCTCCAAGGAAGCAAAGACCTTGGATTGTCTTACAGAAAGAATTAAGATCTGAACTTGATTGACTATGCAGATGCTGGGTACCTGTCTGACCCGCATACCGCTAAGTCGCAAACAGGCTATGTATTTTCATGTGGTGGAACTGCAATTTCCTAAGCAAAGCCTTGTAGCTATTTCGACGAACCACTCAGAAATTATAGCACTGTATGAAGCGACACGAGAGTGCGCTTGGTTCCGCTGAACGGTTCACCACGTCCAGCAGTCATGTGGAATGAACATTGTGCAAACCCCCACAATTATCCATGAAGATAATGCAGCTTGCATTGCACAAGTGCAGACGGGCTATGTAAGCATATCAACCCCAAGTTCCTCTATGCTCATGAATTGCAAAGATGGACAAGATTAAAGTACTGCACACTAAGTCATGTAGACTTGTTCACTAAAGTCACTCTCCGCATCTAGCTTTGAAAGGTGCGTGTGAGGGATTGGAATGATGAGACTTAGAGAAGTGCAGAATTCAGAGGGAGAATTCTCTTAAGCCCGTTATTAAATCTTGATCATGAAGATTAAATACCCAAAGGAATAAAGTCCTGAAGACCAAATGAAATTGGGTGAATTGTACTCTTTTTCCCATGACGAGTTTTCCTGAAGTTTCTCGACCAAGGTTTTTAATGAGGCAATTCGTGCATCGCAGCATCACATGTATCATGTACTCTTTCTCCAAATTTTTCCCACTGGGTTTTTGTGGAGTTTTGACGAGGCACGAGCATGTTGGGTGAGTACCCAAGGGGGAGTGTTAGGAAACTAGGCCCATGGCCAGAGTCCTGATATATTTGGGCACCCCACCGTAGACTATAAATAGTGAGTCATACCCCCTCATTATGTACACCTGATGCAATTGAAAGCAATAAAGAAAGACCATGGGCTCTCTCTACCTCTCTGTGTTCAATCTATTCTTCTATGATTCTGTGATTGATTCGTTCTTGTTCTAAGCAGAGGAATCGCTTGGACTGATCGCCAGCGACGGTTCCTCAACACCTTGATGGCATTAATCAACCAGGTCATCCTAATAAGCATGCAATTAAAGTACATGAGCTGGAATTCTGATCCTGCTAGCTAGGACAGGCTCGATCGATCTTACGGTACATATTGATTTGCCAACTCTGAGGCTCTCTTTGGACCGTAAGATTCCTATAGAAATGATGGAAGGTCCAAATCGTTTCCTTAAAAATTCATTCGAAATCTCTGAATTCCAAACAAGGCGTAGATTTTCCAACCCTTGGACTCTTCTTGGCCAGTAGGGCACGGCATAATCCGAACAGCCTGCCTGCCATCTTTGCGTCCAAATCGCAAGGCGGCGCAAAGCGCCCTAATCTCTAAAGGAAGTAATTCTGATATGGAGTATGTCTCACGCAATAGTCTGGTCTCTCCCCGAGATGGTTCTGAAACCCTACACTACTGCCAGCTGCTCCGCTCAAAACCTAGCCGCGGCGGCGCAATGGCCGTCTCCCGCCGCCGTTTCTTCACCGCTGTCATTTTCATGGCGATCGCATCCAGCGCCGCGGCGCAGTCGCCGGGGCCGGGCGACTCCCTAAGTTTCACCGACGTGGTGAGCATAACCTTCTTCTTGGCCGTCCTCTTCCCCGTGTTCATCGTCCTCCTCACCTTCGATTGCCTCCGCCTGTTCAGGCCCCGGATGATACCCCCATCGTGGACACCTCGTCGGAGTGGTCGCACCGGAACCACAAGGAGGGCCTCGACGCCGCGGCGATCACGACGCTGCCGTTGGTGTTCTACCGGGATGTCAAGCTGCACCGGATCAGCGATGGGCAGACCGATGCGGTGGAGTGCGTGGTGTGTTGTATATAATTTTGTTGTCAGTCTTACAAAGAGGTTTCTACGTGCGCCTTTCTAGTAGATATTCATGCTGACAAGTATGAACACTTGTAGCTGTATAAAACAAAAAAAGCAAACTTTACATGCATGTGTTAATGATAGCCGGGTAAGCAGTCAGAACACAAACTAGTTTATGCCAAGCCGTATATGCCAAGGAAGCCTAAATTCAGAATGTTTCAAGCAGGAATTATAGGCTTGCCGGTAAGGCTTGCTGGTAAGAAAATATAGTAGAATCATCTAGCTACATGTCTGAACACAAGCAAAGATAACTGCTGATCATGTCTACATGAATTTTCTAGCAATAAAGGCTAGCTATATTATGAGGTGTGTGTTGTCAAAGTGGTGTATGCTAGCTATAAAATGAGTCGGTTTGTTAGAGTCAATTCATTAGCTTATAAATAGGACTTGTATACATACTTCCTTTTGAGAACTGTACAAATGGAGTCTCTATATGATTTAAAAAGCAGTGGGTGTTGAGCTTTACACTGAGTTTCTTGCTTTAGCCCTTAGAACACTAGTAGCTCCTCCTTCCTACTGCTACCCAATCTAGGTCTTCCTATATGCCATCCCATTAGTGAGTACTAGTAGTTGGTATCAAAGCCCTACTGATATCATAGACGCTGGTGAAGAGCGGTACCGGTGACGCTACGATGGTGGAGGCAGCCAGGAAGGAGAATTCGGTGGCTCTGCAGTACCCACTATTGAAGCACGAACTATGTGGCGTGGTTGATCAAGATGCGCGTCTGCATAGAGGCGCAAGGCGTATGGGGCGTAATCGAACCCGAGGGAGAGATTGACAACCGGCGTGATAAGATGGCACATCAAGGGGTGAGCGAGAAAACTCTACTCCTCTCAGAGAAGAAGACGGCCAAAGAAACATGGGTTGTGTTAAAGTCTATGTATGTGGGGACCGATCGTGTTACTAGGGCAAAGCTCCAAATGCTCAAAATTGAGTTTGATGGGCTCTGGATGCGTGGTGACACCAAAGTTCCTACAATTGCCTCCACACTGGAACAGTTCAGGAAGTTAAAGAAGATGTCGATCGAGGAGTTATTCGATCAACTCAAGGCTCATGAGGAGTGACTATGGAGCTATGGCAGCAAGAAGGATGAGCATGAACTACTGACTCATGCCGAATGGGAGGCCAAGTCAGGAAAGAAAGAGGGCAAGGACTCTTCTAGAGGTAGAAGGTGAAAGGATGGTAGAAGTGGACGTGGCCGCGGGCATGGTCGTGGTCGCAGATGTGTGATGACGAGCGCACTGATGATTCTCATAAGAAGAGATTTAAGTTTGATAAAACAAAAGTACACTACTACAACTGCCAAGACTATGGCCATTTTGCGTCTGAGTGCCACTCAAAGAGGGTGGAGAGGGCGCACTTTGCAAAAAAGCACAATGACAATGAGCCTGCTCTCTTGTCAGTGGAAATATGTGAGCTTATGCAATCCACATAAATAAATCTGAGCATGTGTTGATCAATAAGGAGAAGGTGAACCCAAAGCTCAGAGTCAGAGAAAACTACAAAAGCAAGATGTGGTATCTTGATACCAGGGCTAGTAATCACATGACCTGGTGCAGAGTGATATTCACTAAACTAGACACCAAAATATCTAGCTCGGTGAGGTTCAATGATAGCTTGGTTGTGGATATATGCGGTTGTGGTTCGGTCTTGTTCTAGACCTAAACCTAGCAGCAAATGCTGCTGATAGATGTATATTACACCCCTTAGTTGCAAAGCAATATCTTGAGTTTGGACCAACTCGATGAACATAGTTGCAAAATTGTTATGGAAGACAAGTATCTGCACATCTTCGACAGGGAAATAAGGTTGTTGGCCAAAGTAAGGAGATCCTGAAATTGGTTGTATGTGCTAAATCTTAACCAAGAACAACCGATTTGTCTCCTAGCAAGGTTTCAAGAAAAGGAGTGGATGTGGCATGCACAATATGGTCATATGAATTTTCGTGCATTGAGGGATCTCTCACGCAAGGGCGTGGTTGATGGAATGCCAGAAATCAACCATGTTGGTCAATTGTGTGAGGGATGTATGGCTGGCAAGCAGCATCGCACGCCATTTCCCGTTGACTCAACGTACCGAGCAAACAAGCCGCTCGAGCTACTACATGGTGATTTGTGTGGCCCTATACCATCCTACAACTCCAGAAGGTAATTGATATTTTCTGTTAGTTGATAATTACAGCAGATATATGTTGATACGGTTACTCAAGGTGAAGGATGAGGCCCTAGATATGTTCAAGAGTGTGAAGGAATTAGCCGAGATGGAGTTTGGCCACAAGGTAAAGGTCTTGAAGACAGACCATGGCGATGAATTCACATCAAATGAGTTCACACACTACTACGATGAGCTGGGATTGTAGCGATATCTCAAGGCATCATACTCACCACAACAGAATGGAGTTGTGGAGCATTGTAACCAAATTGTGGTGGCCATGGCAAAAACCTTGCTGAAAAGCAAGAACATGCCTGGAACATTCTAGGAGGAGGCGGTGTCAATCGCTATATACTTTCTAAATCATGCACCAATGTGAAGCTTAAATGGGATGACCCTGTATGAAGCCTGGTACAAGAAGAAGCAAAAGGTAACACATCTTTGAATTTTTGGTTGCTTGGCATATGCTAGAACAACTGAGCCCCACCTTAAGAAATTGGTGGACCGAATTACTCCTATGGTATTCCTTGGATATGAACCGGGATCCAAGGCATATCACATGTATGATCCTAAGAGAAAGAAGCCGCACATCAGTCACGATGTGATCTTTGTCGAGGAGAAGCAATGGGAGTGGGAGACGAGCTTGGACAAGTTCTTATTTCATTTGGATATGGTGATGTGTTTACCGTGTTTCATGATACTGATCATACAACTGATGCACCAGTTGGAGGTATTGAAAGCGTGCCATTCGCTGGACCACCTGGTCCAGCGCCAAGTAGCCTAGGTGATGGCACGGGTACTAATCACGCTGTGGAAGAGATAGGAACACCAATAGCAAGCTCGTCACCGACCATAAGCATTAATGGCTCCGCTGTGTCATCCTCATTGCATTCAGAAGGGCTGAATCGTTTCCGATCTCTCTAGGAGATCTATGATGCCACAAATGAAGTGGAACCAGGCTATGCTGATTTCTGAAGAACCAGCGAACTATGAAGAAGCTATGAAGAAGGAATGCTGGCGACATGCAATGAATGAAGAAATGAGATCCACTCAAGAAAATAGCATATGGGAGCTAGTTAATCTACCACCCGGTCACAAGGTAATTGATTTGAAGTGGGTCTATAAAGTAAAGAAAGATTCACATGGTGCAATAATGAAGCACAAAGTAAAACTTGTGGCAAAGGAGTATGTCCAATGTCAGGGACTGAATTTTGAAGAAGTTTTTACCCTAATAGCGAGACTTGAGACAGTGAGGCTACTCATTGTACTGGTAGCACACGAAGGTTAGAAAGTGCATCATACAGATGTTAAATTAGTATTCCTTAATGGTGAGCTTGAGGAAGAAGTGTATGTGATTTAGCCATTTGGGTTTGTTGAGAAAAACAACAAGCACAAAGTATTGAAATTAAAGGGGGCACTCTGTGTGCTTAAGTAGGCACCAAGGGTGTGGTATGCAAAACTAGACAAGACATTGGTGTTACTTTGATTTGAAAGAAATCCACTTGAGCATGTGGTATACAAGAGAAATCATGGAAAATCAAGCCTGCTCGTTGGTGTATATGTTGATGATTTAATTATCATTGGATCATACTCTAAACAGAGTGACAAATTCAAGATGGATATGAAGAGTCTATTCAACATAAGTGACTTAGGATTACTGAATTACTATCTCGGTATTGAAGTAAAGCAAACTCCAATTGTAATTTCTTTATGTCAATCCAATTATGCAGCTAGGATTTTGGAGAAATGTAGCATGAGCGGGTGCAATCCTAGTAAAATTCCCATGGAAATAAGATTGAAGTTGAGTAAGAAGAGCACTATTCCTTCTGTTAATGCAACACTTTATAGAAGCATTGTTGGTAACTTAAGATATTTGGTTAACACAAGCCTAGATATAGGGCCTGTTTGGCAGAGCTCCACCAACTCCAAATTCACCAAAAACAGCTCCACTCCATGAATTTTTACCCAAATGCTCCAGCTCCACGAAATCTGGATCCACCAAAATACTGAATCTAGCTCCAGATTCATGAAATCCATGGAGCACCTCAAGGGGTGCTCCACGAAATCTTGTTTCGTACCTACTCGTGGAGTTGGGTGGTAATTACCCACCTTTTGCCACTGGTTACACACCCCATCCTATACCACCATAAAACCCATGGGCAAAACAGACCATTCCCACCAAAAACTCAGTTTCGTGGATCTGGAGCTGCTGTGCAAGCCAAACAGTTTTGTCTAGCTCCATGGTGGGATCCCAGATTCACGGTGGAGCTGTTTTTGGTGGATCTGCTGCTCCAGATTCATTTTTTCAGTGGTGGAGCTCTGCCAAACAGGCCCAGCCTATGCCATGGGAATTGTCAGTTGCTACATGGAAACTCCCACAACACAACACATGGCAGCCGTGAAGTACATACTAAGGTATATAAGTGGAACTTTGAGTTTTGCTTGTCATTATGAAAGGGGAGAAGAAATGTAACTACAGTTGGTCGGGTATAGCGATAGTGACCTGACTGGAGATGTTGATGATAGTGACCTGATTACTTGTTTTTCACAGAAATAGAAGGTAGTGGCATTATCATTATGTAAGGTTGAATACATTGTCGCTACAACAGCTACGTGTCAATATATCGGGCTCAATCGATTGATGAGTGATATGAAAAACAATCGGTTGTCCTCCCGCCGTTGGAGAAGCTTCGGTAGCATCGAATCGGGGGGCGGCGGCGGCTTGCTGCAACGGTCGCAGGCGATCGATTACGAGCATATGGACGGAGTTCATTCATTTCGGTTGGATCTCATGCGGGATAGGTGAGGATTGGAATTTTTTTGCTTGGACTTCGTGCTGGATTGGAGTTTTTCCATGGGAAACATGCGCATCTTGGAGTTGCACTTGGGTTTGGGTCTGGACAGCCATAGCTAAATACAAGTAGGAAATAGTGTTTGCTTATCTTGAATTTTATTTGTTTTCGCATGCATGCAGCCGCTTATTCCTCCGATGATCCTCCGATGTTCAACATTGACATTACACTTCTCTATTTAGGGTTCCTGTTCATAATATTTGGGTATACAATTAATATCTGAATAACAAAATACTAGTATTTAGAAAACCGGCAACCCAACCAGTGAACCGATAGTTGGACTGCTAAACCGATGGACCGGTGGCCTCGCCGGTTGATCACCGGTTCGGTTTTTAAAACTGTGCTTGCAAGATGCAACTTATAATACTCCCTTTGTCTATAAATATAGGTATTTTTTTTATTTTTTACGGTCTTTAATACAAGACTTTGGCTATGATTTATTATCATAATATACTAGCAAAAATAATAAAAAATATATATTGTAAAAGAATTTTGTAAGGTAAATCCAATGGTACTATTTTCATGTTGTTATTCTATTACTTTAATATATATTAATAGTTAAAGCTTTAAAAACTTGATTGTATAGTACCTACGATTACTTATATTTGTGGATGGAGAAAGTACACGGCACATACATTAATTTCACTCTAATGCATGTTTCTGACCCTTCTGAACATTAACACTGTACTTCACATCATGAAACGAAGACACTGTTAGCTTATCAAAGCCTCCATATATTGGGAAGCAAGAAGGAATCGAAGCTCCGGAACTAAGTATTGAAAACGCATGAAAAATTCAATTCAGCTCGATTCACATAAGCATGCATGTCGCATACATGTTATTTAGCAAATCCGTTTAATTAGTTTCTGTTGTATATGTGAGGGCATTTTGGAAATTTCCCAATTGAGAAAAGGAAAAAAAATAAAACAAAAGGGTACCGGTGGGGCCCACCTGTCGTTGGGCCGATTGAGGAGATAAGGGAGGAGACTTCATCTCCTCTCCCAACGCTGGTGCGGGTGGTTCCGATCCACCCGGATCTGGCGATGCTCTCGGGGCGACAGCGGCGGCCGGGTCTTGGGGGCGTGGGCGACGGAGGCGGCGTCGGCGCGGGCATCTCGATGCCAGCCACACCGCAGCCCGCCACTCCCCTCTGCTCTCCGCTCGGCTATAAAGCCCGGGCCTCTCCTCTCTTCGGTACACGGCGAAACCAGTGAGCTCTCTCCCCTCCTCTCTATATTCTCTGGTGGTGATCTTGGGTCTTTGGATTGTTGGCCGGTTCTTTGTGTTCCGCCGACAGCCGTGAGGTTTGACCCGTGATTAGGGTTTTGATTTGGGCTTGAACCGGGAGAATCACCGTGAGATTTGAGTTGTGCTTTGAGTGTTCTTGGCCGGAATACTCTTGTGGCTTGTGGTCTTGTGCGGCAACCTCTACCTCGACTTCCTGTTGGCTGTGGCTGAGACCGGAAGAAGGGCATTGTATCTCCGGCGACCGATTCCCTGCAGGTTTGTGGGGTCATTGGTTTTCTGGGACAGCGCAATCGCGTGCCTTGCCCCTTATTCGATTACTTCAAGTGATTTCGAATATCACTGCACAGTGAGTGTCATCTCTGTTCTTGCTGTGATCTGCTGTAGAAAGAGATGCTTGTGGGATGTTATATGCTCGATGAAGATAACTGAGGTCTAATACTGAAATTGAATGTTCAAATTTGAGCTCTAAATTATTGCCATTGCTGTCTTTTATCTTAATGTCCTGCAGTTAGATATTTTTCAGAGTATGTATATGCTGTGATCACTTGTTCTGTGTTATCTGCACCTTGATTAGTCAATTCGGCTTGTTGCATAACTTGATGAAATTGTAATCTCAATTCTGGAAGCTTGTCAAGTTATTTGACTAATTGAATTATTGCTTATGTGATCACTTAGCACTGTTTTCCTCTGCTGGGCGAAAATACATTTTTGGTGACAGTCAATAGTTGAGTTTGGCAAATTGCTATTTAGAGCTCAAAATTTGAATCTTACTTGTTATATTCAATTTATGAAGATTATAGACCAAAATAGCGGGACGGTCAAGATTGAAATCTTGAGTAACCCTACATCTGAGAGCAATAACTCAATTCAATCTGCTGAACATATGCTAGATTTAATCATGTATGACAATGCTGCTATAAGATTAGCATGTAGATTTTTATGTTTACCTGTTGCCATGCTAATATTATACATATATGTGACATTTATGTTGAGCATATGTTACTTTTGCAATGGCTTAAAAGATTAGTGTGTTAGTTAAGTCATTTATATGCCATGTTTTCCATACTTGGACAATTATAATAATTGTTAGAATTAAATTAAGAAATATGCTTATATCGCAATATTTACAACAGTTTCCAGATTAAAACACAGCAGGACACGATAGCTAGTACTACTGTACTAGGTTGCTTCTTCTGACTGATACATTATACAACAGCTTTATTATTCACTAGAAATAACTTAACAAATCCTTGGGATGATGCGAGCACGGAGCGGATGCTTCATGACGGTGGTGAAATCCAGCATCTCCGTCATGTCCACCTCCTCCCCCTCCGCCGCCGGCAGCCACTCCAACTCCCTCACAAGGCTGCCCACCAAGTACTCCAAGTGCAGCATGCCAAGCGTGTACCCGGGGCACAGGCGGCGCCCGGCGCCGAAAGGCATCATCTTGATCTCCCTGCTCCCCGTGATGTCCACGTCGCATCCCTCGCCGCCGTCCAAGAAACGCTCGGGCCGGAACTCCCGCGCCGCCGTCCACACCGTTTTGTCTCTCCCGATATCGGCGACCATGAAGTTCACGTCCGCGCCCTTGGGCACCATGTAGCCGCCGATCTCTGCGTCGCTCAGCACGGCGTGCGGGAGGACGAAGTGGCCCGGCGGGTGCAGCCGCAGCCCCTCGAGCACGACGGCCTTCAGGTACGGCATCGCCTGCAGGTCACTTTCTCTCACCTCTGGTTTGGCTTTTACCTCCTCGTAGACCTTGGCTTGCACGTCGGGGCTGTTCACCAGCTCGGCCATGATCCACTCCAGCAACGTCACCGTGGTGTCCGTCCCGGCGTTCAAGAACTCGGAGCAGAGGCTGACCATCTCGGCGTCCGTGAGCGGGCGGTCGTTCTCCTCGACCACGCGCAGCGCGAGGAGGGAGTCCGCGTAGCACGGCGGGTCGTCGACGCCGCGGGGAGCCATGCGTCTGGCGTGTATCAGCGGGAGGAAGATCTCGTCATGCCTCCGGCGCACGGCGACGTGCCTGGTCCACCGCTTGCGGAAGAGCCTCTTGGTGAGCGCCGGGAAGAAGCCGAAGACCGGGAAGCTAGTGATGGAGCGGAGAATCCGCAGCTGCTGCTCCTCGATCTCACCGAGCGCCTCCGAGGCAAGCCTGGCGCCGAGGCACATGTACACGAGCAGCTCGAACATGGCTCGCCGTAACGACTGCCTCACCGTGACGGCACGCGATCCGTCGCCGCCGCGCTCACGGAGGTCACGGATGAGCATGTCTCGCGCCCACCGCCTCGCCGGAGCTAAGAGGCTGATGCGGGCGGGGTGTAGCGCCTCGGCGGCGATGTTGCGGCGGACGAGGCGCCAGTAGGGCCCGTATGGCGACGTGCTGATGTCGCCGTAGGTGAAGAGGCGGCTCGGCTCGACGAGCGGCCGTCTGTCGGCGAAGGTGGCGCCGCCCTGGACGAGGACGCGGTGGGCGAGGCGGCGGTCCGCGACGAAGACGAGCGTGCGGAATAGGCGGACGGAGATGACGGGGCCATGGCGAGCGTGCAGCTCGCGGAGGAGCGGGCCAAGGTCATAGATGGATCGCCGGAACGCCAAGAACTTGGCCAGGAAGAGCACGGCCGGCGGGCCTGGTGGGAGTTCCTTATCGATTGCTTTCTTCTTGCCTCCATGACGTCTCTTGGAAAACAAGAAGAGTGAGGCTGCAAGCGAGAGGGAGAGAGTGGTGCACAAGAGGAGGAATTGCGAGGCGGTGAGCTTCTCCATTGTTGCAGCTCTGAGTCTGACTCCATATTGTAGACACTGAGTTTATCCTTAAGTAAACTATACTGATGCTGGTGTCACGGTTGTCGCATTCAGCTGTGTTGCGGATTGTGATATGGAACAGGATTACAACTTAAAAAAAAGTATGCGGGATTGCTAAAGAGCAAGCCTTGCTCACCGCGCTTAGCATGCTAATCAAGGACCCTTAAACAAAACAAGTGTATAGTTGTACGGAATTGCTATATATGACACGCACGATTTTTTTTCGTGCAAATCATTCAAAATTTTGACCTTGCCATCTGCATCATGATTCGGGCGCCTTCCATCCTCTAGTCTCCGGTGAGGCTCCGGTGGGCTTGTCTTCTTTGGCAGTAGAGAGTTAGGACTCTGGTTCGCGTGGATTAGGCGTTTGGGGTTCCCTGAGGCTAGCTATAGAGGGAGACCGGGGCAGCGGAGCACCGGCAGTGGGCGGCGGTAGCAGCAGGACGGTGAGGCGGCAGTGGTGCCATCATCCACGGGTCAGAGGGGAGCGGTGGACGGAGGGGACAACAAGACTAAGACAATATTAGGAGGCAGCGGGTGGCGGTGGTGGATCCGATAGCTGTAGCCATTGGAGACGGGGAAGAACGGCAAGGTGGGGGAGTTGGAGGCTGGCGGCGGCAAAGAGGAGGATGCGGGTGGCCATAGCGGGAGGGGAGGAGGAGACGGGCGACGGCGGGGGTGTCACTGGTGTCGGAGGTGATACTAGTGACACGGTGGTGGCAACGGGGCTAGAATCGAGTGGTAGTGGCAGTAGAGAGGAGGATGTGAGCGATCACAACAGGAAGGGAGGAGGAGACGATCGGTGGCTGAGGGGGTCACTGGTGGGTGTCGCCAGCATCGGAGGCGACATTGATGACGTGGTGGGGTGGTGGCACATCGGTGGTGGTGGGGTAAGGCATTGGGAGGAGGCAGGCTAGGGTTAGGGAATGGGGGATGCTTCTTTTTTATATGGGTTAGGGTTGAGCCTAAAATTTGACTAATTTTCTCCATTTATGCCCTCATCGCACTCTCTAGTACTCCGTCTATTTTTTTTAAGTACTATTTTTTACTTTTGACGGTCTCTGAGATGTAACTTTGGCCGTTACTTTTTGTAACTTTATCTCATGATATACTCTCTCAGTTGAGACTTTGCACAAGGATTATGGTGATGGTGAAATTGAGAAAGGTATGAGAGAAAATGACTCAGATACCCCTCATAATTGTCTTAAAAAGATGAGAGTGAATACTTTGTATGGGTGGTAATGAATAAATGCATATGGTTAAGAGAGAACAAATAGGGGTATGGTAGAAAACACCTCATTAAATCTACATGCAAATCTTATATTTTTCAACTAGATCATTCAAACTATAGGCCTTATAAGTTCTAACAGAGGGAGTACTGATAATAAAATTATAATATTATAAAAGTATTTTTAACGATAAATATAAAAATATAGTTTTTATGTAGCCAAATCTCGATCATTTTAGATACATTAGTTGTAAAACTACCACTACCGGGTTCAGCAGCTTTGCCGAGTGCCGGTGGCACTCGGCAAAGCACGAAAAACACTCGGCAAAGTCTTTGCCGAGTGCCACCCACGGCATAGCTCACACGTCATAGTTTCTGACGGCAAAAAGCTCTTTGCCGAGAGCTTTTCATCGAGCACTCGGCAAAGCTTGTGCCGAGTGCCGAAACGACCCTCGGCAAAAAAGGACAGTGGACGGCGAGAACACGGTGACGGCGTCATTTGCCGAGTGCCAGGACGGAATGGCACTCGGCAAAGCTATTAACTTTGCCGAGTGTCGTGGTAAAGACACTCGGCAAAGCCTTGAAGTTTGCCAAGTGTCATGGTAAAGGCACTCGGCAAAGCCTTGAAGTTTGCCGAGTGTCGTGGTAAAAACACTCGGCAAAGTTTTAAACTTTGCCGAGTGTTTTTACCATGACACTCGGCAAAATCACAACACTCGGCATAGTACGTTCCCAGAATGCCCAGAAACGTTTCTTTGCCGAGTGTTTTTACCATGACACTCGGCAAAGCCTCCCTTTGCCGAGTGTAACACACGGCAAAGTGGCCAAAAACTGCCTATTTTAATTGTTTATTGCACCCCACTCAAACAAATCACAATATCACAGATATATCAACAAGTAATCACCACAAGTAATCACATATATCACATATAGTCCACAATATATCACATATATCACCACAAGTCACAATATATCACATATATCACCACAAGTCACAATATATCACATATCACAAGTCACAATATCACATATAGTCACAATATATCACATATATCACCACAAGTCACAATATATCACATATCACAAGTCACAATATCACATATAGTCACAATATATCACATATCACAAGTCACAATATCACATATCACATATAGTCACCCCGACTGATGTGGTGGGTCATGAGGCATATTATTCGAAGCCGCCGATTGATTCTGCACAAAGGAGAAGAGATTGCATGTGTGAGACAAGATTTAAGGTAGGAACATACAAACTTAAACATTCATACTCCACTAGAAACTCACAGGAGTAGTTGCAGGAGGAGGTGGAGGGAATAGCTCCGGTGGCAGAGGTTGACCCATCCTCTCGCCAAAACTTTGCATCCACTGAAACATCTGCTCCATCCTCTGCCGCTCGGCCTCATTCCTCTGCCGATCGGCCTCCATCCTCGCCTCCATCTCCTCCCGTAGCCTCTTCTCTTCTTCCAGTTGGGCCTACAATATTTCACCCCAATGTTACAATGCAAAGCAAACGTATGTAAAAATTAATGAACGACGAATAAAACATAAATAACCTGGAGTGCCTCCATCCGGGACTGTGCAGTGTCCGGCTGTGGGCGTATGGCCGGGCTTGAGCTCGTGCTCCTTGCTCGAACCTGGGATAGAGTGGGAGTAGTGGCCGTGTCGAGTGTGCTGTCGCCAATCCAGTACCGCCCATGCTTCTTGCCTCCTCCCACCCTCATGACGACTTCTCCATCAAGGTCCTGGGTGCTCGGATCGTACTCTGGCCCATGGACCGCCCTTGCCATCGATGTGTACTCACTGAGGCGGTTGTGGACGGTCGCATTGTTGTACACCGAGGGCGGGTCCTCCGGGTTGTAGTCGACGTCGGATGGATGTACCAGCTTCTCAGGATTGTATCGACGTCCATTTTTGTGCCATGTCATCTGTTTCGCGGTTTCCTCGGTCATGTATAGCCGACGTCCATGCTCTACTCCTATCCGAGACAGAATTCCGGCAGCACCTCCCCGCTGTTCTCCAAATACACGTCCTGGCAGGGAGATTGTGTATCCGGAGAACAACAGGGAGATGCTGCCGAAACTCTGTCACGGATCGGAGTAGACCATGGAAACTAACCCCATCTACGCATCCTCGGGTTGTCCAAAAAAACGTGGACAATTCGAAACAGATACGGTTATAGATATGCAAAGATCTGCATATTTCCAACCGTATCTCTTTCGAACGGGAGACGCCTAACTAGGTTACGCCTAACCAGAGAATAAACTGGGCCGACCAATCAGAGAATGGCATTCAACAAAGTGATATAGCAATAACAAAGTGATATACCAATCAGATATGGCATTCAACTCCCCCTCATTCTTTAGAACATTAACACATCAGTATAGCAATAGCATCTTTCATAAAATATAACAATGGGGATAAACAGAGATATCATGACAATTAGACATGCAGTAAGAAAACAGAGATATCATGACAATGGGGATAAACTACTAAATATCAGAGCAATCACTAACATGAAAATAGATTATGGACCACATACAACATGAACAATAACTAAAATGATTATTATAGTCTGTATGATCTTGGATTAATTATGCAGAGCTGTTGATTGATGAAATGATCCTACTTTGAATTTAGGAAAGAATTAGATTACACTATTTGGTTGTGTGAATAATGGCTTAATGAGTCAATCTTGGCCAAGTGATAGTTGGATAACAATACTCCGACATCCTAAATATAAGCAACAACATAAAGTTACAATGTTATTCTATTTAGGAGAAGATCGGACAAGCTAGTCAAATCTTTGTTGCTAACTATACCTCTGTATATGAATATCAGCCACCATGTCTGAAGGCTAACGCACTACTCAAGCATGTAAAACACTCCTGATACCTTCCAAGCCTATGTGTATCCAAACGTGGAAGTGAAACGCAAAACATCTTCCTGGTCTACAAGAAAATTTCCTTGGTGTAAATGCAACAGAATGGACTTCGTACAACTATTTGAGTAGGGAAGTAAGAACTCTCGTGCGTGATGTGTGTTTAATTCCTTAGAGTTGTGAGCTCTGCAGCTCTCTTATAAGCTAGCACGGCTTTCTACTGGGGCAAGTTAGCCTGACTCTTTCCAAAGGTGCAGGATGCAATCAACCCTTGCATTCAGTGCACAAGATTTCACGTGCCACCAAAGTGCCAAACACCTTATGATCTGATTCCACCAAACTGTATATGACATATTAATGCGAGAAAAAACGAAAGGAGCATGGATCAAAAGCAAGATGCTTTGATTGGCAGAGCTCCTGTCTGCATTTTTTTAAAAAAAAAGACATTTTGATTACGGTTATAGATCATCGCTACTGCGTCAAATTAAGGTCACAATGATAAATATACATACTGCACATTCAGGTGTCTCAAACCTTCGGAGACTCAGGCGCCAAAACAAGTTGCCGTGTTCTTGTGATTCATCTCGATTTGTACATACAATTCATGCATGCAGACCTGCAGTACTCATGCGCATTACCTGCAGGAAGAAGAGCGGCTTGCCGAGGATGTCTGTTGTGTCGACTGCGTCGCACAGGAGCTCCTCTTCGCACGGGTACGGCGGCACCAGCGGCTCGCCGAACTCCTCCAGCCGGACGTCGGCGTCCGCCTCCACGAACACCACCCCTTCCCCGGTGCAGTCCACCACCAGCTTGCCGTCCGGGAGCTCCCGCAGACGGCCGGCGATCGGGTAGAAGTGTACAAGAGCCTCCGCAAGGGCCTCCTTGATGGCCTTCGCTGCGTCGTCGGGCGGCGGGCGGCCGCGGGGGAGGCGTCGGGCGGGGAAGGCGTCGGGCGGCGGGCGGCCGCGGGCAGTCGGGGGAGGCGTCGGGCGGCCGCGGGGGCCGGGGTAGATGAATTGTTTCATACTAGAAAGCTATGTGGCTACAATTCATTTGAGCAGCCATAGTGTTCCTTATGAGGATACTAAAAGATCCAAAAGTTTACAATGATGCCAAAAGCAGGAAAACTTTATCCTGCTACATGGCTATCTAACTAATAAATTTAAGAAATCATAATGAAGTATGATATAATAATGTTAGCCAAGAGCATCCTTTAGCACACAATGATAGAAAAAACTTGCCTCTTGTCATGGCTGTTTGTGTCAAAATATGTTTTTTTGTAATGCAAAAAAAAAAACCCTGCAGTATCAGCTGAACGATACATCTAATAATTTTATTTGTTCTCATGGTAGTATCACTCACATTTTTGTCCTGGCTTCTTGCAGGCATCGCTTCATCGTTGGCACAAAAGGTATTAGTGTTACATATCATTCTCACACTGCGTCTTAAGCATACAAAGGAATGATGCTGAACTGCTTTTGGAGTATTTGTATGAAAATGAATATATATGTTGATGCAAACCTGCCTTAACAATTTATATTGTCATGGACTATTGTCTTGCATGCAATTTGTCTCATCAACTTTGCTTCCCTTATTTAGCACTTTGGTCATGTATATAATGTATCTTCCTGCTTGTGCTCTATTGTTAAAATCACTGTACTTGTTGGACTAGCTCGTTTTGCACCTTGTATGCTCACTTACCTGCTACTTCATAGTTACTATTCCATATGACAATTCTTTAAAGCTATCAAATATGTTTAGTTTTGGGCCTGTAGCAGTTAATTCATATTGGGAAGCATAACATTTTATTGATATTTGCATTACCAACAAATGTACTACAGGACAATGGTTGCGCAAAAAAAGCAAAACCTGAGCAGCTGGCAACTCGGGTGGCCGGGATGGGAGGGGAGATCTACCGCTAGGCGCCGGGCAAGATAGATGGGAGCCCCGCCGCTCGGGCCGCCAGGCGTCGGGGTAGAGCCACCGTCGGGGGAGGGGAAGAGGCGAGAGCCGCCTCAGGTAGAGGGGAGAGCCTGAGAGCAGCCGCTGGGTGTCGGGGAAGAGCCTCCGCCGGGAAAGAGGGGAAAGGCGCCGCCGGGGAGAGGGGAGAGCTGAGAGCCACTGTCGGGCGCTAGGGAAGATGGGAGACCTACCGCTCGGACCATCGGGAGAGGCGTCGCCGGGGAAAGGGGAGAGGGGAGAGGCGCCGCCGTGGTAAGGGGAGAGCCGAGAGCCGCCACGGCACCGGACGTGGGAGCATGAGTGACGACTGGGAGCGCAAGGCCGACGGATGCGCGGCCTGCGTAGGCGAGGGCGGCGACGAGGACGCAGTGGTGCGGAGGCGGGGGCGGCGGCCAGCGGCGAGGGCACGCAGGTGAGGGCGGTGGGGGCGCGGATGCGGGGGCGGCGGCCAGCGGTGGGGGGCACACAGGCGAGGGCTGGCCGCCTGGGGATTTAACATATAGGGGTTTCGCGTGCACGGGGCCTGCTACCGACCTGCCACCAGCGGGCTGCGTGACGAAGGCCTCAGGCTGGGCCGATATTAAACAAAAATACTGGGCTTGTTACTACAAAGAGTACTACTAATAGTATTTTTGGGCCTCAGGCTATAGCCCACCTAGCCCGATGCCCAGTTCCGCCCCTGTGTAGGCCCGAGCGACGACCTCAAATTCAACGACAAGCGGTGCCGGGAAGAATAAGGACGAGCACCGAGCGGAAGGGAGGAGCAAACAGAGAACTACTATACACAAACGTGGGACCCTCCACCTCCTCTCTTCACCGGCGAGGACGCTGGCCATGCCACCTGTTTTGACTTGAGTTCTTTTAAGGGGCACTATTTACCCCTCAAGAGGTAAGAGCTTGGGTTAATCATGGCCTTCCATTCTATAAGGATAGTTTAGAAAAAAGAAAAAGAATTGTTAACTAGCTATAGCAAGTTAGTGGGTCACCTGCGTAATGCCATGCATTCAACCATAAAATGCTATGGTATGCAAGATCTATTTGAATCTGAAATTGAAGTTTAAAATTGCATAAGAATACATGAATATGTTAAAAGTAGAAACTAAGCATGTTTGCTTTCTCTCTCTCTCTCTCTTGCAATTACAAGGTAGATGCATATATGCACACACACCACCATGCACACACACCACATGCGAGTACGTCTCGGTAACATACGCCTAGAAATATGAAGTCCAAAGATAAATCCATAACCTCATAAAGTTCCTACTAAAGTACTCGCGTGTTTGTGAAGGTAGGAGCCATGATTTGATCCCAGGATGATCCGATGGTTGATATGCCTAATACCATGTAGGAGGTAATGGGCCATCACTTGCCATTGAAGAGTAATAAAACTTTTGGCTGAACATTATATAAAGAACAAATGTTAAATATAGCATCTATGTATCTACAAACAATCGGTGATATTTAATGTACCTTCTTTATATTAGAGATCTAGAAAATCTCACAATAATTCTTAAATAAAAATGCAAAATTCCTAGAAATTCTCTTGTTAATCAAAAGAAAAAGAGAAGATCTATACCATTTATTTCAGTGAGACTAGATTATAATAATACAGATTAATCATATATAGATAACAAATTCTCCCATTAATCAAGAGAAAAAGCGAAGATTTACTCGACTTATTTTTGTGGGGCCAAATTATAATAGTATAGGTTAATCATATATGCAAATTACAACTATTACAATTGTAATATACAGGTATATTTTTTAAATGCCAATAGACTTATATAACAAATACAATATGTTGTAATATCTAGTCGCGCAATTGTGTGAGAAATTCCGCCAGTTACTACTCCCTCTAATTCAAAATATAAGTCTATGAAAATATGTTGCTTAAAATAAAAATAATAATACACTATAAAAGTACAGCTAATGACGGGTCTAGTGATACCAATTTCATGTTTCTTTACATATTTATGGTCAAGCATAGATTCTAAAACAACATACATTCATAATCAGAGGTGGTATATTTAACTTTTGAACTCAATATGGAACTCTATAAGTGTCTCAGACCACATACTCTTTTTTGAAAGATTCCTTGTATCATTTACTGTAAGATCATATGGCGCAATCAGGGCGGGGGGGGGGAGCGAAAGGGTCTCTAGCCCAATGGTTAGAGGCCTGAGTAGCACCCCCCAGGTCCTGGGTTCGACTCTCAGTGGGAGCGAATTTCAGGCTTGGGGGAAAAAAATCCCCTCGCCTGCTACCACACCAAAGCACAGGTCTAAGGCCCCGCCAAGGCGTTGATCCAAAGGATCCGCCGGTAGTCTCACAAGGTCGGGCGATGGTGCCGCTGTGTAAGGGTGGAGCAGGGGTTCGGGGGTTTTCTCGGTCTGCGTGAGAAGACCTTCTTCTTAAAGCAATGCCCCGGGGGATTCTTCCCCCCGCAGGTCGAGTTTAATCAGGGCGGGGGGGGCGAACAATTGCCGCCGCTTTTTGATACCTAAAAACAAATCTCAAACTAGAAGAAAAGTAATCTAAATGACCAGATGTAGATTTCAACCGCAAGTCATTCGACTGCTCGCTCGACTACTCACTTGACCTCCTTTGCACGTAGTCAAAATCTTTCACTACACTTGATCGCTTTGACCGCTAGAACACTTCATCCTCTCAATCACTGACAAAGACCTTGTTGTAGCTACAGGCTAAACAGGAATGAAGGGGACTAGTAGAAGAGGAAGGGGAAGCCAGACTGTGGAATGGTTGGTGAGGATGAGAGCATGTCCCCCTTTGCCCCTCCTGGGGGTTTATATATATATATATATGAGTGGGGTAGAATGGGAAATCCCCCTTCTACCCCTTAGTATTTACAAGGGATGAGGGTACATTGGTATATTTACACTGGTATATTCCTCTACACTATTGGGCCTATTACATGTTGGACTAGTTGCACGGCCCAGTCACGGGGGGTTGGGCCACCCCTACAACAGACCTAAACTGTGTTTGACTCAACCACGAACATGAAATCCTATCTCTTCCTCAAATCAAGGGACCGTAAACCCTTTCAAACATGGGTTTTAACCAAAATCTACATTTTCTAAGTTATGGACTCTATCCACAACTCCTAACTCAACATGTGACGAAGCCTCCATGATCACACCTCCCGTATCTTCATCACACCTCATCAACTTCCATGTCATAGCCTCTAGGATCGCACCACCGTAGCTTCTCCACACATCACCAACTTTGATCTCCACGTGCTCCAGTGTTAGCCCGATCACCTCACATGACATTCTTAACCGTCTGGACCTTAGATCTCTTCATCCTAGTCCCAGTCCTCCTCATCACTGACCATTATCATCTCCACGCTACTTACACATGCAAAGACCAAAGAACTTTTTCCGGCACAAGTTCTCCACAACCTGATTGTCATCAGTCCACACACACAACCCATACCCTCAACCATCAGTAAACATAAACTAGATCATCCATGACCACCAACCAAGTTGTCCACGACCACAATCCTTTGACTACCGATCGTGAGGTCTACAACAACTGATCAAAAAGTCTAAGACCACGATAGTAGACCTCAAAGTCTACGAGTACCGATCACAAAGTCTAAGACCACCGACCGGTAAACTCTACGACTACCGACCAATAAAATCTATAACTATCGATCACAAATTCTAAGACTATCGACCAGTAAAGTCTACGACTATTGATCACAAAGTCTAAAACTACCGACCAGCAAAGTCTACGACTATCGATCACAAAGTCTTCGACTATCGACTATCGACCACTGCTACAGCACTCTTCCGAGCATGGACCAAATCACTATTGCTACAGTACTCTTCTAAGTATAGTTCACCTCCAAACACTGTAGCTCCCACCGTAAGGATTCGACCAATTTATTGTAGCTTCAACCGTACCAAAACCCTGTAGCTTTGGCTGCTCCTTACTCAAAAATTGTCCATGACACCGCTCAAACGCCATTTGATCCTCCGATGCTACTCGGACCTCGTTCGATCCTCCGATGCCACTCGAACACCGTCCGTTCCTCCGATAGCACTTGAGCACCGTCCAATACTACAACGCCACTCGAACATCGTCCGATACTCCTATACCACTCGAACGCTACCCGATGCCTTAGTTTCACTCGAACGCTGTTCGATGTTCTAATGTTACTCAAACGCCATCCGATACCACTCAGACCCGATAAAAATTATTCGAATTAGTCCGAAACTA
The DNA here is from genome assembly GCA_017311315.1 of Dendrocalamus latiflorus. Taxonomy (NCBI): domain Eukaryota; kingdom Viridiplantae; phylum Streptophyta; class Magnoliopsida; order Poales; family Poaceae; genus Dendrocalamus; species Dendrocalamus latiflorus. Next base: position 31,405,166 of record CM029640.1, on the reverse strand, counting down.
CTCTGATGCTAATCAAGGCCACTCAGACTAGTTCGAAACTACTCAAGCGTTGATCAAAACCACTCGGACTCGAAAATTTCGGCTGTAATCAACCGAAACTTTCACAAACACAAATTCTCATGAAACCCAAATGTCAATTATTTATCATCACTATATTCACAACCATCCACATGGTCTAACATTTACTATAGTATCACCGTATCAAATACAAACATCAAACAATAATGATAAAAGTTAAGCATAAAATTTATCAAAATTTCGAACTAAAAATATTAAGAACCAAACAGTATTTCCGAAAATTAAAAGTACAAGATAACAAATTTGAAAGTTCAATTATCTCCTAATAATTTACAAAACATTAAAAAACAGAAATACCAATAAACTTAAATTCGAAACTAGAGAAAAATATTTAGTAATATTGGGATAATATACCAACATGCTCTTTCTACATCCTTCTATGTATTTAAATTCATAATCAATAAAACCCAAATTGCACAAACAAAATTTTTTATACAATAATAAGATAAAATGTTCATACTTTTTTAGAAATAAAATGTTGGTGAGCACAAAGCGAACTATTCTTTCGCCTTTTACTAAAATGTTCATACTTGAAAGCAACCATGCCCAGGAACCACCTCTTTGTTGGGTGGTAGAATTGTGGGGATATTCCTAAATAACATTCTCGAATATGACCATGGAGATGTGGCTATCAATTGTTTCCGGTGAGCAATGAGCAACGTAGTAGAAGCTTTTCACCACATGAAGGAATGTCTGCCTGGTCACTCTGTCGATAGCATCGCCGCTTTGAAGAACAAGCTGAGTCAGTTCTTGCATCTCCAAATCAACTTGTCCGTCTAAATTCTCGACGAAGTCCGTATTTCCACCACCCTATGAACATTGATCAAGCAGATTTTGTAAGACGATAAATACCATACGATTCCAAAAGTCTATACGTGACAATTTGTGTGACGATTCATGTACCTACCTGCTGAGCAAGAACTCCGGCGGCAAGTTTGCGGCAGATGGAACAAGTGAGCTGCTCAAGCTGGGAATACTCTGAAAGATCCAGCTTCTGCTCACTCGAACCCCTACCACTGTACCTCCCTGAACAGATCTCGACGGTACGAACTAATAACAGCGCTGTGTTCCCTCCACACGATCCCCGGCTCTCCTCCGAAGTCCATGCCATGAGCCACTGCTTCCACTGAAATCAGAAAAACACCTGTGATGCATACATCAACGATGAAATTCAGTGGATGTAAACTTAGGTCGTTGCACTTTACAGCCTCACGAAGATTGTCTACCATCGTAGCCTCAGATGCAAGGAGGTCGATGAGCTCATGAAGCGCACATAGTAGGCCTGTCGCATCCTGTGCTGATCCCCTGCATTCATACGCGTGTTGCATTAAAATTCAAAGAACCGTGAAGCTACACTATTTTTACTAGGGATGTGCCTACTTATCATGTGACTTTTTTTTAAAAAAAAAGTCAAAATGAACCATGCATATTTTTGCTCAAACCTTGCAATACTGTCGTACTCGTCGCTAGTGAGCTTACTAATGATCACATCCTTCATGTTGTCAATGTAAGCTTTGCTTCGGAGGTGCGATGAGACGGCCTCGGCGAGCACCGCCGTCTGAGCCCATCCCAGGCGCTCGGCTGCTCGGTTTGGTTCGAAGATGTTGGCTGCAGCTAAGAAGTACGCCCTCAGTGCGTTATGTGCAGTGACACCATACATTTCAAGATTGTCCTTGCCATACCACCTGCATACATAAGCACGCAGTTTTGGCTTGCTTTTGAGCTAGAATTACTGACGTTTGCTGGATATATCACTATATCAGGTAGCAAAATAAATTGGAGGGGACTCGTCACTTTTTGAGGCCATTCCACTCAAGTTGGCAGAGTCTCTGGAAATCGCTGAAATCAGCTTTCGCCGCCTGGAGGTACAGGTCGTTGCTGATCAGAGGCATCCTGTGGAGTTCAAAACAAGGGTGAAAAAGCGGTTGTGTTCGCTAGAGGTAAATTTTACATGTAAACTGAACACATCAGAATCGAGTTTACCTAAAGAGGACCTTCGCAATCCACACATCACCACTGGCGCCATATTGCTCTAGGTACGTTCTTGTTTCAACGCGTGGTAAACTTGCTTTCCATGGGAAATCCAGTGCGTACCCGACCTGTTGTTGAAGTACAACGTGCACTCATTTACTATCTGAAGCGACATACATATATGAATGGACAGGCATTAGAATTTGGTACCTCGCCAGGCAAGTCCTTGGCGATGACCCACTTGTCGTTCAGTTTGTTGGAGGCTCGCCTATCTTGGAGGAAGGCACGGCAGTAGATTTTGGCCCGCTCGAGCCTGTCCTCGCCGGGAAACGCGACCTGAGCGGCACGGTACAGGTTGTACATCGCTGTGACTGATTGGTTCGACTGTGCTGGATAGCAGAAGAACTCGCCGTCCTTCTCGAAATGCTTGAACACACCTATTGATCAAAAAAAATTTGAAACAAGCCTATTGATCAAAACTCAATACCTCAAATTCTAGGTGGTACACTGTTAGGGTGTTTGTTTGAGGAATGAGTTGGCCGTAGCACCAACCGATTAGTTAGGATTTATTTGGAAATAGCAAGGTGAACCGTGCACTTGTACGGGTATCGTTCTTAAATTATGTTTAAATGGTTTGATGATACATGTGTGGTTGTGTTTTTTTAATAGAACACATAGATAGGAAAGGACTATCCGTGAAAAGTATATGCTTCCAATTTTAGAACATTATCAATTTGATTTAGGTTTCATGTTCATAAAAACTGGTTTTATTTGTATTATGATAGAGAGTATACATATTTCCCATATAGATTATATCTTTGAGAGGAAAAGGTTGTGATATTTTCTTTGTGCTGAGGCCATCTTTTTTTTTTTTTGAAAACTTAGTAGGCGGACTGCCAAAAGTTGAAGCTATCATTTCATCTTTACAAAAGAAGGCATCCTTATTAGAGCAAGTACAATAATGCTGACTAGGTCGCCTCTAGCGAAATCCACGTCAACACAATCCTATGTGGAAGAGAGAGACAAGAGGAGAGAGAGGCAAGCTGCCCCTCATGCAAGAGGTGACCTCTAGCACATCATACGAGGACTTGGAGGCGATGCTAGTTCTTAGAGCAAGTACAATAAGGGTTAGGGTCGCCTCTAGCGAAATATTAAATATTTGAGTGCTTTAGTAGAGGTAACCTCTACTCAACTTATTGTATTAGTTACCTCCACTATGAGCCACTTGTACTCTTTTTGCTTATTTGGCTAGTCCTAGAGGTGGCAGCCACCTCTTCTATTAAACTTGCCCTTAAATACTCCATCCGTTTCTCAATATATGTCATTGTAGGATTTTGCACAACCACCAAGACATACATACTAAAGATCATCTTTCTCTCCTTTATTTGCTCACTTATTGCCCTTGGATGTCGTGTATTACTCTTGTCCATAGAAGTAAATTGTAACACCCCGGCCCTCCACAGGGCCCAAGATGCTACCACCATCCACTTACCAATTCAAAAGCGTTGCTATTCAACTTTTAGCAGCACCTCTATTTTGTTTTAATACCCACAGGAGGCAAATGACAGCTAAATTTCAGATAATTGCAAAGCCAACTACTTTATATTGCACAACCATAACATAAACAAGCTTAGGGTTCCATTGCTAGCAAACTAAACCCTAGATTCACCATACAAGCTCAATATACTTCTAAACTGTTATTTCATCTGTACAGTGCCAAAAGTGCTATCCCATTCCATGCATGTCGTCATCATTCACCTAAAAACAACGACAAAGCAAGGGTGAGTCCGGAGACTCAGCAAACACACGATAAAAACAGTAACATCACTTTAGTCATTTCAATCAACTTCATGAACTGTAAGCTGTAATTCCACTCTATGACTGTAAACTGTAAGCTAAGTCTGTAACTGTATACTGTAAATCAATTCTATGTCTGTAAACTGTAATTCAACCCTATGTCTGTAAACTGTAAAGCATAACTGTAACTGTAAACTGTAAAGCGCGACTGTAACTGTAAACTGTAAATCACAACTGTAACTGTAAACTGTAAATCACAACTGTAACTGTAAACTGTAAATCACAACTGTAACTGTAAACTGTAAATCACAACTGTAACGGTAAACTGTAAATCACAACTGTAACTGTAAACTGTATATCACAACTGTAACTGTAAACTGTATCACTTTCTGTCACTGTAATGCAATGCAATATTATGCAATGCATCTGTATGCTCTGTAACTGTAGCTTATACCGGTATAGCGGAGTGTCCACCCGTCGATGGACCACTCGCCTCGTCCTCTTTCATACGAGGTCACAACCTCCACTCCCGTGGAGTGCCTACCTCTGTAGGTCTTATTCAAGAGCACTCCGGACTAGTCGTAAGACTTTCTCACCGACCTGGCTCTTATGCAATTGCATGATGCAATATGCTCCAAATGTGAATGTCTAATCATAAATGTTACTCATCAAACTATGATTAGCACATAATCACTTGCATCATCTCATAAATACTGTAGATCATGGCATGGAACACGAATAACAAACATTCGCCATATTTTACTGTTCTACCATGCACTTGCCTGTTAACCTGGCGGACGGTGCGTGGACGGCACCAAACTCGAACCGCCACCTGAACAAGCATTAATTATTTCAATCTATCACTCATGCAATACATTCAATTACGAGTAAATAACATCGCTCAAACGTTCAATCGACATAACCCACTCCTGTCTCACCGAGCAACCTCTCATTGACCCGATGCTTAACCAGTCTATAAATTGAGCGATCACATTATTTATACTCGCCGATCAAATTCTACACGCTTAATCTCACTTTAATCAGTTACACTGTCTAATCTCAATTTATTCTCTTCTCCCTCCTCTGCCACGGATCAATCAGATTAACAGTGGCAGTACCGATTTCGTCATCCAGGCATTCATATTAATAAACGATAATTAAATGATCACATGCATCAAATCTAATTATCGACCTATTAATTTATGCCTGACTCGGTAAAATAAGCAGAGAGAAGGATTTTCGATGCGTTACCCTGGCCCCGAACGATCGGATCGGGACAACCTTCCTCTGACCCAGCTGGATCGGGCAGATCTGGCCGTAAATCAGACTTTTTTTTCCTCTCTTCTCCTTTTTTCTTCCTCTTTCCAGTCGGCCGGCCGCACTCCTGGCTTCTTTTTTTTTCTTCTTCAGCCGGCCCCTCCTCCTCTCTCTCACTCGGCCGGCTCTCTCCTCCTTCCCTCTTTTTCTCCCACGGCCGGCGCCTCTTCTCCTCTCTCCACGCCGACGGCCGGCTCCTCCCTCACGGTCGGCGGCTCCCCCTTTTCTCCCACGGCCGGGCCTCCACCCCCGTGGGCGACGGCAGCGAGAGCGGGGAGGCGGGCGCGAGCTACGGGCGACGCTGGCGAACGGGACGGCGGCGTGGTCAGGGGAAGCAAGGCGACGAACGGCGGCAGGGAGGCGGCGACAGCGAGGCGCGACGGCGGCAGCGGCGCTGAGGCTCGCGAGCGGCGGCGGGGCTGACGAGCGGCAGCGCCGATGGGCTAGCAGCGGCAACCGGAGCGCGCAAGGGGCAGCAGCAACGCGAAGGCACGGGAAGAGAGCAAAATCCGGTTTGGCTTCTCCCTCTGTCTCCCTCTCTCATATAGATATTTGTGGGGTGGGCCGGGCTGGGTTTATACGGCCCAGGTATTACATAAATGAACTTAGAAATAGGAATGAGAAGGGTATGCAAAGGGGAAAAAGGTAAAAAGTTGTATCGAAAGTGTAGAATGACAAGCATTTCGGAACAAAATTTGAAAGCTAGAATAACATGTATTCAGGAACAGAGGGAGTATTAATTTGTCAAATATGTACGGACTTTTTTTATAAATTTTAAACATTCAATCGTAGTCATATTCATATACTATCTTTTCAAACAATTTGCATTTTTTCATATAGGCACTTGAAAGCTTGAAATATTCACATAAGACCACTTACTAAGAAAGAAAGAGTAGATCGGATTTGGGTAGATGAGACAGAGCACATGCATGCGGCGGCCTTATTGTGAAGGATGGGTTGTGGACCTTCATGGCCTTCTGTATTGCCAAGGACCTCACGACCCCGCAAGTGAGGCTACATCGCCAACTTCGAGGTTGTTTCCGTGGGAGAGGAAGAGGGGGAGAGAGAAAGAGAGGGGAAAGAGGAGGGGATTGATATGTGTGTTTTATCTCTTTAATCTTCCTAATATGCAGAGTATATAGAAAAGTCACATGAATGACAATGGAAATTTGTGTACATAAATCTATACTGCAAAACCGTGTATGACTCCACCTCTAAGAAAATGAAGAGATCGCTTAAAAAAAAGCCTCTAACCGAGAGAATTTTCGTTAAAAACTCCTTATGATGGCTAACACAAGTAACATGTTATGAGGTAACACCTCTTGGCAAGGTGGTAGAGTTGTGGCAGTACGATTCCATCCATCAGGGTCTAAATCTTAGTGCTCAATCTGTATGCATATGTGAGTGAGCCTTCGTGGGAACTTTGTAAAGTCGCGGATTTATCTCCGACCTCTGTATTTCTAGGTGTGTACTAAGGGGGTGCACTTGAGTGTGTGCATATGCGTGCATCTTCCTTATAGTTGAAAAATTGTTTTAACTGATGTTAAGTCAAACACATAAAAAAACAGCAAAACTTTCATCTATAGAACCACATATATATTTAAAGCTATTGTACCTGTAATATGTACATTGACATTCATCAAACTGCTTATAAATTAGTTAGCATGAAAAAGAATATGTAGAAGTGCACATAATTTTGCCACCCGGTTGCGACAAGGAACAGCAGCAAACTCCATTGGACTTTAGGCACAAAGAGAATAAGTGGCATTCCACTTTTTATCTTTTTGTCCTTTTTCCTATCACAACCCTTGTACGTGATTTTTAAAATAAAAAATAAAACTCGTGTACGCTGATTAAGGGGGAGAGACTATTTCTTTCTCTCTTTTCTTATCTTCCCTTTTGGTGTTAAATTACAAATAAAATATATCTTCAAGCAAAAACATCAAAGAGTGAAAGATTATGATTGAGAAATAAACTAGCAAGCATATCAAAAAACTCCAAATTGATAATGGTCTAAAATTCTATTTAGGAGAATTTGAAACCTTATGCCGATCGAAAGTAATCGTAAGGTATTACACAGTACTAGGCACACCTCAATAGAATGGTGTGGACAAGCTCATGAACAAAATCATCATGGAAAAGGTGTGCTACATATTATCCATGTATGGTCTGTTAAATAGTTTTTGGCTTGAAGCTGCTTCCACTGCTTATTATCTAATCAATCGGTCACCGAGCACTGCCATCAACAAGAAAACTTCAATTGATATGTGGTCTAGTTCTCTTACAGACTACTCGAGCATAAGGATTTTTTGTTGTCCTGCCTATGCTCATACTGATAAAGGTAAATGTGAGCCAAAAGCTGTAAAGTGCATCTTCCTCAACTATAAGTCTAAAGTTAAAGATTATAAGTTATGGAATCCTAAGACCCCAAATGTGGTTATGAGTAGAAGTGTTACTTTTGATGAGTCTACTTTGTTGAACGAAATTATGACTAGTGATGCTCCCATTGAGAAGTCACAGAAGACCAGCGTGCAAGTGTAGCACAACGTAAGGTCAAGAAGGCCAACTAGAGAGGGGGGGTAAATAGATGCTTTTAAAATTCTCTTGGCTAAAACCGAGTTTATATGCGGAAGAGTAAATTAAAGTGGTTTTTACACAATTAAGGCATAAATCAACTAGTCTCACTAAGTGCACCAACAACCTAAGTCTATATCAATGTTTACAATTCTAGGGTAACAAGCGAACAGTTCAATTCTAAAACTGTAAATCGCAAGAATTAAATTGAGCACAAGAAAGCAAACCATAATTGATACGGTCTCTTTTTACTGTGGTTTTCGAAGACTTATCAGTCTCTCTTAGTTCACATTGAGGTAAGCCCAAACGAATTGGACCAGCTCCATAAATTAAGTCAAATACCTCAGTTCCATTAATGGTAGCTCTTTCTCGTTTCGAATAGGTGAGCTCCAACCTTCATAACACACCGAGCTTTCTCACAAGCTTCTTGAAAAGATCACCGAACCACAACGCCTCCACACCGTCTAGGAGTCAGCAACTTTCAAGAGTAATAAACCAAGCCTCTTATTTGACTCTAACCAAGTGCAACACATGCACAAAGCTCAAGTGGATACCCAATCCACCTCTAGATACAACAAATGCAATTAGAGACCTCTATCATTACTCACAAGGTGCAACACATGTATAATTGAGCGAAGAAACTCACACTAGCTCAAGAGATTTAAATGGAGTGCCAAATGATTGTCTCCTAACGGGCCAAAGGGGTATTTATAGTCCCCACTACAAAAACAAGCCATTGGAGATGAAATCAGCAAAAAAAATATAGTAGAAATAGTAGTACCACAGTTTACATGGTAGTACCATACTAAAGTGCCAACGACTATAAACTTTAGCATTAAATAATCAAAACTAGCTGTTACAAAAGGTGCGATAGTACTGCCACACAAAGTGCAGTCATATCGGTCTAAAGTGATGAGAAAAACTCAAAAACAAACTTTCTGGAGAAAAACAACCGCCATACAAAGCCTGGTCATACCGGAGACCTTGATCAGACTGGCCGATCACACAAGGTGGTTGTACAACCAACTAATTAGTGGTATACCATCTTGGGTGGTCATACCGTAGGTAATATGGCGATAGTACCAGCCTTGAATTTCAGCACAGACGACACTCAGAAAAATGGTTATAACTTTTGATTCCGATGCCAGAATTGAGTAATCTTAGACTCTATGGAAAGTTTATTCATAGGGCTACACAACTCACCTATTTACATGATCTTAAATATATTATATTAACTTAGAAAGAATAAGAACTCCAAAGAGTCACTATCATGGTCTAAGTCTAAAGATATAGTAACAAGCAATCATAGACTATGCCAAGGGAAAACACATGAACTTTAACAATTTGTAAAGTACATTTAAAAACGTAGATCATGCAACAAGGAGTAGGTACATGGACTTTAACTATTTGCAAAATATATTTGTAAAGTATAGTTACATGCTATAAGGAAAAGATGCATGAGCCACAACTATTGTTTCCACCTCTGAGCAGATTGTTGTTCCAGTTTTCATATAGATCTCGGTTTCCATTACCAACTAGACCTATTCCTTCCTCATCTGGGACCCTTGTTCCCAATACTATTTATACCCCTATAAGCCTCGTGATAGCATGCACTATGCGCTACAAGTTATCTACACATGTAATACACCAAGAGTGTTCTATAACTTCTCACATATATAGTGATTTTAGCGCTCGTGCATCCATGATTTAAGAAATGTTTAACAAGAAATGATGTATTACATCACTTAACTTTTGCCACAACATCAAATTGCGGTAAAGAGTGCAAATAATGCAATCACTACATTCGTTGACAATATTGTGAATCGGATGGAGTGCACCTCTAGTATAGAAAATGAGGATTACGGTCATCTCATCAAAATTGTGGGCTGGCTTTCTCAAACTAAGCGCACTCTACTTATACATGCCATGTAAAATTTTTGAAGCATCTATTGTAAATTTTTTTCTTCCACAATATCTGTGGAAATATGGAAGGGATCAAAGACACGTGTGAGACATATCACCGCAATCATGGTTCTACAAATTAATTTTTAAACTATCTATTGTAAATTTTCTGCTTCCACAATATCTGTGGAAATATGGAAGGGCTCAAAGACACGTGTGAGACATATAACCGCAATCATGGTTCTACAAATTTGCTTTTAGTAGTACGACGAGGGGTGTTTTAAGTAACGTGCCCATTTGAATAGGAGGAAAATCATAAACAAATTCCTTCCAATTTGCCAACCAGAAAAATCGAGGAAAAGTGCATGGTACTTACATGGAGAGACATGGTAGCCATGCAACCGAAGGAGCCGAAAACCCATGGCGGTGTCATCGATGTCCTTAACTAGGGCGTGCCTCGTAGGACCCAGGCCTCCTTCAGTCCAGTGCCTGTTCAAAGTGTAGACACTTGCAGGTAATGGCTCGCAAACCACTACCTCTTTCGTTTTGAATATTGACACGATTTCTCATACGCCATTTGGCTATTATTTTTTAATTATGTTAGAAAAGTTATTAAAAGTATAATGACATAAAAGTACTTTTGATTAAAAAATCTACTAATATAATTTTCCTGTCACATATCTAAATACTTTGATGAATATTGTGGTCAAAATTTTAGAAGACTTACCACACATTGTAAAATGATAAGTAAGAAAGAATGGAGAGAGTAACTAATTGCCACAGATATTGGGCTAAGTAGTAATCACCTGGATGTTTTTTTTCAAACAATCATATAAATTTTGTGACCCTTAGATTAAGATAAAAAACCCTCATCCTTTTCCCCCTTACTATATTACCCCTAACCCTAACCCTATCCCGACCTCGCTGCCTCCCACCCCGCGCCCTTCGCACTGCCCCCTCCTTTTCACCGGTGACAAACCTGTCCCACAGCCTCCTCCTCCTTTCTCGCTGGAGCAGCTCGTGCACCTCCCCCCCCCCCCCCCCCCGGCACCCTTCTCCACCACCCATGGTCGGCGGCAGCCCCGCCGCCTCACCGCACAGCCCCTTACCCCTTCCCGCCATGCTACCCCCGCTCACCTAATAACTAGTGCCTTCTGCCATCGCCGCCCCACGGCACCACCCACCACTCTCTTACCCTGTCCGCCACACCCACTGTTGCCCATGTTAGAACTAATCTTGACTCGTGTTATTTGTGTTGAGTATGGTTGAGGTGGTTGAAACTGCAGTCAAAGCCATGGTCGAAATAGGTGGTCGACAGTGTGAGTGGTCACACTTGACCGATTACTGTAGCAGTCAGGGACTACGGAGTCTGAGACCCCTGAGTATTGTAGCAGTAGGAAACCCCACAGTACTGTAGCAATCAGAGTGTCCAAGTAAATGTAGTAGTCGGAGTGTCCGAGTATGTGTGGTAGTCAAAGCATCCAAGTACATGTAGCAGTCAAAGTCGGAGTCGGAGTCGAAGTCATAGAAGGACTTGAAGTTGTAGAAGGAGTCAAAAAGTTGTTAGAGGACCAAGTCGTGAGGATCATGGAGAAATTCTAGGAGGTCAGTGCATGACCATTAGTAGTAGGTGTATGTAGCTTGCATGTGGCCCGGTTGTATCTATTTAAGCCATGTAATCTATTGAGTAAATTGAGGCAAGTGAATAATAGAGAAAGAAGAAAAGGCATGCGTTACCACAAAAGAAGTCTCTCCTGTGTTTGTTCATCCTCTCTACTTGTGTGCGTGTGTCGTTCTAAGGGAGAAAGCATGTGTGCATTTTCTCTTGGAGAGTAGAGAACAGAGTTGATGAGTTTAGCTCCAACACTTGGTGTCAGAGTGAGGTACGAGGAGAAGCTACCTGGTGATGACACGCTGGTTAGTGTGATGCATGCGCAGTGACGTGCATTGGACGGAGGTGCACAGCTGCTGGCGATGAGTCAGCTGTAGCACCGTGCGCTTAGGAGCATGGCAGTAAAGCATGGCGAGGCCAGCATGGTGTGTCGGAATTGCACGTGATGTGCACACCAGTGGCGACGTGATCACCATGGTGTGGTGATGAAGGTGCACCAACAGCAGACTCCATGAGTGGAGACCAAAGGTGGCACAGTGGCGACAAACTCCAAGCAAGATGGAGGCCAACGGTGGCAAGGTGAGGTAGTGTGAAGCCATCTGGAATCAAGTTGGCATGAGGCAAACAAACGACGATGGTTAGAGACTGTCGTCGCAAGAAGAATTGAGGTTGGAGTCACCTGGTGATTCGTGTCACCGACGGTGAGGTTGTGGCGGCAAAGTGGTAGCGGTGAAGAGTGGAGGTGGCATGTCTCCTAAATACCTGCTACCAAGGAGCATCATCGACAACCGGCAATGGCATGCTAAAGTTTTATGGTGTGAAGCCATGGGTAATGGTAGTGTCCATGCCTCGAGATGATTCGACGTGAGGTCGATGGTGGTGGTGGAGGCCATCGTTGCATGAGAATTCGGTGAGAGACCGATAATGACAATGATGTGAAGCCGCTACGAGATGACGGTGGTGTGAGGCTGCTGCAAGATGAAGACATGCACGAACATTGATGTGAGACCGCTGTAAGTCATGCGAAGAGAAGGCCGTTGTGTGTGGTAAGAAGAGAAGGCCGTTGCGTGTGGTAAGAAGAGAAGGCTGCTGTGTGTGGCAAGAAGAGAAGGTCGCTGCGTGTGGCAAGAAGAGAAGGTCGTTGCGTGTGGTAAGAAGTCAAGGCCATTGCGCGTGGCAAGAAGAAAAGGCTGTTGCATGCGGCAAGACAATGCGGTTGAACTTATCGAAGAGTGGCGTGTCAAGATTAGGGGGAAATTATTGGAACTAATCTTGACTCATATTATTTGTGTTGAGTATGGTTGAGGTGGTCGAAGCAGTCGATAGTGTGAGTGGTCATACTCGACTGGTTACTGTAGCAGTCGGAGACCTTGGAGTACTATAGCAGTCGAAGACCCCGGAGTACTGTAGCAGTCAGAGTGTCCAAGTATGTGTAGTAGTCAGAGTGTCCAAGTACATGTGGTAGTCGGAGCATCCGAGTACGTGTAGCAGTCAAAGTTGTAGTCGGAGTCGAAGTCATAGAAGGACTCAAAGTCGTAGAATGACTCAAAGTCATAGAAGGAGTCGAACTCATAAGAGTCAAAAAGTTGTTATAGGATCGAGTCGTGTGGATTGTGGAGAAATTCTAGGATGTCAGTGTATGACCTTAGTAGTGGGTGTGTGTGGCTTGCATGTGCGACCCGATTGTATCTATTTAAGCCATGTAATCTGTTGAGTAAATTGAGGCGAGTGAATAACAGAGAAAGAAAAAAGACGTGAGTTGTCATAAAAGAAGTCTCTCCTATGTTTGTTCATCCTCCCTACTCATGTACATGTCATTCCAAGGAAGAAAGCATATATGTGTTTTCTCTTGGAGAGCAGAAAACGGAATTGATGAGTTCAGCTCCAACAGCCCACCGCCAGACCACCACCACCCAGCCTCCCTCTATGCTCAGGGGAACGGTGAACCCTAGGGGTGGGTGGCGGGATTCTCTCCTCAGGCTTGCCGGTGAGGAGGAAGAAGGGGTCGCCAGAGTGGAGGAAGAAAGGGTTGTTAGAGGAGAAGGTGGAGGTGGCGGTGTATAAGTCTTCACTCACATCCAAATGTGAGAAATTTGAATGATTATTTAGAAAAAAAACATTCGAGTGATTTTATATTCTACACTACTTTTAAATGGATATTACCTGTAAACGTAATCCAAGCACTCCTCAATTTCACTTGTGAAGTACCTCGATATGCCCAGTCGCTCTAACCGATCAGCTGCCCATAATCGCTCGAATATTTCGACAGGGTAGGTACAGGGTACTGAAACGCAGTGAAGAGTCAACCAAATTAGGATATCAAAAAACATGGTCATGCAGGAGAATATGTAGAGCCTAGTTGAAACCAGGGAAAAAAATTTCGGACGAAATTTCGCTATTTCGGCGAAATCTCGCTTCTTTCGCTGCCCAACGAAAAAAAGCCGTCTCGGTCAAAAAATTCGTGCAGATTTGAATCGAACGGTCGGATCAGCCCTCGGTCGCATCGCGCAGCCCAGCCCAAAAGAGACTCCGATCTCCCACGCCGCACTACCCAGCCCCCATTCGTAACCCTAACCCCAGCGTTGTCTCACCAGCGGCGGGCGGCGCCCAAGGGACCAAGGCGGGGAAGAAGAGCGGCGGGAGACGGGCGCCGGCCATGGCGGGGAAGAAGAGCGGCGGGCGTTGGCCATCCCCATCCTCCACCGAGCGGCGGGCGGCGGCCATGGCGGGGAAGAGCGGCGAGCGGCGGCCAAGGCGGGAACAAGCGGCGGGTGGCGGCCATGGCGGGGAAGAGCGGCGAGTGGCGGCCAAGGCGGGGACAAGCGGCGGGTGGCGGCCAAGGTGGGGCAACTCCCTCCCCGATCGATTCCCTCCCCGATCGATTCGACGGCGACACATCTCCCTCCCCAATTCGACGGCGGCAATGGACGGCCGGCGGTGGCCTGCTGGTATGCGCTGCCCAGGGACCCGAAGAAGGTGGCGCGGGTGTGGGTTGACACACACGGCGGAGGACTAGCTCTAATGGGGAAGGTATTTATCTCAATTCTCAAATTTTGGATAAATTTCATCAAAAAATTGATTTTTTTCGTCCGAAATTCGAACGAAATTAACGAAATTTCGTTCTTTCGTTCCTTTCGCCGGCAGCCGAAAATTTTTTTCATCCGAAACATTAAACCCTGGTTGAAACTAGGAAGTTTGAGGAAAATAGTGCAATCCCCTAGAATTCCTGCATAAGTCATTTGTTCCTAGTGCGCCCCCACCTTCAGTGCACATCAGTTTCATGCATATCTGGCTTTACATGGCTTCAAGATTCTCAGAATGTCAGATCTCTCGTTTTATATGTCTTCAAGAATTCTCAAAAAGTTAGTTTAAGTGACTGTTTAATTTAGTCAATCGAAAAATTTATACGCAAATTCAATCTATACCAATCTACAAAAGAAATTATGGGAAGCTCCAATTAATCAGCATCATCTATCTATGCACACTGTCTATAGACTGCTTGCCATAATTATTAGTAATTACCTCCCCCGTTGAACTTTTTGATGATTCCGTCAAGGAATTGAAGGCATTTCCCGTCTCCAGTTCGCATAAGAGCATACGCTGTGGGAGCAGATGATGACATAAATGAGCCATCTGAATACTGGAGCTTAAGTAGCTTTTCCCAGTCTAAGCCTTGCTGTATTCCCTCTATGCTATGAAGCAAAGTTGTTGGTACGGCGTGTAGTACACCTGTAGGAATCCTGCAAACAAGAGAATCAATCTATTGATCAATTACGTACAAGAGTTATAGACCTCACAATAACTCCAATTTACAATGGAGAAAATTTTGTAGAAAATTCTTGAAAAGTCATGGAAATTCATGCACTCCGAATAGGCCCTAATAATGAAACGAATAAATGTGTGTATATTATGTATACCTAGTGAGCTTTAGGTCTCTCTTGGCATATACAGCTCGCAAGGAAGGCTCATCACAAGGCATGTGGAGACCTAGGTCATTGGCCATCTCTAGCAGCGCGGGGAAGGTTAACTCAAAGCCGACTAGCATCCAGTCATCTTCAGCTTCGGCTAACCTCCACAAATTTTCTCGAATAAACGACAAACCTACAATAAATTAAATCAAATTGATGCCCTCGAGATTAGCTAGGCAGTTAATGATAAGAAATCTTAGCCTCACTTCGAAAACTGTGCAGATACTGAAGCCATGTAGATGATCTTAAACAAAGTTGTTGAGAGGTTTATCTACAACCAGACTACATTATAGTATACCTTTTTGGCACTTGTCAGCGTGAATGTTCCATGACTTTAGTGCGACGACACAGGCTAGGGTGTTAATAATTCGGTCATAGACCAAGAAGAAGGTGTCATCACCCCATGAACCATCTGAATGTTGATTCTGAACGATCCAGTCGATGGTCGAGGGGAACTGCGGGGCGTCATTTCCGTCCAGGTTCTTCACGAGGGCGACCCACGCTGTATCGTAGGCTGAAACATTGATCTCGCCGTCTCCTATTGACCTCAGCATTGCTCCGATTGCATCGATCATTTGTGGTATCTCTCTTTGTTCATCCTTGAGGTTAATTTTGTACTGAATCCAAAGACAGAGTGATTATATTTTTGTGTGCAAATAATGAGTTCACTTAGCAGGATTTTGACCTTAAGTTTTACACGAACCTTGTCTCGTCTTTCTCCATCAAATGGTTCGCATATCACTGCATCCGGAGCTTTGTCATTTACTAACCTCATCAGCATGCACCCTAAGAAGCAGAAGTGACATGTGAATGCCGACAGTAGAGTATCATGCATTGTGTTTTTGCCTTTCTGAAACAAGGTTGTGAAAGTGGAAGATGATATGAACTTGTCCTACGAAACTAAAGTCTTGCGGTACTCCGTCCATCAAAAAAGAAGACAAATGGATCTGGGCAAACTACAATAATTAATTAGTGCATGTTAATTCAGGTAGGGATTAATTTTTTTTAGAAACAGGCTCAGCTTATCTCTATTCGAAATCAGGATTATGATTACACAGGTGTTTACACAAATGACTTAAGAAAAACAGGAACCCTGTTAACCCACATACAAAAGCCAGAGCTCTCTGAAGCCTGTTAAGCACACACATGTGCAGCGAGGTTTGCCGACGGTCGCACGAAACAAATCTTGAAATCATCGAAAGGGACTATCCTCTCAATGTCCTCCAGGATCGCTCCTATTCCTGACCGGCAAAACATCTCCTGTGTTTTTTATGATCAAACAACTTGTATTTTTTTACCATACCAACTGGTGGTACTATTTGTACGATTGGTGTGTGTTTTATATTTTCCAGAATTTGATTCTTTGACCTTTCATTCGTTGAGTATTAAGAATAACTATGATAACCATTCAGAAAGAAAAAAAACACACATGGTACTTTCTTTAGTCATAAAAAAGTATCGCCTAGAATGCGTGCAGTCAAATCCTATTAATTTTGACGAAAGATACTGTTTACAATGGTATGGTTTGGATATATAAAAATGGTACGAGTGAATTTGACATGAAAAAATTCTTTCGTAATATTGCAATTTCATAGGGTTTTCGAATATGTGACAAGGGAATTTAGTAGTCAAAGGAGCATCTTCTTGACTTTGAAAAGTAAAAAATAACACACTTTTGTTGCTTGAGGGAGTATTTTTTTCGTGGAAGTTAAAAACTGCAGCGCTAAACATAGGTTCTAGGCATGGGCGCATCTAGCGTGGGTCAAGGGTGTTCAGCTGAACACCCAATTCTTTTTATAAAATACCAAGTATATAATAGGTATATTAGATGTATATATTATTAGTTGTATTAAAACTATATTTTATACCTGCAAATAAATTCAACCCGCACTTCTTGTATCTCGCGCGCAGCTCATGTAATATACTAGACCTATTTTTCTTTCCACCTCAGCCCTCTTCACGTCCAAAGAGGTAAGATATAAACAAAATCATAACATTTGTTCTATTCCTCATCTTGTGGCTGTCTGTGTGGGAGGCAGCTTCGGCCTTCGAGTGGCCAGCGAGTGGAGGTGCAGACTAGAGGCGAGTGACGACCAGCGAACGCGGACGTGGTGCCATGACGTGACGACAATCATGCGTGACATGACATGTGGTGCAAGGTGAGCGTGTGGCATCGCGGACGAGCAAAGAGGTGTCGTAGGCAAGCGGGCAGTGGCACAACGAATACAGAGGTAGTGAGCGGGCAACAGGAAGGGAGCAGCGCGGTAGCCGGGAGGGAGCGTGGCATTGGGAAGTGAGTAGCACCTCTAACTTATTGTCATCGTCCTCTCTTTAGATCTAGGTGTACTCCACCCCACTCCACTTATTTTCTTTCTTGGTCTATTTTGCTCCATGGAAGGAACATACACTTTTCTCTTAGATAGACAGTTCTTGCTGATGGGGAAATAGCAAAAAAAAAGCAAGATCAACAAGATATACAACTCTCATTTATCTTTATAATTTGTTGTTTAATTCATATAATTATGTGCGTCTTATGTTGCCCATTTTCTCATAAGAAATCATTAATTTCTGTATTTTTATTATATTTACATACACGTATCGTTGTATCAGTGTTTGGAGGAGGGGACGGTGCGCTGCGGTATTAACATATTCGAGCAACTTAGCTCCAAAATTTAAACACCTATTCTAAAAATTCTGGGTCTGCCACTGGTTCTAGGGGAGAAAAAAGAGACCGCAATCAATTAGGTTGCAAAGTAAAAACCATGTATAGCAACGAAACTAATGAAAGGTGGACCTGTACGTAACAGTGCAATTGAAGAATTCACGCAAGGGGCCTAGGCATCACTAATTGCATACAATCAGTTTTTCACGAGATTGATTACCACGTCGTCGACGTCGAGCGTGCGGGTGAAGGAAAGGCGGTGACCGTGGCTCGGCCGTCGGCCGGAGCAAACCAACGCGCGGCGGTACTGTAGTGGTCGTTAAGACCTGCATACTCTCTCTCTCTCTCTCTCTCTCTCTCTCTCTCTCTCTCTCTCTCTCTCTCGTGTGGACTGGATACTGGATATTGGACGAGTAGAGATATGAGTAACCACCACCATCTGCGTATTTATACTCGAATGCTCAAGGTTGCTGACAAGAGCACCACTAGTATAGGCGGACGTTCCTTTGTAGCGGCAACAAGTTAATTTTTCAACTCTGAGTTCGAATTTTAACCTATATCTTCAAAATCATTTGCTTGTCACTCTTGAACTATTAAATCCATTCACTTTTTACTCTTTGGTTGGTTTGATAAGTGGATTTTGCTAAGTTAGCAGCCACATCACTGATTTTGGCTTACATGATGCCCAATGACATCCTAATCAGCCAAACAAAATGAAAAAAATTAGATAGGGCTCATATGTCAGCCATATTTCCTTCTTCCTTCATTGCAATAGAGAGAAGGCCCACATATCAGCAACGCCATGTTGCATTATTCCTTCGTTGTGCAAAGAAGCTCCTTTGTACACAAGCTGGGAAGAATAACTTCGATTACAAGCATATGTGGAAAAGAAACTCAAATTAATTTGGAATATGAGGTAGGGAGGTGATGGAATATGATGTGACATAGATGATTTTGACATTAGCTCACCAAGGATGACGTAAAGATCATAACGGAGCTCAGGCGGCCATGGCGCGTGCTCGGCTCCTTCACGATGGTGAGGAGGACTGAGAGGAGTTGTGACCAGAGGGAGGGGTAATGGATGTGAAGAAGGCACTCAAGGAAGCCAACATATCGATGGAGGTGCCGCGGTGGCAGTGGCAATGGATCTACTGTGTGCTGGCGTGCAAGTGGTGTGGCAGTGCCCAAGCTAGGGAGCAATTCCTAGAGTTGATGATCGTCGATGGATGCTTTTGGCCAATCGAGGTGATGAGGATGGCCACTGGGAAGCTCGAGAACCAACTGCCGTTGCTCGTGCTCAGGAGGCTCATTGCCATTGAGAGCATATCTAGATCTATTTTTTTTTCTCTCTTTTCAGTCACTGAGTGTGGGCCCACTATCTAGGGAAAGAAGTCACGCTAGCAAGAATCCTACTTGTCGCCACATTACAAAAACCACTCATACGTAAATGCTATGTCAAGCCAAAACTAGGTTGGAATGGGTTGAGGGAGTCCAGTGAACTAGTTTTAATAGTTAAGAGTTGATATTCAAATAATTTTAGAGTTTAAGGTTGCTTTTCAAATCAATCTAATAATTTAGAGTTGTAATATGGACTTGTTCGCAGACGGAGGCAGGGATGTTTCTTGAAGGTCACGGTGGTAAATTCGAACGAGTCTCGATCTATTTCGGCCATGCTATGCCCTTATCTACAACAATTTTGGCAGGCCATAGGGGAGCTTGATCAGTGGCAAAAGGCTACCCAGGAACCTGGGCTGCTTGTGGGCGGTCTGGTCGAGGAGGTACACTATCAGTGGCAAAAGGTAGTGCTCGGTTGGGCTGAATTTTGGTTGCTTATGGCTGAATTTTCACTGTAGTTAGCTGAAATTACACTGTAGCTGATGATAGCTTATTTGACATAATTAAATTTAAAAAAATTTACAATTAGAAAAAATGGGTTAGCCCTTCACGTACAATACAAACAAATATGAGAAAAAAAGAACTGGTAAAAAAAGCTCAAAATAAGTCGAAAAGTTAGAAAAAAAATAAAATTTAGGAATAGTGAAAAATAAGCTGAAAGGCAGAAGCCCACGTTGAGCATATGTGACCCGTATGTTTTAGTTTCAGTTTCTAACTTTTAATTTATTATTTATTATTTTGTTTTTCTAGCTTTTTAACTTTTTATTTTTTTTTACTTTTTTCTGTATTCCTACGTGTAGTTCATAATGAGCTAACCTATTTTTTATTTTTTAAGTTTAATTATGCCAAATAAGCCACCATAAACTATAGTGAAAAATAAAACAGCTATAGTGAAAAATAAAACAGCTATAGTGAAAAATCATAGACCATCATCAAACTAAGCACCACCTCACTACACTGCTAGAAAAACTTATAAAATTCCCTAACGTTGAGCATAATCTAATGCAAGATCCACCATAGAGTACGTCTACGTACATATCAATTACACTAAATAAACTACCATCAATTACAATAAAAAATAAAATAGCTATAATAAAAAAAATCATAAACCATCACTAAACTAAGCACCATCTCATTACGCTGCCAGGAAAACTTATAAATTTCCCTCACGTTGAGCATAATCTAATGCAAGATCCACGTACCGTAGAGTACGTCTTAACGTACGTACCAATCATTCAATTGTCCATACAAGTTGTGTGCTGTGAGTCATAGAAATTAGCATATCTTATTCGTCCCTCCCTCCCGGCCGACCCCTACGAAATAAAAATAGTTCGGGTTGCGTGATAGACGTCTTTTTAGTTAATTACCAGCCCATGTGGAAATCGTGTTAGCACTAACTTAATGTGTGCTTTGCCTCTCTTGGATGGCGAAACTAAAATCGGGTAAAGATGTCTATGAGGCAACAAAACTTAAAATTTTACTATTTTTTAGGGATCGAAAGGGATATGATATGTTTTTTTCCATCTGTCACACGTGAACGTAAGAAATAGACAATAATACAAAGTTTTTTTAGATCGACAATAATTCAAAGTTAAGACTATGGTTGTATGAGATTATTTAATATGCTTGAAGTTGCATCCAAGAGTACAAGAACTCCAAACTGAGCTCGAAGGAAAAACAGCATGCGCAGGGAATTCCGCAACTAAACACCGTTTTTTATGAAGTTTGTTCGCTGCAACACTTCTGCCTATGAACTTTGAGGGAATTCCTTATTTGGCACTAGAAGTTGGCCGGTTCTCTGATATGCCCATCTTTCCTATACTATTTGTTTTTAACTTTTCTCTCTTATTTGCCATTTCTTCCAGTCTCTATTAGGGCACCACACCGTGAACAGCAAAAACCTACTAGGTTTTCTCAAAAATACTCATCTTACCCTCCTCATGTAGAGGTCAAAACGGAGCTGAATTCAGTTGAATAATCCAACTATCAAATCTAGATTTTCAAATTCGGATACTAAATAGTGCAGTCATAAATGTTGGATATGAATCTAGTATAACGTGAAACGGATTCAAAGTCGGATGTCCAAATAAGACTAGACAGCGGTGGTTGTTTCGTCTTGCTGCCGGCCCCACGAACTACCGCAGGGAGTGGTCGAGAATTCAGCCCACTGGTCTGCTCGCCAACCACTTTCCTCCTACACGCTGGGCCGAAATGTTCAGTTTGGGCTGTGGCGGGTGCACTGTTGTCATGCCAGGGCGTGAGGAAATCACGATTCACGGAGGCTGCCCCCTCCCTGCTGTTCTGCGGCGTTGTGTTCGCGGGGCGGCCGGCCGGCAGGTCTGCCTAGTCGTCAGGGCTACTCTTTTTTGCTACGACTTATGACTTTTAACTGTGGTTTGTGATTTTTAAGCTGTTTATGTAAGAAATTACAAAGTAACAAAGACTCACGTGCGGTTTTTGATGATATAAATGAAGTCAGTAAAATATGTACTACAATTAACTAATAAACTCTATCTTAAAAAGATATTCTATTTAAAAATTAATTACTGTAGAAAAATTGAAAAGTAGCTTTTAGAATCTGAAAAGAACAGGGCCTGTGCTCCCCCTCCTGATCAAAAACCAATCATCGCGTAACAAGGCTAGGAAATAATTTTGTCTCATCATCCATCGTAATTTGTGACTCGAGCTGTATGTAACTGCCGAATGTTATAGAGTTCCAGTCAATTTTTTTTCTTGTAAGTTGCAACTAATGCTATTGGACCAACTGTAGGGTCTCCAAATAATTCGGTACCATATTTCATATTTTAAATAAAAGAGATCATAAATAATTTGGCTAATAGATTGACTCCAGATTCATAAGAGGGGGAATTTCAGGAAATTAGATTGTGCTACCCCTATTTGTAACATTTCTTTTTTACTACTTGATTGAAATAGCTTGATTGATCGGTTTGGTGATTGTACTACTTTTCTCAGGCCATCTTACCTAGCATTTCTCTTCTCCATTCTTTGGGTAGGATAACTGCTAATATAAACGCACGAAACAGTTACACACACAATGAAAAGCAATGTACAACACGACAATTTGAGTATAAAGCTTTTAATTCAGGAAAGGTGATAACAATACATTAATTTAAGTGATCATCTCAGCCGCTTGGCTCTTTACAAGTTCAATTATTATACTGCAGGATTACAAGGGATGCTACGGGCCAGGGCTGAAGGCTGAAGCCGACTGAAGTAGGTTTTGGAATCCAGAATGGGGGTAGGCATAAACCCCTAGAAGGAAAATACATCTAGCATATACATGTACAATTCTTGAAACCCAATGAAAGAATTTGGGTCAAGTCTCGTGAGGAAGACTGACTAGTAGTATGAACTCTTGGACACTGATCATGGTCAGTTACTCCGATGAACCCAAGCCCTGTTAGTAATTGCTCTTGACCTTTTGCGGTTTCAAGTCGACCACAATGACAGTGATGTTGTCGTCGCTTCCTCTCTTCAGCGCAAGCCTCGCGAGGTAATCGGCTTCAAATATGGGTCACCTGCAACATCAGTAATTCCCGGTACAAGTTAGCAGGGGTTGCAATAAATTTGGACAAATGTTATCCAATGCACAGAAGTCAGCTGAACTGCCATTAGTTCAAAATTTTTAGGTGAAATTGGAGGAACAATGTTGCCCAAGTGTTTGGTGTAACTGATTTGAATGGCGCAAGAGATGTGAACAGATCCAACTAAAACCCAATATTAGCCATGGTCGAAGCGGAACATGACATAAGGTACCTTTGTTGCTTCGATAAAAGATGGCTTTTCTACTTTGGCAGGTAACTTCTTTTCTTAATCACATCTGCATACTCAATTCTATCACAGAGATACATTTAACCTCATTTTGAAAATTCATCAGCAGGATTAGTGGCAATATCCAGGTAATCAACCCTGACATGATTGCAGAAAAATCTTAACATGCTTTATATTCAAGGAACCGATTCCTCTGGCAGCAAGGCAAAACACATAATTGGAAATCAGCTTTTCAAACATCTCTCAACTATAAAAGATGAAACAGATTATTTCCATCAGTGTTTAATACTTCCTAAAGCCCATACGTTAATCATACAATAATGGAAATCATGCAGATATGATTATAGATCAAATGAGAATGGCCAGTTAATGCTGAATGTTGAATCACAAGCACATGTTTTACATGCTTTCATCAACAATCCCAGTATATTTGATTCGAACAAATAGGTTACGTATATGTATTTTGTTTGGGCTCTCAACCCAAGCTAGTCCAAATTCACACTGCATTAAACCAAAAACACACACTAGGAGGTATGTTGCAGCACAGAGCATGCACATCTTTCGGAAATTAAGGTGGAATTGACCTTTTCAAGGGACAACTAAACTAGAAAATCCATTCTACAAAGCAAACTCCATGCCTCCACACTGAAGGACATTCAAAATATGTAAAGATTTTTGAGTTTAACTTTCCTTATCACTTATCAGTATTTAACCACCTCTTTATCACTTGCTCTTTCTTGTCTTCTTTTATATGAGTCATGTCCAAATGTAACCTTTGTCATGCTGGCCAGTTAATTCAAATATTGCATGAAATGTACCATTATCATCTTTCGATAAATAGGCAGTGTGCTACTTGAACAATCATGGAAAGAACTATAAGGGTGGAATTTTGCGGTTTCAGGATGATGAACCTTCCTCTATTGTTCCAGTACAAAGCACAAAGGGTATGGATAATACCTTGCCATCCATCACATGAAGGGCATATATTTTCAGATCCTGGGACCACCTAATTCATCATTATAAATTGTACATATGGTACTTCTATGATATTAACAACCGCATGTTTTATTTTTAAGAACTATCTTTTGTTACCATAGAAAGCATTGCAGTATGAAATTAAGAATATAAACCATCAATAACATATCTGTACAATCCACCTTTTATTCATTGAAACCAAATAACTTTAAATCGTTCTTTGCACCCAGTACTAAAAATGTAATAAAAATCAAGGAACATTTATGAGAAATCATTCAATACTAACATTATGGGCATTATAGTGGTTGACCTAATTGAACACCAAACTACAACTAGAAAAATATGATAAATTTCCTAATCTTCATCTTAGAGGCAAACTATAACATTATTTTCGGTGAATACATGGAAAACATCTTTTCATCGAAGTACTGTTGGCTTGTCGTGCACGTACTGTACTTCATTGAGAGCCCTAAAAAAGAACAATGATAATACTAGTTAATAGATATAAATGAATTAGCATAGATATAGGAAATTATAATAACATGTATTAAATCATTTTAAGTGAAAAGCTTACATCATCACGTTCAGATTCATGTGGGCTGGCATCACTACCGTCATCATGCCTACCAAGCAAGTAACTCTTCATTTCTGCCTATTCTTCTTACACTTGGCTCATTTGATCCATGATCTTACGATTTTGTTCTTATAGTGTTTTATTGTTTTCCTCGGATGCTTGAAGTCTAGAAAGCAATTCGGCCTTAGTAACCGCTGGAACTGTCGCATCTCTTGCTTTAATAAATCAAAAGAAGGGCAAGCTTGCGTCTACTGATGCTTACACTGATTCAAGTGAAATCCCACAAATTCAGAGATTCAGGCTTAGCATCCATGAATCCGAATCAATTCAGGATCTTATCCACACAATGAGATTGTATTAAGGTAATCCCATTCCCACCCTTTAATAGCTTGATGTTTAAAATAGCATTAGCTTCACCAAGATCTTTTATTTCAAAGTTTTGGGAGAAAAACGACTTAGTTTTATTGATTACATCTATGCTGGTCCTGAACAATAGTATATCATCCACGTAAAAATAGAGGATGAAACCTTCACTCCCATTAAATCAATAATATACGCACTTATTGGCTTCGTTTACACAAAAGCCAACCGAAGTTAATGTATCATCAAATTTCTCATGCCATTGCTTAGGATCTTGTTTTAGACCGTACAAGGATTTAACCAAGAGACATACTTTCCTCTCTTGCTCTTTAGCCATAAAACCATCAGGCTGTTGCATGTAAATCTCCCTATCTAACTCTCCATTTAGGAAAACAATCTTAACATCCATTTGATGTACTTGGAGTTTAAATGCAGCAACTAGTGCTAAAGGCACACGGATTGTGGGTAATCAAGCCACAGGCGAGTATGTGTCAAAATAGTCTTCACCCTCCTATTGCGTGAAACCCTTAGCCACTAAATGGGCCTTGTACTTTTCAATAGTACCATTGGGCCTTCACTTTCTTTTAAAGATACATTTGTAGCCCACTGGCTTATATCCATTTGAAAGATCAGTAATCCCCCAAGTTCCATTAACTATGATGGAATCCATCTCACTACGGACTGCATCCTTTTAGTACTCCGCATTTGGGGATGCGCATGCCTCTGAAAGGGTATGTGGTTCATCATCCACGAGGTAGGTGACAGTCATCGCCAAGACTTTTCAGTCCTCTGCCTCTTACTCCTCCTCCACTTCAGTTCAGAAGCTGTGTCATCCATACTATGAGGAATAGAGTATTCATAAGAACATCAGGATCAATGACTTCATTTGCTCTCATAGGAAACACATTTTCAAAGAAAGTTGCATCACGAGATTCCATAAGGACATTATTAGCAATATCGCTAACCACAGATTTGACCACTAGAAATCTATAAGCTGTGCTGTGGTGGGCATATCCTAAAAAGACACAATCAACGGTCTTGAGACCAAGTTTCCTTTCCTATGGCAAAGCGCATGTACTTTGGTAAGATAGCCCCAAGTGCGAAGAAAGGACATGTTCGGTTTCCTCCTCTTTCATCCTTCATAAGGTGTTTCCTCGCTATTGCGGGGAGGCACCCTATTTAGGATATAGTTAGCTGTGAGAACTGTTTCACCCCATCATGAGTTCGACATACCTGAACTCTGTAACATGGCATTCAGAGTCTGGTTTTTTTTGTTCGGCTACTCTATTTGATTGGAGAGAATATGGTAGAGTAACTTCATGTATTATTCCACCTTCTTTGCAGAATTGGGAGAATTTCTTAGAGATGTATTCACCTCCTCAGTCCAATCTCAATCGTTTGATTTTCCACCCTAGCCTTATATATTTGAAAATGTTCTAGTGCTTAATCTTTTGACTTAAGTAAGTAAACATAACAATACTTAGTCGCATCATTGATGAGAGTAAATAAATACCGCTTGCCACCTTTAGTCAAAATACCATTCAACTCACAAAGATCAGAATGTATTAGCTTAAGTGGAGAAGTGTCTCGCCTCTCAACACTATGGAAAGGTTTCCGAGGCTGCTTTGCTTGCACACACACTTCACACCGTAAGCCCTTCTTATGCTTATAACTTGGAATTAAACTCATTTTACTTAACCGCTCTATGGCTTCAAAATTAACATGACATAATCGAGAGTGCCAAAGATCATGAGCTTTATTGCAATAAATGACATTGAAAATATTTGGATTATTAAAATCAAGAATAGATAAGCACAACAAGCCACCACTTTCATAGCCTTTTCCCACAAAAGTACTAAATTTAGTCAACATGACCTTATTAGATTCGAAAACAAACTTTATTCCTTGCATACAAAGCATGGACCTGTTGATAAGGTTACGGAACATTTCAGGCACAAATAGTACGTCTCCAAGGATCAGTGTCTCGCCAGAAGTAAGCTTCAAACAGACTTTGCCAATCCCACGCACTATAGCAGTGGCGCCGTTGCCCATTAGGATAGAGCCACCAGCGTCACCCTGAAATGAAGAGAAACATGAACGATCAGCACATATATGTCTAGTTGCACCTGTATAAATCCACCAATCAATTGATGAATTTACCATAAAGGCCTAAGGTACATACTGATATGAGATGGTACTGGCTATAGCCACATTGGATTCCGCCTTACTCTTGTGCTGATCTGGAGATGGTCTCTTGCCTTTACGGTCACGACACTTGCTGGCCTTATGACCTTCCTACCACACACGTAACAAGTAAAGACATTACTGCACAAGAGGTCATCACAGACGGTTCAAAAATGTCATCACAAACGGTTTTATTAGTCATCTG
Source organism: Dendrocalamus latiflorus (assembly GCA_017311315.1). Lineage (NCBI taxonomy): Eukaryota > Viridiplantae > Streptophyta > Magnoliopsida > Poales > Poaceae > Dendrocalamus > Dendrocalamus latiflorus. The sequence goes on along the minus strand of CM029640.1, from coordinate 31,377,800 downwards.
AGTTTATGGGTCAGTAATGATATGGGATTATCACAAACGACTTTCGAACCGTTTGTGATGCAGACTTTCACAGATGGTAGTAGAAACCGTCTGTGATATATCAACAGTGAGTACAACCTTTGGCCCTTTTTGTATTCTGGCCCGACAGGTTAGCAAGTGCAAGATAATCATTTATGGTGCAGAACAACAAAGAGCGTAAAATGAAGTTCTTTCATTTGTATGCATCCCATACCTATACCCCTTCAATCCATAGTATTTTTAGATCTTCCACCAACGGTGTTAAGTACACATCAATATCATTCCCAGGTTGCTTCAGTTCTTGGATAAGTATCGATAATAAAATATACTTCCACTTCATACATAACCAAGGAGAAAGGTAGTAGATGCAAAGAGTCACGGGCCAAGTGCTATATCGGTTGCTCATGTTACGGAAAGGATTCTTTCTATCTGTACTCAATCTGATCCTTATATTTTGCTATTCTGCACTAAAGTCTGCAAACCTCCTATCGATATTTCTCCACAGGGCTGAATTAGTAAGGTGTCTTAGCATTCTATTCTTTTTACACTCCTCCGAGTGCCAACGCAGCGGTTTTGCCTCCTTTGGGTTCGCAAAAAACCGCTTCAAACAGGGAATTACAGGAAGATACCATGCTACATTAGCAGGAGGTCCTCTCTTCACCTCTATTCTCTCGCCATCATCTGATTGATTCTTACGCTTGTATCGGGAGGCATTGCACATTGGACAGATATGTATGTTTGCATACTCTTTACGGTAGAGGGTATAGTCGTTCGGACATGCATATATTCTTTCTACTTCCATTCCTAATGGACAAAGAACCTTCTTGGCTTTGTAGGTGGTTTTGGGCAACTTGTTTCCCTTCGGAAGCATGTCCACCAAAAGATCTAACAATGTCATGAAGCTCTTATTAGACCAACCGTTAGTTGCCTTCAATTTCAGCAGTTCAAGTACGGCTGACAACCTTGTGTACTTTGACTTGTAGTATGTGAACAAAGGTTCCTCCGAGTCCTTCATCAAGCCCCAGAATTTAATATTCTCTCATCACAGTTCCCTTCTATATTGTAAAGCATCTGATCCAGATTGTCATCATGCAACCAATCCGAATAGGAGCCATAATCGACATCATCCGACAGCATATCATTGACTTCATCGGCAATGTCATTATTACTACCTTCCTGTGTAATTTTCCTTCACCATGACTGCTCCAACGTGCATACCCTTTTTTGAAACCCCTTCGAATCAAGTGTGTTTCAATCTATGCTCGGTTCTTAAACATCTTTAGATTCTCACAGTCAATGAATGGACATTACATATTTTCCACCCTCTTATTCAATATATCATCCCTAGCAGCTCTTGTAAAAAGTAGATACGCCATTAATGTACTCTTCACTCACATGGTTCCCAACGTACATCCAACTTCAGACCTACATTACGCATATAATAGTATGAATGATTTTATGCATGTTTTGTAAGAAAATAGCTATATATAGCAAGAATAATTAATTAAATTGAATTAAATAGAAATAGACTATGAATTGACTAAACCATAAACCATGCTAGATGTAAATAATTTTCTCCCTACATCAAGCTAGTTTGATCTAAACCATCTTCAATTCTTCTTTCACTAAAAACTATAGATCTAAATTATAATGCAATTAGGAATAGTTTCCTTGCCAAATTTTACAAGAAAAGAATAGATCTACAACCACTCATGCCAAATTGGCCCTATTCTTTTTCAACTTTTAGCTTCTGCTTTTGACTTTTCTACATTAACTAGCTTTTAAATGGAATATCTTTTCAAGATGGGGCCTACTAGTTAATTGTAGTATATACTGTACCGACTTCATTTATATCGGTAAAAACTGCATGTGAGTTTCTGTTACTCTCATTTATATCGGTAAAAACTGCACGTGAGTTTCTGTTACTCTGTAATTTCTCGCACGAACAGCTCAAAAGCCATAAGCCTTAGCCAAAAAGAACAGGCCCATAGTCTGCTTTCATCAAATGGCCGCCTCAAAGCCCTGCCTCCAGCTCAAATAGCAGCCTAGATCTAGAATTCAAGACGGAGGGTCAACGGGTATGCGCAAATTAATATTGTGGAATTATCACATACAGTTTTAATAAAAACCATCTATGATGACTTAATTATCACAGGCGAACCATCTGTGAAGTATCACAGACGGTGACGATTCTTGCTACTAACCATCTGTGATACGGTTTTCACCATGAAGCGTCTGTGATATTTCTTCTTCATAGGCGGTTTTTATCACTGGCAGCAACACAGACAGTCTATAAACTAAAAACGGCTGTGGTTGTATTTAATACTGATAGTTTTTAGGAACCGTCTGTGATGTGGCGTCTACAGTAGTGAAATGACCTTCTTCTTCAAAGACTGGGTCTTAGGCTTGTTCTGGGGATGATTCTTCATCTTCTTCCCATTTCTCTTAAAGTTCTTGACCTCCACCTGACGTTTCATCTTTGCTAGCCTTGGCACGCTCCTCCACATTAATCGCGCATGATAATTCATTTATCATCAAGCTCTCCTTAACGTGTCTTCGAGTGGTCACAAAGTCTCACCACGAAGGCGATAACTTGGCCAATATCATATTTACTTAAAAACTCTCTGGCAGGAGATAGTCGTATTGATTTAGATCAGGTGCATGGAGCTGAAGCTCATGGAGCTACTCCATCACTGACCGTTCCTCTACCATCTTGTAATTCAAGTAATTGGCAGTAATGAAAGACTCATTCACATTGTTCCCTTCTAAATACTTTTCATTCAGCTCATCTCACAGCTTTTTAGCCTTCGTGAAGTTGACAAAGACATCGAAAAGCTAGTTCGACAAGACAGCCAACAACCGAGCCAAAAATGAGTGGTTCACATCCTCTCAATGATTTTTATCCTCGCCCTCCAAAGGAAGCACTGGAGGATCCGAGATGACCTAAAACAATTTGAGGTCAACCAACCACAGTTTTGTCTTAGCTTGCCAACGCTTAAAGTTCGTGTCGTTAAAGACTTCCGGTTTAACGGAATCAGAAGATGAAACCATTTCAACGGTGATTGGTTTTCTGGATTGTTGGAAATTAAGCGGATTTAGCAATATTTCTATTTTAATTCCAATTGTGATTAAGCACAAGAAAGCATAGCAATAATAGTATGAAAATGACATGACCATATATATATTATCTCCCAGAGTAGATAAATAATTCATATCATTAACATGCTGTAATATGCTTAACAAAACACACATATGAGCATATAAAATTAGCATAACGCACAAATTTAATAATTAAAATATTGCTCTCAGGTGAGGAGTTGCACAAGTTAAAAGAAACTTGGCTTTCTACAACTCTTGTCAAATTTTCACGATCACGGTGACAATTTCTCAAAATTCTGCTAGTTTGACTTAAGCAAATATTACCTCTGTGTAGCTGATTTCGACCAAAACCAGTCACTAGGACAGAGTAATGCTACTGCAGGTACAACCTTTATATTTGGCAATTGAAGAATCAACACAAATATGATTTTGGCAAAGCCTAGCTACCAAAGTAAGCAATACTAAGCAAGTAATTTCAGCATAATCAATTGACAGGGCCTCAAACTACAATCAATAGAGATAACCAATTAGAATATGAAAAGATCACACTAGCAGAATGAATCTAAATTGCCAGTGTGATTTCAATTTGACAAAGATCCTCATCGAGCAATCAAAAGCCCACAAACTATCATGCAATCGTTATTCCAATGCCAATCAACAATTAAATATTAGAGATAATAAGCATATGATCTAGCATGGCACATGAATGCACAATAGAGGTAAAGAGAAGAATGATAAGCTCACAGTGCGGTGGCACTTCAAGCCATTGTGACAGCCGAAAAAGGGCTAGGCTCGTCGGAGAGACGATGTTCTAGAACACCAATCACCGGTGAATACTAGAATGTCAACGGAGAGGCAATTGGAGATACAACGCCCTACTCCACAAATCAATACTCACCAAATTGTAGAGCCGAGATATAAGTCGATGCGACACAAAGCCAACAAGGAGAGATTACGTCGCACGCCACTCAGTCACAATCAAGGTAAGAAATCAGAGAACCACTGCATGTGAGCACACGGTCCAGAGAGTGGATCTGCGAGTAAAGAGCACACGAGCCACAGCCTAACGTCCACAAGCATAGCCGCCGCCGAGCTCTCTCAACAAATCCCCAAATGCCAAATAGCCAGCGAAAGATTTGATTCAGTGGTGAGTTCTTCTCCCCCCTTGTAAAACCCAAACTCCCATCTATGATCTAAGCCGAAGAGGCCAAACCGATCAGGAGGATTCGGCAGCGCCACGACCGGTAGAACCTGAAGCCACCGCTAGAAGAAAAGGGAGGAGACGAGGAGATAAGAGAGAACCCGGTTAGATCTGGATCTGTCATCTGATCAGGTTGTCTGAATGGCTCGTCCGATCAGGTCATCCAAACGTCTCATCCAGACTGCTCGCCCAATCGCGTAGTCTCCCCTATATCCTTTTCTCTCCCTTTCTTACAAGTGGGCCCCATGGGCAATTTTCTTTCCTTTCCCAAAGATGAGGTAAATTATAAAATAGCCCAGTAGCTTTGGCATGAAAATTAATTAAAGGATGAGTTCTGCAAACCATAAAACTTCATGTTCTATGTGATAGGCTTGGCTCGTGTTCAGTTCATTTTCTCCATTGCACAAAGTACTGATCAAGTATATCTTTGGGCACTTAAATTATTTAAATCTACTAAAAGGAGGGGTAGTGACAGAGGCAAACACAAGCAAACAAGAACAGAAATATCATGATATGGCTCGAAGTCATTTAATAGCAAGGTACGAACTATATACAAAAAGATAAATTAATTAAGAGACGCCCATGCTTTAATCAAGGCATCCACATAAATGAAGCCTTAAGCCTTTGAGCCTTTCGATTTTATATGTAATGTCAAGAATAGAAATTTCATTCGACGGCTCCACGATGCATTTTCGAGACTTTGAGCCTTAAGCCTTAAGCCTTTGAGAAGCACATGGTGGGATTGCATTCGACGGCTCCACGATGCAGTTTCGAGACTAGATAACTATTGGCGACCGCATAACAGAAATTGCTGACGATGGACAATTGTGTGGTCGTTGATGGATGATTAGTTCCCAAATTTTCAGCCAGGAGTATCCAGATTTGTTGGTAACGACTAAATACTTGTGCTCGTCGTTAATACCTGGACGCTATTATCCAAAATACTAGTAGTGTGGGGTAGGGTTGCGTGGTAGGGTTTCCGAGGTAGAGTTTGGGCGGGAAGCGTTTTAAGAGCACAGAAGGCGGTAGTGGCATGGAGGAATGCAAGAGGAGGGAGACGTGGGGTGGGGCAAGAGGAGAATGGCGAGATGGGAAGGTGGGAAGCGGACGAGAAGGGGGAAGTTGGAGGGGGAGCACGGGTGGGGAGGAGAGGTAGAGCGGGAGGGGAAAGGGGCGCTTGGGCTTGGGGTGTGCGTAGAGAGACGATCCGGTGAAGATGGATGGCATAGTGCGGGTGATTTTTGCAATTTCAAAGGTTATTTTTGTTTTAGGTATACTGGATTTATACGAGAATTTACCAAAACCTGCTTCTCTCCACTAGTTCATTTCTAACGCTGCTCCACACGAGAAGCTGAATTCGATTTTTTAGGAAGCTAGCTGTTTAATATGGCTTCACAAAATTCAAAGAAGAATCTAGAAGCAACAACTGTGCCAAACAGGTCCAAAAGGAATTATCTGGTGAACTTTTCTACCTCCGCTGCGTGCTACGGCGTCGTCAGGAAGCCGTGCAGCGGGCGCACAGCCGGCAGACTCATTGGGCCGCGACCATCAGGAGATGCAATTCGCGTAGCCGTGGCGCGTCATGGAGCGGAGGAAGCCCAGCGAGTGACCGGTCCAATATGGGGGGCCTGACCACCGGATCCACGACTGAAAGACGACCGGCCGACATCAAAAGAGCGGCCCGTTGGACATCGATCGGCTACCATCTCCAACATCTGGTTGCTGTGTGTTCTGCATGCACACCAAGTTGCCTCCTCTTTGCAACCGTGGAGCCATACCGGTACGTACGTCCTTTTTCTTGCATCAGACAAAGTTGCTTTGTGTTTTAGTTAACTCGAATGGTAGTGAATCGAACCTCTTTATGGACTTGATGGACGCTGAAAATTTGTGCTCCACTCGATCGCGATATATGAACACCACGTTTATGTTTGTTTACGTACACAATAACACAAGTTCATTGAGGCACATGCAGGCGTGAGGTATTATTCGTCTCTGATCGATGATCCTGCACTCTTCGCTTGCTGCTGGCATGTACGTATTAGCTTAATTAGCAACTGATCACCTCGGCAAGGAGCTTGTACCGTCTAACCTTCACCCTAAACCGCGCCTTCCCAGCGGCGGCCTGCATCTTCCTCCTCCCCTTCGCCGTGGCCACCTCCGGCACCGGCAGCACCGCCCTCTCGTCGCTGCCCTTGGGCTTCTTGACCGGCTTGCATGGCTCCGCCGAGATGACGGAACTCGAGCACCCACCACACGGGCGCCGGCTATTCTCACCACCCTCTTCAGAATTATTCGTTTCTGACGGTGTGGTCGACATCCTCCGCTTCGCCGCCGCCGTTGGCTTCACCGGCGAGCATCCTGCGCCCTCCTCCCTCAGGCACCAGTTGCACCTCCGGTACGCCTTCACCCTCGGGTACAGATCGCTGCAGTATCTACACACGTACATATATGATATAATATATGCTCCTAATCACTAATAGACTAACGATTAAAGAGTGGCAAATAGGAACGGAAGCAATACATATGCATGCATGTTGCTACCTGTGTTGCAGCCGGAGGCGGCAGAGCTTGCACCGGAACAGCTCGCGCGGCAGGCCGTGGTCGCCGCACATGCAGCAGACGGCGGCGGCGGCGGCGCCATCGTCGTAGCCAGGAGACGCCATGGGAGATATATGGAAGGAGTGGAGGAGACGGTGAGGAGGAGGGATTACGTGTGTGATATGATCGATATATAGATGAGGAAGACACCCGGTGGAAAAGGCCGCATGAGGCTGTCGCATCTCGATGTGGTCGATCTTCACGGTCGCGGACGGGGGGCGGGTAGCTTTCGTGAGGTCAGGGAGGGAGAAAAACGGGACGAGTAGCGAGTAGACCACGCTGCACGCACGCCACAGGGTTTTCAGCGTGTACGTGTGTAGTGGCTGCTAAAGAAAGTAATGGCGCGTGACAGTTATCGTGGACCGAGGGCAAGACCCGCCAGGCGTATGGAGGTAATTTTCACAAGGCGTGATACGGAGCATACGGCATGTCGGCTGTGTTGTACTTCTGCACAAGTTTCATCGATGTGTCTTTCAACTTTTGTGCGTTGTTGTTATCTGCGGTGCAGGTGGAGGATATATATATAAACGAGAATACACAGGGGAACTGTGTAACTTTGATTTAAACGAGGTGATGTAAAGGCTTATGAACTGGGAATTCTAAAAAAAACACATTGTTGTATTTTGTAATCTGAATATGATTAAATCTGATCATTTAAAAAATCTAATTAGATTTCATTAAAAAGATATATTCTAACTAGAATGACTAGTCGGTAATGCGAACTGATTAGAGGTTATGATAAGTATAATCTTCGTGTTCGTGATGGGATCTGCACTGACTAGCACCAACCGGTGTCCATAGGTGTTTAAGCCGACTAGAATCAGACGTAGCTACTCGAGACGCTTCCTAGTACAATTCTTCATCATCATCTTTTGATATTTTGTTTCATCTCCGAGTGGGGTGTTATTTCCGTCTCCGATTACTGTTCCAGTTTTCGAATATGTCTCTAATTCCATTGTTGACTAGGACTCAGTTCCTTTCTCATCTAGAACTCTTATTCCCAAGGGTATTTATACCCCTTTGTAAGCTTCATAATAGATAGCACGCTTCAAATTCTTTACATATGTAATACGCTAAGAGCATTCTGTAACTTCTCCTTATAATGATTTTGTCGAGATCATAGGGAGTTGATGTCGGTAATCTCATGATCAACGACTGAATATAGGCCAGTTTTGATAAACATCAATACCTGACTTTTCCCTAGATCGATCAAATTTCTAACCTTTTGGATGTATATTAGCATCCATGTCCATCGGTGGCTGCGGCCCTCACCTCTCCAACGAGCATTAGGGTAGGTAGGTAGGCTAAGGCTCACCAGACCGTGGACCTTAGCTTTGAGTGCAACAGTGCCATCCAGAGGCTAGGGAGAAGGTTAGGAGCATCCGTGGGTGGGAGTTTGTCAACGGTTCATATGACTCAAGTTAGATCTTGAGGCAACAGGAGGCAAGAGGTGGTGGTGGATTCACTGGTGATGGGGTCAATGAGCTGCTTAAGATAGGAAAGAGGCGGGAGGTGGTTGTTCGGGGAAAAGCACTGGAAGATTGAAGCAACACTAGGGGTAGTATGGTGTTAGGGTTATGAGTAGGGAGCGAAGAATGTACATGAGAGAAGGAGGTGATGATTCTCGCTGGATGTTACGAATTCTGATAGACATTTTGTTAAGGCTGGTTAGATCTAGCAAATGTAGTTTAGATTACAAGAAATGTCATTATTGGTCATATCCTACTTCATAAAATCTGACACACTGGAGTATATGATTTACTTCATGCCCTTTGAAGCCCAAGTGTACAGTGCTTTAATGTTCCTCTTGTACTTGTTGATAAATACCAACATGAGTAGGCTGACTACTTTTTAGAAGAATTATGGATAATTAATTCTCTTTTTCTCATCTTGGCATAATTATTGCTACAAGATCTCATTGGAAGAGTGTTTTAAAACAACTATTACTCTGACTGACATAATTAGAGCTGTCAAGTGTGATATGGGATCTGATTTTGTCTCTAGCTCATTTTAAATTGTAGGGTGTACAAGACTATATTAGTGCTACCATGAAATATGTGAGTATCATTCATTTAAATCAAGAATAAGTAAGTTGTGAGCTGAGTTATGACTTTATGTTATCTACTTTACTACCTCAGTGTCAAAAGATAAGTCGTTCTAGGATGCCACATATTTTATGGTAACACTAACATAGTCTTGCACACCCCACAGTTCACTTTGAGTTGTAAATCACTTTACGTTATAATTCAATTATCTGTCATTTATTTGTATTCTATTTGCTTGTTTTCAAATGACATGGCTTGCGTTTTCTGAGGCTAACCGGAAAATAGAACTTGTTTAGCTATACAAAGAACTATTACAGGCGATTTCTATCACACAACTGTCTGTGATACGTAGACCATTATAGACGGTTTTTTGTATTAGCCGTCTATGATAGTTAGATATCACAGATGGTTTTACTGTGTTTGTGACTTATTACAGACGGCTTGGATTCTAGTATCACTGACGCAATAAATCAAATGATTAAGAAACTGCCTCTGATGACAATTACGAACCATCTGTGATGATCTTCTCTGTAGTAGTGCGGATTCTAAAGTAATTCTAGAGGATTTATATTGTTTGCAGCAAAATTTCCATGCAACTCCTACTCAGATCTTGCGTTCCAAATGACTCCTAACTTTGAACCATGTGGGCTTAATGTACGTGAAAAAATACACATCGAGACTATTATTCTGAGGGATTGAACTAATAAAAATGAGATTTAAAGTCAACCTTTAAGCATTCTTTACGAGTCGATGCACTACCTCATTAGGGCGCTTGGGTCAAACATTTTTCGCCCACGCATAGGCATCTCATTGCGTGTGCTGGTGTGTCATCCAAGAAATGCCAAAATAACTGCACTCAGAAAATTGAAAATTTACTCTTTCGTTTCTTTTAAGTGACGTTCTTAACTTTCTATGGATACTAATAAAATTATATTATTATAAAAGTATCCTGAATGACAAATATAATGATATAGTTTTATATAGTTAATCTAGATAAATTTAAAAATAAAAGTGGTCAAAATTTAATGGCAGGAAAGCAGGAAGTATACTTTAACTTAGAGGTGGGAGTCGGGCTGAGCCATTTCGTGCTAGTCCAAGGCCTGACTGGCCCAGTCCGGCCCAAGCATGGTCTGGGCACGCCACGTAGTGGGCTGGGCTAGCACGTCACGAACAGTGGGTCGGGCTGGGCTTGCAAAGCCATGGCACGGCCCAGTGTGGCGTGTCGTGCCTGGGTCGGCCCGGCACGGGTGGCACGGCCGGCACTGCAAGCTCGAGGAGCACGATCGGCACGCTCAACGAGAGAAATGAAGATGGCGGTTGTCGCCACCATAGTCACTGCCGTCTTCATCGTGTATAGTTACTTTTGGCTGGGTTTAGGCTAGCACGGTGGCACTGTCGCCTTCATCGTGTATAGTTACTTCGGGCTGGGTTTAGGCTGGCACGGTGGACTTTGGTCCATGCTTGGGTTTGGCTGGAGGCGAGGTAGGCCGACACGGCATGCCACGACACGGCATAGTACGGCACGACGTAGCCCAAAGCACGGTGGGCCTGAACCATGCCAGCATGACACGATATGACGCTCCCCAAAACACGATAGATCCGAAACATACCGGCACGGTACATCCCAATGTCCACTCTACTTCAACTAAAGCGCAAGCTCGCGCAACAACACGCGACTCTGTTTTTTAGCCGAAAGCGCACGAAAGACCTGGGCTTGGTCAGGCACCTCCAAGCATCAGCTAGCATGGTGAGAAGAAACACCGGAGCCAACGGTGAACTTCCGGCCCAAACAATGACGGTCTACAGTAATGTGGGCCTCATTGGACAACAGATCCGTCAAAACGGAGGCCTAGCCCACAGAAGCCATGGGTCGCGATGTGCCAGTGGGGGGGTTCCGCACTCGGTGCCTCGAACGGAGACAGCTCGCTCGGGGAGCGTTCTTATTCTCGCGCGCTCTTCGCTCCAGGCACTGGATGCCACAGCATGATCAGGGCGGCGGATCCGAGAGATGGGCCTCGTCGACGACGAGACGATGGCAGGCGTACGCTGCCTCGAAGGCGGCGAACGATGCCGTTGCGTGCATGGCGTGGACCGATCATTCGGACGGGGACGACAGCCGTCACTCTAGAGTCTGAAGCGGTGCACCGATGAGAGCAAGTCCAATAATAGAGCCAAGTGTTTGGCTATAAGCCAAGTTATAAGAGCTAAGTTATACAATAATCTGTCTTCTATTTGTCTACAAAAGATTTTTTTATTATTATGTGGTACCATGTCTCACATTCTCTTTCCTACTCCTCCTCACATACATTTATTATCTGGACCCACCACTGCATAGGCTCCCGTGTACAGCTTGTTGCTTGCATGAGAGCCAAGCTCTCCTCTCTCTTCTCTCTTCTCTCCTCCACATCAGCAAAAATGCTGACTAGCTTAGCTATAAGACCATTGTTGTACTTGCTCTGACAAAGATGGTGGTGGTCGTGATGAGGAAGAGCTAGCACGTAGGCTAGAGCAATTCCTTTTTATCAATAGAGTTTCTACTATTTTTGGCATGTTACTAGAAAGTATCGGTATATTGATATAAAATTACATATTTATATGTAATTTAGTACCGAGGTACCGATTCTTCCTGGTATCTTCCAAAGATCACACACACACACACACACACACACATATATATATATATAGAGAGAGAGAGAGAGAGAGACAAATATATATATAGACACACAATTTAAAAGAAAGAGTTGTTGGTGGTAGTTCATCACTAGTGGTTCATCTGCCACCCCTCCTCATATAAATTTAGTGCCGACATGTGGGTCTTGTCCCTCTCCCTTACTACCCCGCCTGCTCCTCCTTCCTCTCCACTCCGCTGCCTTGCCCCCTCCCCTCCCACCTCCAGCTCCTCCTCATTCGTCGCCACTCCACTGCATCGCAACGCTCCCTTCACACCCCAACTGCCTTCCCCCTCTCCCTTGCCTCCTGTTCCTCCTTCGTCGCCCCCTTCTACATCGGCACCGTCGCCTCTTCCCTGTGCTCCACCGCCTTGGCCCCTCCCCTCCTCGCCTGATTGAGCCCCTCCCCTCCCAATCCATGCAGCCGCCTCCCCCAACTCCATCTTCCCCCTAACCCTCCCCTCTCTTTGGATTTCTGACCAGGGTGTGCGGCCTTCGACCAGCCCCCTTCGCCACAGTTTCCCTTCGTCCCCTCGTCACTATCCCACCGAATGTCACTAGATCCAGGCGTCTAGATCCCCAAGCCCCTGAGCCCATGGAGCCCTTGCTGGCCCAGGCAGCAGCGTCGAAGCGTGACTAGAGATGGGGGAGAGCCAATGCACTCATCATCAACCGGAGATGGGGGGGGGGGGAGAAGCAATAGAACTAAGAGAGTAGATCGATGGCAATGACGGCTCAATGATGCTGGTGGTAAGTTCCTTTGCTCCTTCTCTTTCTCTCTGTGTGAGACATTTCCTCAAATTCCTAATTTCTCCAATCTATCAATGAGCACAATTCTCTCCAACTAACAAACAGATTCTCCCCATCGTGGTGAGAACTTCATCACCTGCTTTCGCTGCCCAGCCTCGTAGTCCACATCTACTACGATGCGGCCGACGATAGGGCGCTCTACGACACGGCGGCCATCCAGGCCATCTTGGACGCCTGCGCGGCAGTCAAGGGCAGCCGCGTCCTCCTCCCGGGCCCGAGCACTACCTGGCAGTGACCGTCCACCTCCGTGCTGGGTGAGACTAGGTAGGAGGACTAAGCTCCATGATTAAGACTTTCCATCTATGATTAAGATTTTTCATCTATGATTGATTCAGCGTGCTAAATCGATAACTTTCTTTCCAAATTGATGTCTTTTTTAATTAATGAATGTTAACAGATTTGCTTGATATATTATATATCATTACACTTGCACGTATCTAAAAGCAATCCAAAGGCAGGGATGCTTGATGCCCCATTTCAACGTCATATATATATATATATGTGTGTGTGTGTGTGTGTGTGTGTGTGTGTGTATGTATATGTATATGTATATATATGTGTATGTATATATGTATATGTGTATATATGTATGGATCTCTCTCTCTCTGTATGTATGTATGTATGTATGTATGTATGTATGTATGTATGTATGTATGTATGTATGTATGTATGTATGTATGTATGTATGTATGTGTGTAATATCTGTGCTTGACAAGGCATTTGATTATCTCCATGCATGTAGTGCGGGCCCGTCATCCTTCCACAGAAGTTCAGCCAACAACTCAACAATAATAGAACGTGCCTTTGAACATCACTACTGAATGCACACATATATATGGATAAAGTTTGCAATTAATCTGAACAGAAGGGCTACATAAGTTGCAAGGACCACAAACTTTAGCTAGTCTCATCTTCTTGTGAAGACAAGAGCACAAAATACTACAAATCTGTAGCTGATTATGGCTTGGACATGGGACAAGAATCACATGATTGAGGCCCTGTTTGTTTTGGATTCTAGGCAAGCTAGCTACTTCTAATAGCCAAAAGCTCTCCCAAACAGTCCAGATTTTAGGCCAGCTACTGAGAATCTGAAAATCTGGGAAGGCACAATTGTACTGGGACCGAGAAGCTACAAAAACCCAGCTTCTCACAGATTCTGTGGACTTGTGCCATTAAAGTTCAAGTTATTTAATTACCCGCAAAATACCACTGAATAAAAATACCCCTCCCCCCGCGCCCCCTCCCCGATTCCTCCGCGCCCCCTCCTCCCCCACGCCACTCTCCTCCCCCCTCCCTGCCGCCGCCCACCCCGGCCCCCTCCCAAGACCTGCCGCCGCCCCGTCGCCCCCTCCCCAGATCCGCCGCCGCCCCGCCGCCCGGACATGACGCGCCACGACAGCCTCCTCTTCCTCTCACTCATCCTCGCTGTCGTTGCCGTCGCGGCCGCGGAGGCGGGAGCGGCGGCTGCGCAGGACCCGCCCGAGGAGGGGCACCTCCTGCCGCGCCAGCTCGTCATCGAGCTGCCGACGACGAGGGGAGCGGGCGAGGACGAGGAGGAGGTGTGGTGCGCGAGCTGAAGGCTGGCGGCGGAGGCCAACAACCTGGCGCCGTGGACGGCGGTGCCGGAGGAGTGCGCGGCCCACGTGCGGGTGTACGTCGCCGGGGCGGCCTACCGCTCCGACCTGGAGGTCGTGGCGAGGGAGGCGTCTGCCTACGCGCGCGCCGCGCGCGTCGGGGATGATGGCCGCGACGCCTGGGTGTTCGACGTCGACGAGACGCTGCTCTCCAACCTCTCCTACTACGCCGACCACGGATACGGGTTTGATGATCGTGCCACCCTCAAATTCCTCACCTCAAACATAAAAAAATGGCGAATTTTAGGCATCAAGTGACTATTTCTTTAGGATTGCATTCGATTCGCCAATTGAGACGCTCACATGAAATTCTTTTATTCGAAATCGCAGGCTTGAATTGTTCGACCACCACGAGTTCGACAAGTGGGTCGAGAGGGGGGAGGCGCCGGCGATCCCCTCCAGCTTGAGGCTGTACAAGGAGGTTCGCGAGCTGGGATTCAAGACCTTCTTGCATCAATGCGCTCTTTATAATCTGTGGATCAGACATCTATTAGAATGCTTAAATTGCCAAATTTAGTGCCGCAGCAATGCCCTTGCATCATCATGTAGTCAGTTTTTCAGTTCATGATGTTGTACTGAATAGGCGCTTCGGATCTGAATGTTCTTATGTCAATATCACTGCCAGAGAATAGTCGCCCTTAGTTCTGTCAAGCACCTAGCATCAAATTTGTTTTCTGATTACTAACTATTCTTCATTGCTGCATGCTGGGAGTCTGACACATGCCCTTCGCAATGTCCAGGGCAGCAGCTGATCGCAAGAAAACAGCGACGACCTACAAATCGGAGAAGAGGAAGGAGATGGAAGCAGAGGGGTACAGGATCCTAGGAAATTCCGGCGATCAGTGGAGCGATCTGTTGGGCTACTCTATGAGTGCTCGCTCCTTCAAGCTTCCCAATCCAATGTATTATATTCCATGACAGAACAGAAAGCAAGGGCGGATGGAAAATGCAGTGTTTATTTGGTGCATTTTTCATGCAGGGCCCAATTGAACTGAGTATTGACTGGCGCAAAGAAATTTGACAATAATACAGCAATGGGATTTAAACTGTACAAAAGCTTCACTAACATCATGTAGTAGTATTCATTATACTTGTAAGTTCAAATGTAATGAATGAAATGAGAGATGTCAATTAATGAATAAAATGGCGAGCTCACAGATATGTCAATGGTGTCTTGGCATCTATGCTCTACCGGAGGAATGTGTTTCTGATGGCGCTCTTCCTTTCAGCCCTCTTAAGGCTCGAATTAGCTAATTTGATCTTCCAAGTTGCGTCAGATGCTAGCATTTTTCTCCCTTGTGAGGATTCAAATAAGCTAGTGAGCACCTTCTTAGGACTGAAGCTTGTAGGTTGCTCACAAGCCGGGCTGCAACGA
Organism: Dendrocalamus latiflorus; assembly: GCA_017311315.1. NCBI lineage: Eukaryota > Viridiplantae > Streptophyta > Magnoliopsida > Poales > Poaceae > Dendrocalamus > Dendrocalamus latiflorus. The sequence continues at coordinate 31,362,351 of CM029640.1, read as the reverse complement.
TGTGATCGATCCCTGCATCAAAGGGAGGAAAATATTTTTAAGATGTAAATTAAGATGAAGCTACAGATGCACCACGAACTAGAAGGATGATTTCTTCTGTTCAGAGAAAAAATGTACAGCAAAAAATTTTCATGATGCAAATAACTTGGAGATTTCAGGATAATAATTTCTTCTGTTCAGAGACAAAAAGTGCAGAAAAAATTTATATGGAAACCTGGATGTTTGAACTAATTTCTTCTGTTCAGAGACTAAAAGTGCAGAAAAAATTTATATAAAAAACTTTCAGAGACAAAATCCATATAAAAATTATGATTTGGCGTCAAATTTATTGTCATGAAATTTTAACATTAGTTTCTCAATATTTGAACTAAGTACTATCAATACATAATCAGGACATCAACTCACCTTAGGGCATTTCAGTCAATACATCTATCAGGATACCAGCTGCACAGCTAGAATCCAAGATGCCAAACAGGCTAGCTACTCAGACCAGCTGCTACTCAAACTAGCCAGCTACTCAGAATCTCCAGCTAGCTACTCAGACCAGCTAGCTACCCAGAATCTCCAGCTGAAACAAACAGGCTCTGAGCCATAGTATGGATGGCGATGCATACGTATGGCACAGCCTTTTTACCATGGCTTTCCATTAGCTCGTTTCAACCAATCATGTCGCTATATAAGCCATTCTCTTGGGGGAAAAAAATGTCGCTGTATGCATGTTGCCATGTAATATGGACATATGGGCTCGCCCTGGAGGAGGAATGGCAGAATTGTTTCTTTTGTGGTCCCCGGCGCGCCCTGTTTTACAAATATGGCCGCTTTGACACTTTTCTTTTCTTTTCTTTTGTGGATTTGGCTCCCTTCCAAGTGCGGGTGAACGAGTGGTTGATATGTGGCACCTCATGGCTCCCTGGACACATAAGGTGCCACTTATCAACCATCCGTTCATCCACGCTCGGAAGGAGGCCAAATCCGCAAGAAAAATACTCATCACTGGAATTTGATAAGAAAAGGTACAATGGCCTTGTTCTATTTAGTTTTTCAGCGGTTTTTAATTTCTGTTAACAATCATTATTCATTAGACTAAAATGTCATAATCAAAAACCATAAACTATAGTAAAAGCAGGCTACTAGTTTTGACCAAAACTGTATGCTTCCACATGCAGTAATGTTTCACTGATTATCCTAAGAAAATTGTTGACTATCTAAAGCTCCGAATTACTAGTCCTGTTTTTTCTAGGTTATAGCTGATGGCTTTTAGCTGTACTTTTTGAGACGGTGCGTGGATGGTGGAAACACTGACGTGGACGGCATACGTGCCGGTGGGTTCAGGAAGCCATTTGGAGAAACGGCTTCAAGAAGTCGCTTAAAGAAGACGTCCTGCTTGTTTCAATTTTCAGAGAAATCGAAGCCAAAAACAAAAAAAAGAACGGAGCCAATTTCTCCTCCAGAAATTCCTACCAAACACCCTCCATGGATGGCAAAGCTTGCCTTTAGAGAGTTTCTCTTCAATGTCTAATACCTTATATATATAGTAAAAACAATGAGTGCTCCTTGCAATCCACTAGTGGGACATATTCCAAGCTTGGAGAAAGTGAAACTCACTCCCCCTTATAATCCCACATTGGAGTTGCTTGAGTTTGGGTTTCTAGCGGCTCAGTACTATACCCGCTTTGTGCCTTACAATGCTCCAATGAATTTACCATGCACTGTTTGGGAGGGGGAATCTAGTTCCCATCAGTAAAGTTTCTCAGCTACCTTCACTACTATAAAAAGGTTTATATTAGATGTCTTATCACAGACGGTTCACCACAATCATCGGTGTTAAATGCAATCATAGACAGTTTAGGTTTAGAGATCATCTATGTTGCTGCCAGTGTTAAAAACCATCTGCGAAGAGATAATATCACAGACCGTCTGTGAAGTATCACATACGGTTCGTACCAAGAACCATCTGTGATATTGCCAAATATCACAGACGGTTTTTTATTTAAACCGTCTATGACAAACCATCTATGATATATTTCCCGTCTCGTAATCCCCTAAAATTGTATAATCTTTTGCTTGAATTTGAGTAGGATTCCATTACGATACACCTTTAGTAAAACAAGCATAACTTTTGTATACGGTATCCGTTTTCGATATTCTTGTACTCATTGGAAAGCTAACAATGAGCCCGATCCAAAAAAATAACCTGCTTGTGCCAGTTGCCCGCTAAGACCCCCCGAAATCTGCCATCTTTATCCTCAAATTTGCACCACGAGTTTTTGGTTTCTGTTTTTGCCAAAATTTTTGATATTTTGTTCAGAATTTGGGGTTCACCTCAACTGAAAAGTTGTAGATCTTGTCAAAACATTTCAAATGAGCATATATAGCCATATAGAACTTTGCTATTTTATCTTTTAAGCCTAGATGTTTACATTGCACCGGTATATACATATATTGTCTTCGTTAATTATGTATCACAGACGGTTTGTGGTTCAAACCGTCTGTGATAATTATGTATCCTTGATTGTTGGGCCCATCAATCATCCTTAACCCAATCCCAGTCAATAGAAACCCACCAAGCCCCACCCCACGGATTGTAGCTCCACCTCTTCGTCCCCGCGCCCATTCCGTCAAAAAATTTTCCACTCCCGCCTCTCTCTCCCCTATACATACTCACCCAAACCCATCCTCTACCGTGCTCAAAATCTCTCTAGCCTTCTCACCGTCCTCCTCCTCAACCCCGACCCTGATGGCCCTCACGAAGTAGAAGCACGCAAATCTACAGGCAGCTAGCTACCAGGATAGCGCTCAAGTCAGCAACAGTGACAGCGGGCATCAAGAACATTCATCTCATGTGCTGCATCAAAATCTCTCTACTTCTTTTATATTCTTGTCATGTTTAAGAGTTGGATTCGTAGGATTTGGAGATTCTTTCAATGTTCTTGCTGTGTTAGATGGGTAATTTGTTTGTTATCTTGTTATATTGTAATGGTAGATTCTAATCTTAATAGAAATGGAATGTGATATTTTGTTTGTTGTTATAATTGCTTGCTTTCAAAGGCATAGCTAACATTTTTGAGGTTAGCCAAAAAAATTAGGTGTAGAATGAACTATCACAGATGATTTTGTAGTATAAAATGTCTATGAACGACTATCACAAATGGCTTTATCCAAAAACCGTCTATGATACTGTCTGTGATACTCGCACATCACATACGGTTCTATCTACCAACTGTCTGTGATGTGAAATTATCATAGACAGTTCTATATACCAACCGTCTGTGATACTTGCCCATCACAGTCGGTTGGTAGCTAAAATTGTCTGTGATATGTGAGTATCATAGATGATTTTTGGTTCGAGCCTCTGTGATAGTGTACTTCCTAGACGGTTCTAGTTACAAACCATATGTGTTGTATTTATCACAGACGGCTCACAAACCATTTGTTATAAGCTCCGATTATCACTGACACATAAATTCAGACGGTTTAGAAAATCATCTGTGATGACAGTTCTGAATCATCTGTGATAACCCTTTTTGTAGTAGCGCTTAGGTTACCCCATGAAATAGAAAAAGGCCAAATTTGATTTCGAACTTTTGAATTGATGAATAAAAGAGTGGTAGCCACACAAGCAACATATAGCACAGTTGCTCTTATAAAAAGATGCGGGCTTTATTGGGATGTAGGTAGGCTATACTAATACAAAATAAAAAAATTTAGTACGTAAATCAGGGTGCCATACAAGTAAGAGATCATATATTATTACCACTAGATGCGTAGTGCAATGGAAGAAGAGTTGAAGCAACCCAATTCAATGTAGCACGTGTCAATATAGTGAAAGTAGTCAATTGTCCAACGTCTCTAAAAAGCGATCATCGGAAGCCGATTGTCCTTTAGCGGTAGTCAATCTCCACAAGACGATTGTCTTCTCTTTGGATTGTCCCAATTAGCACGACAGTCGCAGCAGCGCCTCTACCGAAGTCCACACGTACAGAGATGGAACGTTGTGCGCTGATATGCTAGTACCAACGTGCACAACATGGACTTTCGAAAGAAGACGGCTAGGGTTTCGATTGGTGGTGCGATGCCTCTCTATCTCACTCATCAACCCATAGCCACAATGCTCTCCTTTATATAGAGCCTCCGGTCGAATCCTAAGTCAATACGAGTAGAGATTGTATCTCACTCGGAAAGCCTCTGACCAGAACCTTATCCAGTACGAGTAGAGATCGTATCCTACTCAGAAAGCCTCTAGATGAACCCTTATATGTTCTAACCTATTAAGTGTGATCCTATTGGTTTATGAATACTTGATTGTAATCCAGAAACACATTTCCTATCACTAGTCAGTAACGATCCCTAACAGTACATATCGATCCCAAATACACACAAAGATCAATCTGGATGAATCTTATGCAATATGATCTGCAACCAAGTTCTAGTCACTCGTGATCAGTTCATAACTTCTTATGACCAAATCATATCTGGTTACGACCAGTCCATATCCTCATATGACCAGTTTGTGATATATCCAACCAGCTCATAACCAGTCAGTATACCCATACGATCAATTTGTATCTGATCGGACTTAACGACCTGTTTGTGTATTCTTTTTTGCTTCACGATGCCTGATCAAATTCCAGGTGAGAAACATGCATCCATAGATTGTTTAATTTTTTCCGATCTAATGATGGATAACTTCATGTGCTTGACTCTTCGACCATTCGTGGCATTGGCCATGTACTTTCTTTATCCGACCACATCAAGAGGCCCAGAGATATATCTCCTATTATGTAGGAGGGATAAATCTTATATCTGACTAGTCACATTTCTTTGTATGTTTCATAGCATACCCAAAAGCTGTCTTTATAATTACCTAGTTACAGAGTAGCGTTTAGCAACCTCTAAATGCACTATTACATATGTAGAAAACTGTGCTAATCCCAGGTATAAGCATTACATAGCATCATTGCTTGAGACAAACTGATAAAATATAAAAACATAACAATATCAACAGTGTTTCACAATGGGTCAATCCAACATCATGTTCTCTAACATGTGTTCACATTATTGATTTGCTATCTTCATATCTATGACTGGTGAAACATGATTATCAATCAATACATATGTTGGTCTATAAGTCACTAGTACCCGACCACTGATATCCGACTAGAGATCTTTTAAAATGATATCATACAACAGATAAAGGGAATATGACCATGAGGTGGCAACTTCTGGAAAGCACATATTAATTGTAAATCATATATACTTGATAACTTACTAAGCATAATGATGTAATGGTTTGATCATGAGGTGGTAGCTTCTGGAAAGCACGTTCTAGGTTTTGGAAATCATATGCACTTGCTAACTCACTAAACAAATGAAGTACAATCTGATCATTATGTGGTCAAAATTAAATTGTGTTTATTATAGGATGGAATAGGTAGTTGTATGGTATAAATTGATGATAGGAAGTTATTTAGTGTATCGAGACAATTATATGCATTTTCTCACACTTAATTTTTTTGAAAGGCTGCTTTTCTAAATACTCCTGAATATGAGTTAATTTTGCTGAGTTAATTTTGCAAGTACATAACAAAGGAGATCAATGGTGGAATAAAATACCAATGAGAAAAAGAATCCAATCAGGGGAGAAAAATGCTTGTCATTGGCAAAATATTTTTTGTTCATGAATTTGTATAATCTGTAGAATGTGTAGAGGAAAATGCTAGTGTTTTTTGTGTAGCTGTCACATCTACATGATTTGTAGAGTCTGCCAAGGAAAATCTAGGAATTTTTTTGGCAATCTATATGAACTATATATACAAAGGGGATGCAAGAGTTTGCAACTTACCCCATTCAGAATGGGTAAAGTAGGGTAAAGAACGAGAGAGTAAACTGGAACAACGTTTGGTGGCCAGGATGCAACTTGGTTTGTCACACAATTCTTTTGTTGATACTTCTCTTTTTATTTCGTCTTTTTGTCTCTAATATTTTTGCTTATACAAGGAGAAGGGGGTGTACTGTGTCATTGTGAGGAGCACAAGTTCTACATGAGCGCTCGAAAAGGTGGGCTGAGTTATCCATGAGACCACAAGATGATGGTTTTTTCCACGGAAAAGTGGGCCACACCCACGTGGCCGGTCCAAGGGAAAGGTGGGTGCGCATTTAGACTATAGCGTGCATAGAAACGCAATAGTTGTGTCCATTATCTTTTTGAGTCCTACTTAACCCCAACTATATAGCAGAATAGGACGAAAAATATAATTCATCGACGCTGTTGTCCAATTTTCATAAAACCTAGCAAATACAATTGTATCTTTAAATCTAGCTACGTAATTAAGCAGGCATTCGGTTAGTTCAAAAAAGAAGAAGGAAAAAACAACACTTCAAACCAATCAGAACCACTGCCAAAAGCTAAACGGACCGGGTTCCTGTTTTGTGACTAATCCGAACCGTCGATTGCCCGATCGAACGGTCCAAAATCACACATTGGCATTACCCGCGACAATCATAGAGCATGCCATGTCCAGGAGACAAAGGGGGCGTTTGGTTGCCTGGTTCTTGCCCAGCCAGGCTCTCCAGATGCAAGTTTCAGTTGTTTGGTTGCCCAACCAGGCTCCCCAGATGCAAGTTTCAGTTGTTTGGTTGCCCGCATCGAGGTTTGAACCTAGCTCTCCAGATGCAAAAGGCAACTCAGAGCCTGGCTCTCGAGATACGGATTTCATTTGCGTTTCTGGCGAGCCAGGCTCGCATGAGGGCAGCCAGGCTCGAGCCAGGCTCACATGGGGCAGCCAGGCTCCACTCACCAATGAACCAAACGTGCCCAAAGACTCCAGCATGAGGGGGAGACCGTACACGTCGCTAGTAGCCTTGTACAAGACTTGTGAGTCGAAGATATTGGCTTTGGGAAGCGAAACGAGGGAGCTAGCACATCGAAGAGGAGGAGAGGATCGAAGGGCCTGCCTGGGTAATGCAACGTAAGGACGAGAGATGCCGGGCAGCGATCGAGCCCATGTAGCTCGCTAGCTCCAAACAGACACCCCATGTGGTCTCTTTCCTTGATGACTCCCCCATAACCTCACCCATCACTCATCAGGACCAATAGATATTCTTTACATCACTCTACTCACTCAGTGAGTGCAGCCTCTTCTTGCTCTTTCCCTGGCTAACTAGGCGAGGCCATCCGCAAGAACAGCAGGAGATCGAAGGAGCTAGCTAGCTGCATCTCGCCGTGAAGGTTTGTACGTGCATGCATGCACTTCAATTAATTTCCATCTGAAGCATCCGATTAGATCCTTAATTAGTTTGTATACTCAACTGCACATGCTACATACGCGAGTGCATATGTCTGCCATGCCCTTAAGGCTGAACTTTCTGGGAGTAAATTGAAGTACGTGTATGTATGTGTTTGACTGTTGCTGTGTGCATGTTGTTTCATGGCGATCTTAGTTTGCATGCTCTGCAGGGAAGGCGTAGAAGGGATCGAGCATGTGGGAGTCGGAGAGCGCGAGACATGTCGGCGAGCGGGGGCTCGTCCCCGTCGGCGGCGGCTCCGACCGGCACGAGGGGCTCAAGAACGACGGCTTCGTTCGCAGAGATCAGTCTTGGTATGTGTCGTCGGCGATCGAGTCCGTTTTTTTGCTTGATTTGTTTCACGAGCTCGACCATGGGGGTTTCTTCTGCATGCGGCGAACGGTTCTTGCTGTCACGTTAAGTAATTGTTAATTAGTTAACGATGAGTTTTGTCTCCCGTAATTTGAGCAGGTATGTGAACAGCGATATCCCTAGCGATTTGCTCGTCAAAGTGGGGGATGTGAGCTTCCATCTTCACAAGGTGAGTGTACTTAAGCGTGTGTACTGAAGGACTACTAAACAGCCCAAGCATCTGACATTCTACTTAATTGTGCCACTGCCACAAATAGAAGCTTCTTAGTTTCTTAATTTGCTCTGTTGCAAGAAGACAATAATTATGGCATGCTTGTAGCTACACTTGTTAGTGCTAGGATGTGCATGAGTCCTGTCCTGTAAGTTGCAACCTACTCTACACTCCTAATTAAGCGTTTAACCAGACTAAACTACTGCAATTACCTGGTTGCACGTATGGTACGGTACGGCTGTCAACCACCAGTACCCCATGATCTCCCGGAGCGGCCGGATGAGCCGCGTCATCTACGAGACCGCGGCGGCGGCGGTCGACCCGGACACGGCCGTGGTCGACCTCGTCGACCTCCCCGGCGGCGCGAACTCCTTCGAGCTGGCGGCCAGGTTCTGCTACGGCATGGCGGTGGACCTCACGGCGGCGAACATCTCCGGGCTTCGCTGCGCCGCCGAGTACCTGGAGATGACGGAGGACCTGGAGGAGGGCAACCTCATCTTCAAGACGGAGGCGTTCCTGAGCTACGTTGTGCTCTCCTCGTGGCGGGACTCCATCGTCGTGCTCAAGAGCTGCGAGGGCCTCTCGCCGTGGGCCGAGAACCTGCAGATCGTGCGCCGCTGCAGCGAGTCCATCGCCTGGAAGGCCTGCGCCAACCCCAGGGGAGTCAGGTGGGCGTACACCGGCAGCAGCGCGGGCGGCCGGCAGCCAAGGGGCGCCGGCGGCACGGCGAGTCCCCTATGGAACGTCGGCGGCGGCGGCGGCGGCGACTCGAAGGAGTCGAGCCCTAGCCGGCAGGCCGTGCCGCCGGCGGACTGGTGGTTCGAGGACGTGTCCGTGCTCAGGATCGACCACTTCGTGCGCGTCGTCACCGCCATCAAGGTCAAAGGTAACAGTGCTTCTACACTGTTGTAGTGTTGTTAGCCTGCCATTCTGCAAATTAATCTGTATGGTTAGTAGTGTAATTTTGATGTGCAGTATTGCAACATGACTTACATCTTTGTTACTCTTCAATGATTCACCTGCAGCTAGGAAAAATCACGGCCTTTTCTATATGTGAGATAAACAAAACCTATTCGAGTGTTCTTGTATAGTAAAGCACAGTATAGCTTGCTCCTTTCGTTCAAGCAATGATATGACACTGTCACAATCAATTAGTTGCGTGAAGCCAATTTTGATTTGATCTCTTATTCCCAAAAGTGTTCCTGTTTCCCATATCACCACATGCGTAGATATATGTATATTTTGAAATTGTTCCGTAAGAGTTTCCTATTGGAGACCATAACCAATTGGTTTTGCTCAATTGTCCAAAGATGCCTCCCGGATGTTTTATTCCTAACAATCATCTAAGTTTCGGACCGTTGGATTAGAGATGCAACAACCTCTTTTTTTTAGGGGGGAGATTTTTTTTGGAGGGGCCGGGGAGAATTCGTGACCATTAGATCTCTAATCTAACGATCACAAATCTAGATGATAGTTAGAAAGAAAACATTCGGATAATGTTTATCAATACCATTTTTTTGTCTAATTTGACAAAGTTATACGGAAGAAAATTGGCGCAACAACTAACCTTGCCTAAGGGATTGCACACATTGCGTTGCCACAGCTCCTTATACCCATGACATGTGGGATCCAAATGAAGAGAGTTTGGCTTGCCCAATGATGTGTGGGTAGGAACCAAAACTGTCCTATTCCTAACTTGATCAAACATACCTAAGTTACGACAAGCTGTGGCAAGTTATGGCTTTCAACCAAACATTCCCTCGGTAGCGCAAGGCACCACCACAGTTTTGGCTCTTTTTTTCAAGCCTATTTATTACTAAAATGTTGTAGGAAATCCATCAGTTTTTACAGGGTTGACCCCACAGAAACTAATAATTCTACATTTGATCTCCCAATCTGTATAAGTTCTGGATGTGCCAATGCACATTGTCTCTCTAGAGCGATCCTTAATTCTACAAAAACTAGTACCAAGAACTAGTTAAATTTAACTTGTATTAACATGCTGCAGTGCATGAGCTCTTGGCAGAAACAATGATCTAAGCCTCTAAACTAGAAGAATGTCTCTAACTAAGCCATGTCTTCGTACTATTCATTGTTGATAGGCATGCGGTTCGACCTCATCGGCGCGGCGATCACCCACTACGCGTCCAAATGGCTCCCGGGGCTCACCAAGGACGCCCCCCACAGCGGCAGCATCGACGAGCCCTGGGCGCAGATCTCCGCCGGCGGCGGGCTCCACATGATCATCGCCGGCGAGGGCGGCAAGGACGACCTCGCCACCAGCGCGCCGGCGCGGGAGCAGCGCATGGTGGTGGAGAGCCTCATCAGCATCATTCCCCCTCAGCGGGACAGCGTTTCCTGCGGCTTCCTCCTCCGCCTGCTCCGTCTCGCCATCATGCTCAAGGCCGCCCCCGCCCTCGTCACGGAGCTCGAGAAGCGCGTCGGCATGCAGCTCGATCAGGCGGCGCTGGCCGACCTCCTCATCCCTTCCTACGGCCGCGCCGACACCGCCTACGACGTCGACCTCGTGCAGCGGATCGTCGAGCACTTCCTGGTGCAGGAGCAGACGGAGGTGGCGTCCAGCCCGGGGCGCGGGGAGGTGCAGCAGCCGGAGTACTACAGCTCCACGAGGATGCCGCCGTCCGCCGCGGCGTCGTCGTCGTCGGGGATGAACGCCAAGGCGCGTGTCGCCCGGCTGCTCGACAGCTACCTCTCCGAGGTCTCCCGCGACCGCAACCTCTCCCTGACCAAGTTCCAGGTGTTGGCCGAGTCGCTCCCCGAGTCGGCGCGCACCTGCGACGACGGCCTATACCGCGCCGTCGACTCGTACCTCAAGGTACATGTACACATACACAGTGTAGTCGCGGTTGATCACTGGTGAAGTGGTGATTCTTGCGATCGTGATGATTGGAGTCGTTAATGGTGGCGGGCGTTTGGTGTAGGCGCACCCGATGCTAACGGAGCACGAACGGAAGCGGCTGTGCCGGGTGATGGACTGCCAGAAGCTGTCGTTCGACGCGTGCATGCACGCGGCGCAGAACGAGCGGCTGCCGCTGCGGGTGGTAGTGCAGGTGCTCTTCTCGGAGCAGGTCAAGATCAGCAACGCGCTCGCGAGCTCCTCCGCGCTCAAGCAGGCCGCGCCGGACGGGGGCGCACTGGCCACCGTGCCGGCGATGCCGACGCGGCGGCAGCTGCTGGACGGCACGCCGCAGTCGTTCCAGGAGGGGTGGGCGGCGGCAAAGAAGGACATCAACACGCTCAAGTTCGAGCTGGAGAGCTTGAAGGCCAAGTACCTGGAGCTGCAGCACGAGATGGACGGGCTCCAGAAGCAGGTAGAGCGGGGCGCGCCGTCGCCCGCCGCCGGCCCCGGCGCCAAGATCGCCGGTGGCAAACAGCAAGGTCCCTCCGCGTGGAGCAGCGGGTGGAAGAAGCTGGGGAGGCTGGCCAAGATGACGGGCGCCGAGGCGCCGGGCCCCGGCAGGCACGTCGGGGCGCCCGGCGAGGCGGCGAGGAAGGGACCAAGGAGGTGGAGGAACTCCATCTCATGATCCAGCTAAGCTTCCTAGCTAGTGATCAGGACTAGAGCAGGGTAAGTTAAACCAGAATGGTGTTGATGGAATTTTTGAGTGTGTCCATTGGTGCAGACTGAGTCTGAGATGATCGTCTGTTTCCAGTATGTTGCATTTGCCATGACTCATGATAAATTGTGTTGGGAGATTGACTGTGTGTTAGTTCTGAAGATTTGCTTGTTTGCATCTGTAGTACCTAATTTATAATTTAAAACAGGGGAGGTTAGACCTAACTCATCATTATCATTATCTTTACTATATAAAAGGAGTTGGTGGTTGGTGCGGCCTCTTCCACCCCTTCTCACAAAAAGAAAAAACTGGCTGACATGTGGGCCCAACTGACAAAACATCTGCCGAGTGGCTTCTCTCCTTCCACTGAATCTTCTCCCCCGTTTCCCCACGTTCTCCGCGCGACCGCATCATCCCCACGTTCTCCGTGCCGCCGTTCTCTGCTACTCCGCCTCCGCCGCTGCCTCCTCCCCCGCTCCCCTGCGCCGCCGCCGCCTCCCCTCCCTCTCCCCCTCCCCCCACTCCTCCGCCGCCGCCTCCGCCTCCTCCTCCCCACCCCGCGCCACCACCGCCTCCTCCTCCCCCTACTCCTCTCCGCCGCCGCCTCCTACCCCGCTCCGCCGCCGCCTCCTCCTCCCCCCACCCCTCCGCTCCGCTGCCGCCTGCTCCTCCCCACGCCACACCGCCTCCTCCTCCCTACTCTGCCGCTCTGCCTGCCGGTCGCCTTCTCCTGCCCACCCCGCGCCTTTCCTTCATCGCGCCACCACCGAATTGGCCGGCCGGCCACGCGCACGCCTGCAGCGGCGAGGATCAAAAAGTTTGGTCAGTCTAACCTTCCATTTGTGTGATCTCTTTCCCTTTATTTGCTCCTCAATTTTTACTTCCCCCTTACTTTTGCAGACCAAAGGTGGCTTGGTGTCATGCATGCCATGTGTTCGAAGAAATGCCTAGGAGAAGCAGCACTGGCATGGAGAATTGTTAAGGTCATTCTGGTTTTTTTCCATGCGTTCCTGAATTTTGTTTTGCAGTTCAAACTTCACAATAATTATAGAAATACAATTTTAGAAACCCATTTGTTGAACCATAAAACCTGACCTATCTACTTATTCTAGGTGTTGTCCATTCAATTGCTACCTGTTATGGAAAACTAGACTTTTGATACATATCCATAAACCAATGATGTTCTCTATGGGATTCCTTCTACCTTAACTATTGGTTTCATCCTTGCCTAACCAATTTTAATGTTTATACTTTCTTGTAAAGTTTCTTGATTGGTAATATCCTATATTGTTTTCCCCCATGTATGCTCCTGTCATCTTTGTTTAATCTTGAAGGGGCTCTTCCCCTGCCTTGGTCTTGCAGAATGAAGATTGCTCTTGGTGCTGCTAAAGGCCTAGCCTTCCTACATGGAGGTCCCAAACCAGTTATTTACAGGGATTTTAAGACATCAAATATTCTTCTTGATTCAATAATATCTATTGTCAATTCGTTTAATCTCATGGTTACATTTTACGTGTTACTTTTTTAACAGTGAAAGCTCTGCTTCTACAGGATTACAATGCAAAACTTTCGGATTTCAGGTTAGCAAAAGCTGGTCCTCAAGGTGATAAAACTCATGTCTCTACTCGGGTTGTTGGCACCTATGGTTATGCTGAGCCTGAGTATGCAATGACAGGTATTGAGAAGAAACTTCTGCTTTCCGTAGCTACATGGATAAAAAAAATTATTCAACATGCAGTTACAAGTTGGTACTTTACAATGCTTCTCGGAGCTTCTAGGCTGTCATAATATTGCCTTGGTTTCTGATTATACGACATTGGCTTAATTTATCTTTCCTGAACTCAAGAACATATACTGAGGTTCTTACTAAATTTAGTACTATGATGGCTTAGGATTTTCTTTGGAGTTCTAAATACTGCAGTACCTAGGCATGAATCCTGGAACTTCTTGCTATCAATAGCATTGAAGGAAAACAACTGATAATTATGCGCAATTGAGAAATGATTTGTTATGGCCATGGGCCAGCTGCAACGAATCCTTGGCAGCAGCAGCAATCCCACAATAAGGACAATAAATCAATTAGTTATCATATTTATTGAATGCCACTTTCTTCCACATCGATATCACTAGGTGCTGGCGATCAATGTTGTTAAGTCTCTTTGTTCAATTCTGAATTGCTGAACTAATTGATAGCATTCTTATTTGTGTTACTTCCTGTTACACCCAAATATAGTAATGCAAATCTTCTTTGCCTATGTAGGGCAACTGGTGTCATGAATATAGGAAACTGAAGGCGAAGGTTGAGACGATACAAAAATGTCAATTGTAATTCAAAGTGATTTCAGTTGGTTGCCAGTGTGTACTATACACTGTTAGAGATGTAAATGTGACTGAACTTGTTTTTCTTGCAGGCACCTCATGGGAGAGGATCTTGAATCTTTGAATCTCAAGGAGCTGAAGCAACTCAAGCAGCAGCTGGAAAGTTCACTGAAACATATCAGATCCAGAAAGGTAGTAATTCATATCAGTTAATACAGTAGCAGATTATCTAGAAAAAAAGATACACTAGCAGAAAAGTTCAGCGAAGTAGGTAGCTTCTAGACTGAGATATCCACATTATGTGTGTGCAGTTTACAATGACATGCTCTGTATGTTCAAGAGCTGACAACTACAAAATTTGTTGTATGTGCAGAGCCAGCTTATGCTCGAGTCCATTGCCGAGCTTCAAAAGAAGGTAAATTGTCAGCCTTGCTTACCTAAATGGGTGTTATAACTTACTAACTTGCCATGACATCTTTAGCTGACCATCGCCTGTTGCAAGTCATGGGACATTCGAACATGCCTGCAAGTACTCTCTGTACTTGCACCGCATTCTTGCTGCAGGAGAAGTCACTCCAGGAGGAGAACAAGGTTCTGCAGAAGGAAGTAAAAGATTCTTAGCTGAATTTATGAATCATCTTTTTTTTGGATTCCGTTGCAACGCACGGGCAATGTACTAGTTATTATAAAAGAACGAGTTAGTGGTCGTACGTCCCTTCTCCTCCAACCGTCTCATTCTCAACTTCTCATCACTCTCCACTTTTCAACTGATCAGAGTAGCTCTCTTCCATAGCATGATTATCTATAAATCCAATAAATTTCGTTGCAACGCACGAACAAGTGACTAGTTAGCATGAAATATGGCATAAATGGTTCATAAGGCCGTTAATGGAATTCTTCAAGTTAAATACCACTATATGCTATGTGTCATGCTCTGAGTTAGGTCGAACCTCACATGCATTGAGGTTTGGTCTCATATGATTATTTTCCGGTATTTGGTTCAAATCAATATCCATGCAAATTATTCTCTCGAGAACAACACCATTTGTTGTATCTAACTAGTGGAATTTTCCACGTAATTGTGCGACTAGATATTGCAACATATTACATTTGTATTATATAACCCTAGTGTCTTTCGAGAATGTAGTTGCATATGTTATACAATTGTAATAGATATAATATTTGTACATAATTAATCTGCGCCATTATAATTTGGTCCCACTAAAATAAGTGATGTAGATATTCTTTTTCTCTCGATTAATGAGAGAAATTCTAGGAATTTTGTTTTTTTCCTAATTTAAGGATTATATGTGATTTTTAGACCTCCAAAGCGAAGGAGATACCTTGAATATAACCAGTTTTTGAAGATATATAAATTGCACGGCTAGATATTGCAATATGCTATATTTGTTGTACACAATTGTAATAGATATAATATCTATACATGATTAATCTGCATTGTTATAATCAAGCCCCACCAAAATAAGTAGTGTGGATCTTCACTTTTTCTCTGGATTAATGTGAGAATTTCTAGGAACTTTGCCTCTTTTTCTAATCTTAGAATTATTATTAGTTTGTCTAGACTTACAAAATAAAATAAATACCTTGAATATCACCAGTTATTTGTGGATAAATAGCCCATCGACGTTAGCAATGTTAGCGCCCCATTATCAAATGAATGACTCATCCCTAATTTTAGAGACGAACTTTCATTATAGAATATAAAGATAATGGTTGGCACTAGATACATTCACCCCATTTGAAAATTGAAATAACTAGTGCTAGTCTACTGCACCTTCAAAATGTAAGTTGTATTGTCAAGCAGTGGCGGACCTAGGATCAAAATTTAGGGGGGCTAATAGAACTTATGTAACATCTCAAAAAGGGAGCTATAGTAATTGCAAAAATTATAAAATCTTTTTACTTCTTTTTCAGTGTATCTCAAAAATTTTGGCGTTTATTCGAGAATCTTGATTTGGTTCATTGATAAAAATTCAAATAAGGAACTCAAGATCTTGAATCAAGAACCAAGATTGAAAATCAAATCGAGGAATTCCAAATTCCCTTGCAAGTACTGAATTCAAATCTAAAATTTGGAACATGGAAATTCAAAACCGAATATAGAAATTGAAACCAAAAGTTAATATTAAAATATTTCCCTTCTAATCATCGTATCTGAAAATTCAAAAACTAAAGTTAAAAAGAAATTATCTCTCGGAACTCGTCAATCTTGAAATTCAAATTTTGAATCCAAAATTTGAACCAATATTTTCAAATGCAAAAACTAAATAGAAATTAAATAGTTGAATTCAAAAATTGAGGAAATCTTCACAAACCTTTGGGCCCTAAGCCCATTCCTTATCACAGCCTCTTCCTCCCTCCCCTTCTTTCTTTTTCCCCTGGCCTTGGGCCACCCGGTGTCTCTCTTTCCCCTACTCTTGTGCTCATCTCCCACGGCCGACGGCCTAGCCTCACCCCTAGTTTCCCTGGCACTACGTCGCTTCGCCCCATTTTCACCCTCTGCGCCCTATGCCTGCATGGCCTAGCTCCTCTGCACCCTATGCCTACACCCTACCTCCGCCCGACGTTACTCCTCAATGACACCCCCGACTCTGGCATTAATGCCACGTCGCATCGCTAGGCCTACGCCATAGCCACCTACCTCTGCGCTGCCCCAGCGTTACTTCGCTCATGCCCGCCTTCAATGGCACTCAACCACCTCCCCCTTCCTCCCTATAAGAAGCCCTAGTGCCACCTCTTCTTGCTCCCATAGCCTCTTTTCTTCCCCCATGTCGAGCTCGGCACGAGCCACCCGAGCTCCCCCTCCGCCGCGACTTTCTCACCAATCCCACCGCTCCGACAGACCCCATGGCAATCCACCCACATCACGGCGTGCCCCCAAGAACCCTCTCCCTTCCCCTTGTTTAATTGGAAGCCCGTGCCCCTCGCCACACAGCCATTCTTCTCCACCTCCGGCCAACGCCACCATTTTTGCCGTTGTTCCCTCCTCGACGCTCCTTGGTTCAATTCCCTCCTGTGGGAGCATCCCCTCAGCACCCTAAGGCTTCTGCACCTGCCGACCGACACCCTCCACCGCCTGAGCTCCCCCTCTATGGTGCCTCGACCACACCGCTACCCGTTCACATCGCCGGCCTACCTCGGTCCCTCTCAGGGCCCACGAGCACTCCTGGTGAGTTCCTCGTGGCCTACTCGTGCTCATGCCTCCCCTACCTTTCTTCCTCTCCCTCCTGGCCCTCCTGGCCATCACCGCCCCCATTCCTCCTTGGTGCTCGGCTGCTTCTTGCTGCCTCCAGCCACCTTCGGCTCCACCCCAAGACGTGCTGACGCCTCCATTTGCTTCCTCTCTTTCCCGGCTTTCTGTTTTGGCCGATGCTAGTGCCTCCCCAGCTGACCCTTGCCGGCACCGCCGCCACCCCCTGGCTATGCGCCTCCCCTGTTTCGGCTACTGCTTCAGCCGAACACCCTCTCCTCTTTAGCTTGCCTTCTTTGTTTCTTCCCCTCTCTCCTAACTTGTGGGCCTAGCTAGATATTGGGCATTTCATCTGTATATGTCTCTTATATCCTTTCGATGCATGGCCAAATTGTGATTTCCAGGTTTAAGAAATACCCAACACGCCATCTGATATAATTTGTAAATAATAATGGGTATAGGAATTTAAATATGGAATTATAGCAAAAGCCCATGCAATTAAATTAAAAACTTAATTGCATACCAATAAAGATTATTAAATTAATCCTCCTGTAAGATTATTAAAGCAAGATTATGCCATGAATTGTTTCTCCATTTAAAAACAATTCTTGTAAAATACCAGTAATTATCATAACTTCAATAAAAAGAATATTACAACTAAAAGATTTAAATATGAGACGTAATAAAAAAAGATTTATACCCATTTAATCTTGCCTAAGTTCATGATAACAAAGAAAATAGCAATAAAGATAATTAATGTAACAATTTGGATAAATGTATCATCAATTTTCACACTTTAAATAATGATGATTTAATCTACCTTTCTTAATGAAAGCATCTCTCAAAGACGATCTGCATGCCACATATACTATCAAGTGTGGTTTGCTCATCTCTAAAATCATGAAAACTCTCTTTTCAATAGCGCTTAAAATAATTGTGGTAAAGTCTCCAATATTTATCTTAAAATACTAAGATTTAAAATAACAGATGTTTGT
Organism: Dendrocalamus latiflorus; assembly: GCA_017311315.1. Lineage (NCBI taxonomy): Eukaryota > Viridiplantae > Streptophyta > Magnoliopsida > Poales > Poaceae > Dendrocalamus > Dendrocalamus latiflorus. Next base: position 31,344,381 of record CM029640.1, on the reverse strand, counting down.
GATTAAGAATTCTTAAACATGAATAAGAAGCCATTAAATCCTTATCTCAAATCCCATCTCTAATCAGATGACTCTAGAATAATTGTAAGCCACTAATATTTATCTTAAGCCCACATATTACAAAAAGATGCATAAAATAACATTTCTTGTGCAAATAGCATCCTTAATTGGATAGTCTTGCCAAAATACAATCTTGCATCTTTACTATTTAATAAGTTTGAGTTGGTGGTTGGTGCATTCTCCTTCCTCCCTTCTCAACTGTCCGATCTGAATACTGAAATATTGACCATCTATCTAACATTCCTCTCCCTCTCTCTCATATCTAACTACCCCTCCTCTCCACTTCCACCAACAGTTACCATCTCCCACCTCCTCTTTTACCCGGCCTCTCTTGCCTCCCTCCCCTCCTACCTGGACTGTATAATTTTTTATATGCCCTATCTTTCTTGGTGATGCAAATATGTGAAATTTATATAGTTAGAAACTGATGAAAATTAACTCATCATCATTTGAATTATGCTCCTGATTCCTCTTGCCTTTTGCCAATCGACCTGCACTAGCTGAATGCCCGTGTCTTGTTACGGATTTAAAAACTTTTAGAACATGTTTGTATGCATATTCTAAAAATTTTACCACCCGTGAGTTTCTTTTAAAAATCCGTAGCAACGCACAAGCATTTAGTTAGTAATTATTAAGCATCCAATCCTTATCTCAGGATTTAAATTCATCAATAATGGTTAAGAATAATTATTAATGCAAGGGCAGGTTTTATCAAAGAACAAGACATTAATTCATAACTTATCCTTCCAATGTATTGTAACCATTGATCATTATTAACGAATCTGCTAAATCAACAAATAATCAACTTTGCTCCTAATAGTAATTGGTTAAATGACCAACCCCATACTTTAAATTAAGTTATTAAACTAATGGCCCAACTAATCTGGTAGTTGCAATCCCAGAAAATATTGCATGTTCAATAATCCAAATAATTCAACTAATTAAATATATAAATATCTTATGTGGAACCTGCATCTTAAATTCCCTAAGTTTTTATCGTTTAGTATCCCAGTTAATTTCTTTTGTTTGTTCGTGAGTTTTTCCTATATATGGAACTTTCTTAATAAATATAAATTGAATAAAGAAGCTATTAATTAAAAGATTGAAACTTGATATCTTGTAATCAGTTGTGTCCAAGTCATACTCCAACCTTAAGCGGAATATTCTTGCGAATATTTCTTCCACATCAATTCCTCCTTTTATCCTTGCTGGCGATGTTACTCTGTCACTTTGCTCTCATCCAAAAATCCGTATGGCTCTGTCTTTATCCCGTATCATGCTAAATCTTTTCTCTATTCTCAATCATAATATAAGTAATCTCAATTAAATCTATTTGAACTTTTGCAATTATTTGGATTTATTTGGTCTTTCGTTCGTTTGCCACGTAGACTCAAAGAAGCAACAAGTTCGAGCGGCATCAAGACTTGAGTAAAAGCAAAGGCCCAGCACTTAATGTCACTGACCGAGAAGGCTTTGAATTAAATCAAGGCTGTGGTAAACCAAGCAAGATAAGTCATCACTTTGATCATATTGATCCTACAATTTATACAAAAAATTACTATGCAAATGTATGTCAAAGCTTAAGGTAGCTACACACCCACTTGATGTTGTATTAATTTTAATATGCCCTTCCTTGGCATTTGAAATGCATGATCCTTGTCACCCTAGATGTTAATGATAACTTTACCAGTTATAAGTCATATTAAATGACATGCTAGTCTTGTCAAGTCCGGGGCACTAATTTGCCTTGATCATCAATCTTTATACATGAAAACCTATTTTAGGACAGTCATGGGGTGTAAGTGATTGATAATTTGTGACAAATGGATTTATTCTTCTCAAAAACCTTTAAAACCTGTTATACCTGTCTGGGCGGATGGTAAAAGAGGTTGGTGCCGATATTGTACTAGAAATTGTGGTTTGTGGTATGAACCGTCCGGACAAATTAAGGACTTAATAATGTGATGGTCTCTTCGTGTAAAATAGTATAACCATAAGCTAGCAAACTATAGGCTTGGCTAAATAATTTACTAGACCCTTTAGTCATCTCATGGAAGACCGGTGCAGGAGGATAATAAAAATCTGACATGAATGGGATACCAAGTAAAGGTGATGTTGCAGGGCTAGCGTATGTAGAGAGTAGAGTCTGACTGCGCTAATCTATGGTGGAACATCCTGCACAACTTATGTGACCTTCGTGAGGGACAAGCCCATATGGGTGAGATGCTAGGGAACGAGATATTATAAAGGCCTCGTGATGATCTCTTGATCTACATGACCAAGGAATCATGTGGGCTCATCGGGTTGATTGTCACTTGTGGTTAAAGATGTACAGTCTCTGCAAAGTATAAATTGTTCAAACAGCTGTGCCCACGGTCAAGGGCGGACATGAGAATTTCCTCGAGTTAGTTCTATTTCAAAAACTTTTATGAGTGGGATGAAAACTCATTGGGCAGAGGTAACCCCGACTTTGGTTTTTCTTGGAGGAGAATGTACTCCAGTGGGCATTTGGTGGACATTGCTGGAAGTCGATGAGGCCAAGGATAAGGTTGTGAACCCTAGTTGGCTGCCTGTGGGTAGGTCCTGAGGGTCCCGCCTGTGTGAAGTTTTCGCTGCTGTATTTTATTGATTTCGGCCTGAGTAAGTTATTAATGTATTATTTACACTTCCGTGTGATATGTTTTTGATATACAGTAATGTATCTGTGACCACTATCTACTGATTCAGAGAATACTATGGTGGAACCACAGAGGATCTAGGTTTGCTAACCTGGGGTCTGACAACTTACACATTGGTTTGTTGAATGATAGTCTACTTGTGGGAAAAGAGCTTTTGATTGATTATATACCTCCTAATTCAGGGTGCCAAGAAAAGTTGCTTGTGTCCACCATACTGATAGCCCTTACATTATATGTTCTCATATTTGGAATAAATCCATTGCTGAAATCATCATGCATGACCTAATTGCCAATTATTGCATCCACATCATGCTTTCTTGGTTGATAAGTGACCCCTTCACTTCCCCTATTAAAACTTTGATTGAACATAGAGACCTCTGGGAGCTCAAGCATTATATCCTCCATGTCAAAGAAGTTCCTCAGTTTATACAGTGAGAATACATGTTCTATATAGTCACCAGACAATTGATTTAGAGGATCAGGACAAATGGGATGATTAGTTGGTACTGCAAAAGCTTGTGAGGAATGCCTTTTCCTTTTCCTCGGAGATTGCAACAATGCACTACTGATATCGGAATCTATAGAAGAGCATTCAATCATTATGGACCTTGATTCACCTAGCTCACCAAAATTGCACAAAGCATTGAATAGAGAAATGCTCTGCAAAGACAAAAGATACTCAAGGTTGCCTCCAGAAGAAAGTATCTCGTGCCGTAGCTCGTCCCATTGTAGAGCGACGGGTTCACCGTCACTAGGTACCCACAGCCAACCGACGGTAAGAGGGGCACCAGCCCCACCTAACCCATCGGTGGATCTGTCTCTATTGTCAAGGTGGTTGTACTGTGCTATGAATTCCGATCATCTCGTTTCCTCTCTCTTCCCAAGGATGGGGCATGTGTCTCGGGCAGTTCTTGTGATTGATCTGTACGTGCTTGATCACATGATGATAATTAGAGGCGGCCAAATGGGTTGTGCTAGCTGGGCAGGCCAAAGCACAACATCGTTGGCCCGGTCCATGCACGGGCTGGTCCTCCACCTAAACGGGCCGCCACCACCTAAACAGGCCTCGTTGGCCTGGCCTGATAACCCGTGCTATGCTTGGGTCGAGAGCTCAGCCTAGCACGACACGAATAGTACTAGGTTTGGCACAACACGGCCCGGCTTGACACGGCGTGTTCATTTTTTCAGATTTATATGTTTTTACTTTGTAGTTTTTGAACTTGGTATAGTTTATTTTATAAGTATATATAATTTTTTTGTATTTTTGTATTTTATATATTTTCTAGAATTTCTCTTATATTTTTTCAAGTTTTCATGCCAAATGGGCCAACATCAGCCCGTCAGGCTAACCATGTCTGGGCCAACCCACACAACCTATGAGGCTATCGGATCGTGCTTAGATTGGTGCCTCAGCCAATATGCCAACACGGCATAGCCTTTCTAAGTAACGGGGCAAATAGGTTTGTGCCTAAATGGGCTGTGTCTATATGGCCCGTGCCACGTGGGCTGGGCCGCCTATTTGGCCACCTCTAATAATAATGATGTGATGGATATGTTCTTTTTTGTTACAGTTTATAGATATGGTTTATGGTTTTTAATCCTAATATGAGCGTTTATATATACGAATCGAATACCGATAAGTCACTTTAAAAAATTTATGCTAACAAATCATTTTAAAATAATAACAAAAAATTTATTTTGTTTATTCGTTTAAAAGAAACTAGGACAGAATGAACTAGACCCGTAGCTCCAAAAGATTACGGAGGGCTGGAGGGCAGTACAGTGTCCCTGTCCGGTCGAAAGCCGAGCACCTACCAAACCGCAGTGTGCACGCGTGCCCACATGCTATGCCCATCAGCGCCTGCTTGCCCTTATCTGCCCGCGACGACCGCGACATTAGCACCAGTGCGGTACAAACGTGTGTACCTGGTTCATCTCTCCGTCCGAACCGAACAGGGCAATTGGCAGCGATACCAAGCCATCGCTATTCTTTTCTGCAGACAAATGGAGTACCGATAAACTAATTTTATAAATTATTTAAAAAAATTACTCTAAAACCATCTCAATTATTAATTAAAAAAACTATAAACTATAACTTGTAAGAGCAACTCCAGCAGGAGCCCTCAAATCAGAGCCCCTACTTTTGATTTGAGGGCTTCCCCTACTTTTGAGGGCCCTGTTTTTTGAGTTGAACTCCAGCAGAAGCCCTCAAATCAGGGCCCTCAAATTCAATCCAAGTGAGAATGACATGTAGGGCCCACTCGTCATTCTCAAAATTCTCTACTGCTCAGCCACCACTTCGCTGCACTGCTCACGCCACCGCCGCCGCATCTCCCGCCTCCTCCGCCACGCCCCTCCTCCCCCGCGCGCGCCCTCGCCTCGCCGCTCCGTTCCGGGGGCCGCCGCCCTCCCGCTCCTCCGCCGATGTACCGCCGCTCCCCCTCGCACGCCACTGCCGCCGCATCTCCCGCCTCCTCCGCCACGCACCTCCTCGCCGCCGCGCGGTCCCACTTCGCCGCCGCGTTCTCCCCCTCCACCCCCGCCGCAGCCGCCGACGACCAGCAGCCCTGGCGGGAGGCGGCGGGTGTGCGCGAGGTGCAGCAAGGGGGGGCATCGGGAGGGGAACCTGGGGGAATGGGATGGGGATCCTGGAGACAGACGGCCGTAGCCGGTGTCTCGCCGCGCTGCGCCGCCCCGAGCCGCTTGCGTTGCGCCGACGCCACCCGCTCGCCCTCCCATGCCCGCTCGCTCTCCCACGCCGCCCGCTCGCCCTCCCACGCCGACGGCCTGAAGCCGCATCGCGCCTGGGCCTGCTGCTCCCTGCGCTCGGGTCGCCGCCGGCAGGTGCAGCCCCGCGCGGGCCGCCCGCTCCCGAGAGAGGAGCCGCCGAAGAGGGGGCGGAGGCGCCGGGGAAGGGGGCGGCGGGGGAGGGAGCGGAGGCGGAGGCGGCGGTGGAGGGGGCGGAGGCGCCGGGGAAGGGGGCGGTGGGGAAGGCGGGGAGTCGAGGACGGCGGGGAAGGGGGCGGAGGCGGCGGTGGAGGGGGTGGAGGCGCCGGGGAAGGGGAAGGGGGCGGCGGGGGAGGCGGGGACGGCAGGGGAGGGGGCGGCGGCGGGGGAAGGAGCAAGGAGGGAGGCGGGGACGGCGGGGGAGGCGGGGACGGCAGGGGAGGGGGCGGCGGCGGGGGAAGGAGCAAGGAGGGAGGCGGGGACGGCGGGGAAGGGGGCGGAGGCGGCGGTGGAGGGGGTGGAGGCGCCGGGGAAGGGGGCGGCGGGGGACGGCAGGGGAGGGGGCGGCGGCGGGGGAAGGAGCAAGGAGGGAGGCGGGGACGGCAGGCGAGGGAGGCGGGCGGGCGAGATGCAGGCGGGGGGGGGGGGGGGGCGGGAGAAGTTTCACGGTGCGGGAAAAAAACAGGAAAATGAGGGGTGGAGGGGGAGCCCCTAGGAATGAGGGGTGGGAGGGGGATTTGAGGGGCTCCTCAAATTTGAGGGCTCTAGTAGGGGCCCTGCTGGACCTCTGTTTTTGCCTCAAGCCCTCAAATATGAGGGTTGAGGGCTCAAGTAGGGGCCCTACTGGAGTTGCTCTAAGACAAGCTGAAAAGAGGGCCGTGATTCCATCCATCTCCGTTTCTACCCATGCTTGCTACTGTTGCAACTGCAGATTTGCTTGATTTGGTAACACTGCTCCTCTGGCGTCTGAACTATGAAGTCACGCGGTTTACTAATTCTGTTCACTTCTCAAACGATTCATCTGTGATTTTCTCCGCCGTTTGCTTTGCAGGTGTGGTGGTGAAACATGGAAGACGCCCACAAGCCTCTCCAAATTTAAGCCGGCACAAACTTGCGAAATGACGGGACCGGCCAATAAGACAATTTCACCTTCTTGCTGTGAAGGGAGCAGGCATCGCATAACTTGGCTTTAGCACCGCACGTACTTCCAATCCAAGCTAGGGCTTTCCTTGTCCTTTTGCCCCTTCCTTCGGCCCGCCCAACGCTAAGCTGGATTCCCCTCTGATACGCTCATATTCAGGCCACCCTGCAAGAAGTGACGAACTGAAAGAGATGCAGCTTTGGTAAGAACACAAGCGGAACACGCCGTGATCCAAGCAGCTGTCTCTAACGTGGACCCGACATGGCTGCAACCGTTCCCAAGCCGGAGATCTACCGCGTACCACAGCAACGGGACGCCATTCTAGCTCTGCCTGGACTGGAGCAACAATAGACTCTGAAAACTTGAGTAGATTGGCCACAGGGGTGCAGGACCTTCAGTAGCGTAGTCCTTCAATGGCAACTGTGTCTGCATCAGAGCTCACTTTACCCGGCTGTGGCAATGGCGAAGTGGCATGTATCACCCAAGCATTCCCTTTGCAGATCGACTGGGCAAAACAACAATATCAAATTGGCCATGTTTGGAAGAGATTGAGCTTGGTGTCTCAGATTTTAGGGGAGGTTCAGCTCTACTACTATCTCAGATTGTCAGCACGCGATGAACTAGGAATTTTTGAATGCTCATTTCATAGGATATCAAACATTGGCGCGCAGCAGTGTTAACATAAAAGGTTAATCGCATGTTATCGCCAAACATAGGTGATACATGCGTAATCAGCAGTAATCTAACCTAGCATAGTAGCAATCGATGAAAAAACACGACTTACGGAATCTATGATGAGCCGATCATACAAGTGAATTGACCCTAGCAATTATAATCTAAACATAACAAACAGGAAGCAAACAGAAACACAACCAATGGCGTAGTCTTATTAGCAAGTCAAAATTTCTCGAAAGAATAACTCTTATTGTCTACAAGATATAGTTTACTCGCAACACAAACCTGCAGATACCGTTCATATACCTGTCTCACCCACTTTTATGGTCATCTATAATATCTCATCATACGCTACTATGCTTACCGCACCAAAACCTCGTTTTCCGTTGGAGAAAACACAGAATCTCTCGCATCAGCTCACCAGTTGCTGGTTACCGTAGAATGGGTAGGCTCCATATGCTGCAGCATACATGTTTGGGTGGGGAAGCGGCGACGCATAGCCATATCCACCATAGAAAGGTGTTCTATAGTACATGCCATTCTGTCGGTGGCCCGAATCGCCCCTAGACTGAAAAACAGAACATTCAAATGGGTGAGCAGAAAAAGAGCCGACAAACTTCACAAAAAACAAACCTTTATTTACTTAACAGTTGCTGGGCATGCATAGAGATGATAACAATATTCATACAGGTGCAAAAAAAAATCAACTGATAAGAAAATATGAGCAAGCCTCACATAAGTCTTACTGCGAAGCAATAACTCCATGCAAGAATAAAATGAAATCCCAGGTGAAACACGGTTTAAAAGCTGTACTATTACCACAGCTGTTATCCGTTAAGCCTGTCAGAATAAACTTGCTGAGAAATCAACAAGGCAGCATCTCGATGAGCACTCTCCTTTGAATCATCCAGAAAAGGATAAAACTCAAGCTTGGACATGTTTCAGAAAGGCTAGCTATGAGATATGGTGTGGGATGGGATACTTGGTGCCAGACAATGCACAGCACCAGAAAGACCTCACGCTATCAAATAACTTTGAAGAAATACTACACACAAGCTGCAGTTGGCCACAAATCAATGAGGGGTGACTGGAGACCATTTATTCATGATAGTTCAGAAAATGGTAGAGGAAGTATTGCAACAGATGTTCGCTGAGAAACTAGAGCCCGTATAAACCAGATGTTCTAAAAAGATTGCTTCTGGAGTAGATAGGCCCTCCCAAACAGGTCTAGGTAACAAGCTTATCTAGGCCCTGTTTGGGAGGGCTTAGCTTCCTCCAGAAGGCAACCTATTGTAGGCTTCAGTTTATTATAGGCCCCAAATGCCCCTATCAACTGGCTTCATCTTATTTTACTGTTGATTGTGTACGCAGTCAAGCTAGTATGACTCTGGCTTAGGCTGTAAAGGATAAGCACAAGAAGATCCAACTTGTTTGACCTAGTTGGCTAGCTAAAGTGTGGCCAAAAAGGTCCTTACAGTCTCGAGATACAAATTTTACTGTTGATTGTGTACGTAGTCAAGCTGTTGTCAAGTGAATTTCTGTAGTCCAATCATGCAGCTTGACACTAGATGACTTATAGGAAATGTCTGACAGAAAAAATCCCTTTTACTAAAGCACAACAGGAGTCAAAGCTGTGACCAACTACATAGGTAAGTAAGATCATCCTTTGCTATGGCAATTTCACTTAGGGTGGTCAATTTACCAGCTTAAGATAGAACCAAATCAACCAATTAATGGTGTGTTTGGTTTAAGGAACCAGCCTATTCTAAGATGGGTTGGTCCATCACGGGATCATCCCATAAATTTGGTGGATGATCCCATTCCTCATTTCTCTACTAGACTTGTGCTTATGAGGGATGAGGTCAAGGTTATCAAGGCGTTGCCTAGCCAAGGTGTCCCGGCGGCCGACAGTGGACGCCGTGGTCCATCGCCCAACTCCTGCCCAGTTAAACGAAGTCGGGCGACGCCCAGGTGTTCAGGCGACGCCTAGTGCGCTGTGGCGGCCACCTGGGCGCGCCCGGGAGAGGAGGGGGTGTCACGAAGGCACGAACTTACCCGACCGGGGGGCGCATCAAGCCAATCCAACCTCCAGCAGCCGCCTCCTTTAGGGTTTCACCTCCTCCTGCCGCCGGGTCACCGACGCCAATCTGTAGCATCCTCTCGCCGCTGGCGCCGAACTGTTGGCTCCTCCCACCGCCGATCAGCAGCATCTGGCTCCTCCCGCCGCCGGTCTAGCCTGCTGTCGCCGCCGCCGATCTCCCTCTCCAGCGGTCTAGCCTGCTGTCGCCGCCGCCGATCTGTGGCCTCTGCCTCCTTCCGCCACCAGTTCCCTCTCTAGCGGTCGCAGGCTCGCAGCTCAGGTGATCTCCTGCTCCTGTGCTCTGCTTTCTCCTCTGCTTTCCTGATTTCTTCTACGGCTAGCTCCTCTGCTCGGGCGGTGAATCCGGTGATATTGGTCTCCCTCTCCTCTACTTTCTTCTTGATTTCTTCTGCGGCCCGCCGTCGGCTCCTCCGCCGCCGGCTTCTTGATTTCTTCTGCGGCCCGCCACTGGCTCCTCCGGTCCTAACTCCTCCGCTACTGGCTTCTTGATTTCTTCTGCGGCTCGCCGCCGGCTCCTCTGCTCCTGATGTCCAGTAGTGGAGATGTGGAATATCGAGGGCTCCACCGCTCCAGGATATAAGCACTGTGGAATACTGGAATGCATCATCATGCAGATGTGCTTTTGGCAAAAAAAACTTTATGTTTACAGCTTTTGGAAAATGAGAGTCAGAGAGACATGTCCAGTAGTGCAAAAAACTTTATGTTCACCATGTTATTACTATGTGATTTTAGCAATGCGATTTTGTGCAAATGTGCTTACGGCTTGTGCTCTTTGTGTGTTTACAGAGTAACATATGTCATCTACGCAAGGTAGGGAACGCGGTGCGAGTGAGACTTATGATCCATCCAAAGATCCAAAGAGAAAGGCCAAGTCGAAGGACCCAGGATGGAAATACGCATTTTGGCCAACTGAAGATAAAGATCTGGTGGAATGTACCCTTTGTGGGAGGCGTGTGCACTTGGGCATCAAGAGACTAAAACAATCTCATTGGGGGCTTTGGGGATATTGTGAAGTGCCCTAAAACCACTACTGAGATAATGAGAGAAATGCAAGAATGGACAAGTAAAACCACTCGAAAGGTGCCAATCACCATTGAAGAAGAGAGTGGAGGGGAGGAGGATGGTGCTGATGAAGTCCAGGAGGTGCAACAAGAGGAGGCCTCCTCCAAGGCCTCATGTCCATTTCCGGCAACAACAAAGGTGACTCCAAGCTCCGGGACAGCCTCCAAAAGGAAGGCTGCAGCTGCTGCCTTATTGAAGAAGCTAGGGCCACCAAAGCAAGCTAAAATCCCTGCCATGCTATGGAAGTCTCCAACAGAAGTAGTAAAACTAAGACATACCCTAGGGGTTAACCAAATCAGCATGTATAGGAGTGGAAAAAGCAAGGGAGAAAAACATACAACGATCAAGTACATTGCTAAGTTCTTTTATGAGAACGGCATTCCATTCAATGCTACAAACTCCAAGAGCTATGAGGAGATAGTTGAAGCAATTGGGTAGTATGGGCATGGGTTGAAGCCGGCTAGTTATCATGAGTCGAGGGTTCCATTACTAGAGGAGGAAAAGATGGAAATTAGCCAGTTGAGGGTTAACTGGTTAAGCATGAGTTGTCTTGGAAAAACTATGGTTGCTCACTAATGTCGGATGCATGGTCAGATAAGAGGGGAAGGCACTTGATCAATTTCCTTGTCAATAGTCCAGACGGGACTTTCTTCTTGGGGTCAGTAAATGCATCACATGAGGTTCATGATGCTAACTATTTGGCCAACTTACTTGAGAAAAAATGAATGAGATTTGTGCTGAGAATATTGTTCAAGTAGTCACTGACAACGGGGCTAACTACAAGGCGGCGGGAAGGATTCTAATGGAGAGATTCCCTAGTCTATGTTGGACCCCATGTGCTGCCCATTGTTTGAATCTTATGCTTGAGGACATTGGAGGTATGGTAGAGTTCAAGGGTTGGATATCCAAAGCAAGCTATGTGACAACATTCATCTATAGGCATTTGAGGCTTCTCAATGCACTGAGAGAGTTGACAGGTGGGAGAGATCTTGTGAGGCCTACGGCTACTCGATTTGCGACCTCTTTCTACACTTTGCAAAGTATGTATAGGCATAGAGATACTTTAAGAAAGCTCTTTGTTACTGAGGATTGGTATAGGTCCAAATTGGGGAAAACACAAACATGGAAGAATGTATCCGATGTTGTGCTCTCTACAACATTCTGGAATGTTGTGGAAGATTGCATAAGAGCAACACACCCCATTCTTATTGTGTTGCGGCTTGTTGATGGTGATGAGAAGAGAAGCCCGCAATGGCGAAGCTTAT